>OX453246.1:6368614-6993811 GCA_949709985.1 Luffia ferchaultella | reverse complement strand
AAGCATCAGATATATAGGAGCATGCCATCTATTCAAATAATTCTACACACATGAAAAACCAATAACATCTGCACAAGAATAGTATTCAAATTATTGTTAGCATCCTTCGCGTCAATATCATCTAAACACTCTTTTATCAAATATATCTACACAAACAAATCTTCACAATAATCTCATCGACTGAGGTCAAAGACGTATATGTAGTTACTGAGATAATCAAATGTAACTAAGCACCCAAAATGTTCAAAAACATATCAACAATAATATTTATTAATATTTAATTTCTCAATTTTACTTTTGGGCGTCATTGTTATCTTCTATATTAATGAAATTGGAGTGTCTGTCTGTCTGTTCCGGCTAATCTCCGAAACGGCTGAACCGATTTCAATGAAACTTTGCAGACGTGCAGAGGGCATTACCGCGGGTGACATAGGTTACTTTTTGTCTGTCTGTCTGTCTATCTGTCTGTCTGTTTGAGCTGATCTCAAAAACGGCTGAACCGATTTCAATGAAACTTGGCAGACGTGCAGAGGGTATTATAAAGAGTGACATAAACTGCTTTTTGTTTGTCTGTCTGTCCGCCTGTTTGTCTGTTCGAGCTGATCTTCGAAACGGCTGAACCGATTTCAATGAAACTTGGTAGACGTGCAGAGGGCATTATCGGGGGTGACATAAGCTGTTTTTTGTTTGTCTGCCTGTCTATCTGTTCCGGCTAATCTCCAAAAAGGCTGAACCGATTTCAGTAAAACTTTGCAGACATGCAGAGGGCATTATCGGGGGTGACATAGGTTATCGTGTTGGTACTCAAACTTAATGTTTTGACGAGATCTATGTGACCACGTGACCAAATTTTTAAAAGCTTATATATTCGAATCAATCAATCGCAGACCTATCATGTTGGTACTCAAACTTAATGTTTTGACGAGATCTATGTGACCACGTGACCAAATTTTTAAAAGCTTATATTTTCGAATCTATCAATCGCAGGCCTATCATGTTGATACTCAAACTTAATGTTTTGACGAGATCTATGTGACCACGTGACCAAATTTTTAAAAGCTTATATTTTTGAATCTATCAATCGCAGACCTATCGTGTTGTGATACTCAAACTTAATGTTTTGATGAGATCTATATGACCACGTGACCAAATTTTTAAAAGCTTATATTTTCGAAAACATCAATCGCAGACTATCGTGTTGTGATACTCAAACTTAATGTTTTGATGAGATCTATATGACCACGTGACCAAATTTTTAAAAGCTTATATTTTCGAAAACATCAATCGCAGACCTATCATGTTGATACTAAAACTTAATGTTTTGACGAGATCTATGTGACTACGTGACCAAATTTTTAAAAGCTTATATTTTCGAATCAATCAATCGCAGACCTATCGTGTTGGTACTCAAACTTGATGTTTTGACGAGATCTATGTGATCACGTGACCACATTTTTAAATGCTTATATTTTCGAAACCATCAATCGCAGACCTATCGTGTTTGTACTCAAACTTGATGTTTTGACGAGATCTATGTGGCCACGTGACCAAATTTTCAAAAGCTTATATTTTCGAAACCATCAATCGCAGACCTATCGTGCTTGTGCTCAAACTTGATGTTTTGACGAGATCTATGTGACCACGTGACCAAATTTTCAAAAGCTTATATTTTCGAAACCATCAATCGCAGACCTATCGTGTTTGTACTCAAAGTTGATGTTTTGACGAGATGTATGTGATCACATGACCAAATTTTTTTATTTGCCTGCCTGTCTGTCTGTCCGTCTATTCGAGCTAATCTCCGAAACGGCTAAACCGATTTTAATGAAACTTCAAAGATGTAATTAAAAGATTGTCTGGAGTGACATACAATACTTTTTGATTGTCTGTCTGGCCGTCTCTCTGTCATTTGAGCTAAACTCTAAAACATTTTAACCAATTTTCATGAAACTTCGCAGACGTGAAAAGACGGGTGAGAGGAGTGATATACGCTACCTTTTGTTAGTATGTTTGTTTATTCGTTCGTTCGTTTGTCTGTCTGTCTGTCTCTCTATATAGTTCAAGCTGAACTTTTGAAGATTTTAATGCAACTACGCAGACATTAAAAATAGGTTGTCAAGAGTTATATAGGAAACTTTTTGTCCGTGTGGCTGTCAGTCTGTCTTTTTGTTCCGGCTTATCTCCAAAACGACTAAACCACTTCTATGAATCTTCGCAGACATAAAAAGGAGGTTACCAGGAGTGACACAAGTTGGTATTCGTCTGTGTGTTTGTCTGTATGTTTGTTAGGCTTAATTGTCGAAACAGCTGTTCCGATTTTACTTAAATTTTGCAAATATAAAGAAGGCGTTGTCAAAAGTGAAAAGCAATTTTTTTTAATATACTTACATATAGAAAATCATAGTATCTGTTAGTCTATCTGTCTGTTCCAATTAATCTCCAAAACACCTGACTGATTTCAGACCGATTTGTGGGATAGCTATTCTTAATGCTAAAATGACTTAATAGATTTTTATGAAATTAGGTATAGAGATTCTTAGGCAGTTGAGTTTCAGAATGTTCTAGAAAGTGTTACAATTTTCTGGAGCATCGCGTTCCTTTAACTGTCTCAGTACAACTGTGGTCAACGCGAGCGAAGCCCGCGGGCGGAAAGCTAGTAATAAATAACATAGCTGAGTATAGTTCTAGGTTGTTTTATTTTAGCTTAAAATAATATCATATTTCTTGTAACAAAAAATAGACATATCTTTATTTCTTAGAAATAATCGTAAATTAGAAATTTGTGGAGTTCCATTATAGGATTCAGTATCTCGTATACCCTCCTTCAGCATTCAGCACATCCTGTAAATACCTTCGCATAGAGTTCACAAAATTCTCATAACAGTGTTATCACAAAATGGTCGGCCCCTAAAGGACTCCCATACATTAAGTACCTAAGTGTCTCCTCAAATTATCTCGCGTTCTAGCTCGATTCCCATCCCATTCCTGAATCATATTGTTTTACAAATTTTCTATCGGATTTAATTAAGAGCCGTGATTTTTGGTAGTGATTTTATTAGTCAGTTCCCTTTTCTGATCAGCAATCCAGATTTGAACAATGCTGGAATTATGTATTGAACGCCATCTTAAACGAAATGAATGTTTTCGTTGGAATACGCTATGTATTCGAGCAGTTGGCAAAAAAGAATCTTTGAGGATTTGTTTCATTATTAACATTATCATTTAATATTGAAATGTAATTAATTCTTGTTTATTATTTTTATAAATTAAAAATGTTAATATATAGCTACATCAAAGAGTTCAGGTACATTTCAAAAGAAATATAATATGGGAGAAATGAGTAAAAAAGAACATATATGCAATACGCGCCACCGATGTAAAAGGCCACCACCGGCTGTACGTCCGCTGATCCACGCCGATACACTCGCCGATCGTAGGCGAGTTCAAAATTCAAAATCGCCAGAGGCACCGCTGTGCCGGTAAAAGAGAAGTGTACAGCCGGTGGTCTTTTACATCGTTGACGCGTATTGTATACTTTTCTAATTCACTCTATTCCTTTACACTAATATTATGAAAAGTGAAGGATTGTTAGTTTGTTTGAAGTAATATCAGATATTCCTTGTAAGCTGGTGATAGTGACTATGGATTCTTTTTTAGGTTTTTTTGTAATGTTAATTAACATTTTAAACCTAAAATCATATTAGTCGCATCCCTTGCATAAAAATCAACAGTATGGTATAGTACCTATTACCTACAGTGTAATGTAAATCAAGTCATGAATTGGTGAATCTTTCCACAAAACCACAATAAGCGATTTTTACCGTACTCTACAATACATGATATAAAATATTATATTACATCTACGACTTTCAGTTTGCTTCGAAATATTTGACAACTTGTGTGCTCAGTTATATTTGAAACACTGAGTGCTCTTAACAATCTGAAAACTTTTGTTATTTAGATGATTATGGTCACTTTGAATGTGTAGAACTATGTGAACATCTGAGTTGCTTATCTTCTTCTGATGCTGACTGTACCTATTTTGTGATAAAATTTTAATGAGACGAAAAGTATATTATAAACATTATTATAAACATGACAATATGAAATTTCGTTATAGTTTTTGACTACCCATTATGGATCGTCATTATGGATCATCATTAGACGGAAGTCGTTAAAATCCACCAACCCATATTAGAGTAGCGTAGTGGATTAAGCTACAATCATCCTAACCCCGAGGGAAGCCTTAAACCCCTGCAATGTGGCATAATGGGCTGATATTGATATGAACTCATTACCTGCAACTCATGCAGACAAATATATAAACACGCACTCACACGTGAACCACTTTCAGTAGCACATTTTTAAGGACTTTGTTGGTCTAGGTACGTAATTAAGATGCTACTAAGTCAATGGCTCGGTAAAGTAAACTCCATAAACTTCAGTATTTCATGAATATTTAGAAACACTACAGTTTTACACGTAATCTTGTTTATAAAAGGCTTTATCGTTCTATTTCAAAAAAAAAGTTAATATATGTATACTTATTTAATATAAATACTTCAATGTATCAATAGTAAGCATAACCTCGTTTACAATCCGTAGCGAACTATTTTTCACCGATGAGGTCTCATTAAGATTTCCATAGACATAATCAATCAGAAGCTGACCTTCTACAGTTAATTTTATATTGGTAGATCATTAATATAACAAGAACAAAAAGTAGTTTAATAATACGAACACTCATCAAAATGACCTGGTTTATTTAACGGATTTCAAAGCCTAGTAGGGCCTAGTACAATTTTTATCTTAGTAATATTTTGATGCAAAATTTGAAAACTTGAGCAAAATTTCAGATTCAGTCATTAGACAGTCCATACGTTATTATCATAAAGTAAATATATCATAGAGTCAAATATCACTTCACAATACTGAAAATAACAAACGTAATTTCTCGGGGGTAAACACCGGCGTGCGAGAATTTTGTGAGGTTGAAGACTGGCGCGCGGGGACCTCGCGGACTGGGACTCGCCATCTTGCAGCAGCTAGCTAGAGTATGGATGGTAAGACGGAAAACGCAGAAAAAGGTTTCTAGTCAATTCGAATGTTTATGGTTATTATCATTTATTCTAAACAAACATTTGGTTAAATTACACATTAAATGTAGTTTCAGAATCTTAATTTTCTTTTCCAGCATGAATTTTACATGTAGGTCACACAACTGGGTGTTTGGCACGGTGAAAAATAAATTTATAATTAATGAAATTATTAAGATTAATAAAATTATTAATTATAAATATTTATAATTAATGGTTAACATGTAGTGTGGCCTACATGTAAAATTCGTGCTGGAAAAGAAAATAACGAGTCTGTGGGAAGATAAAAATTTTATTAATTATATTAAATTAAATTAAATTTATTACATTATTTTAATTAATAAAAAGAGTTACGATAATTTACGAAATGACATATCACAAATTAACGGATTCCACTCTTAAAAACGCAAGATTGACTTATTACCTATTTCAATTTTGAAATGGCTATTTTTATTATATGGACAAAATGTCATGAAATACTATATCCGCCATGATATGATGTCTGACGTTTAAGTAAGCTTTGATAAACTTTTTATTTATTTTTATTTATTTATTAAAGTATTTATTTTCGAATGTTAACTAGAATGTTACTATGCCACGTGTAGTAAAAATGAAGTTTTATATGCTTGGTAATAAAATATCATAACGACCTAATCTTATTAGGTTATACCACTTATTACTTATTTAAGTTAATAATCTATAAATCCACAAATATGTCCATAAATGCTACACAAATTTTCGAAATCGAAAATTGACGAGAATTTTAAAGGAGAAAATAAATGCTTGAAATAGGCATAACCGATATAGGTAAGTACGGTCGTCTAATTTTTTACTTTATTGTCACTGTAATCGTGGCATGTGGCTACATTGTTTGTGGATATTTGGACTAGCTTCGTGTAGCTTTGTTGTCGCCACCATCTGGTTAATTGAATGAATTAAGGTAGCTCAACGGTCAACATATTATGGCTGGTTGAAAGCTACCCCTTTTGAAACGATTGAAACAAAAGCTGCCAGACCGTTTAAAATTACTTTTTTTGCCGTTGCCAGATCCAACTTCATGATATGTTCGAGTTTTACAATATTCATCTGCTGGGTGGCTCGAAGTCGCTCCGCTCCACTTCGGTCTTCGCATTAATATACACAAATCTAACCTAACCTAATTTATCAATTTAAAAATGGTAGACCATTAATCTATCTTGGCCAAATTGGAATTTCGAATTGATCCAAATTGAATACATCATGAAATGATCAATTTTGTGATATACAATCCTAACAGCACTTATACATGAAGATTTTATTTACCTAACTAAGAGACTAAAAGCGATGTTCTTTCGTTGAACGTGGCTTTCAACAATTTGGCTAATCGTCTTTTAGCTATTTAATTGAATGCCGACATTTAATGAACGGGCTAGCCGTCTAAGATAATGGCGAATTTAACCAGATGGCGATATACTATGAGGCGATTTCATCTAAACGTAACATATTTTTTCGATACCTAATATTGTCATTGCTTTCAAGTTAATGAGAATGTTTTTATGGTTAATCCTTATTTTCATGGTCAAACTTATCTACTAAGTACAGTAAGTAACGCGTTACATACGGATAAATAGTTACAGCGAAAGCTGAATGTGTCTTAATGAATGAATGAAATAATACCATGAAATTTATAGTGAAGTCTTATTCCTTCGTGTTAAAGTTCACATTCGAGTAACTGACTACATAAAAATTTTAAATTCCGCCTCAATCGTTTCACCTCCCCCGAAAGTGGTGACTCGTTTAGTGTATAGGTAAATATTAATCTAAACGGATTCTGTAGTCCACATCAGAGTGGTTCTAATATTCTAATATGAAATTTTATGCACGAACATTTATTTGAATACTAAAAATTATATAAGCAAGCTTTACAGGAAGAGTATTGTAACAATAGTAGTGTAACATCGCCGATGGTACATTTATTGACAGTTTTATTTCTCTAGACGCCATATGTAGATGTGGATTTGATCCGCATGAAATGGTTATGTTCCGTTCAGCCATTTCCTTGGGCCTATTACATAGTGTATGCCTTTGACAAAAGCTCACAATCGAATAGAATAAAACGGAACGGCGCTAATAATATGGCGGAGAGCGAAGGTCGGCTGACAATCGGATCGCATCTGTCAAAACGGGTCCATTGTTAGATGCTGCGAATTCCGCAGTGGTGGATCACGAGCGAACGACTTATATTGACTTCGATGTAGAAACTTAGCACCCAAAATTCTCCAAAAAAAATTTTCTTATTTTTAATTTAGCCGAATAGGGCTAAATCGGCACAAGGCAATTGGGTCTGATTCGGTTCGGTCCCTTAATTTTTATAGGACATAAAAACTCCGGTGCAATGCGATTTCCTAAAAACCGCTTCAAAAAAAAAACTGTTCTACTATGAATTTAAGTGTAATAATAAGTAATCTCATAGCTTTCTATTGCTAAGTAAAATAAGTTTATTAAAAGAACACGCAGTAGTGACTATCACAACTTTTATAAAAAAATGAATGCAATTAATGAATTAAAAAACCAACGAAAACCTATACATATGAACTGCTAAAAAGCGAAATTTAAAAACTTTATCACGATAATCGCGTTCAAAAAAAAAACTAGAAGTAACGAAATTCTACAAAATTACAGTGCGTCCGATCAAATGATTTGCAGTACTCCCCTAGGGCATCTAGGAAACTACGTAAAAATAAATAAATCATTTAATCATTTAGCACCTAAATTTTTTAGTATTTTTACTCCAAGTGCCTACTTACTTTAATAAAACAATAGAAAATCAAATCACATATTTAAAAATATGCGATCCGAATCCTCCAAATCACTTCCTTTGTCTACAACATTTATGAAAACGATTAGTATATATAATATGTGTCACTCATTAAGATGATAAAATAAATAATACTTAGTATTTTTAGTTCTAGTCAAATAAATTTTGTATCGAAATCAGAAGTATCGTTTAATCTTAAGATGTAAACAATATGCGTGAATATTATTGTACTAGATTACAAACTAAATACCTGATGCGAATAGTGAAAATGTACGCAGAAATTCACGGGTTTATGAAAATACAAGATCTAAGATTGAAATATATCATAGTATACATGAATATCAGACTATATTAATGCACTATTCAGGTCATAAGCCAGTCAGCCGCAACGGCCTTTCACACATATTACATCGTCTAGCCTGTGATATGATTCATAATAGACTATTTCTCAAACACATCGGATCGAAATGAATAATCAAGCAATAATTGTACGATAGAATAAAAAAAAAACTGATTATCAATGACCTTTCTGAATTGTTAAATAAATGAAGAAATGTTTTCATGTTTCGATACTTGGTACGTACCTTGTACTTTGTACCTTGGTACCTTGGTACGCTGTGATTTTTGTTATAAAACTACTTTGGTAAATATTACTCGATTTATACAGTGTACGTTTTTTATTTTACATAAATTTTGAATGACATTTTCCCCTCTAAGTTGATGTTTACTTTTTCGAAAACATGTCATATCCGGTAAACATAAAGTGTTGTATTTAACGGGCGCTATCTGTGGTGATTCAAAAACGATGGAATTTTCGCACACCTTGTGTAATAATATATTATAATACTTTTATGTTATCATTGTGACATATACTAAAAAACAGTGTGCTTAACACAAATATAGTACGTTATATCTTTGTTGGGCTGTAATCAAAACTGAAGTTAATTCATGCCAATTAATAAAACTAAAAAGTTTGAAATAATGTAAATTATTTAAAATGAAACAAAAAATTCAACTATTAAACCACTTAAATGAAAAGAAAAAAGTTATTAAATACAATGAGAGAAACAAGCTATTTTCAATAGACTTTGGTTTGAACAATGCACCCTGGTCAAATAAACCAATAATCAAAAAAATATGTTTGGTGATGGTCTTTATTGAAAATCCTTTCTTTTATAAGTAATACGTTTAGTAGTTTTTGATTCTACGTTGTTCAAAGTAAGTCAATTGAATATAACTTGTTTTTCTCTTTTCAGTTAACAAATTTTTTTATGTTAAATGGTTTTTTTTATATTATTAGTTTGAACTGAATGTAGAAAATATTGTACGCCTGAAATAAAACTGGTTATACCAGGTCTAGTAAGTGGTACTACGTATGACAATGTTTAATAACAATAAAATTACTAAGTACAATAATGTAGGAAAATAGGCAAAGGTTATGATCAACAAGTGCGTGTGAAGTTTACAAACATAGGTTTGGCAATGTTGATATTTTTAGTAATTCCTCAGTGTTTTTAAAAAATGTATTAAGTCGGCATTTACTGTAGTAGATAAAGATTAAGGTCAGTTTATTTATTTGTTGTTTTTCTGTCGAGTAGGCGGACCACGGCTAAGTTGTTTATGTTAATTATATAGGAAACTCTAGGTCTAAATATTAATTTCTTTTTGTATGAACATAGATGTAAATGACTGTTTGTTTCTAAATAAATTAAAAAAAAAAAAACAATCCAAAAAATATTAATTCATTTCAGTACATCTAATGTAAAGCATAATACCTCACACAGTGCCTTTGTTATTACCAATCTAATGATTGACATAAAGAACTATTTTAAATGAGATCAAGTCATACCACAATAGAGTTAGTAGGATGAGATGTGAATGGACATTAGTGTCAACAAGAGTAATTATACAAAAACTATGAATTAAAGAGCCTCGAAGACGATAAATAGAATGAACTCAACTCAGCAAGTCCGGAATGTAAAGTATAAACTATGTCATCGAAGTAAACGTGAAGTAACAGTTGTATACTTTATGATAATTTCATAATGCCTGTTAATTTTCACAACAAAAAGTAGTTTTTTGTTGTACAAACAAAAGAGATGACTTATCGGACCGGTCGTGATTTAGTAACATTTTTTTGTTTGCTAAAAATCAACTGCTTCTGTTGCTCTAGTTTGTGTAACAATACTAAGTATGATTAATATTTACCCCATAAAAATATTCTGTGACAGTTCTTTTGCAAAAACGCATTCAAATGCGAGAGTGAATGAGACAAGGGATGAATTATCATTCATTAGTATGTAAAAACATTAAACAAATATATTTACTTATATATTAAATTCAAAATGTAATAATAAAATAAACATTATTTACTGATCTATTTTTACTTTCTATATATCGCCGCTCTTTTTATCTACAAACGGACAAAAAACAATCTCTTCTGACGCAAGAATAGATCGTATCGAAGGAATAGTGCTTTTAAGCTCACGAAGACATTGATAGTTAAGTAAGTGAAAGTACGTACGGGTGTGGTCGCGAACGTCTATAGTTTTCACATGTTTGTTTTGTATTATACAAGTATAGTTCGCCTCAAACTTTATGGCGGATCGGAATACAACGCTATAAGCGTGCTTGGGCAGGTGCAGTCATATACCCCTCGCTCCACTGCGTCCCGCTACACCTAAAACTGGTTACCGCGACGCGACTTATGCCTATGTACATGCGCCATAAAGTATGAGTGGAACTGTAACTCATATGCATGTTGCGTGCCGATTGGTCCTGCAAGACAATAGAGTTTTTCGTACCAATATATCCTAATAAGAGATTAAAAATGTGGCGTGATAGCCCAGAGCGCAACGAACCTGTCTCAAATTTATAAGGCCGTAGGGCCATGGTTCGAATCCGGGCGTGTACCAATGAGTTTTCCTGACTTAAGCACATTAACTATCACTGACTCCGTGCCTCGCAGAGCACGTTAAGCAGTCGGTCCCGGACGCTGTCAATAGATGGCGGTCGTTACAATCCCCAACCCGCAGTGTAGTAGCGTGATTTAAGCTCCAAACTCCCCCTCACCCTGGGGGAGGCCTAAGCCCCTGCAGTGGGGTGAAATGGGCTGATGATGAAGAGATTAAAAATATGTGAATGCGTTTAACTCGTGCCAGTAATTGTTCCATACCATGAGAAAAGTGTTCATCATCAGTCGAGCAATGAATGACCCCATAATCAAAAACGAGAAATACAAAAAAGAAAAAAATATGCGTTATCGCAAATTAAGGTTTATTAAGGCGTAGTTTTTCTCCCTCAGTTTCCTCGTATTTATGATGATCTCGATCATCAATTGCTCTACTGCTGGTGAACCATCATATCTTTTGAAAAACACTTTTTTTTCTCAGGGATACCACAACTGAACCGCAAAGGTGTATTTGAATACGAATTTTATTAGCGACGTATATATGGAATTTACAATAATAAGTTGAGGAGTTTCAGCGTACAGTATTTGCCATATATTAAATGAGAAAAGTGTTCTTTAAGTATTATGATTATTCGCTTTCAGTAGAGCAACGAGGCATCGACACATCATACTCGTGAAATTCGGGGAATACAGCATAAGTTATGGTTCCTTGTATAGTTCGCCTTAAACTTTATGGCGGATCGGAATACAACGCTTTAAGCTTTCTTGCGCAGGTACAGTCATATACCCCTCGCTCCACTGCGTCCCGCTACACCTAAAACTAGTTACTGCGACGCGACTTGTGCCTATGTTCGGATCCGCCATAAAGCTTGATTGGAACTATAACGTAATTATGCTGACTCGTATTTTTCCCTACTCATTCCTCTTATTGTATGATTTCATAAATCGAAAAACTTAATTAAAATCGGTTGCGTTTTTCACAAGTTACAACCGTTCAAACAAAATACAAACATGCAAAAATAAAAATGCGGATTTTGGCTTCAGTAGGTATGATCGACAGCAATTTTCTCAACAATATTTTTTAAGACTCCGATGCATTTGTATAATTTTATAGATGTTATATTTTCATGCTTCTTTATTTTCCTGCCTTTCATTTCTTATCTCATTTCAAAAAATTGGTAAAAAAAAATTCTAAGCGCTCTTTTGACCTGAAAATTCAAATTTGGTTTTTAATATGTTTCATACATTATTATTATCTATAAAACAAAAGGTTCTGACAAACAAACGTACAAGCACAAAAACGATAAATCAATAACCCGACTTTGTTTTTCGACTAATTTTTGTAAAACGAAAATGGAACAGAACCTAATTAATAAAGTTTATTTCAATTTAAATTTTGTTCGTTTTCATAACGCGATACTTAAATATAATAACTTTCAAATCATTTTTACATAAATAACCAGTTTTATTCAATCTGTTTAGCTCATAAATGGATTTGGGTCAATTGATATTGATATTGTGCCCAAATACACGTTAACCAAATATGCCCAAATATCCTCGTACATCGACAATATACTAAGTTTTGCAACAGTTATATTATCTTCTGTCGTGACAGTGGGTAGCGATCGTGGATAGTCCATAACAGTCCCTCACTGCTTATAAAATAACTACGTTACAGTCTCATACGGTTTGTGTATTGTATTCAATTTATCCAAATGTAACAAAGGCAAAGATAATTTTTTTACCCGATGCCATAGGAAGTTTATGTATTTTCGAGTGTATGTATGTATGTTTATCTGTTTTTGTGGCATAGAAATATACATAAACTAGCGACCCGCTCCGGTTTCGCATTTTTTCTGACGTCTTCGACAAATAATCGTCATATTTCAACTAATTTACACCAAATATTAATAAATTATACACATAAACCTTGCTCTTGAATTACTTTGTCCAACAGTGTCAACCATGTTCAAATCCGTTGGGTAGTTTTTGAGTTTATCGCGTTCAGACAAACAGACAGACAGACGCGGCGGGAGATTTTATTTTATAATATGTAGTGATACACTCGAAAAATACCCGCCGCATTTGGGCAGAAAATTAAATGTAAGGACAATAGATATATTTTAATTCTTCAAGTAAAACAAAAACAACTGCGTTAAAAATTAATAAACAGAAAAAAGAAAAAAAATTGTTCTATATCCATTCTATATCTATGAAATTTTGTTTCAGCATGGTTTAAGCAACGTAGAATGTAACATGAAATATATTTTTTGTTCAATTTAATGTTATTCTAACTTGAATGTTAAATAAAATGTTAAATATGTGAATGTTAATATAAAATGTATTGCAAGTGGTGACTAATTAAGTAGAATTTATAAAAATCTTTTCTAGATGATACTTCCGTCTCAATACAAACCCAATGCCTAAAATATATATTTCGTGTAATGTATAGGTTGCATAAAATCGAAATACCACTCATTCATCTTTAGGTTTTTTTGGTAACATAAAAAGAAGTGAAGTAGCAAATAGGGGATGAAAGTATGTATGAGACTTCCGTCGTTTTTAAAGTTAAAACCATATCATACGGAGTAAAATAGTTAAAATTGATAGTACTTTTTTGTTGGCAATTAAAAATTAAATTTTTTGCGGGTGGCCGCTAGTTTATTTAAATAGTTTCGATAAGGCAATATATTGTTTACCTAAATGTTTAAATTTGACTTGTTATCAATAGTTTCATTTAATTTTATTACTTTTATTATTTAATAACTGTATAAGCAAAATGCACATATTTTGTAGTTCACACACACAACACACACAATCACAACAACGTCTAGGTCCCAAATTAAGCATTAGCTTGTATTTTGGGTACCAAGCGAAGACACCACATACATATAACAACCAAGACCCGGTGCCAGTATTAATATTGATCATATAAATACTGACCCGACCTGGGATTCGAACCCGGGACCTCCAGCTTCGCAGGCAGGGTCACTGCCCACTAGGCAACAAACTCAGTTTTAACGAATTGAATACGAGAATGTTCTTTGTACAGAAGATTATCCGATCAAGCGACTATTATATTATTTGTGTTTAATGTCTTAAATGTAGGCGTGAAATAATAATAATAATAACACACACAATCACAACAACGTCTAGGTCCCAAACTAAGCATTAGCTTGTATTTTGGGTACCAAGCGAAGTCACCACATACATATAACAACCAAGACCCGGTGCCAGTATTAATATTGATCATATAAATACTGACCCGACCTGGGATTCGAACCCGGGACCTCCAGCTTCGCAGGCAGGGTCGCTGCCCACTAGGCTAAGGGGTCGTCAAATGGGTGGATAATATGAATAATTTTTTCATATTATATGAATAGTACTAAATAAATAATATTATATTATCGATTTTATAATTATTAATCAAGTCCCCATATGTATATCAACACGATGTCGCACTTAACACACATATTTTTTTATTATAATTATGTACGGTTACCCTTTTGGCGGGTGCGAATCATCATAATCATCAGTGTCTCTCCTTTGTAATTTAACTATGCAACTGAAAGGGATAAATCCCGATATACCGAAGGGGGCGTGGTTATGGGAGGGAGTATAGATTATCGCAGCTTGGAAAAGGAATGAAGGGATTTTTATATCCGACCGATTTACATGCAACCAGTAGCCAGAGAAAGGAAACGGGAGAGGTGGATAAATATTATACTGACCCTTTTGGCGGCTACGGATCTATTTTCATTTCGATAGTCATCCACGTCGGAATATAAAATATACGAAATTGAAAAGTAAAATTGTAAACCGGTGCAATGTCAAAATATTTATTTTCATTATATTATAACGATAGTTATGTCGACGGATGAAGCTTCAAATTGTATTTCTTAATAATTTTGACTTTGACATTTTTATTTCTACCATCACAGATAGAATACAGAGTTTTCCTAATAAAGTTCAATTGGTTTTTCAATTTTCATTCTTCGTTCACTTAATCGATGACGTAGTGCGTTTGAGCCTTAAATAATTTATTTCAATAACAGTTCAAAAACGTATTTAGTTAGGATTGTTCATTAACAAAAGGACAAAAAAGAAGCGATTATATTTAAATATCAATAGAATAGAAGGAGCATAAAGTCCGCTCGGTTGGCCCATGACCGAGTTACCGTCCTTGAAAGAACCCGCAGCGGTGCTTCGCTTTCGTGACTGTTCTTGCGACAGACAAATCTGCTCGTGACTTTATAGGAGACATTTATGCCTTACAGCCTACAATTTAACTTCGATGACGAGCAGTTTAACATACCTGCACTGCACTGTTATTTCGTAACACTTTTGTGAGCTAATGGCCAATTTATTAGATGACATTCGTCAACGTATTGAAATTAAAAATCGGTCAGTCTTAATTACGTCGCCATGTTACGTCATTGCTGAAAGATAAGCTTTCAAAATCACAGCGATCGGAATTAATACCCTCGTCTGTAAAATGAACTTAATTTGTTTTATAATAAGTTATAGGGGTACTGCAAAATTATTAACCTTTTTTCGGGTTGCACAATAAACAACAAGAAACCTTTACTACCCGTTGAGACGGCACAGGGACTGGAGAAGAAACTATGAAATTTATCGGAACGGTGCAGTCATGACGATTGTTTTCATATGTTTTTTCCCCGTTCCCGTGTCGTCTGAACACCTTGTTATAGTTTCGCCAATTCCGTCTATCCGTCCACCCGTCTGTCCACGACTTAACTCCAAGACTCTTGTATTAATTGTAATTTGGCATAGTTATCATATTAATGACGCTTGTTTTTGTTTGTATTACCACCCCTACACGTACAAAAGTGATGATTTTTTTACTTGTCTATTCCATTATGTCGGGATCCGTATGTGAAATAAAGTATTCACGATTGTAGTGTATATATATATGTATACATATATATGTATATATATCAAAGTTAAAAGGAAAACTATTAGACTGTACAAGTTAAAGAATAAAAGTCAATCAACTTATAAAATGTACTTGGATAAGTGATAATGTCGTAAAAATTCTATAATAAATTATATGCACTTGGCCGTTTTTGTTTTAAAATTAATTTACAATTTTGTAATTCAATGAAATGACGACACATTTTTTGAAAAATTTATAAATTGTAAATGATCCATTGTAAATAAACAAACAAAGAAACAAACATACAGGTGGAACTTACAAAAGCGTAAAGCGATTATTTGTAGTAGATACGGAACACTCTCCATGCCGATCGATCGATGATCTTTGCTCAAAGCTGCTCCAAGCAAGTCTGACATACACTGCTTTTAATAGAATTCATAGCTTTAATCTTTATTTTATCACTCTAATTCATTTAAACGATATTTTTATTGGTTCCATTTATCTCTTTTAAGTTGTAGACAAAAAAAATCAGATCCTAGTCCGAGTGACATTCATTATTTACTTCGAAGGACAAGCCTTTGTCGCATCCGCCTACAAATGTTGGGAGTTATTTTTGTACACTAGACCAAAGCTTAAATTATTTTTAAGCTTTTACAAAGCTTAGTATATTTTTAATTAAAATCAATGTAATTTAAAAACATGTGCACCAGATGATTTTTTTTTTCGCCTTTTAAATTTTAACATTATGATCTTTAATGAAAATAATAAAATACGTGGTAATTCTTTTAGTTATCACTCAGTATTAGTACACAACGTTATCGTATTACAGTGATGATGTCTGGACTACTGACAATCACGTTGGTCGGCGGCCGCTGGTGGATACCCCTCCACGTTTCACCCGTGGTCGCTACTTTCTCGTATGTAGTATTTATGTTTGACTTAGTAATTACGCCCTATATCAATAATTCTTTCAGAAAAAATATTTTAATGTGTTAAATCAAGAAACCTACCTTTTTTAAAAAAGGAATCTCTGTATAATACATATTGCCTAGAAAAGTCAAGAATGTTCAATAGCTGTTACTTTACACTATAATTTTGGCATACAAGTTCAAAAGTTTACCTCTAAAATTAGACGTTTTTGTGCAAACAAGAAAATCAAACCCACCCATAAATACTACAAACAAGATTATTGTCCGAAATCTTAGAGGATACACACTTTCACAAGTGCATTATTAAATTTTTAATCTAAATAAACTGTTTTTCATTACTCATACTCAGAAAGTACGCTTAAATTTACCTGATCAGAGGGATGAAAGTAGTACTTTTCGTCACTGGGAAACGATTTTTCCTGACGTCAAATGAATTAAAAAAAAAACTATGCGAGCCATGTCCCGACTTTTATACAACTCTGTTGAATCGCGGCGTAAAATTCTAATAAACAAACATTATCAACAATTTTGTAATATGACTTTATATTTTAATTTATTTTTAACTAAATTGTTATTTCATTTACATAGATTTAAGCTAAAAATTAACCATGATCAATGATAAAAAGTACTGGCTGGCAGAATACCACAGTAAAGGAAAAATAAAAAATGCGAAAAAGCGGCAATTCGATCTTCAGTTGTTTTGGCGAGTGCTGATTATTTACATGTACAGATATTAGTATAACATCGTATTCAGATATGGATTTAAAGCGTTTTTTTTTTTTACTTTCTTAACATTCGTAATGAAAAACAGAAAGTTTACCTCGGGTGAAAGACCTATTTAGGTACTTGAACTATCCCGTGCCTAAATAGGTCCCGTTCATCCCTTATGTAACAATCTACTATTTTGCACATTTTAAATACCACAGTAACTTTTCCTGTTACTACTCTGCTCCTAAAAATTACAGCGCATACACGCATTAAGCAATGCAGAACGTATACCTACTATGCTGAGTCATGATTTCGTAATTTATTATAGTGGCAGGTACAAGAGTATATTATGCATAACAAATTTTTTTATAAATTTCCCAAAAATCTTGTACAAACCGTAGGTATGTAGTCCTGTTTATAATGTAGTATAGATTCCATCAAAAAAATACGATCTCAAAATGCTTTGAAATTCTTTTCATAATTTCCTTTTTTTTTAGTTCCTTAATTACGGAACACTTGATAAACCAAGTTGTTATTTAGCATAAAGATAGATAATGAAAACGTGTAATCACGAAACTATATACTCGTATATACGTGTTCGGCTGAACGTAATCCAAACTTTTAGAGCGTGCAGAGCTTACCGCACTAAACAAAAAGTTGCAATCAATTGAGCATATGATACAAACCCGAAGAAAATATGTTCAAAGTTTCATTTTTATCTTTTTTTTAACTTTTGTTTAATCCGCTGAGCTTTAAAGGCTCTATAAGTTTGGAATACGTTCAGCCGAACACCCGGTACGAATATAATAAATATGATTCAATTCTATCCGCAAAGCCGTTTTTCTAATGTACCCGCATAATGTACCCGTTCTAATGTATTGCGCTTAATGAAATAATACGGCGGATTCGTAAAGCACTCCCATCATAAAGTGTCTTCGTTTAGAAAGATTTAGTACCTATATAAATATTTAAAAAATACCGTCAACAACAAAAAATTTAACCATGTAAAATAATTAAATCGAAAACGTTTCGAAACTTCGAATCATTTTTTCCTTCATAAATTGAAACTTCCATCTCGTCTGTTCTGACCATAGTTTCCTCTAAACCGTGTTATACGCACATTTATGTTTGGTGGTCTCATAACGGCCACCGACAACCACAAGTGGAAACCCGTCGCAATTTATTTATTTTTGTGGTCCATACGACATTTTTAGATGGCATAACTTCCTAAATCTTTCTAAACGTACAGAAAAGCGGTATGTTTGACTATAGGAAGGCTTTTCAAATCTGGTATATAAAGTTTTTAGGTGCATTAAGTTAAATTATAATAAAAACGGCCTCGGCCGAAAGTCTATATAACGTTCTAGAACGACGGTTCATGTGCAATATGTAATGCGATAATTTAAATAGTATAGATGATTTGTGGCTTTAATTGCTATAATGGGTAACATAGAATTCAAACTAAATTTGTTGGTTTTCTTTTGTAAACCGTGTTTTTATCATAAGTACATTATAAACCAATTGCAGAGTCAAGTGTACTATTCTACGACGTATGCTACCTCGTCGCCTTGGTGTAATGTTCTTAAAACTCATGATGTATGACGACATTTGCTGTAAGCGACGAACTAACGGTCGCTCGTTAAACGGACGGATTGTTCGCACAAGCTAAGGTCACGGGCAACGCCGCGGTCGCATTTCGAAAGAACCCACACCAGAGACAGTACAATAAAACAAGTGTAAAAAATTAGCACGCGACCGCCGTGCTCTATCATTACTATGTAAGTTTATAGCTGTTTGTATACTGAATACTTAACTGTTTGTTATTGAAATATACTCGTAGATAGTCCTCAATAATTACTGGCAGATCTTTTAATATTTACATGTCTAGATATTACCAAGCGATAGGTACGATGTATACGAAAATAAATGATTAACTTTTATAAGCTTGTGTGTATGATTACACAGGTTCTACACTCCCACTATGGTGTACTGAAAGAACAAAGTTCAGCATTAACCAATACTAATGTTCATTTAAAAATCAATATCAAAAATAAAGTTACCCAAAAAAGCTTTTTATTTCGATTTTGTGATTTTCTATGTAGCGGGGTTTAAACTTGCTAAAACATCTCAACTTTTTTCTTCAGAGCTTATTAATAAGCTTCGATGGATTACATATAATCCATCTAATATACGCAGCAACGTAAACTGAAATCGAATAAATTGCTAAACTTTACGACAGATGGCACTGTCGAATTGATTATCTTTTACAACAGACAGCGCTATTACTATAGTTCTTTTGAGTAAACCCTAAATATTAAATTTTTAACAAAACATGTAACATATATTATTTCGGAATGTACGTATTGCTTCAAATGAAAACATTCGAATGCAACTGTATAACATATAAAAATGGCAGCACATGTATAAGTTTTAATATGCTATATCTCAAAATGTTGCTTTCATGAAAATATATCTACTAACGATTTTAAAAAAGATCAAATCAATCACATATGTTTTAAATTGAAGCAAGTTATCGTCACATAATAATAACTTGGGTCAATTGCTTATGACACAATGAATGGATACTGTCATTTGGCCCATACCTATAATTATATATTTATGATGCCCATGCGGATAAATTTACGGGCAAATGCCAGTATAAAATGAATATAGAAAGTCAACATACTTACACAACAACAACATAACTGTTATTTGTATGTATGTAAATTGTAATTTTCCACCAATAGAATCAACCATAAACTTGTGGTGGATTTTTATGTTGACTGTAGCTCTACTCTCGTGTAAATTGAGTTGTTACATAGACTTGCGGTTTTATGGTGAGATCTCGTAATTCGTTGTCATTCCGAGATTTTCGAGTAAACATTGAGATGTCAAAATTATGAACAACTCACATAAATGTCGAAATGTTGCGTTTACATCTGAGCTTAGAATAATCTGGGTACGTACTATGTTTGTTTTTATTCATCATCATCAGCCCATTTTTACCCCACTGCAGGGGCTTAGGCCTCCCCCAGGGTGAGGAGGGGGGCTTGGAGCTTAAGTCCACCACGTTGCTCCACTGCGGGTTGGGAACTGTAACGACCGCCATCTATTGACAGCGTCCGGGACCGACTCCTTAACGTGCCCTCCGAAGCACGGTGTCAGTGATATTGTGTACTTAAGTCAGAAAAACCCATTGGTACACGCCCGGATTCGAACCATGGCCCTATGGGGCCTTATAAATTTGAGACAGGTTCGTTGCGCTCTGGGCTATCACGACATTTGTTTCACGATGTTTGTTTTTATTATTATACGTCAAATCTGAAATTGTCTAGATTTTATTTTTGAGAAATAAATCATATATATATATATAAACAACTTGTGGCCGTTTGTTTGACCAAAATTTTCAATTTCGTTCTCAATATGGTACCAATATTTTTCTTAATTAACTGTGTTATTAAACCTGTCGTTTGGGTCAGTCAGCAGATCATTTTCATACTACCATATATCGTCTAAGAAATGACCACTGTCTTATTCTTTGTTAATATAAGTATCTACTTGTTCCGATAAAATTGATGAAGACGCGCGACTGGACTCTAGAACAAAATTGCAAAGTCATCAAAATTAATCATTCCAAAAACTTTAAGTGTACAGAAATCTACCTAAGATAAAACTGGATTACTCAATGCCTTTGCCCCACCGCGCCGACGCGATGCGACGTGGGTAAATAAAAAAAAACAATAGATTTTGTCGTTGTCTCTCTAAGTTCGGAGTTTGGTTATTTTTGACCATCGGATGCAACCATGAAAAGGCATTTTACATTTATTTTGCTATTAAGCAGAAAAACGTGTTATCTAGAAGAACAAATGCATTCTAATAAGCATTTTAATGGAGTTCAATTTTAGAAAATTTCCACAGTGAATTCAGAAATGGGTTTACGTAAAAGTTGAATGAACTGCGATGCACACCTTTTGTTTTCTTATCGTGCAAAAAAACACGTCGTATGTATGAAGAAGGACGAATCATTTATGTATTAGCAAAGAGGCTCTATTCTTTTTACAATATCAAATTCACGCCTCAACCCAATATGTACATAAAAACGAGCCTTAATTGAGTGTTACGACACCCACTTTCCAAAAAGAATGGAATTGGATCACATTCCTTTTAAACCTCAGATTTAATTTTTTTAAGACTTATTGTTTAATGTTCTTGTTGCGTAACTAAATATTCAGTATGAATACTTGCATGCGTCTGCTTGTTCTAGGTAATTGATTTCGTAATTTGAGGTATATCCTGTCGACGTTATATTAGCACCAGGAAGTCCTAGCAGGCAGCACTAGAAGTTTTTCAGAAATAGCTGGTTGTCTTCGACAAATATAAGATATTTGTCTGTTAAAGTAATATGCGAATCATTTTAAAACGTTATCCTCTCATACTTTACGGATTCGTTTAAGAAATAAATTATGCATGTTTCTTCCCAGCTCACGAAGAAAACTTAATAGTCCATTTTACAAAACCGTTAAATATTACACAGGTAAAATAAAACAAACATAGCGGCAATAAAAACAAAGGGTTAGAGACCGAATCCAGAGAGACTTCCTGAATCACGTCCAGAACAGGATCCGAAACCATATCGAGGACCACGTATGCGACTAGGTTCGAAACAGTATCAAAAACCAAGTCTGACGCCGAGCCCAGAATTGAATCTAAAATCCGGATCCGAAAATGAGTATTGAAAAGGTGGAAAACCAAATCCGACATTAGTTTCAAAATCGAGTCCAAACCGGATCTAAAGCAAGGTTTAAATCTTTAGCCAGTGCTCAAAACCCAAATAAAATCTAGTTAAAAATGTGAATAGAACAAAACATTTTTACGTCCATCTTAAAACACAACGTACCTATGTCTGTGAGTTTGTGCGCTTATTACTCGAGAACCACTGATCTGATTTACATGATTCTTTTTTAATATGGAAATATGTGATCTGGTCATGTTTAAGTATATATTTGGTTACGATAAACAACCTAAGAAGGTAATAATTTTAGTGAATCTTGTAGGAAAAAACCCGCGGCTTGGTTCGGCGCGGGCGCATTGCGCAACGATGGCATCCAGGGTGCCAGCGGGATAAAAGAATAGGGTCATGGTCGTTCGCTACTCTCTGCCTGCAACCCTGAGCCCAACAGCATTTAGTTCAACCAATACATACGTATTTATTTATGCGATTTTATAACAAATGTGTAGTCCACGTAGGCAAAGCCACAGGCGGAAGCTAGGTAATATAAAATGTAAATTTAACCCGAAACAAACCTGAATGGACGAATAAGGAACGTTAATAATAGACAGGATACTTGTATACCAATCATATATTATCTTTATGCAACATATAATCAACAAAAGGAAACAAAGCGATTTTAACATTATTACATTGTAAATGCTCTACATTCACATTCGAGATATTTCTCATTCATCCTTATGATAGCTATCTTTACCCACGACAAGTTAATTCAGACAGTAATTGGCAGCTGTGGCTCCCGTGCGTCCGTCAGCCTGGCGGTTGTTCATGTTTCGCCACGACATAGGCCCAATTGATACTACATTGTGTTGAAACTCCGTCTCTCACGCTGCCTCCGTGCTCGGCTGTAATCTAGATTCACGAGAGATGTCTGAAAGATTCTTCTGTGTTTCAATCACTGATCTAGTAATTTTCAGATCTTCTATGGTTTGCATACTATATGTGTTTATTTGACTTGAAAATAGTGATTGCTTCAAAATATAAAATAATGTTACACACACATTTTCGATATTGTTTATGAACGCTTTCCCGTCACTAGTTTTAGATCATAAAAATTCAATGAAAAGCAAATGATATGAAGAATTAAATTTAATATGATCTTTCTGGAAAGCGTTAGACGTCTGAACCTACGAACGAATCCCTTATTTGCGGCGGCGCACTTAACAAACAAAGAGCCAGTGAGATTTGAAATTTTAAACAGAGTGAAATGACAACTATAAGTGAAGGTTAAGTATACGAAAGAAACAAATCAAATGTAAGAACTTTGTAGGTACCTACTAATGGTTTTATTATCTTAAGGTAGGGTGTCCCTCATTTTTCGAATATTATTTTTTTATATCGCATGCCCTCTAATTCTGTTTTATTATGTGTTAATATACTGCCAGTAAAATTTTCAACTCATTCTGTAAACGGGAACCCGTGCCGACTTGCATCTTAATAATGTTCATACAAATTGCGCGTGACAAGTGACGCGTACCTTGCAAGTAGTTATTGTAGTGCCGTTTTCATGTAAATAATACATATTAAATTGCTTTTCTAATATGACCGTCGAACTATGAACTACTAAAAAAGATATTTACACTTAGTTGATGACATAAAACACCAAAAACAGGTGCAATACTACTCGTATTTTTAAAGCGACAAGTCCTAGCTGTTTTATTTTACAATATATAGTTCCAATAAAACTTGATGGCGGATCGGAATACCACGCTTTGAGAACGCTTGCGCAGGTTCAGTCATATGCCCCTCGCTCCATTTCGTCCCGCTACACCTAAAACTGGTTACTGCGACGCGACTTGTGCCTATGTTCACATCCGCCATAAAGGTTGATTGGAACTGTACGTGAAATCAAATTAACAATGAGTGAAAATGCGAATTTTGTAATCCATGGATATATAATCTTTTGGGGAAAGGCTCGAACACCAACCCGAGCAGTACCTAACTGTGTTAAAAACTTCTGTGTTAGATATTTATACGGTGTGGCGTGATTTACAAAAAAAAATGTAAAAAAAAACCAAGAAGTTTGCACTAAACGCGAACAAGATTTTCAAAATGAGTTGGATAATTTATGTGATACTGCACATTTCGACGTTTTATATAAAATTAAAATACAAGAGGATAGATAATTTTTACTAAACCAGAGAGAATCAGGGCCTTCAGGTTCAAGATTCTTCAAGTCCTCCAATCAGCTCCAAAATGGTAGTTGCAAAAACTTAGAAATCCAAGTTAACTTCTATGCCAAGTTTAAGAAAAATCCGTTGAAAAGTAACTAACTCCTTAATCTCTCCATTAACTTCAATCAGATCCAAAACGGTACTTGCAAAACTAGAGGTCAAAGGCAACTTCTGTGTCAAGTTAAAAAAAAATCGTAAAAAAATACCGACCGACCGGATAAACTACCGTACTAAAATTATGAAGTACACATACCAGCGGTTCATAACGAATAAGTTGTCAGTGTGAGAGCGACACAACCGACGTGAATATGTTTTAAGAGTGTAAAAATTACAATAAAATATTTGAAAAGTAAACAGCTACGTGCGTTTTATTTTCATTGATAAAAGTCGTGGTTTAGAACCTGAAAGTTAGGACGTAGGGTGACTGTAGAGGGTACACAATATACCTGATTAATACTAGATTACGGTGGAGTCGTGATGCTACAATGACTTTTGACTTTAAAATGTGTTTTAGTGTAAATTGGCCGTCAGGAGAAATATAACAGGCAGATATTGAGCCGTTCACCAACAGCTGGAGAACTTGGACTGGAAGACGATACTCCACCCGCCGTATTTTCCAGAACTCGCCCCATCTGACTATCATTTGTTTAGAGCCTTGAAACAACATTTTCGGGCGGGGGAAACATATTTAATGATTACTCTGATGTAGAGGCCGAATATACCCACGCAGATGGATCGGACGCGGTGGACCCATCGCCTGGCCATTAAGGTCCCCCGACTTGAACCCTATCGATTTTTTTATTTTAGAGATTTTACAAGGAGTTAGTGTATTACAAAAATACAATACTGTTGAAGAATTAAACACTAAACGAAGAAAAGCACAGGAGAAAATAAGACAAAAAGATGACTCCTTTCAACGTTTAAAAAGACATTTTATAAAGCGTTGTCGTATGTGCATAGCTGAAAGTGGACGTCACTTCGAACATTTTTTTATGTTTTACGTCGCGTTAAAACGGTACGGTGACGGGGAAAAAAGTATGAAAAGTATGAAAATTATCGGGACGCCCGAACTGTGCGTTCATGACGATTGTTTTCTTATGTCTTTTCTCCCGTTACCGTGTCGTCTGAACACACCGTTAGTGAAAACCAAGACGGATGTATGTCAATTAAAGTTCATCAAGCAATTAGAATAAATGGTAATCTGTGACCTTGAAAAAATAATTGTTCAAATCAAAGAGTAACACCGTAATGCGCTTTGCTATTAACATAATGAGTTTCGTGTAAGTTACACGCGATACTAAAATCAAAACATCTCTCATACTCGAGGCCATTCGCAGTGGGGTAATAAAAAAACAGATCATTTACAAATAAAATTTGTTTTTTTCGTACCGTATAATGCGTCTTGATACAATTTTTAGCTCTTAAAGAGGATACAATTAACTGCAATATAAGTTTAGTACATTCAACGTTCTTATAATAATTTTCGACAATTCGGATATATTCCCCTTTTTGTTTCTTTGTATTTCCTAATTAAACCTGACGCTCATCATAAACAATAATTTAAAACGTAGTTTAAAAAATATGTCGTATAAAAACACGTCAAGTTTGAAACTCTTTTCACCTTTTATCCAACTAAACGTTTATAGTTCTGTTAACTTAATATAATTATTTTCGAAGGTAATTATAAATACCAATAAACCTACCAATTATAAATTTTCATAAGTTAAAATCATAGTATAGTAAAATTAAAAGTAAAAACAGTTATAAAATATAAATCACAAAATTACATCTTTATTGGAACTTTAAAAAATATAGGTACTCAAGGACAATACGGTTCATAAGATATACAAATATATATTTTTATATATTAACGCACAAACCGATCCGTTGAGTCTAGAAACTTGAAATTTCGCACAAAAGTTCTTTATGTAATGCAGGCGGCCACTAATAAATGAATTTCTGAAATTCAACTACTAATGGGATGAAAAAGGAATTGAAAGTAATGGGTCATACGAGTATTTATGAGTTTAAATCACTGTATTACTCTAAGGCACTCTTATACGCTATCTTACGCGACCTGTAACTGTATGTGTGATATTTTATTGTATATGTTATATTATTATTTGTAGTATTTGCTACATTTTATATTTTATTGTATTTTATATGTTCTAACAAGCGCTTTTATTATTATTGTATAAGAAGGCTGGCTACCACACAACTACTTAGTAATACTTTACTGGAACCATGCATATTGTCGACGTATATATTGCAGCGACAAGGGCGGATCCCGCTTTCAAGTCAGGGAGGGTTACATATTCAAGGTCTAGCCAGGACAGACTCCAATTCGACTACAATAATAAATGTAAATAAAACGATGTAGTACCTATTTTATTGTTTTACGTAAAAGTAATTTTAACGACAAAGAAAACGACATAATAAAATTTTTTGACGAAAGGATACGAAAGGAATGATCGGCTCGCAGCCGGATTTTTTAATAAACAGTGCCAAAGACTACTGATAGTGCAGCCCACAGAACACTCTTATATTATAAAATAATCTTTTCAATAATTTTATCTAAAACATCTTATCTAGATCGAGGAAAGTTAAATATAGATTTAATCCTGAATAGGTAACGATTCCGAATTCCACTTCGCACTGACTGACCATTTGGCCGTGTGGTTAGAGACCCTAACTGCGGAGCCAAGGGTCGCGGGTTTGATTCCCGTCCGGGACAAATATTTGTGTGCATGAACATTTTTATTCCATTCTTGTCTATGTAAAATATTTATGTATGTATATATAATAAAAAAACAAGAATATTTAAGTATGTACATAAGTTGTCTAGCAACCCATAACACAAGTAGGTACAATACTTGTTTACTTTGCTTTACTTTTTTGTTACACATTTTTTTTAAATTTTTGACTTAGAAATTGCTTTATTATTCGTAATAATGAAATCATTTAACATTATTCATATATATATATACATAAATATATGATTTAAGGCGCCACATTGTGAGCTGAAAATCGAGTTTCATAGACATTCAAATACTTTTCTCAAATGTGTCGCTTTTTAGGTAGTTTAGTTTTGCGCGAATGAAAAGAAGCTTAAAAATCTACAGAATTTGCGCTTCTCACAACTGTCGAAAGACAGTGAAAATGAACATCAAAAATAAAAACTTGTTACACATTTTTCTCATACAATTTTATTACATTTTTCGAAGAAAGTTATGGAACAATTTTCAAAACTTTCGTACCATACGATGCTCCGCAAGCTTCTACGCCTTCTGATACTTCTGCCTTTCGTCTACCTTTATAACTTTCTGAAATATAGCCGAATCTCACTCAGTCCACAGTTTTCGACTGTCTCCAAAACTTTTTCCAAGCAGTAGACAGTCTATTTAGTTTCCTTTTTTTCCATATTGGCTTTCGTTTTACAAATAATCAACTTTTTGTCCGAAAAAACGATAAATTTCCTCTTTTTTGTCCACCATTTTCGATTTTCCGAAAAAAGCTACAGACCGATTCTAGAAAATTTGATATGGTACGATGCCCCCGCCCCCCACAAGTCTTTCCATTTTTCACGTCACTTTCGTTTCTCATCATATATTTCGGAAATATAGCTGAATTACACATTACACTCCCCTACGAAAATGATATGATAAACATTTGCAATGTTAAAATAGCATCCAAGATTATTCTGGATCTTTCCAAAGCATAATTAGACTCTGATTTAGAAAATAATTCAGGTAATTTTTTTTAAATCTTCAAAGATTTTATAACATGTATTTGTTCTTATTCCTATTATTTTCATTTCTAATGTACGTATTTTCTTTGTAGTTAATTTAAATTACTACCTATATCTAAAACTTGTATCATGTCAGTTAGTTTTTCATAATTTATGCGTATCGTTCGCGTATGTGTTTAACATTATCCAAATAATTCATTCCACTAAAATCAAGAAGGATCATGACCCCCACGATTACCCTCTTGGATCCGCCCTTGTGCAGCGATATATTGTAATAAAAAAAACTGAAAATTACTATTATAGACGCTTCGTCGTCTGTGATGGTTCACTGGATTATATAAAGTAACTTCATTGTCTGTGACGTGCCTAAAATACACTATTATCTCATAATGCCACGTGGACGAAGTCATAGGCTGAAGCTAGTAATATTGTATTGTCTTTAAGTTCAGTTATTCAAAACATTGCCAGATTTTCTCCGTTTTGTGTCCTAAATCATTTTTATCTGATAGAAACGCGGGCTATTGTTTTTTAAAACCAGTGAGCAAAAGTCAATTAAAGATATCTAGAGATTGAATGTCCTTAAATCTTTTTTGTTTCTTTTTAACAGAAAACAGGCACCGGTATCTTCAGCATGCTATATTGTCTGACCACAATGGTATTGCGGACGTCATCGGCCCGTTTCACATCACACATATCAGTGAAGACCCCCACAAGGAGTTATTCACACGGCGTGGGTCATCCTTTGCCATCATTGCCGAATTCTTTTCAAATCCGGGGAATGACTGGTTATCGTTATTTGAAAGGTGAGTATCATATAAAGCGTTCTTTTAAAGTATAAACTAAAGCTAATTTTACAAAAATACAGCAAAATAAAATTGGTACTTAGTTTCTTTTAGAATGATTTATAGTAATTTTTTGTTCTAGCTTTTACTAAGCAACTCCTTTTAGTCAATAACTTTCAATTTAATGATGTTTTGGCATTTTTTTTTTCGATTAGCTAATGACGTTAGCTCAATAATTAAGTGAAAATAATATTCGTTTTTAATTTGTGGTTTGTTTATTTGTGGTGTGTCGTGATAGCCCAAAGCGCAACAAACCTGTCTCAAATTTAAAAGGCCATAGTATAGGGCCATGGTTTGAATCCGGGCGTGTACCAATGAGTTTTTCTGACTTAAGTACATAACTATCACTGACTCCGTGCGTCGAAGAGCACGTTAAGCAGTCGGTCCCGGACGCTGTCAATAGATGGCGGTCGTTGCAATCCCCAACCCGCAGTGGAGCAGCGTGGTGGATTTAAGCTCCAAGCCCCCCTCACCCCAGGGGAGGCCTAAGCCCCTGCAGTGGAGTAAAAATGGGCTGATGAAGTGAAGTGAAGTGAAAAATTTGTAGTTCCAGAACAATAATTAAAAATAAATTTTGGTTTACAATACGAGAATAGCATTTGTGCAAGATCTCAAGTTGATAGCTTGCATAGAATTACTTAACTGTGGGGTCACGTGCTCTTCATTATATTAGGAGGCATTATTTCGCTCGCTCGTACCAGTGACTCGTACATTCCACTCATATTTAATAATTTTTATGTGTAACTTATTGAAGGCGGGCGAAATGACTAAACGACACTGACTAAGTGCGTTAATTAGTCATGTTTTCTCTAAACGCAGTATAATTGGTACGAGCTGTATCTGCTGCTATCATGAGCTCGTATTCAAAAGTTACTAGAATTTTTGACGTGGCCGTATATGGTCACGAGACGTGATTGAGCAAATATCATTTTATCTCACTGACTTTAAATTTCCAACAGCTGGCTTTAATTTGAATTTAGTCCCAAATTAAAAACTTTCTTTAAACACGTTATATTTTAAATTAAAATTACAAGTACTTAGCTAAAACGTACAATTACTAATCTATTTACCATTGATCCACGACTTTCGACCATAAATAAGAACGTGTCACAATTTCTTGATTTTTTAAATCTTCCAACTTTGTTATCGATTAAGAAGAAAAATCCATCAAAAAATCACAATTGACAGTAAGATCCTTTGTTTAATAATAATATCTCGCACATGCCACACAGCGCCATCTAGTCCCAAGCTAAGCAAAGCTTGTATCATGAGTGCCAGACAACTAATATACATACTTAAATATTCTTTGTAATACGAGTATATACATAGGTATATATAGATATTTTACACCCAGACACATAACAAAGAGACATGTTCAGTGCTTGTGAGTCTTGTCTTGTATTCTAAGAGAATCGTCAACTTGGATAAACAAGTACGTGGCACTCTCTGTCCCTTCAACTATGACCGTATAAAAATCACGCCATTTCATTGTTGCGTTACTACTTGGAGAAGAGTTGAACAAATGAAGTGTTTTTCGTATGTACTTAATTGATACGAATATACTCTGACCATCCCAAAGAAATCTGATGATCTCAGAAAAGATATGTTAGTCACATATATACTATTTATTTTTACAATAATTATGTATTAAAAGACTTTTTTTAAATAATTAATATTCAAAATTTTCAGGTCCAGGGCGCAGCAAACAAAACGGCTATCCGAAAAAGAAACCTTCAGTGCCTTTTTACCAAGAGGACGTTCTTTATGAAAACACGCTCAACACGTCACCATGGCAATATGATTTCTACGGTAATAGTCATATTAATAAAATCATAAAAGTACGAATTGACTAGAAGCCCTCTTTTGCGTTTACCGTCTAACCCCACATACTGTAGCTAATCGGTGTATAACGGGGAGTTTTAGTCCGAGTTTCAGTGCGCAAGGTCCCCGCGCGGCGCTCTTCACCCCCGAGAAATCCCCGTACACCGGTTTCAACCCCCCGAAAATGCGAAATGTCACTTCGATACTGTGAACTGACATTAATGACTCTATTAAAACCATGGAACTATTATGTACTACGTACAACTGGAAGGAGCTCTCTCTAACATTAGCGTGGTCATACGTAAACTGGTGATTAAAAAAAAAAGTGCGAAAGGGAAGTAACCGGGTGCCTAACTATCTCTTTCTACACCACTTCTGTGTAGCTAGCATAAAATATACCACTACACTGGGAAAAGTACTATGGTGAATTTAGATTTTATTATGAGGGAATGAGGAATAAAAAACTATGCGTCATCATAATTACGATACAGGATCTATAATTTCCGCTGATGCATTATGTTTTCCTCTTCATATTTCTCGTTTTTTATTATGGGGGTCATCCATTGCTCGACTGTTGAACATTTTTCTTATGGTAGGTAATTAGTAGCCTACAAAAGTTAGGTAATGGCATTGCTTCGCAATGCATGATCTCACATCGCGTTCTAATATCACTTCTTCTGAAAGTTCTGAATCCATTTTGATGATTTTTGTATTTGGTCACTATTTTTCAACATAGGGTATATACAATGGAAGAATTATCGAAATCAGCTGGTCTAATACGCCACTATGGCCGTTCCATATCCGAGCTGCTATTTCACGTCGCTGGTTGTACACAGTCGCCGAGCGGAGGTGAAGTCAGAGACGCATATTTTTTCCTCTTCACATTTCTCGTTTTTATTATGGGGGTCATCCATTGCTCGACTATTGATGAACACTTTTTTTTAGGGTAGGTAATTCACTAATTAGGCCACTGCCTATAAAGGTTACATAATAGCATTGCGAAGCAATGCCATGATTGCTCACATCGCGTTCTAATATCACTTTTTAAAATATTTTGACTTAATTCAATAGGACTTTATACACGTTTGGCCGTTAATATTTCTGAAAGTTCTGAATCGATTTTGATAATTTTTGTGTTTAGTCACTATGTTATAACTTAGGGTAGATACTGTGAAAGAATTATCGAAATCAGTTCTTTTAATTTAAATCTGTAGCAAATCAAAAAAGTCGATTCTTTGTTTTTGCGGAGTTTTTACTAAGCAACTTTATTTCTGTTTTCTTTTGCAGTTTTATTTCTATCTATTTTCTTTTCTTTTTAAACATTATTTAGGTACCGTAATTTAGCTTTATTTGGGTATCCGTTAACGCAAAGTTATAGTAGCCCTTGACAAAGCAAGAATTAATAAAAAATGAAAAAAAACGTACGTTGAAACCGAAAATGAGGTCAATTTTTCTCCATAACGTAGGTACAGATTTTGTTCAATCTCGAGTAAGTACAGTAATTATTACAATAAAAGATAACAAAATCGGCTGATAACTTTGATTTATTTTCATCTTGTTCACAATATCAAATACATAAATACATATCACATACATATTATATATTACATAAATACATAGTACATATTTCCGCTTGTCAGAATAAACGATGACTCATACTTAATCATTATTTTTATAAAAACTTTTTGTAACAATGAATATGTTTATTAGATCGTTTTCGTGTAGGAATGTAATAAATTTGCCTATATTTCCAATATTTATGATGATAGACAAAAGACAGTGATGGCAAAAAAATCAAGAGCTTTCGGAGCATTGTAAGATACTAAATTTTTTAAAATCGGTTCGTAACTTTATCGGAAAATCGAAAACGGTGAAAAAGTCGAAATTTCCCTATTTTTCGGACAAAAAGTTGATTGTTTCAAAAACGGAATAATTAATATCGAAAAATTAAAAAACCTTCCGAGACTGGTAGATTGTCTACAAGTTTGAAAAATAAAATTTTAAAAACGGTCGAAAACCCTGACTTGAGCATGTGCCCTTTTCATTTAATGATTATCAGATTAGCTACCCTAGAAAGTAAGATTCGGCCTTATTTCAAGAAGTTATAAAGATAGACGAAAACACTAGCGTCAAAAAATGCAAGAGCTTGCGTGGCTAAGTATGGTAGCACATCGAAAATTGGTCCATAACTTTCTTTGAAAATTTTTTGTCGTACAATTTTGTTCAATTTCCTCCGATAATTGCGAGAAGAGCGAAATCTGTAGATTTTTTTCTAGGAAACTTATTTTTTTTAGACCTAAATTATTAATATATATTTATAGAAATAGATAGTAATACACTATTTTACACTCTATTTTTTGTGACTTCTGGTTTTTAATATATCTTGTTAGGCGGATGATAATAGTATTTTTAAAGCTTGTTATGGTATATTTCTATTTGTTAAAATTTTTATTAATATTTAAAACGAAAGTCTTAATTTATGGTTTTATGCTGGCAACTGAAACGAGAATTTGGGGAATTTTTACATTTGTCAAAGTTGAAGTTTTTGACGTCATAATACTAAGGTGTCCATAATGTTTAGATTAGTTAATAATAATACTTTGGTAGTTGCCTTTTGCCCTCTTTTGCCTATGATGTGGCCGAAATAATAGGTTGCCAGATATTTCAATGAATATGAAAGATGGAAACCTATGTATTGTTTTAAAGAGAAACGTTTTTCGTTAAAGTACGAAAATAATTTAGTTATAATATCTGACGTCATTCTAGTTACAGATCTGACACCATACGGGTAATGAATTTGACGTCATATATGCATTTGTGAGACTTGTGTGTGATTTCGATGGGGTATTGAATCTGTCCGTATCTCTGGTGCCAATCGAAAGGAAGGAGGCCATCATATTAATATTTGAGATCCTTAGGTCTCGCACCAACGTTGAATTTTGAGACATTTCGGCCCTAGAAATAATGTTTCGGTACCTAGAGTCTTTTAAATCCATTTTATCCGCCGAATGATTGGGAATTTTTGAGATTGTTGGGTTTTTTCGGAAAAGAAAGGAGCTTGGTTGCCTGTACGAACTTATGTTTTCAAGTTCCCACGTGCGCTCAAGGCGGTGAAGTGCGACAATATATATGAGAAATATATTTCAAACATATATATCTATAGAGTCCTTGACCTTTTTAATAACGTGTTTAGGCTCATTGGGATCGTTTCAACGGATATTTTCTGAGTGATAGTTCTGAGGGCTTCGGCGTGCAAAAGTACCTACGCAACTTGTCGCGCTTGGATCTTTACTTCTGTGGGATTTAACTATTTTGTAAATAAAGGCGGTCAGCCATCCAATTATGAATCACATTCTAGGTAGCTTTATTTCTGTAATCAATAGGAGATTTGTTTTCAAAAGGGTATTATACATAAAGGGAGCATGCAGCTAATTTACTAAGGTGATTGAGATATCGATATTTAAAGCTTTGATTTATTTTGGAGGTGAGAAGCCTCCGTCGATTGATCATATTTTCTGCGGGTTGCCCGCTTTTAGTGACTAGCTCTCTTGAACTTCTGTTTGCTTGCTTCTACTTTTCTATCGAGGTGGATAGGAGTCGGGCTACTGCCGTTTATTTTATTTTTTGTAAATTTGATGATTTAACAGTATTTCGTACAAATCCAACCAGTATTTTTGATGCTATCGCAAGTTGTACTACGCGGTGGCCACGCGAGACTTCATTTTCAGTGCTTACGTTCGTGTTTTATGATCCCTTATAAATATTAAAATTATTTGTTAATAATGAATGTAAATTGATTCCCATCATTCATGTATGTTTTTTTACTCCATAATTATACTGATGTATGTTTGTAGCATTTTAATTTGAAATCTGCTAAACCAATTTTGACAAATGTTCGAATTAAAGGTTCTAATTTACTAAATTACGAATAGGTTATTGACACGGACATACAGAAATCTTTATATTCATGTAAAAAAAGTTTAGTTCAGTGTCACGGGTTAAGATAGGCTTAGAGAGTTTTGTTCGATGCTAGTCGAAAATTAAAAATTCCTGTTATGGTCTTATTTATCCTACGTAACTTTGTCACCCTAATCAGAATGAGACAATATGGCACCCACTAACGTCCTTGTTACTTTTATCTTTTTAATTCGTTTTCAAGGTCAAATTTCGAGGACCTCGAAATTTCTTCGTAGAGCTCATTCCAGTTGTACGTAGTACATATTAGTTCCATGATTAAAACATTAAAATCAAACGCTGCTGTCAAATTTACTCTATGATTAAAATGTTTAACTATGCTGGTTTGTAGTAGTAGATAGGCTAGATTTATAGTAGAGCCTAAACAAAGTTAGAAGTAAATGACTGTTAGTTATCAACAGACATTACATTTTTCTACGTATTAACGACATGAAAATGTCATTTATTTCGTCAGTGGACTCTCAGCCACCCCGTTACATTTCATAATAGTGGAACAAAGATATTTGTAATTTTTTTTTTTTAATAACGTCTACATCACTACGACGTTTTGGCCCCAAAACTAAGCGTTAGCTTGTGTTCTGGGTACCAAGCGAAGACACCACATACATATAACAAACAAGACCCGGTACCAATATCAATATTCATCATATAAATACTGACCTGGAATTCGATCCCGGGACCTCCAGCTTCGTAGGCAGGGTCGCTACCCACTAGGGTAAGCGGTCGTCAAATTTGTATTGTATTGTATCAATTTGTAAATAATTATCGTAGTATGATTTCCAAACGTTTAACGGCACAAGTGTAGCGTATTTTATGATATTCAATCTCTTTTGCAGACAATTCAATCCCGTTACTACCACCGTCACCTTATCGCGTGAACTCGCCGAACCCCGAGTCCCTTTGGCCTGAAGGGTTATTTCTACCGCCTGTAGAACCACACACCTTCCAGATCCACCATGCGTCACACCGTTCTGATGGCGAAGGACTATCAGGTAAATGTTATAGCTACCAAGAGGCAGGTAGAGGAATGTCAGTAGCAAATTTCCATGCAAATGGTGTTAACAGTTGCAACCCGCTAAACCTTAACCGATTGGCGCAAAAAAATTATATAGTGTGAAAAATGAAATAATTTAAAAATAAACCCGTACATTTAAGTTTTTTTTCCTTGTGATATGTCAACATATTACAAACATATAAACCTTTGACATTACTCACGCCTCTTAACAAAGTCTTACATTGATAATAATATCTCGCGGGTTCTGTATGTGCTCAGAAAAACGCACGGCAAATCCTTCACGCGTTCATTTAACCAACAACAATTCTTTGTAGCGAAATAATCTACTACTACTCACCATAAACATTTATACGTCACAATAATGCACACAGTTTATTACTTTTCTTTTCTTTTATTTTCTCGACCTTGTTGCCCGTTTATTTTCAAGAACTTATAATTATGCATAAAGGTTTCTTGTATAAACGGTGACATATGCTAAGGAGGGGTATTTCAAAACTCAACTCCTCAGAGGGCAGAAGAGTGTGTTAAAATGTGTATGAAAAAACAACTAATAAATAACGTGTGTACAATGAACACTATTAAAGTCAACCCTCGAAGGGTGAGAAGGTATTTTAAAGTTAAATGAAAAATATAAATACCGTCCGTATGTATGCATCCGTATATCGTACGTGGGTATAATTAGTAACATCTCAACACACCAAAAAATCGCTTCGTATATTTTACATAGTGGACAGAGAGAATGGAGAGAGAGTAGAGAGAATATCAGCATTATTTTCTGCTGGAAAACATTTATTTTTCCACTGGAAAACCGAGTAGGCCTCGAGCGATAAAAAGGAATATCTGTATTTCGTAACTTGTATACAATTATAATTAACTGTATTTAGGGTCTCCTTTTAAATAAAAAATACCTGTGCTAGTACTACCCCGCTCTTCCATATTTAGTACATTATATTGAAAGTAGCAGTACATAAATTAGACTAAATTATAATAAACAAAGTAATTTAGGAACTATATTAACATTTATATTAATATACACATATATATAGCTATATTAAGTGCGCACTGTCGTGATGTCCCGAACGCAGCGAACCTATTTAAAATCTGTAAGGCCATGTGACCATGGTTCGAGTCCGGGCGTGTACCAATGAATTTTTTCTGACTTAAGTACGAGTACATTAACTATCACTGACACCGTGCCTCGGAGAGTACGTTAAGCAATCGGTACAGGTTGTTTGTTATTAGATGGCGGTCGTTACTATCCGCCAACCGCCATTGGAGCAGCGTGGTGGATTTAAGCTCCAAGCCCCTCATATTGAGGGAAAGCCTAAGCCCCTGCGGTGGGGTATAAATTAAGCTGATGGAATGGAATGGAAGTGCGCACTAGTTTGCTGATTACGATGACGTAGTTACATTCACTATTCCATACATATAGATAGAGGATCAACCGAAAGAATTTTTATTTTACGTAGAGGATAGCTGAAAAAATTGACGAAAACAGAAATCGTCAAGTTTTTCCACTAAAAAGTATCCTTTTCCTTTAAAGAAAGAGAATATATTTAAAAATGCAGATAATACACACGTGTAGTTCATGCGAGCGAAGCCATGGGTAGCCGCTAGGAATATACTACTGACAATAACACTTTTTCTTACAGATGCGGATCTCTTCGATCCTTATCTACTTGAGGGCTCTGAAGCGATAGGAGCTGTGAAAAGGGCGGACGTACACGGAGAACTATATTTCCACGACATCCCCCACATTGAATCACTGCTGGCCAATCAAGAACTGAGAACAAAAAATAAATTGAAACCACACCGAATAGCGAGTATACGGCACACTTGGCCCTTCAATAGACCTTAGCTGAAGACAATAACCCAATAATTTGTGCCAATAAATATTAAGATATAATAAATTTAATGGAAATATTTATTTCTACGAAAACAATATAACAGAAGAATTATGATAAAAATATCCAACTAACGTAATATGTACTAGCCAACTAATAAAAAAATTTATATTGTTTCCCCCAATCTATGTACAATTGTGTATTTCCAAATAGGTATTAAAAATTATTTTTTTTATTACTAACGTCAAAAATAAAAAGTAACTGTGGATTAACTTCAGTCTGTATTTTTATTCAGTTTTTTTTTTTCTAGTACGTACCTACTATTGTATAAACAACAGTTGGATATAAACAGGTAGATGCATGTAATGTATGTATGTAAGTAATATATTTATTCATAAAAAGTTACACTTTCATTCAAACCATGCCCCGCAAAACTGCTTACGCTGTTTGACTGCAGGTAACTCGCTTTATATAAACATAGCTTATAAATTATTAAATTAGGTTATATTAATACAATTAATGTACGTAAATGGTTACAACGTATTTAACAATTGTTTTTTTAATAAACTTTTAAGCTCTCTTTAAAGTCTCTACGTTAATGTGTAATATATGTCACGGACCACGGTTTAAACCCGTAGTACTGCCATACCTAGGATTACCTGACTAATACGCTTGGTAGCCGACTGTGATCGGCACGGTGGATCGGCTAGAGCCGGCTATCACCGAATCGGTAACTGCACTGAATCTCATAATTTAGCGACGCGGCCCATGCCCACCCCGCACTCTGTCTACGAGCGTTCGATCAATCACCGATTCCCATCCGATCCGCGTTCCCAACTCACTAGAAATGAATTTTAGTAAAAATAAGATCTAGAAGTTTCGATATCGGACAGGTTTATGCAACGCTCGTCCTTAACACGCTCTAACAGAGTTCAAGTTTCTCTCTATAAACCTATTTCGAGATATCTATGTGACAATATGAAAACGGGTTACAGATGCGATCACGAAGTGCAAGCTTTGTTTCGAATTAGGTATATATATTATCTAGTTTCGTATAAGCTATACCAATTTCGAATATTATAATTTAGAGTTTCGAAAATGTAACGACAGTTCAAGATGTATGCAAAAATAAGTCCCAGTTATAGACAAGAGCAGTAAATCGAGTGTGAGCCTAATTTTATATTTTAATCGCGGATTACTTTTGAATGCCTTGTAGCGATACTTTTTACCTGATAGGTTTGAGGTTTAGGAAATGTGATGCTATGATTGCGATTTCAGTCAACAACCCTTTCGAAACCCTACTATACCATTTCGGATCGTATTTCTAAAAGAAAACCTTTGACTCGTTATGCATTATATTTTTTGGGTGCTAATCAATATTTATTTATTTTTTTAATGAATTGTGTAATCTTTAATTTTTAAATGTGCGTGCGTCACCAAGTCTGAACATTAAACCAAATTACAAATTTTCACACTACGTGGATAGTTCCTAAGGAAAACGTCTGCGATGTCTCATTTAACAACTTGCTTTCGCTATTCGCTGATACCTAAGTTATAGCGGATCGCTAGCGGCTTTTATGCTTATGAATTGGCTAATCTTAGTGTAGCGCATTTTGGGGTTTAACCATAGCATAGATTTAACTATAGCATCTAGTTTGTCATATCTGTTCACTTCTAAAATTGTGAATGAATAATTTTTCCACGTATAAATTGATTCAATTCTTTACAAATCTAAATCTATACTAATATTATAAAGCTGAAGAGTTTGTTTGTTTGTTTGTTTGTTTGAACGCGCAAATCTCAGGAACTACTGGTTCGAATTGAAAAACTCTTTTTGTGTTGGATAGTCTATTTATTGAGGAAGGCTATAGGCTATATATATAAAAGAATACTATCTGTCTGTCTGTCCATTTGAGCAAATCTCCAAAACGGCTAAACTGATTTTGATGAAACTTCACAGATATGGAAAGAAAGTGGTCAAAAGTGACATACACTACGTTTTGTATGTCTGTGTGTACGTCCATCTGTCTATTCAAGCTAATCTCCAAAACGGTTAAACCGAATTTAATGAAATTTCACGGGTATGAAAAGGAGGTGGTCAAAAGTGACATACGCTACTTTTTGTCCGTCTGTTTGTCTGTACGTCTATGTGTCTATTCGAGCTAATCTTCAAAACGGCTCAACAGATTTTAATGAAACTTTGCAGACGTGAAAGAAGGTTGTCAAGAGTGACATTAGCTACTTTTTGTGTCTGTCTGTCGTTTGTCTTCACTGATCTATCAACGTAGATAAAGTCGAAACTACTAAGTCTAGGAAGCCGAAATTTGGAACGTTTTATAAAATTTGGTGGTTTATTTTATAACGTATCAATTTTTTATGAAAGGAATATTTGGAAATTTCAAATTTAAGGAGAGAGGGACGGAAGGGCTTTGTAAGAGTCTATGTTCTTTAATGTTAGAAACATAAAAATTTTGACATAAATAAATAATGATGAGTGGGGAGAATGAAGATTGAACGTTTGAATGGGTGTACCCAATATTAGTTTCAGCAAAAAGTATGTATAAATCATTTCGAAAGTTAATACTACCTAAAACAGAAATGTGTAGTCTACGCAAGCGAAGCTGCGGGCGGTCGCTAGTAAATAGATAAATGCATACGTTGTGTACCTACAATAAATATTGATATTCACTTGCAATAGATTTCAAAAATATATTTTACCTATTCATTTCATTTATTTGTTTATTTTTGCGAAAAGCAGTTATGCGTAGGTAATCATAAACATAATAGTACATTAAGATGCAAGTACCAACGGTAAGCTGGATATTACAGTCGAGGAGGTTTGAGGTGTTTATAGGCACGAGGCGAAGCCGATTATAATAAACCAATGACTATAATAGCCAGCTTACTGAGTACGAGCATCATACGACGTTTTTCAATACATTTGCGATTAAATTTAGGTAGGTACTTCAAATGTAATACTGCCGGGAGCCGTAGGTACTGCTTTTCACGGTTTCCGCATGCGTTACAAATAAAACGCTCGTTTGTAATTGGTGTAAAGTAAAAGGGCCTAGACCGTAAAATACAACATAGCGATGAAAAAGTTTCGATACCATAAGGATCGTATTAGTAAAATATGTATTGAAAATTGTTTATTGAAGAATATTTGCTTTCAATGTACTAATAAAACATTTATATTGACAATGAAGTCTTGAAATCCATTACGAAATCAGTACTTTCAGTACGTTTTAGTAGCCACATATTTTAGAATTTTTGTGAAAAAAATATAAATATCCCTGATCTAACTTACACTATAATAAACTTGGGCACAATCCTCTGGAAAAATGGCCCTATCAAATCTTATTTATTTCCCACTAGCGTCCGTCTGCAACTCTGTCCGCACGATACAGTCGTATGCTTTTCCTTTTATTTAGGTCTGCTCTTAAAAATAGCGCTGAGATTACCTCTATTAATGTTGAACCACGAATTCAGCTGTTCAAATGTAAGTTTCATCGGAATCGGCTTAGTAATAATAATAATATCGACGATTTAGTTATAATAAGCATTCACGCCTTAAACTTTTAAATACAATCCTAGCTTTCCGGCCACGATGCTCTGGTGCAGACTACACATTTGCACCAGAACCGCTGAAAGGACACGGCGACGCGACGTCTGGAATCATGTAATCGGGACTATTCAGAAAATACTGGAACATTAGGGATCACCGTTTTACGATGGCCTTTAGTCTCAAAATGTCCACTGTATCAAAACATTTTGTACTTAACGTTTTTCTCATCGTGGGTTTTTTTTTAATTTAAGTTTTTTTAGTAATTATAACTTTTTAAAGTTCAGTAGGCCCATGCCCAACAAGTTAGGCTGATGATGATGAAGAAGAAAATAGTGAACAACAACACTGAAGAGTTTCCTTGATAAGGAACATAGCGTTTAGTTATAAAAATTGAACGCACATACTAAAGAAGGATGGCGAGTTCGTACATCTAAAAGAGTAATATCTTTTCATGATGATGAAAATAGCCGTTGTGAAAAAACATTTTCACTGCAGCTCCCCTTGGCGGATTTTAACCGTGAATTACAAGATGCGCTAAAGTGATATCTATTAGGTTAAGGAGAAAGTCTTTTCGTATTTTATTAAATGCAAATTCATAGCATTTTTCTTTCTTTCACAGTTTAAATTTAATTAAAGTGGATATGTGCCGTTTTGTGCGATAACTTGTCGACATCTTACAGGTAGTGACATGATCTCGTTGCTGTAAGAATTTTGGGGTTTGTGGTTAAAAATATGCAACAAGTAGATTTGACAGTACCTATTCTTTTGATTTTAACCTTACAAACTACCTAAAAAATTCTGAAGAGACCAAAACAAGAGAAAATTTGAGGATGCAAGGGCAAGGCTATATGGTAGATTCATTTGCAAACCAAACTCTCTCAACTTTTTTTTGAGTAATTAAGATGTGTGCGGTCCGGCGTTATTATGATAAAAGACTCCTTATAAGACTACCTATCTATCTATATAATATTTACAAATATAATTTTTATTCGTTTTTAAAATCACCCTTTCTATTAATCAATTCCGGCCGTGTTTACACAATGGGATGCTTAACTCTAATAAATTGTTTGCAGTGAAAATGCGAATCGATGGTTGTGTCCGGCGTTAAAAACTCATAATGAACGATGGCATTCCAATTCTACCATTCGCTCAACACCCCTTTATTGCGTGTTAATCGGCAATAGAACCACAAACTCTTTTATCTTAATTATTATTAATGAACTACTAATTGAATTAAAAAACGAAATAAATGAATAAAATATAAAATGGAAATTAAAACAATATTTCACACCCAAACTCATCTTATCATAAAACTAAGGTACTTAAGGCAAAAAAACCACCTGTATACAACTAACACACTAACCGGTCTATTACCAGTTGAAACCCACACTATCGCGCTGTCGTTCGGTGGCGTCGATTACGGCAATGGGGTAGTTAGGTAATTGACTATTTTAATTTCTTTAGTATTTCATAAGAAATGCTTTGAAATATGTCATAACAGTGAAATAAAATTTTAAAAAATGATTCATTGATGACAAAGTTATGAATATTTGAACTGTCCTGTTAGACATAAAAAGAAAAAAAATCCAATATAATTTATGTGTAATTCTTGTTTATAAATTCTATCAGAGTATAAGGTCTATTTTTGTATTTTCTTGATAAATGTACTCTATTTAACAACTGAGCGATCAGTAGGCGTTCCGGTATTCGCACAAAGCTACTTTGTTTTTCAGGATACTGTAACTTGTAATAATTATAAGACTTTCTACAATATTCTTTTTTAATAAAAAAAAATCCGGGTTTTGCCACAGCCTGTGGAGCTAGACCGCACTTTGACCATGATCTTTAGTGTACGTTCTTATTGTGAGTGATCCACTTTGCATCACCAGTGATCTATATTTTCGAAAATGGTACGCTTTCAATGCGTTTTAATGGAGAATCATTAATGAGTACGCGGTTCATTAGTTTTCTTTAAGTGAGCTTGTATGGTACCCAAACATCGAGCGTTTTTGTATATCCAGACTTGAGTCAAAATTGTTTTATGGTCAATTTTTTACCAATGTCGCAACTACTAACATGCTAATATTACTCCACTTTTTCATGCATAGCAAGAACTTTATCGATAGCAGGACAACCAGAGCGAACTTCACGTTTAAAATTAAAATGTCTTGATTGAAAACACTCGTGATACCAACTTTGTGGTACTTTTACTGACACTGCAATAGATCCATAAATAATGAGCATAAATGCCCCAAAAAATTTTTGCGGCTTGTGTCGCCTTTTTTTTGTAATGAAACTTCAAATGTTATCGAGTTTCAATATTAGATTTACTCATTTTCCCCTCATCTCATCAAACTAAGGGGTCGGTCGCGCATTGATCAGCTGATGTTTCATTTGTGAATTTCATTCATTTTTGCCACCCTTCCCCTCTACCCTCACCCTGGCGATACGTGGTGAGCTTTAAGACTAATGCCCTTCCCCCACCCAAATTCACGTTAATTCTAGAAAATTAAGGATTGTGATAAAAATATCGTGACAGATATTAAGGTTGCTGGTTTTTTTTTGACTGGCATAAAAATAATGAAGGAAAAGTGTAATCATGTGAAAAATATATAATTGTACTGGTTACATGAACATATTTAATAAACATAATCATCGGACCATGGACTAGCAAGACTTTCTCAACACTTGCAAGGCAGCTGTTGGCGGCACTGTGCTTTGTTTGTACCTACTTTTCTAACGCGTGATAATTTACTACACTCCCCACCCCGATTTATGATTTATGTCGAACCCCTTCACTCTTTTCGAGACTCACGTGATTAATGGACGATCCTTAACATGACTGCTGCTAAAAGCAGTGGGTTCTCGACCCATTGCCAGAGTGGCAGGATAAGTGGTGGATGGCCGACAATCTAGGGAAAACGACTGTTAGCGTGCCTACCTTTTTTTTCTAGTTCAGTAAGTACTTGAAGCAAGTATTCAAATTGGGTTATCTTTACTTCATAGATAAATAGACTGTGTTTAATTGAAAATTACAGAGTTTGTAAAGTGTAGAAACTTCAAATCGATAATGTATTGTATTGTTAAAATTAATTAATTACTTTCATTTAGATAAAAGTTATAATTTAATGATCATAACTGTCATAACCACAGAAGTCCATATCTATTTATGACCTCATCATATAACAGTATAAACTATTAAAAATTAATAATATGCAATTATGTTTATTTTAACAACTTATAAAATTAAAAATATACGTATTTTATCATACAATTTTGAATAAAATATTAAAATCACAATATGATTGAGTAGGTACATGTTCAAAAATTACTTAAAGTAAACTAATATTAAAGTTCAACATAAACTACCTACCTGTACAAATTTTATAAAACCATATGTAGTCATAATAATAGATATGAATAATAACATAGGTGATACCATAAGTTGAGAACTTGCATTACATAGATCGCCATTGCAGAAACACATATAAACCTTTTTATAATTTCTCAATGTGTATGCACAACGTTCTTCAAAATCTGAAGGTGGATGCGGCAGGCACATTCGTTGAGTCGCAGCACCATATTCTGAAAAATGTTATCGCACATCAAAAAATTGGTGAAATTATGAAAAAGTAGCTGGCAAATTACGTTTTATTTGATTAAGGTCAAGTAGAATTTCTGATTTTTTTATTTTAAAAGTACTGGCAGTCAATTTTCAAGATATAATCGAGTTCTTTGCTCTGCGTCAGACATTGATTGAATTTCCATTACTGAACAAACCATACTTCTTATAAAATGTGTACATATTTTTAGTATAACTATCAATATTTGTTTTAAAAGCATTGAGTTGTATTTTTCAGTTCACTTAAGAAAATTGATGGAAATTACAAAAAAAAAATAATAAGATAAGTACAACACAGGCACAGCCTATGTGAGGTTCAAATTGCCCACTAGGTGAAGCATGATTAAATAATAAATAAATAGGTTTAAACTTTATACTTTTGCAATTTAAATCATGTAAATAAATTACCTTCAGTCCTGTACGCTCCTGATACACCTTCAAGCAGTTTCCCACACCATCCCGAAGGACAAGCAACAACATGGATGCCTACTTCGGTTTCTGACTCTGTGACATTAAATGGGAATGGGTCCCCACATGAGCCAAGCTCTCCACGTGAACGACACCTTATACATCTTCTGTGAAGACCTAAAATGATATCAAAATAAGATCATGTAACAAAATTTATTTCAATACAATATAAAGAATTTTCATTAAATAATAACAATAAATAATTTGTTTTTAACTGTATAGGTACCTACCTATAATACATTATTTATTAGAAATTATATAAAGTATTGCTAATACATCGGAAAAATATTTGTAAAGTTTTTATTATATTGTAAATGAAAGTAAAGAAAAAAACATAGAGCATACAAAAATAAATTACGTAAATTTAAGTTTTGTCATACAAAAGACTTCAACGCAGTCACACAACTCTCACTTTGCCTTGACAAATACATCCGTCTTACTTTTAAAGTAAAAACTTACCGCTTGCCTCCTTTACAATAGAAATTCCAACAATGGTAAACAAAAATATCACACTGTAGTTCATTTCGCTAACAATCTTCTACTGTCATAAATAATTAATTTATTTTTAAAGTTTTCGATAACATTTTAAACATGTTATAGACCAAATAAAGACATTGGATGTACTTGGGTGGGATGTACTAATGTACATAATGTACTCAACTGTCCGTCAATTAATTCACAGAGTATATTAATTATTTGGCCACAGACCACAAACATTTGACTCTACGATTTGCATGACGCTTTGACTACATTTGACCAACATTTGGCCATAGAGAAAATATAACTAGAGAAGGCAAGCTACATGTAGCCCTGTATCTATTGGGCGTAGGAGAAAAAAGGATGGAAATTAACTGTACCCTATATAAATCAAGGTACTCCTATGAGGTACTCTTATTCTCTGTCTCTTTCTATTGATACCCGCATTTCGGACTGGCTTGCCTAGTCTATTGTATTATGTCTATGCATTTGACCGCAGAGGACCGTAGAGCTTAAAAGTATATATACGACTAGGGTAAGAGATGACCTGACATTTCAATGACGCATTACCGAAATGGAAATGAGTATGTGTGCAAAATTCACCAGAGTCAGTTTTAGGGATGAGCATGCATGTTTTTTATATTACCGATAGTACGTAATACTTCCATTATAGCGTGACGTTGAAATTACCGCATTATTGTAAGTCGATATCGGTAATTTTATTTATTATTTTGTATCTGCTATACAACTAAATTTTAGTTTTCATTTGCTTTTCACAATTTCCAGTTTCTTAAAATGACAAATCATTCAAACGTTAAATTCAAATTCAAATCGATTCAAATCTTTACATCATTATACATTATTTGTAAACAGTTAATAATTATAAATTTGCAAAAAGAAGTAAAGAAAGCGTTAACAACATTATGGAAATTTGAATCTTTAGTTGAATGCAAGCCAAGTAATAAATAAAACAATATAAATAAACCATCTTTATTTGGTAATGACAATACGTCGCGTTTGCAACGCATAACAAAAACTTTTTAGCACTCGTTGTAAACAAAAAATGAAAGTGAATAAAGCGAAAACATTTACAATTAAAATACTTAACACAACGAAAATGAAAACTTAACGAAAACTTAAAATTTTGCAAATAGTAAGTACACAATTTTATGAGTCCATCTATTACACTGAATTTCAGATAATAAATTTTTTTTCTAAAGATTAACAACCTTACACGGTAACATAAAATAAGTTAAAAGAGGTCGACAGAGAGAAAATAAGATTTAATCTCTTCTCCGTGTGCATGTATAAAACAAATAAGTGCCTCAGAGTGCTAGATCTAAGTATCTCCGCCGTTCAAATAATCTCGAACATAACGATACGTTCTACCGCTGCACAGAATGAAGATACACCTCAAAAACGATTATGATTTTTATATTCCTTTATTTAATAGCAATCATCATATAAAACGCAAGAGTTTTTCTTGTGCCTAAAACAGAATTTTACTATGCTTAAATTAGTTTATTTTGTGCAATCCCTATGCTAAATTGTTTGATTGTAATTTTACACAATATTTTTGTATCTTACACATAATTGTTTAAAATAACAAATTATTTACAAAATAGAGTATATACCGTATATTACTGATGTATTACCAAATCAATTTAGAAACAATTTCTATGAAAATAGGTATGAAGAAAGTAGCATAGTAATTGTCGATACTTACATGTGAAATGTCTCTTTATTTGGGTTATTATTATAATTGACACCACAATCTAATACAGAACACGACACCGTTATAATTGACGAGATTTAATTTATATAATCCAAAACGATTAAGGCGAAAAATAGAAAATTAAAACGAGATCGTGTTTTGACGGGGCGGTAATTAAAGGTAAATGTGTTCAAAGAGGTTTTCTAAAAGATTTTGTTGCGTTTCTTTCTCACATGTAGGATTTCCGCAAAGATCTGCATGTCACTCGCACACTATGTTCCTCTAAGTTCTATCTAATACCTTTATGCCGTAGAGAGCATTTGACATTTTATTTATTTTGTATTCACTTGCACTATAACACTATTGTTCTGAGGTTCTAACGGTTCTAACCATAGAAGTTTTAATATAACCTCAATAACCGCCATATCTAATACTATAATAGTCTGTGGTCTAATACACAAATTAACACAACATACTCGCCGAGACAGCCCGAAAACTAGCTCAGATTAAGAGTGTGTATACCTATAATGGTGTTCATGTCCTGTCTCGCCTCGGTTCGGCCGCTGTCGTGTCGCCTTGCGAAATCTCGGGCGCGGGTTGGTTTTTGCGCCCAAGTCAAAGGGCCTCTTCTTCTTCTTCTTCTTGTTCTTCTTCTTCTTAGTTATGGCGTTCTCTGCATTTAAAGCAATTTCGCCAGAAACGAGTATTCTGTTCGTATTTTCAATTAAAAATAACAAGAATAGACAGCGTAGTACGGTTATTATGGAGCGTTTACAAAATATCGCCAGAAACCACGACGTTCCACGTGCGCCATTTTGAAAAAAACTCCAAAAGGGCCTCTCGTTGTTTCGTACGATAGACGAGACAGCACATGTACACACTCGTCGTTCGCCGGAAACTTTGCGTAAGTATCGTATTTTTCAATTTAATAACTATGTGGTCTTCTTATATCAAATACAGACTTCTTAAAGTTATTGATTTTTTGTAATGGGTACCCATTTTCATTTGCAAACTACATAGTTTATTCGCTTGTTTGATCAATATACAACCTAAGTAAATGTTTTAATAAATAATAAAACCTAACCATTCAATTTTACAAAAATTAAGATTGACAACCCTAAAAGCCTCTCTACACTCTTTCGAGAACCTCTACGAGAAACTCGTCATGAATCTCGCCGAGGATCTCGACAAGAACTATTTTGGATCCACATTCTCGCGAGAACCTCCACGAGATTCTCGTCATGAATCTCGGGATCCACAGTATATTTTTATAATCTTTTATACTTGTATCCCACAAAAGTGTTTCCGCTTGGAAATTGTCAAGAAATGACAAGTCTAGTTCGTCGTCGTCGTCGAATTCTCGGTCATATTTGTGCACAGTAATTTACTAGATGCAATCTAATCGGTGACTGGCGTGCAAAGCATGCGAGAGTAGAGTGTGCAAGTTCGTACCTCGCGTTCGCGATCGCTTTGTCTCGCGCCAAAAAACCGACAACAATCGGATAACAAGGCGAGAACCTGATAAGAATATGAGGATCAGTTTCATATTCACGCTTCTCGCATACTTATTTCTCGCGTTCTCGCGAGAATCTCGCGAAAGTGTAGAAAGACCTTAATGCTCCAACGAAGAGTAGCTAGTTATTTAAAAAAAAAACCTATCAGCTGAGATACAGCGCTAACTAAACAAAGACATTTTTCAATTTTACATTTTAAGAGACAACCCTAACGCTCGTTTGGAGCGTAGCGTAAGTATTTGCCTCAAGAAACAGGCCTAGTTTCCATACCGTTAAGTTAGCTACTTATATATTATATACTAGCTATCCGCCGCGGCTCCGGCCTCGTGGACTACATAGTTGTACCAAGACCCTTTTTCCCGAAATAAAAATAGCCTATGGCACTTTTCAGCTTATAAACCATATCAATGCAAAAAATTATAGTCATCCTGGTACAACTGTGCAGTCGGCGCGAGCGGAGCCGCAGGTGGAAAGCTAGTATTTTTATAAATTATAGCCTATGGGTTATTCTGATGTATAAGCTATATTATTGTAAAGTTTCATTAAAATTCATTTAGTAGTTTTTGCGTGAAAGAGTAACAAACATCCATACATACAAACTTTCGCGTTCATAATATTAATATGGATTACCATGAAATCACGTCTCTGACACATTAGATTTAATGTACTATACGGAATTTTCAAATTAATGCAATAAAAACAGCGAGCAGCAGTAGTAACATATTTATATTTTTGAAATGTACTAATTAAGCCCTTTCATTTGATACTCAAGACGGCACTTTTCCAAAAAAAAAACTATTTTGAACTTTATGTCCTCTAATGGACCCTGTATTGAATTTAGTGTGATGTCACATAGCTTATAACCAGCAGGCGATTAAAACGCTGCTGCCGATGCCTTACTTGTCGTATGATAAATAATTCAGAAGATATGTGGGAAGAGATGAACATACATAAACACATACGGGCTCAAATCATAATCCTCCTTTTGGGGTCGCCCTGATCGATTCTCAAAGGTCAGTTTGGGTCAGTTCGTGTCATTCACTAGGTAAAGTTACAAGTTTGATTTTGATAGTAAGTACGCTTTTTTCGGTCGAAAAATAAACATATAGGTAACCAAAGAATATTTAACGATAACGACATTGTTACAATGCTTCAATTTTGTATTGATTACAAACGAAAATAAATATTTTTATGTAAATACTACAAATGAATTTATTAACTTAATAATAGTTGTTCTTCTCTATTCCGCTTATTTTTCAAATTAAGAGGGTCTGCAAATGAAGATCGCCGGTGCCAGGCAACACACAAACCCGCACAAAAGCAAGTAATGGTTAACGATAACACGAATCCCAAATAAATTGAATACCGAATGAACTCTGAAATCATAGTAAATATGGATTATTTTATATATGAAATTTTGTGTTATCTTACTTTTCTACACATTGGTCATTTCACAGCCAGATTTCAGTGTGATTCTTTATGTATGGCAATTACCGCTTATATCACTTTTGTATGTAAATTCTAGATATATACACATTCACGTTTTCAATAAAAATAACGACACAGCTTTAAATGGATCAAGGGCCGAATTGTGCTACTAAACACGCCGTTTGTGGCGCTGTTTACTAGGTACCTATCTTGTACGATAGGTACATCTAATCCTTTGTGGGTACATCGAATGCGGTAAAGATCGAGTCCAAACGTCATAAATGGTCACTTTTAGTCCTTTGTAATAATTAAGAAGTTATAAAATTACAACTTGCCTTCATTCAAAAGTTTCGATTGAGAAACTACTCGTACATCAAATTTTTGCATTTTCTGTCCATCAACTGTACATGAATATATGGCTTCTTCCTTTTTCGTTGCGTGCAAAATATACAACGAGTTGTAGGCATCAATTGTTAAATATGGTTCCACTTCATTGGCCATATTATCACTAAACAATTTACACAAATTTTCAATTAACACTGCTAATTTTATTACTACTAATTTATGTTATATATAATTTAATATTACCGGAACGAATCATTCAAAACTTTATTGTTCTTAAACCATTCCACAGTCGATTCTATTGTAGTTTCAGGGCATATCAAAGTTATATGACCTTTTTCTGCTACGTGTTTAACTATTTTATATTTGTATCCGCCTGTTTTATTTTTTGATTCTATCCCACCTATTAAAAGGATTTATTATTAATGTTATTATTTTTAGTTTAGAGACTAAAGGTTTTCGAGGCCAGAAGCGAGTCTCACTCAATGCTCTTAAAGTAAGCATGAAGCCTTGAACGAGTAACATAAAATTATTGATTCAAGTTTCAAAATAAATTTATACCTGACACGCAATTGTCACATTGTTCCGTTAATTCGAATTCTGGTATTTGTCGCATGATTTCACTTAATTCTGGGAAAGTTTCATTAAATTTTAATGATCTACAAGATACATCATAATCATCTATCAAGTAATATCTTGTTATATCATCTGTTGTATTAAACAACATTGCCTGAAAAATAAATTTAACTGACATACTTGTTTCACTACTTGCACATTTTCATTAGAATTACTTGTAAAATGTAGTCATCGATTTGTCTTAGTCCAAATCCCTACTAATATTGTAAATGCGAAAGTATGTTTGTTGATTTGTCTTTCTTTCGCGCAGCATCGTATCGACGCGTTTTTTGGTATAGGTAAATAAAGTTTTGATATTTATAACAAGTGTCATAAGGTTAATACATAGGATAAATTTCGTTCCCGGAAAACACACTGTTGTTGTGGAATAGCTATTCTACACATTAAAATGGTAAACGGAGTACTTAGGTAGGCAGTTAAGTTTCAAAATTTTCTAGAAAGTTCACAAAGCCCTGGAGCGCCGTGTCTTTTTACCAGTCCTAGCACAACTGTGAAGTCGTGGGCAGAAAGCTAGAGTAATAGGTAATTAGGTACCTCTTTTGAAATACTTCCATGCGTGAACAGTTTAGGGTGTAGTCTACATTTTCCAAATCGTCTTCTTACTCCTTTACGACGGTTACAAGATTCACAAGGTCCCCATGGTTCCCAAGAGGTCATTATACGAAATGTAAAATTAAAGTTCTCCTTTATCTGTGTGAAAGGTTTTATGTTGGCCTTTTCAAGTTTTTCATTCATTGGATCCAAATAAACTCGTCTATATTCGTTCCATTGGCTAATCTTTCCAAATTTAGGCATTATCTCTTCAGCGAAAACTCCTGTTGTAATTTTTAATGGCTTGCTTGTATAGACAGAATATGGTATTTGACTACTATATTTATTTAAAAAATTTAAAAATAGACGGTATACGATATGTAGGTACGTAACAGAATTTATAAACATAATTATATTTAGTTAAAGGTACCTACGGAAATTATATATATAAATTTTATCTCTCTTTTTTGCAAAACGAAATTTAACATTCTGAGCATTATATGGTCTGACGTCATGCATTGGTACGCCGCAAAGAGTATACCTACCTACCTAGTAAGTTTTGGTACGCCGTGCGGTATTGCCCTCTCTGTCTAATGCAGACATTTCACGCTCGGGCGAAGAGCTCGGGCGCGGCGCTCGGTAAGTGATGGCGAGCCGAGCGGTAGCCCTCTGTAACATGCTTGGGTAGATCAGCTGCCGTTGCCGCCAAACCGTCGAAGATGCAGGTCGGAAAAAAGGCGCTGCTGCGACAGCCATATCTGTGTTTTTAGAATAATTTTACAAATATAATTACAAATAACCACAGAAAAAAGCTTTAAATTCAAATATCTATATCAGTTACAACTTCAAAAAAAAAAAACACGTCATTTAGTATTGACCATAAAGGTATATATACTAGCGTAAGAGAGGAACACAGTGTGCGAATGACATCCAGCTCTTTGCGGAAATCCTACATGCGAGAAAGAAATGCAAGAAAATCTGACATAAAACCTCTTTGAACACATTTAGTCTTCTTTACTCACTTGTCAAAATAAGGTCCAGCTTTGTTTTCTATTTTGTGTTATAATCGTTTTGAATTCTACAAAAATTAATTCTTGTGATAAAAATGGTGTAGTGTTCAGTTTTAAATTGCACTGTAACATATGTTAATAATCCAAATAAAGAGACATTTCACCGGTAAGTACTGCCAATAACATACTGTTATCTTAATGCTTATTTTTATAAAAAGCAATCCTAAATTTACTTGGTTATACATCAGTAGTATACGGTAAATACTTTATTTTGTAAATAATTTGTTATTTTAAACAATTATGTGTACGATACAAAAATATTGTGTAAAATTACAATCAAACAATGAAGCATAGGGATTGCACAAAATGTATCGATATGTCGATATTTTCAAATATAAATATTTTGTATATTTAATATTACCTAATTGCACCAGTTCCACTGGAAGGATGTCGTTAACTGTTTTTAAACATATTGGGAGGTTTATTTAGCCTGGCAGCACATTGTAAGGGAAAGTATGACATCTATACATATATACTACACATAGGGTATATATGTAAATACAAGACTTTTTCAAATGAAAATATAAGATATATACACAATTAATTTTAATCGTTATTTATTTATGATTTAAAATCTGATGCTCTATTTAATTTTAATCGTTATTTATTTATGATTTAAAGTCTGACGTTCTATCTGTTCTCTGATTATGAACGTCGTAAATACTTAAACTTTGAATGACAAAACTACTGTATACAATAGTTTAACCTCATTTTCCTCCAAGAAACTGCGGTGTTAAAAAATGCTTCCTGATAATGATGACTATTTCATAATATCCAGGTTTCCTGTAAACACGGTTAGCATAGAACAATGGAAAAAAATGTTAAATAGAACAGGTGGGACTCCTCGAAAACATTCTTTGGTTTGCAGTAGACATTTTACGGATAACTGTTTTGTCTAACTAAATCACCGACGACTTTTGAAGAAAGGATCTATACCTACTGAATTTGTGCCGTTAGGGGTTTCTTTTTTTTTCATATGTGCTTACTAAGTATATTAAGTAATATACTAATAATACTTAATATCTAAAGTCAGAGCATTTATGCCAACTGTAATTTCTGTACAGGTCAATCTGAAGACCAAGCGATCGGTGTCAGCGTACGTTTACCGGGATATGTCACCAGGACCTTCAACTTTAGAGCCTAAACCTTTATTTCAGCACTAATATAAAATGGATTTGAAGAAAAGTCCATCACAGTGAAAATATCAATTTTAGGCAAATTATCACTATGTCTTTTACAAAAACTTGTTCCTTTATATTCAAATAAAACTTAATTACCTATTACACAAAGAAACAAAAGATATTATAGACTAGTCCAAGGCATCCAAGGCATAATTTGTGGTGTAGTGAGACGACGCGACACTCAATCGAGTAGACAATGTGACGTCATGGGCAGTAAGAATCCACCAGTCAAACCGCACGAAAATACATAATAATAATAATAATAACGTTCACATTACAACGTCGTGGCCCCAAACTAAGCATTAGCTTGTGTTTTGCGTACCAAGCGAAGACATCACATACATATAACAACCAAGACCCGGTACCAGTATCGATATTCATCATATAAATACTGACCCGACCTGGGATTCGAACCCGGGACCTCCAGCTTCGTAGGCAGGGTCGCTACGCACTAGGCTAAGCGGTCGTCAAATTAATAAATACCAATAATTTATTTCTCAGTCATTTATTGACGAATTTGAAAAAAACTTTCACTGTTTTATTAGTTTTGGTTTATCTTTCAATTCTATCGAGTTAAATTGTATATTTTGAACATCATGAACTTCTCTATTGTAAATGTTTTTGTTTTGTACATTCTCATTTTTTTGTTTACAAAGAGTTAAAATTTTGTTGTTATGCGTTGCAACGTGACGTATTGTAATTAAAAATAAAAATCGTTTATTTATATTGTTTTATTTATTACTTGGCTTGTATTCAACTAAATATTAACATTTCCATAATGATGTTAACGCTTTCTTTACTTCTGCAATTTTTTTATTATCAACTGTTAACAAAAAAAAAATATTTATTGTAGTAAAGGAAATGGCATTTGAATTGACTGATTGATGATTTGTCATTTTAAAAAACTAAAAGTTAGGAAAAGTAACTCAAAACAAAAATTATGTAGTATAGCAGATTCAAAATAATAAATAGGATTGCCGATTTCGACTTATGATATCGCGGTAAATTCAACGACACATTATCATGAAAGTACTACGTGCTATCGATAATATAAAAAACACCCATGAACATCACTAAAACTGGCTCAACCACATGTGAATTTTGCACACATACTCATTTCCGTTTCGGTCATGCGATGTTTAGATGTCAGTTGGTCTCCTACGCTAGTATATATATGTCTATGGTATTGACATACGACTTAATTAAATTCATCATTAAATCATTAATTTTGACAGAAATGGATAGCTTATAACATCTTATTTTGGTAGTATATTAAAAAAAAACCGATGTGGTGCAATATATACAGGACAATATATACAACCATTTCTTTTTATTATACATATAGAGAAGATTGTTATTCGCTTTCTATTACTAGGCACCTTTGCAGTTCACGCTCGCCGAACGGAGCGTGTGGAAGGGCCGCTCACGCTCGCTACTCGTTACTTTGATCTTTCCCCCAAATACCGACACGAAAGCGAGCGGCGACGATCCGAGGGGAACGCACACCACACGCACACGAATCAACACCAGTGGAAGTGGACCCTCTACACACTCATTCATCACGACCCTCTACACCTCACACTCGTCATTCGACGATAGTGAAGTGCCTGCAATAGAAGGAATCGGTAACATCGGACGCGCAGGCAGGTTTGCCGGAAGTTATCCAATGAAATAAAAAAAAACTATTCACTTTCTGACGGGCATGGAGGAACTGAGTGAGTCTACGATTGGATTGATCGATGGAATTGTCTGTGTGACAAAAATTATAGTTCTGCGCACTGCGCAAGTACTTCCAGTCACATTACTTTTCTGATAGATCTGTACTCTGTACATATACATGATATAGGTACACCAAAACTATGCAAAACAAAACCACGCTCGCGTCGCTCGCGCGTGTTTAGTACATGTTTAGTATGTTTACCTGGAAGTTGCGCAGTGTACAAATAATAGTCTGACGGAGTGACATTTTATCTTCAAATATTTATTGCAGGCACTTTCACGCTCGCCGAGTGGAGACGAGTGGAGGCGAACGCGAGCGTGTAGAGGGTCCACCCACTCGGGTCGAATCGTGTGCGTTCGCCTCGGTTCATCGCCGCTCGCTTTCGTTTCGGTATTTGGGGGTAAGATCAAAGTAGCGAGGGGCGAGCGCGATAGCAGCCTTTCCACACGCTCGCCTCTGTTCGGCGAGCGTGAACTGCAAAAGTGCCTAGTAATAGAAAGCGAATAACTATCTTCTAACTGCTCATTCATATGAATTGTTGTGTATATTGTCCTGTATATATTGCATCACATCGGTTTTTTTTAATATACTACCAAAATAAGTTGTTAAAAGCTATCCATTTCTGTCATAATGATTTAATGATGAATTTAATTAAGTCGTATGTCAATACTAAATGACGTGTTCTTTTTTTAAGTTGTAACTGATTTAGGTATTTGAATTTAAAGCTTTTTTCTGTGGTGATTTGTAATTATATTTGTAAAATTATTTTAAAAACACCGTTATGGCTGTCGCAACAGAGCCTTTTTTCTTATCGACCTGCATCTTCGACGGTTTGCCGGCAACCAGCGGCAACCTCGTTGAGGGCTACCGCTCGGCTCGCCATCACTTGCCGAGTGCCGCGCCCGCAAAAAAAATAAAACGCCAAGAGAACTATGACGTTTTATGCTTTTCTTAGATCTTAGGTGTACTCTTTTTATTCACACTTTCGTAGTTACGACGCGGTGTCTTGTTCTTTCTGATATCTAATTCTTTTCTTGATTAATACCTATTTATATTTATGTATCTAAGTTAAATATGACCACGTGAAACAAGAGGATTGCCTACCATCAACAACATATGTGAAAATGCTGTCTTCTTGAATATGTAAACGTTTGCAAGTGAATATTCCACAATCTTCAATACTATAATTATAAATTGTAAGGGTATGTGAAGGAGTAACAACTATTTTATTTTTATGTATGTCATTATTCATTCCAATCATTACTTCAACTGGAATTGTATTTTTGCCCCTATTCCTGACGTACCAAATCTTTGCTTGCATTTTATCAGGCTCATTGCTGTAAAGAAACACATAATTGAAACATAGTTTAAATTAAGACATAATTTCAATGTAATTTTCCCAAAAAAACATTAGATACATACCAAAAGTTACATTCTAAGTGAACTGTGAAACCGATAGGAGCATCTACAACTTTTGCCATATTTTTGTCTGACCCCAATAAAAGCAATTGGTCTTGGCAAGCTTTTATTTCTGGTTGTCCTTTGTCTGAATTAACAATAACCCTACAAAAGAACACAATTATTACAACTGATAGAAATCGTGTTCTTTGCATGTTTTTGATTGTAAGGAATTTAAATAATTTTATTTTAGATTATTATCGTATTAATATATATACTTTTGACAATATGGCATGCTGACCATAGATTGTGTTGTCAATTTAAACAAAAACTAATATTAAAGAATCTTTATTTATTTTTTCCAGTAGATACGATTTTTGCATATTGGTCCACCCCTCAGAATAATTACCTAAAGTCATAGAAGGAATGTAAATTTTATATATGTTTGACTTGTTCTAACATGTAAAATAAAGCATTAGAAAGAAAAAGATAGCTGACACAAAATCATTGCTACTTACGATCAGAACGTAGCCCCCAAATTCAAGGCATTTGGCACTTACCAATGGAACGAAACCGTTTCATTTTCTATTGATTTTGAGGAACTTTGACTGTGGGTATTTATTGCAACATGATTGCAACGCAAGCTATTTTTGCGGCGAATTTATTTCGCACGAATTTATTTAATAATTTACTCTTATATTACCAAAAATTTTAATAATTTGATTCAAACATCCGTCTCAATAGTCACACTAATGTCATTGAGAAGGGGGTACAAGCAGATTGCAGCAAATCGTCATATATACTTACATCTTTTTTACTTACACTGTACCATGTGGAAAACACTTGGAAAATGAAACAAATATATGTAAATACAAGAATGCCTTCTATGACTTTAGGTAATTGTTCTGAGGTCCACCCAATATACTTCACAGGGAACATTTCGAAACATCAAGTGGCGTATATTTGGTCTACGGCGTATGTTTTCTGTGCACATTTTTGTTGTCACATCGCGTTTACTCTATGACATTCATGGTTTTCTTTTCGGAGCCAAAGGGCAAAACATGGCAAAACTGAAGGGAACCTTTGTAATTCTGTGATTTTTCAAATAAAAATTAGCGGATGACAGTGATTGACATCTTACTTTAAGACATGTGATTGATGTGATGTGTGACAGCAGCAATAGCTATAAAAATCATTTTCGTATGAATAAGTTTACTCTATGGCTAAAATTAAGTAAATCCTAAAGCAACATTTCAGAATCTAGAAGAAATACAAATTATTTGCTTTCATATTGCAATTTGGAGTTAATTGAATTAAACTAATTTGCCTAAACAGCGTAGAAAAATAACATCGTTTCAGTAAATCGCATTAGATGCTCGCGCGGTTACATGAATCACGTAATATTTAGAGCTATTTGAAGAAGCTCATGCAAACATATGTGGTTGCTGATAATTTTATAAAAAATGTCTTTTAAACGGCAAGCTACTTCAGAACTTAACCGTGACAACTGGGATCAAGATGACCCCGCTGATCACGAGGATATGGGTACTTTCAAAACTGCGACGAAAGATGTCCTTGAAAAACGAGTAATAAAAACAGCAAAAAGAAGATTTCATACACCTGTAGGTGATGAGGTATAGTCTGAGATTGATTCATATAAAACTTTATAACTGTACCTTAGATGCACCTTTATTTCATAATTAACGTCTGCCCGCGGCTTCGATTGCATAGACTACGTTTCTGTCTAAAAGTAATACTAACGTTCAAATTGATCTCTGTGTACGTTTTGCAGGAAACAGTTTTCGTATTTTCCCATGGGAATGAGACATTTCCAAACACAAAACGTATCCTTTAAGTTGACCTAGATATAAAATTATTTTTCCAGTCAATTTAATCATAATATGTGTAGTGAGTTTTGATGAGTTTTTGTGAGATGCGTGCACCAACAGACAAAAACTTCACAAAATAGTGTTTTGATATCTCAATCGATAGCTATCTACACTATCATCACTATTCTCAAATAACAAGACCTGTAATGTACAGACATGGCTCATTATAGTTTTATTATATGCATAGAACAGCAATTTTACATTTTTATTTAATTTTGACTGAAAATGTATCATTCACTGATAAATGTATGCACTTCTTACCACTCAACATAACGAAAATGACTGACTTGCCTGTTGTGGTACTACCAGGGTTGTACTACCAGTTGATACAGTACTACATGTTGGTATTTTACTTAGAATTTGACTATGCCTTCATTAATGTTTACTTACACTACACTGTTTTTATTAAATATGGTTCTGAAGTTAAGTGACTGTTATCCGATCCAATTGCAGATTTCACACAATGTCTAACTTTACTCGGGTGCGGAATATAAGGCTGCGTTTGCCCTTGCTATCCCCCTTCGCCATATAGAACAAAGTAAAGTTCACCCTAACATGTCCTATCCTTTTAATGATTTGATCAGATAGGAAAATGACATGTTGGTGTTTATTTTTGCTTCAAATATTTTCTTTGCTTCTCTTGACAGAAGCAGAAAATGAAGCAAATCAGTATTACCTTATTAATAATATGCTTGTAATGACTCATATCATCACTAACATCTTCATGAGTAAAATCATATATAATATTCCACACCCTTAATATTGGGCCACAAATTAAGATTCCCTGTACAATGTGCCCGTTCATAAAATAAAGGATAGGATATGAAACTTTAGTGTATTGCAAATGTATGTGTTAAGCTTGCAATATTTTGCAGCATTGGTGAGTTTACTCAATCCGCTAAATGTAGATTTTTGTTCATAATTTAAAAGCTTTCATTATCATAATAAATAGCATAACTGAATGGTATTTCTGTGACAAATTTAATATAGGATAATGTTACCAATGCTGCATGTTGACAATGTTTGTTTTTAATAATATTATCACAGACATATGTCACTATGTGTAGATTTGTTGTCACCATGTGTAGGTATGTGCCAAATTTCATGTAAACATAAACAAAAAAAGGCTTAAAACTATAGAGTAGTGTGACAATTCATCACAAACATTTGAAGCGATGTGCAACAATGGTGATACTGCATCCATGTTAAAATATATCCATTCATATTACACATTATTTAAGATTTTTTGCTTTTGGTTTAACTCAATTATGTTGTTTGTTCTTGTTTGTTTACTCTATAACCAATTTACTGTATTGTTTTGTGCATTTTATGAAGGGGTACATTGTATTATAGGTATTGTGTTAGGGTTCGAAGGATCTGGAGAGAAAGACCTGCTGACTCTTTTGAAGACTTTATTCACTAACACTAGGTCCAACACAAAGCACTAGGTCCAAACACTAAGCACTCACGATGTCCTAGGTCATAGCCAAGTCGTAGATTTCACTTGTATCACTAGTTTCGCTTCGAAGTCACCTCGAAAGTAGCCCAAAAACTGAACTGGAACCCGTTCGCCTCCCTGCGGCTATTTATATGGGCAGGGACAAGCGCCAGATCATTTTAGATCGTACCGAACTAGCGCGAACGTGATCGACCGGGTTGGATGATTCTAGAAAGTCTCACGCAGGTACTGGCTTTTCGAGACTATTCCTTTCCTCTAACGCCATCTAGTATTGAGTAGGGGTTTCGTGTTGTCTTTGTTCTACAAAGTGGTTTTACTGGTTGACGCTAGATGGCGGTCGTTACTTTGTGTGTTTGTAACAGTATGTATGGGATAGGGACTCATTATAGGGATTAGGCATATCCTGACACCAAGTCTTAATTGCGTATTACGAAATACATTTCCAAATGTTTAAACATGAAAATTGAACCTGGCATTTTCTGCATTGTAGCCACAGTGCTTCTGCACTGCACTACGGAGGCCAATGAATATTATTACGTTTTATGTACACTCGAATTCAGGAGCGCCGCTTTCAGATCGCGGACTGAGTCGACGCACAGAATAAGCGTGCTCTGTGAAAATGTAACCTGTATTTTTTATTTACATAATGAGGGCTATTAATGACATCTAGATCTACATCTCCCTAACATCTAGAATCTTTTTGGATGGTCGTTAAAATATCACCTGGTATACAAATTTTCATCAAAATTGGTCAAGCCGTTCAAGAACAAACAGACAAGAAGTAATCACTTTTGACCATCTCCTTTTCATTTCTGTCAAGTTTTGTTAAAATTATTTAGCCGTTTTGGAGATTAGCTTGAATAGACTGACAGACAGACAAAAGTAGCCTATGTCACACTTGATACCATTATTTTCATATATACAAAGCGTCATTAAAATCAGTTCAGCCGTTTTGGGGATTACCCGGAACAGACAGACAGATAATGCGATTCTATATGTATATCCTATAGCCTTCCTTAAGAATTGGGATATGAATACATATATCATATAATTTTCAATTATAAAATAAAAATAATAATTTTCAAATCCGACTGGTAGTTTCAGAGATTAGCATGTTCAATCAAACAAACAAACTTTTCGGCTTTATATTAGTATAGAAGTATAGATATATGACCAAAATATGAGTATAATTAAGTAACATTTTCTTATTTAAATTTTTCCAAAAATCTTGGTTTAGTAACAAACAAAATAGCCCAAAAATATATCCTCAATTAATTTGATGTCTTTATCGTAAACACACAGGAAATTAATTCACAAAGTCATAGACACTGGAGGAAAACCAAAAATGTATAGCTGTATTTTTTGATAGTTTTGTTTAAAGAAGTTTTGTTTGCAGCCATAAAAATGTATAAATTGATAGAGACACGAAAAGTAGAGAGACAGAGGTAATGGGTATACGGTAGGATACTGGAGACTAGGTATAATAGAATATATAAGGAACAAAGGGTTAACAAGAGGCCAATGTATCTGAAAAGAGGTGGGAAACAAGGAAGCCAGAAAATGGTAGCAAAATTTGTGAATCTGGAAGAAAACAAGTATTAGATGGCCGATGAGGATAGGACATGCAGAACATGCGGGGGAGAAGGAAGTTCAGAGCACTTGATGGAGCATATAGGGTAGGAGAGAGAAAAGAAAATAGGAGAACTACTGGAGGAAAGTTGGAAAAGAAGAGTAGTGGAGTGGGTACGGAAGATAGAGAATTAAGAAAGGAAAACGAAGGAAGGAAGAAATGGGGGATAGAGGTGTAGAGAAAAATTAATGGAACCAATTTCAAAAACCTAGCCAATAGGCTGTTCTGTAAATAAAATAGTTTTTTTCAAAAAGCTCACATTGTTCAGTTTTTAAAAGATAAATCTGGATAATTGGGTATTTGACTACTATTAAATATACTATAGTTATCAAGAAAATATAAAAATAGACTTTATACGATAAAAAAATTTATAAAGAAAATCATATTTAGTTGAATGATATAAAAATTATAAGCTTTTAAAATTTAACAGGACATTTTAACATACATAATTTTGTTAATAATGATTTTTTTTTTAATTCTTTTAAAGTTATGATATACTTAGGAAACTCTTTCATGTAAAATAATTTTAAAAAATATTCAACTCGCGTATTCAGTACAGAAATAATATGGGGTCTTCACAATAATTTTAATCACCATTAATTAATTTCTCTGCATCACCATGATAAATAAATGCCCAATCTCCAGTTACATCCTATGATGCACAGTTGGGATTGGTAAAAATGGATAGTGTCCACAGTAAATCTTTAATATTAAAATGTCATTTTGGTTTAACTCTATCAGCCACATGACAAAACAACCTTGTTTTGTAATGTGGCTGATTGACTAGGCGTTTTAGAAAACAGCATTATTTACATTTTTGTTGTGGTCTACATACCACTTGTATCATTCATGTAGGACCAAACTGATACATATGATAATACTACCAAGTATAAAAAAAAGATATTAAGTAAAATTGCATTAAAAAACCGGCCATATAATGAGTTATACTCGCGCGTTGAGGTTCACAGGTTCTGTAGGTACTATTACATAACATATTTATAGCTACCCATCGTTAGATGGTACGAAAATGCATATCAATTTAAATATGCTAAAAAAAATTTATCTCATATATAATTATAAATTAACAATTTTAAAATTGTTTTCCTTTACTTGTGCTATAAGACCTTACTTCTTGCCAAATTTCATGATTCTAGGTCAACGGGAAGTACCCTATAATATTAATTTACTTTCAAATGTCAAATATGCAGCATAAACGGCCGTATTTTTTGATTGCATTGACTTAATAGCTTGAAGTTTTTGCAGCTCGAAGAGACCCTAAAACCACTTATTTAATATTTTAACTTGATGCCTGCTCACAATCGCATGAAAAAGGGTCCTGACAGACAGAAAGATGGATGAACAACAAAGTGATCCCGTAGGGTTTCTTTTTTCTTTTGAAGTACGGAACCTTAAAAGTAAAATTTAAACAAAACTACAATTTTTTTTTTCGAAGTTATGGCTATTTATATTAATATTTTTTTACGGGGCGGTGGACCGGCGGACCGGTGAACGTCAGCGCGGCGGTACCAAAAGCTCAAGAAATTAAGTCAGTGCATTTGATACTGGTTCTAGATTATTGTGCTAATTACCGCCGCGTCGGTGTCTATCCGCCATATAGATACAATATTAAATATAATTTTATTGTTGTTAATCATTATTTCAAATAAATATTAGGTAGGTGCATTAAATTTTTTGAGTGCTTTTTTTATCAGCACTAAATTTTTATCTGACATTTGTATCACTTTGACTTCTTGTAAAAGATATAGAATGTCATGTAAATACTTGACTGTTTGAAGGAACATCAGGGAATATTGTAGTTGAATTTGATATTCTTGCATAAGCTAAAAAATTCAAAATGTTGAGAGTCTCATGATCCTGTATTTTTATTTTCAGGCAAACAAAAGTGCATTCAGTGGCTTTGAAGGTTTCAAGAAATCACAACCAACATCCTTTGAATTTTTATCTAATTTGACTAATGGCACCAAAACAACAACAAATGGGTCTTTGGCAGTTACAACAGAAGCATCAATATCGTCCAACATTTTTGGTGCCAAAGCAACAACATCAGCACCCAATAACAGTTTATTTTTAATGCCAACAATCCCTGTTACATCTGAAGCAAGTTTGAAAGCAACAAATATCTTTGGACCTGCATTGAAATCATCCGTATTTCAAAGTTCCTCAAATGTTGCTTCACCTAATTTGGGCTCAATATTCAGTACACCAAAAGTGGATTATTCTACTGAGCAATCACCTTTTAAGATACCTTCAACAACTATTAGTATACCAAATTCAAATAATTTTTTCACTCCCATGAAAACGAATCCTACAGTTTCAAATACACCTTTTACAACTACAGCTACAATTTTCAGTTTATCTCCTACAAATACTAATCAATCTACAAGCTCTAAATCTACATCTTTATCAAAACCAATAAATACACAAATTTCAGGAGCTAGTCCTCCTTTGAAGAGATCTACGGTAGCACTAAATGATGCTCCATCAACAGAAAGTAAAACAAAAGATACAAACAAAATAACTTTTTACTCAAAACTGGCATGCTTAAATAAAGCTGTTACAGAATGGATTAAAAAGCACGTGGAAGATACGCCGCTTTGTATACTGACTCCTATTTTTAAGGATTATGAAAAGTATTTGAAGGAACTACAGGTGAAATATGGAATGCAGGATATAGAGAGTGAGATAGACACACAGTCGAATCCGATAAGTGAATCTGAGACAAAAAGTACCATCACTTCTGGATTGAGTACAAAACCAGGAACCGCTAACTTGTTTTCAAGTAGTAACAATAAACCTCTAAGCTCTAATTCACCATTTGACATAAAATCCGATTCTAATATTTCAAAAGAAATAGGAGCGTCGTCAACCGTTTCAAACATAGTCACCAACACTCCAAATTTAATTGGAACTTCAATTAACGCGTCTACTTTTCCGTTTGCAGTTACTCCATCAGGAAATGTAGCAAAACCCACACCAACATTTTTATTTGGTATGAACGACTCGGTCCCAAATACTATAAACACGACAGAGTCTACGTCGACTGTTACTCTTGGCGTGAAGCCAATTACAACGGCAAATACTTCAACCACGTTCTCCTTTGGTATTAATAACTCAACAACTACTGCAAAGACTTCTAGTGTCACATCAGCCACTTTTTCTTTTGGCATTAAATCAGCCACTACTACAGCTCCTAATCTTGTAGTAACATCTACTCCTTCATTCTCATTTGGTATTCCTACGTCGAACCAAACTTCTACGACTAATAGTAGTTCTTTATTTTCATTTACTAACAATCCGCCGTCCACAATGACAACCGCTACTTCTACGTTCTCATTTGGAATTCCTACTTCAACTACATCTCTTATAACTACCACACCGACGTTTTCGTTCAATGCTAAACCAATGACCTCACTAAGTTCTCCGACCACATTTTCTTTTGGTATGACAACCGCTACGTCTACGGTCACTACACCTTCGACATTCTCATTTAGTCCTAAATCGGCTACTAAATCAAGTATTGCAAGTCCATCTTCAAGTGGTATGACCTCTTCTCCAACGAGTAATGCAAACACTTCAACATTTTCATTTGCTATGAAATCATCACCTCAAGGTGAAAGTGCCACGACTTTAAGTCCATTTAGTTTTAATATGAACTCTCCAATTAATACTATGCCTGGGACAAAACCGTTTTCTTTTGGCACTGACAAGCCATTCAGTTTTAAATCTAGTATTGAAAATAAAGCAGCAAATGATTCAAAAGTCGACAAAGAGGAAGAAGAAGAGCCCCCCAAAGTTGAATTTACACCGGTTATTGAAGAAAACAGTGTATACGACAAACGTTGTAAGATATTTGTGAAGAAAGATGGTAATTTTGTTGACAAAGGTGTTGGTATTTTATATGTCAAGAAAATAGAAGAAAGTGACAAACACCAGCTATTAGTGCGCGCTAACACAAATTTGGGCAATGTTTTGGTCAACTTTATTCTTTCAAAAGGTATACCAATTCAAAAAATGGGCAAAAATAATGTTATGATGGTGTGTATTCCTACACCTGAGGCGAAACCACCACCAACACCTATTTTAATAAGAGTGAAGACATCAGAAGAAGCAGATGAATTACTAGAAACGTTAAAGAAATTTATATAAGCATAACAAGCCTATGCTGTTTAGTTGATAGATGAATCATTGTAAAAACTTGTAATTGACTAATTTTTTTTGGATAAATAAAAGCACAAATTTTCAATTTGATTTTGTGCTTATACCTATTGCTTATTATTATTAAATGTTATTTCTTCATACACATTTTTATTTTAACTACCTGACAGGAAGTTGATACATTCATTGCATTTCGATGATGTCATTCACCGACATATTTTCAGTGTTTTATTACCATCAACATTTATAACTTTATGGTTATGTGGTATGCATGGCTACAAGAATGGTTATGTATGGTGAAAAATTTGTTATTTGGTCATAACTCATGGTTTTTAAAGAAGTAATTTGTTAATTAAAAATATATCTAGGTATATCAAACATGGTGTAAAATATAGCTATATAAGTTTATATTACATAAGTAGAATATTTAAGAGTGTATATCAGTTGCCTAGTACCCATAATACAAGTATAATACTTGCTGGCTTTGGGACTAGATGACGCTATGTGGGATTTCCCAGGTATTATTTAAAAAATATTTGAATAAAATCAATACAATTGAATAAATAACTATACTATAGATCTAGTAGAATAGCAAGGCTAGTACTATGTACCTATCTTAGATCCTTCAAGGAACCTTAAAAAAACATTTACTTACAAATAGGTGACCTGTCCTATGTAGGTAAAGCCTATCCGTTATATTAGACCTCGGTACACCAAAAGGTAAAGCAGGAACGAAATGGACAAATTAAAATATATTTATTTAGAAGAAACAAAAACTTATCACATTCGCTGCACACGAAACAAAAACTTATCGACATACTTCATCACTCGACATATGTTTCGAATCGTCACCTGTGTTTATAATAAAACATTCTATTTTCTGCTTTACTTTGTCTGTGAAGCGTCGATGTAAACTGATAATTCGCTTAAACTGTACGCTGCACGCGCAAGCCGTTGGTTTCGCTTGTTACTGCCGGCACGTGCGACGGTTTTCTTTGTGATTTTTTTGTCCGAGTGCTTTGGCGGCTTCCCAAAGGATGTGGGTTAAAATAATGAATATATTTTACTAATGGAATATAGACTTCAGGGGATTGTAATGGATAGAGGACTATATGAACATGAACTGAACAACCACAGCATGCTGTAAACAAAAGATTTTATCTTTATTAAATATTCCATAATAAAATGATTTGTTTTCATAAGGATTATTAATTACTGATCAATCCACCTAAATCATTTTTCTTTACCATAAAATCTGATAATGTGGCGTAAATAAGTTAATATAAAATGTGGTAATGCTACCATTTTTGTAGGAGTTTTTAGGCAGATACCTGCACCTGCATTGTTAACACATAAACTGATATATGCAACACATAAATATTATTTTCTTGAAAAAAACGTAGGTACATTAACAGTTTCACTAATATAAATGACACATCAATTTTACATATAAACCCCCCAGAAACAGTAGCCATTGGTGAGAAATGGAATAAAATCCGTTTGATACTTTTCAAGATTAACATCTACAAACGCATGCACTGTGTTGAGCTACTGTCTTTTGTACTATGTAGTGTTTTCGACTCGTTTCATGTGGTTAAACTATCCATTACCCTGGTGTAACGACTAGGAAGACCCAGTTCCTCCATAGTGACACCAGGGGAATGACATGGAAGACTTACTCTATGGTCACACCACATCTGAAATGAGATGTCAAAGTACCAGTTCAAATTGCCACTTTTTTGATACACTACCAAGATTCCAATGCTAGAAATTTAGTTTTTGTGTAAATGAAGCTAAGAAAATAATCAGCAATTAGAATTCTTTTTAGACGCTACTTTCAAAAGTGTTCCCAAACAATTTTTAACAACTTCTAATAATCTACGGTGATGTAGGAAGTTCAACAAATTCCACTCTATATATTTTATGAGCAACAAAGCTGAATATTCTTATCAAGCTGTGTTTGATATTATGAAAACAGTATTTCCACCTTGGAATTCACTGACAATTCATGCGGATTTTGAATACGCAGCCACTAACGCCTTAAAATATATATGTCCTAACGCCAATATTAAAAGGTACCTATTATTTCCATTTTTTACAAGCTCTGGTGCAGATCATAAAAATAAAATGTTTAAAACACGTCGTAGGATTATGCGTGGCATTGGATTCATTGTCGCACAATCTATAAATATTGAAAATGAAAATATTAGGAAATTAATTTTTTTAAATAAATTTCATGACGAAAACCAAATAATGGTGCGTTTATAATGATCATCGTATCAACAATGTATGTGAAAGTTTTAAATCTAAAATTAATAAACTTGTTCAAAAGTGCTTAACTAGTCTTACTTGGAAAAATTTAATAAACGACGAACGAAACCGCAAAATACGAGGTTATATTGAGCGCATAATTAACACTTACTCTAAAGCATATTACAGTTGGTTAAAAACGACCTGCCGGTTTTTTACTTGTTATTAAAATTGGATAGTTTGGATACACATAACAAGCCTATCATTTAATTGAAATATTTTATAGTTCGAGAGCCTCATTTCAGATGTGATGGGACCACGGAGTAATATGGTCTACTATGTCATTACCCTGGTGTCACTACGAAGGAACTGGATCTTCCTAGTTGCTACAGCAGCGTAACGTATAGTGTGACCATGTGGAACGAGTCGTGTTTTCATACAGTAAAGAACAAATACTACAATGTGATCATTAAAAAAAGAAATGTTTAAGAATATATTTTTGTGTATGACAGTATAACATTTAGCAGTCAGATGAATATAAACAGTTCAATTCTACACTTGACCTCATTATCTTTAAAATAAAATAATTAGTGTACTAACATTTATTAAAATACATCACTGACACATTATAACTAATTCCACATTACTCATTACAATGTCTGTTTAAAAGGGACATAATTTACAGCATGCTTGATTTCCATGACACAGAATATTTATATTTACCATAAAACCGAGTACTTAACCCAATAGTAATTTCTATTTATTTACATCCTACTTGAGTAAACTTCCATTTAAAACAAACGAAATACATCTGTACTGAAATCATAATCTAGCCTAAATGAGTTCATAAGAATTTGCATTAAATCTAATGCTCCTAACAATAATTTTATGTATTGAAATTTCTATCTATACTATGGATACATAAAATACAATTATTTATTTCATTACACTATTATGTGGCTATGTTATTGCACTTTTGGATTGCCAAAGAAGTTATTGGAATTCACTTGACCCAGTCCCATCTGTATTCTTTGCATATGAATTTCTACAGAGTTCTGAAATAATTTCTGCTGTTGTGGATTCATTTTCATTTTAATTTGTTCCATGGTTCCTTGTAATATACTTAATTCATAAGCGTTCTGATCAGAATCAGATAAACTTTTCACTTGAAATAACAAAGCCGTAAAATCTTTTATAAGATCTAAAATCTTAAGACTTTTTAATGTGCCATTGTTGGTCTTTTCCACTAATATGGAAGCTTCTTCTCGACATTTCTCTCGGAGGTGGCAGGGAGCTAACATGGCTGCGAGGCTGGGACCGGGAGCAATATCCTGGCAACACACTTGTATTTGATTTATATATTCTTGCAAATCCATATTCATACTTTCTAAATCTATTACAACAGCTGCATATTTCCTTTCAAAGTCATCAGACATTTTGCGTCCAAATGATTTGTTTTTTTCAGCTTCACAGTTGTATTCTTTTAGTCGATTAATTTTCCCTCTCTTTGCATGAAGTATTTTAGTTAATTTAATAATTAGTTCTAACATTGTATAAGGGTATCCCCCAATGGTTCCTTCCCTTTGGCGGGGAGTAATTTCGGAATACCCGATCAATGGATCACTTTGAGAATTACTGCCCCTAGTTGGTGTTTGGTACAAATTAAGGATTTCCTGCATTACATAGTGAGGTCTGAATTTGTGTGTAATAGTAGAAAGACTAATCGTTTCTGGAGGTTCATTTGACAATACTTCAAAGTCAGGCACTGAGTGAGTGCCCAGTTTAGGTCTCTCAAACGTTATCCTATATGTGTTGTTTGATGTATCTACAGCATCAATACTTCCAGTGAACAAGCCATCCTGAGGTTTGCGCAGTCTTGCTGTGACTTTGGTACCTACTACTAATTGCATAGGAATTTCACTTGGAAAATCTTTGGAAGTGACACTGGTTAGTTTCCTTTGTTGTATATACCTGATCAAAGAACGTTTCCTGTCTAAATCAGCTCTCTCCTCTTCTAAAAACGCAGCTGAGCATCTTCGAGGCTTACCAAGAGTTCGTCTAATTTTTGCCCATTGTATTCTAGTCACTTTGCTTCTTGCTAATTGGGGGAAAGATTCTTTAAGACAAATCATAAAATCGTTATCAACATCAAATAAAACTTTGTCAATATTACTGTAGAAATATTCAAAGCACACCCATTTATGAGCTTTGGGTAGTTTTAAAAGATTTCTTAATCTCATTCCTATTTTATTAAAAGCAGATTTCTGATCCGATGAAGGATTTCCTATTGATTCTGCTTTATCATCTGGTTTATCTTGCGTGCTTCTTGGCGTTTTCGTAGGAGACTTTTGTTTTTTAGCAGAAGGCTGCTTGATTGGAGATTTAACCATTTTCGCAGGTCGTTTTGGTGACTGCCGGGGTGGCGAAGTGTTGACGAAGTCATCAACAAAAATGAATCTATTTTTTTTTCTGATTCGTGCCGGCATACCTCTCGCATTAAGTTTCTGTAAAGGTTCACTCGGTGCGGGTTTTGGCGGCAACTTAGTACCCACTCTATGTAAGCCGAGCACAGCGGGTCCGAAGGCTGGCGGCGCTTCTTCTTCATCTTGAAAGTCATTGCTTACGGGTTCCTCCTTAACTTTGAGACCATTCGCATATGGGCTCAGAGAATCAGATCGTTCGTTGAAATCCACTAGAACAATAAGACATATTCTTAACAAGGTAAATTTTACAAGACTATTTTTCTGACTCCCCACACATCAACTATACCTATGTCATAAAAGTAAAATGAAAGATCGATGTCACCTTCAAAATTCAGAGGAAAATCACTTGACAATTCGCAACAAAATTTGAATTTTTTTAAAATTTGAATTTAGCGACACATACTCCGTATTCGAATTTTCAAGCGTACGAATAAAGAATTTCACGACAGGTCGCTTGTCGCATGGTCTTAATTTTTTTTCATAATAAAGATATCAATGTAGTGTCCATAAAATCTAATACTGAATTAAAAATATAAACGAAACTTACTTTCCGATTTATCCGCCATGTTGATGTAAATTTTGATTTAGATTTTGAAGATGTAAGCGCCAAGAACAGTGTTTCCAGTTTCTACTATAATTTTTCGATATTTATAACTTACCGTTTAACAAACAACATAGAGTTAATAGAATAGGCCTCAACAGAAAGAGATAGAGAATATAAGTACATTCGTAGATTCTATGTTCTAGAGAGTACCTTGATTTGTAATGGTAAAGTTATTTTCCATATTTTGTTTCTACCATGCCTAACCGTTACATACAGGCCTATATGGAGCTTGACTGCTCTAGTCATATTATCTTTATGAACTAGGTACAATTACTTTCATTCCTTTTTTCTCACCCTCTGTTTTATGTCACAATTAATAAAAAAAGGTACATTCGCCGTGAGCGTCATCTACGTGACGTTTACATTCGGCCGATCATCACAATGGACAGAGTCATAATCCCGTCATAATACGTTGCCGCTATTGTATCAGTATACCAACGCGTCATCGTGTAGCTTTGTCCATCCCACGGAGTCTAGCTAAGAGTAAAAGAGATAGTTGATGTACATTTGGTAACGTTGGACTGTCAGCGTGATTGTGTCAATTTTTGACCGACTAGTCGGTCAAAAAGTGAAGTGTAGCATTTTATTGAATTTTATAACGGAATCTCATTGTTTTAGATAAAAGTATTTGAATTTTAAAACAATGTCGTGTTCAGCTGTGTCTTGTTCGTCAAGAACAACGAAAGGAGGATCAAAAGATCCGGATTTGTCATTTCATACGTATTTTACATCACTTTTAATGCTGTAAAATTAGTTCTTTATCCATAAAAAACGTTTGTCAATTCTAAAATATATCATTCGAATAAGATAATGATAAAAATCAAATGTAATAATACTATTAAATATTGTAAAATTAAATCATATAATACAAACACTTACAAAACAATAAAAAAAGACTCTAAAAACAGTTGACTCTGTACATTATGATCATGGACGTAATACTAGGTACAGGAGACACTGCACTCGGCTTTGCAAAACGAGGAGATGAAGTAGCGAGGTCGACGTCCCTTTGTCTTTTTTCTTCTAGGGTGTCAATAATTTATTTTTATTTTTTTCTTCTCTCATCTTGACTTTTGCTGCTAGTGCTCTATATTAACAAGTTTACTTAAAAAGAACAAATAAACGAGAAAAGATGACAAATATCTAAATTGCGGATGTGTGTGATGAAAAAAATGGCAGGTAAAGAAAGATTTTTAAAGATTAAAGAAAGAAAAGGATTAGAGAAAAATCAAAGTAAAATCACATTGCCGACACCTTAAGAAACTGCCAAATAACAACAATTGCGTGTTGAATCACGTGGTTTTGTAGCCATATCAAGAACAAAAATTAATCACAAATTTATCAAAAAGTGCATCTAGTCAAATTAAGTGCGTAAACCAGAACAGAATCAGAAATCAATAACTATGATCAAACTTATGATTTTGGTTCGTCTTAAGTTTTTGTATATAATATCTAGGTTATCTTCTATTTTATGAACAAATTTTGATTGAATACGAACTACGAATATGATTGAAATATTCATATATTTTAACTTTTTTATGAAATTTAATGTCCCACGACCAGGCTTATTTTTTTAAACTTTTGTAGTATACCTTATGTTATCTTTCTAAAAATTTTACAATGTGAGGTTAAGATAGTTCTAATTAAGAACCAATCAAAATTTTATTTCTATATACAGTGTGTTTCACGAAATATTAAGAAATACCTAGTTACACCCTTAGCACAGCCCTAAAATTTCTAACTTTTTGGCAATAACTCACAATCCACTTTGTCCAACTTTGTATATCCACTCATCAAAAAAAGAACAGCTTTAGATTTATAAAAACTTTTCTATGAAATTTAATGTCCCACAACCAGCCTAGCTGTTATTTTTTTTTTTAATTTCCGTAATATCCATTATGTTATCTTTCTAAAAATTTTAGAACGTGAGCTACAGTTAGTTCTAATTATGAACCAATCAAAATTTCAAATTTTAATTCTATATACAGCGTGTTACACGAAATATTATGTAATACCTAGCCACACTCTTAAGCACAGCCCTAAAATTTCTAACTTTTCGACAATAGCTCACAATGCACTTTGTCTATCCACTCACCAAAAACGAAGATCCTTGGAATTATCGTAAGTATTTTTTTTCTGGCTACGCGACAACGTGATTCGACACGCAATTGCTGTTCTTTGGCAGTTTTTAAGGTGGCGGCAACTTGATTTTAATTCAAATTTTTTTCAAGTGCCTTTTACCTGCCAACTTTTCCATCACACATATCCGCTATGTAGATTTTTGTCATCTTTTCTCGTTAATTTGTTCTTTTTAAGTAAGCTTGTTATTATAAAGCACTAGCAACAAAAATCAAGATGAGAGAAGAAAAAATAAAAATAAAGCTAGCAGAAAAGAGACAAAGGGACTTGGACCTCGCTATTTCATCTCCTCGTTTCGCAAAGCCGAGTGCACTATCCTGAACCTAGTATCTAGTATTACGTCCAAGCCATGTCCAAGCCATGTCCAAGCCATGTCCAAGCATACGAGTGACGCGAGTGACATGCAAGTGACTGATTGAATGAGTTGTTTCCAGTCGGCAACAAAGCAAGGAGCAAACATCGATCGCGATTGCGGCATCGCTTTCCTACGTTAATAATATCATCTCTATGAGCACGTCATTATTTTTGGAAAAAAGAAAGACTGGCTATGTAAAATACTTAAGGCCATGAAAAGCACCACAGAATGTAAAGGGCTGCCCTCTTCGATGTCACGTTGTCTCTTCTTATTTTTAAATAGTGAATTAAATATTTTTTTAAACTACCTATTTCCCGGCTTTTAACTGTCTGTGTGCTTGTTAAGTTTTTACATGGTTTTTACGGTTAAACGGATAAACTGACTGATTATGATGATAGGTATACAGACAGGAACCCTGAGGAAGGACAAAGGCTACTTTTTACAGCAGGTGCAAGGCACTGCTGTCTACCTACTTGTAGCTATGGTCGAAGACGGGAACACAGATGGACGTGAAACAGGAACGATGGGTTTGTGTGTGGATATCGAAAATGTGTGTATGTGACTATACTTATCTATGCTACGGAATTTTCACCAAAGTGCCACCCGATACACACGATAGCATAGCAGAATAATGAGGCAGGATAGTGAGCAGAACAGTGCTGACTCCGTATGAACCGTATTTTTGAGACAGCACAGTAAATTAAAGTTAGCAATGTAGGCGGAATAGTAGATAGGAGTCCGGCCCGACTAATTATGGACTAATGTTTCAAGACAATCAGGCTTTCCCCACCACTACGGACTCGCGACTGTCCGCGTGTGATGTGAACGCCACGAACGCAAGCGCCAGTAGGAAAGACAGGATGCAGTATGTAATATGTATTGATGTTATGCTACAGACAATACTATAAAATTAATAAAACTGAATAGAGATTTTAATAAATTACATATCTGAAGCTGATGTTGACGATGTCGACGTTCCATCCATAGATTATGTTCCATCATTGTATTGTACCATAGAAATAGCGAAGCTCCTCGCTCGCCTCCCCACTAGAGACATGGTAAGACATTTACTGTACGAAAAGCAGTGTTCCATTTATCGGGGATGTAAAACGCGTTTGCGCGGGGAAACGTTTATATAATTTCATACTTACACTTGAAAAGTTACACTATTCAACGTTGCTTTTTGTTTTTGGATATGACGATGAAATACTTGCTAACGGACATTTGCCGAGTGCCGGCTGACGACCGGACCAGTGGTGGTATACACCACAATCCACATAAACTATTAACCCAGTCCCACACTTATGGCAAACATGCCAAACATTGACCATTCACGCATGTATGAAGGCCAAATGTTTGTTCACATGCGTTGGACCGCCTTTAGTGCGGTGTATGAGCATGAGCGGTAGCCCTGTCCTTCCGATAGCGTGCTGTCGTTCTAGCGGGGAGTGGGGAGCACAAGCAGTGGTGGATAATATAACATATAGCATAATTTTAAACGCTTAATTTATACCCAACAGATTTAACATATTATATTGGTTGCCACTTGGTGCTATTAAATAACGCCACACGATCCCGCAGTCCCGCACGTCTTACCAATAAAACGATACGTTCAGCACAACGAAACACGTCCCACAACGAGCACGATCGCGCGCTGCTGATTGACTTCAGACTTGACTAGCGCTATCGCCGCCAACGAAACACGTTGACGGTTGTACAACGCAACGACTCAACGAGACAACGAAATGCGAAACGCTAAGCAGACTAGACGCACAAGTGGTAAAGAGCAGGATGGGCACGTTTCACATAATTCTCTCTCGATTTTAATAAATAAAATAAATATAGGTACCTACGGACTTGAGAAACTGCGGTGCATGTGGATGCATGTAAGTTCATAGAAATACTGCGCTGTGACAACAAAAATGTGAGCAAAAATAATATACGCTGCAGATAAAATATACACCAGCTGATGTTTTGATTTGAAATATTCGCTGGTAAATAAAATTTTGTGTGACCCACATGTAAAATTCGTAAGTATTGGGTGGTATTGAAAAAGAAAATACAGGTTCTGAAATGATAATTAATTTTCATGTGTAATTTAACAAATGTTTGTTTAATACAATAATATAATAATGACGACATCTAATTTATGAGTTGTCATTTTGCTTCCAATACCTATCGAACTTTCTGAAATAAGAGCTACAAGTAAAGAAGCAAAGAAGGTTAACTCTCTCAAACACCAAATCAAACACAATCTTAATATGCTATCAAAGTCACAACGCGGTATCTCCATGAATATCCATGGGGTAGGCATTCATTTCATTGTGTGCACTTGATGTGCACCTGTCTGCTCCTTTATGCAGCTTTAAACAAACGAAAGAGTAACGCACACAATTCACAGAATAATTTTATTGCATTGCCTGAAAGAAAGAAAGGAGTGGAAATATCAATGAGTGGAAAGGAGCGTAGATAATGCAAGTGTGTGTGCGTTCATTTGATAATTTTAAAAAGAAAATGAATGAAGTAAAACGAAGTGTAACAAGAAAGTGCTTTTTAGTTGAAAATGTTTAATTTTTACAATATTATATAATTAAAAAAGTGTATACAGTGGTTATTAAATTTAATTGTGTATGACTTTTGTTCTTGTATTATTTACAATGTTTTTCTGGTTTATTTCACCAACATATAGTTTTCTGGTCTAGTAATGAATGCCAAGTGTCGGATAGTTAACAGTGATTAGTTAAATTGTTCTAAAACTTTTCAAACTGAGAGTAATAAGTTTAAATGGGAGTGTTTTATTTTTGTTAATGTAAAAAATGGAAGTATCTAATGAAATAAAAGAAGATATCCGAAAAACTCAAACTGAATTGAAAAACGCTATAAGAATTCATCAGGTCGCAAAACTGATACGTTTCGAATTTAAGCTAGTTTCTTTAATTTATGTTGAATGAAAATATTAATTACTTGTAAATATTAATTGCAGGTTTGGATTGCGCGTCTCCAAGAAGATGAAAATGTAAGTAAATTATCATTTTGAAGTTTATTATTTCGTGTAATATTGTAATGTAATATAATATATGTAAAAAAATTATTATATTGCAGAATTCGCACATAAAATCAAAAGTGAAAGAAGCTGAGAAAGATATAATTGCTATTGGGCAAACTCAAGTAAGTTTTATAATTTTTAAAGCCTAGGTAAGTACATAGTTATTATTAAATCATACATGTTTTGTTGTTGCTTATACATTATTTTGAACTAGGTACTTAGATAGTACCTTTTTTGTGTTTATATCTACTTACTTCTTACACCAGGCGAGATTTACATGTGCACAGAAAATCATTATATTCATAATTATATTTATTTTTACACATTACAGAAACAACTAATAATTTTTACAGAAAAAGAGTAGGTATTTAATATTTCAGGTACTGCCTATGTTATTAGGGTGGTCATTAGTGTACAAAACTAGTGAACATTGATGACCCCATTTTAAACAATTACTTTTAGATGCATACATTTATAATCCCAATTTTAACCACATAATTTATTTTTTTATTTACCTGTATCAGGCAAGATTTTTAAGGTATAGAAAATCATAATATTTGTAAAAATATTTGTTGTCATGATGTACTTATACGTTATTATTATTATTATTTATAATTACTAGCAATTGACTACAGAAAAGGTTGATTAATGTCCTTAGGTATATTATTCATGAGTTCTCTTTACACTAACTTCATACATTTAAAAATATTTAAAAAAGTAACACATCAAAACTAATGCAATTGTTAGGAATGACCTCATTTTAAAAATACTCATAATATAATCACTTTGTACATAGTTCTAACTAGGTATCTACCTACTTTATATTTTGTTCTTTTTTATGATTGTAGTATTACATACCTATTTTATATACATATTATTTTTACTTTAAAGAAGCGTGTGGTGGACAGGCTACGAAGGGAACTTGAATTATACCAGCAACGTCTGAAAGCAAGAAACAAACAAGTGAATATTGAAAATGACAACAGATATGTAGCGCAACAACTAAGAGACCACCAAATACAAAACAGAAATAAAAATAGACCATTATCTCTATTAAAGTCTTCAGTTTTGACCGAAATTCATATTAAAACTGAAAATGGCACAAATGATGAGAAACCTCCAAGCAATGATGCATCAGATTCGGAAAATGAAACTGTTACCAAAAGAAACTGTAATGAAAATGAAACAAAACCTTCAAATAATTGCACCCAATTTTCGAGTGTGCATGATAGTAGAAACAATTTTGCGAATGCTCTTAACAAAGTTAAAGAATCTCTTATGTGAGTATAAAAGCTTTAAATATGAATAATTAAATATATATATATATATATATATATATATATATATATATATATATATTTAATTATATATATTATATTGTATATATGTATATATATAAATTCAAAGTTTTGAACACCCAATTATATAGTTAGTACTCAATACAGGCAGATATTTTCTTTATTATTTATAATTAGTCACTTTACTTACTGTCTTATATGAAGTATAACTGGTATTTTTATATTATTTTAATTAATATAAATAATATTTGTCCAATAATACAAGGTGTAATTTGTGATCTGTTGTTATTCACAATGTAAAATGCAGGAAAACAAACATATTATTGGATAACTGAATTATCAAGATATTTATTTATTCCTTTTCAAAATTGCAATGTGTAATTTATTGTATTTTTATGTAATTTTAAAGAAATTAGTAAAAAAAAAAGGATTTCATTACTCTTCTTAAAATTGATGAATTTTTAATCACACATACTTTTGGACCATATGATTCAAATGAGTGCTTGATCTCAAACTACACTCTGTGCAAAAATATATTAATAATTAGTGAAATAAAATTTAATTCGATTAATTCAAATTTACTTATGGGTCTATTATGCAAAATGATGACAAGGAAGAAATAATTGAGAGCAAGAAATAATTTATTGGTAGTATTTAATTTCATTATTTTTCTGATAAAAGTCTTAAATTCAATACATGTTGGTTTATTTTTCACCGAAATTCTAGTAACAACACAAGTCCATTGCTTTTAAAGTAGTTTTTCTCAAAATATGTAAACTTATGTAAAAATATCCAAAATATGTAAGGCAGTATTTAATATTATTTGATTCATGTCCCTATGCTCTTTAAATGGTGGTCGCTATTCAGTTTTTTATTTCTCCTGAAATTTTTTATCACATGGTCTTGATAGCTTCTAAAAATACCTGAATCAATTTGTCAATCACTTTTTCCTTAAAATATTCACTTTTTTAACCCTTATTAATCTGTATTAGCATAAGGCTTCACACATATTAAAAAAATAATTTACAGTAAAACAAATCCTCAACACACTGAATGGGTAGCTCGGAGTCCAGACAGTGAGTCTCCAGAACTTATATCCTCACCTTCTCCACCGCCACTGCCTGGTCCAGGTGAAGTTATCACCCAGGAAACTTTCTTCAGGTATTAGTTGTGTATACTAAACAGACCTATTTCTTTATCAATATAAAAACTTTATGTGAGTAATCTTTGGGAGACAATTTATCTATATCTGTATATGGATTTTTTTTATTTAATATTGGAAACAACTAGACACTCCTTGACCCAAAAATAATACTTCTAATTTTCTTTAAATACCTACTATCTAAATACCCTGTAAATCATATTTCATCTTATAGGGTATCTGTTAGATCGGATTGCAGATCACTAAGAAAAATGTTTTAAACTCTATTATATTTAAAAAATAAATTGTCTTTAAGAAAATGATAACTTCACACTCGTAAACTGACATAGTGTAAGTTAATTAAAAAAATTAAGAAAAAGGTAAATTTTCCGACTTTCCAACATAATATCAAAACTAAGAGTTGTAGGACTGGGTTTACGGGAATGATAAATATGTTCACATGGGTAAAGCTGTGAGTGAAATGTATCATATGTCTTATTTCAAGCCTTAGGTAAGGCACCTTCATACAAAATTTCATAATAATCCCGCCGTTTTAGCATGAACAATAGTTGTCCCACAGGAACAATTCCTTTTTTCCAAGATAAAAACTAGCTTATGTCCCTCTTCAGCTCAGAAACAATATCTATGCAAAAATCACTTCGATCTGTTGCTGCATGTTGACTGCCAAACATACAAACTCTCACATTTATGTTATCAGTAGGACAAAATTAGAATTACATGTGTTCATTTAAGAATACAGCAGTTGTTAAAAATCATTAAACAATTTAATATGCACATTATTATAAAACGTCTCTGTTTTCTAACTATGCGAACTCTGTATGACAATTTCAAATGGGTTGCAAAATTAATAAAAGTTGTCACAAACTTGATCTTTTAAATCGTATATATGTAATTCTTCTATCTGGGTTACATTATACTATCTTTACATTTATCATATTTTTTAGTGATCTTCCAATTTATCTGAAATTTTTATAATTCATTGCATAGATAGAAATGCATAAATGTTTAATTTTATGATCTACATGTGTTGTGGTTTTTCTTTTACATTCTTTGATATTGGATTTTTAAATTTATAATTATCCAAAAATATTTTCAGACTGCTGGGCTTGGTGACGCCGCGACAGAAAGAAATCCTCGAAAAGAAACGCAGCGAGCGTCGTAAACGTTCTACAACTAGCACTAACAGAAATGAATTTGTTTATGGCAACTTTGATATGCTGCCTGTAAGTTTAAATTTTGCTAGTATCCTAATTGGGAAGAGTATCTTCGTTAGTTTGTTACTTAAATATGCTTCAAACCAGTGTTGGATCGACTCTAAATATTTCATTGTTATAAAATTGATTAATACACATATTAGGTATAGTCTAAGTATGAAATCATGTATTAAGTATTAACCTATTTGCTACTCATTAACCATATTTGGTCAGATTGGAGCTCACGACCCATTTAATTTACAGAGACGATTGATAATGATTGATGACGAGTTAAAAGGTTAATATGGTTATTCTACTGACTCAAATTTTGAACATATTTTCAAATATATATCGAGTAACTTCTATGAGGTAGGTATTTAATTTTTTTTAAATTTTAATGATGTATCACTAACACACATTATAGTGATGGAAGACAACACTTGGCCAACTGTAGAGTATATTTGTATTTGACCAACTGTAGAAATTTAAATGGAATAAACAGTGGGACAGGATATATTATAAATTGAATAGGTATAACTTGGCCAATGAAAGCAAGTGTTCGTACAGAAATAATGTCTATTACTTAAGTTTGTCACTACACACCAGGTCAAGACACTAGTTGTATTGACGATTATAAGTGCCTTATAGAGCCTGTTTTAAACATAGATGTACGTAGAGACTGTCATATAACAACCAAGACCCGGTACCAATATCAATATTCATCATATAAATGCTGGGAAAAACTCACCTGGGATTCAAACTTGAAACCTCCAGCTTCGTAGACAGGATAGCTACCCACTAGGCTAAGCGGTCGTCTAATATAAAAATATACACCACCTATAAAATTCGTACCGGTAAAGTAAATAAAGATTCTGAAATTAAATTTCATGTGTAATTTAACAAAATATTTAAACAATGGTAATGACGCATGGTCTGTCTAATCTTTAAGTCTGTCATTTTGCTTGGGTTTTCTATCGTTCTTACAGCAGTTATGGTTACTTCTCTGCTCTTTTGACCTCATACCTTTGGTGATAAGTCTATAACCTTCCTCAATTAATGGGCATGTAGTGCAAAAAAGAGTGTTTAAAATGAAACTAGTACATTAATAGATTAGAACTTTCAAATATATAAATTTTTCAGCTTTATATATAGCTTTAGTATAGATTTTATTACAAAATGTGATTCAAACCCAAAAAAAAAATATTGTCCCATTTAGGCGATCTAATGCATTATCAGTTAATATGTAGTAGAAAGTTGGTTTCAGTGATTTCAGTCTGTATATGATTGTAGAAGATGTACCTCGGCCTTGTTGCCGGTTACGTCAATGCCTTCTGTAAAAAAAAGGAACCAGATCAACACATTAGTTGCTGACGAACTGGGTATTGTTCACAGAACAGTGTTGAATTAGGCGCGAAAGTCTAAGTACATGGAAAAGCTAGATATTTAGGTTCACATAATCATATAACATAAACTTTCTGAACCATGTTTCCATTTGTAATTCTTTCTTAAAAATTATTGAAATCGAATCATTATTGTCATGGGTGACGATAAGTGGGCCACTTACTACAAGAACGCACGAAAAGATTGTATTCATAGCACAGATAAGCTCTACAACAGTAAAATAACTCGACTTAGTACAAAACGATGTGATGTTGTGTGAATGGTGAGAGATGCATTTTTTATTATGAATTTTTACCGCCGGGGATAATCATCGTTTTAGATCTCTAGCGACTGATCAGATTAAAGCAAACAATTTATACAAAACCCCCTGATAAACATCTTTCACTTTGGTAATGCTGGAACCACAGACATTTTTATGCACTCGGCAAAATTAAAAAACTTTGGTAGAGAAGTGTTGATGCATCCACTGTATAACACTGAATACCCCTCAGATTTTCACCTGTTTCGGTTATTTTAGAACTTGCATTAAGTTGACACTGATTGGAGGACTGTCCAAATTATTTGTTGTAAGTTTTTGGTTAAAAGTTCCAAGATTCCTACAACAATGAGATCATGACACTATCTACAGAATCGCTACTGTTTCGATCAAAACGGCGGATATTTATTATTAGTTAATGTAATTTAATTAATACTTGGAAAATATCAAGAATTCAAAAAACCACTTTACATTGCTTTTGTCGACGATTCGAAAGCTTTCGACAGTATTTCACACACATCTATATGGGAAGCACTAATAAATAACAACGTATACGAAAAATACATAAACATAATAAAAAATGTGTACTCAAAAAGTAAGAGTAGAATTAAATTGGAAAAGAAAAGAGAAGAGTTTTCTATAGATAGAGGCATAAAGCAGAGAGATCCACTCTCACCAACATTGTTCATAGCAGTTCTTCAAGACATCTTCCAAAAGGTAGACTGGATAAACAGAGGAGTGTGGATATCCAATAGACGTCTAACACATCTAAGATTTGTAGACAATATAGCTCTTTTTAGCGAAACTTCCAAAGAACTAGAAGAAACGCTTCAAAATCTCGCCATAAAAAGCATAAAAGTAGGACTAGAAATTAATACCAATAAAACTAAAATAATTACCAACAGTAGTCAAAACCCGATTAAAATAGAAGGAAAAATAATAGAATGTGTCAACAAATATGTATACGTCGGAAAATTAATGTCATTCGACACCAACAGCCACAAAAATGAAGTAGATAGATGAATAAACATAAACTGGAAAAAGTATTGGGCACAGAGAGAAACCTTCAAAGGAAATTACAGTCTGAAGCTAAAAAAGATAATAATGAATTCAATATATCTTGCCCTCCTTAACATACGCAAGTCAGACCTGTATATTTACTAACAAGATCAAGAACAAAATCCTGTCTTGCCCGCAAGCCATGGAAAGAAGTATCCTGAAACTGAGACAAATAGATAAAACACGAAATGCAGATATACGCAATAAAACAAAATTCAAGGATGGGCTACACCACGCCATGGCATTGAAATGGAAGTGGGCAGGCCATCTAGCCAGATACCAGGAAAACAGATGGATACTACAAACAACAAAGTGGCTTGGTCCTACTGGGAAAAGACAGAAAGCACGGCAAAGGAAAAGATGGGTCGACGATATTGTAAAAACAGCTGGAAATACCTGGATGAGCACAGCTCAAGATAGTCAAACGTGGATAAAAATGGAGGAGGCTTTCTACCCCATAGGGGCCATGCAATAAAATATGTACTTACTACTATAAATATTTAAAAATGTAATTTCTTAAGTGTATGGTTAAATAGAAAGCTAATAATAATAAAAAAATGTAATTATATTACACTAGTGGTCGAAAATCGATTGTATACTTTTTGAAACCACCAATAATAAATAGGTGAGAGTAAGTCAATTCAAACTTCATCAAACGACAGACTATTAACTCCTATGGTTGACAGTATTTGTGACACATATTAGGTATACATAGATTTTAACTTTTGGCACTCCTTTTCCATATATATACTTTACCTATACCAAATCTCACACTCCTCCGTACCGGCAATATGCTTTAAAAGGGGTACAAAGTTTTATTTTCACATATTTATATATATATTTTTGGTCTCGAATTTATATAAAAAATACAGAGCACCCAGAACGACAAGTATTGAAAAATTTGGAACATAAAACATAAAATATTGTGTTATATAGTAAAAATCTGAAAATAAGAACTCATTCCTTACACTAGCACAAAACAAAAATCTTGTGTCTCTTGACATGATCTTGTGTATTTATTATTTGTTTTTAAAATTCTAGAAACGCAAGAAATATGGTCAGTTCCCGTATCTACAAACACACAGTGGACCACCGCAGACGCGTTCCGCTAAGATGCGAAAACAACAGGTAATTATTCAAGAAAAATATGAGATCCTATCAAAAACAATACTTGTCAAAAAAACCAAGTCTCGCAACTCAGTTGTTCTGCGGTAAAAAGTTGTGAGATCCATGTAATACCAAGTCGGTTATTAATTTATTCGGTTATAAATATATTGAGACTTGGCCATCGCCTGAAAACACGTTTAAATTCAATCGCCTGAAAACACATGTAAATTCAATTATTTAGTGCGATGGCCAAGTCTCAATATATTTATAACCGAATAAATTAATAACCGACTTGGTATTACATGGATCTCACAACTTTTTACCGCAGAACAACTGAGTTGCGAGACTTGGTTTTTTTGACAAGTATTGTTTTTGATAGGATCTCATTTCTTTTTGTATTTTGTAGACAGTTCTATTTTTTTCCTTTTCGGTACCTTCTACTTATTGTATATATGTATATCTATATGTATATAGTTTTTCTAAGATATATTATACAACCTTACGCACTCGTAATAAGTACGAATACGCACGTAGGTACGTTTTTTGCATTAATAAATAATTTAATACACGTGTTTTCATGACGGGAATACCCATTTTTTGCTCGATTTGGCAGGGGCACTACCATGCGCCTATATTTATATGGGACTAGCTTAAACCCGCGGCTTCGCACGCAATATAATAATAACTGCCGTAATAAAACATCGTTACGAATAAAGCCAATATTGAAAAATTTAACTGAAGACTTGACTGTATGGGCTTAATTTTCTTTGCGGTCTTTTCTAGATTTTTTAGTTTTTCCTTGATTCATACACCAAACACTACTTATATTCCAAATTTGAAGCTTCTAGGTCTGCTAGAAGTGCCTTAGAATTTTGATGATCGGTGAGTCAGTGAGTGACAAAATTAAGAAATTTGACCCGTTATAATTTCTTAAAAATACTGGTTCCAATTGAATGAAATTTGAAAATATGCTTATATAATATGCCTGCATGGTTACTGAAAATTTCAGTCTTCTAGTTTTATCCACAACGAAGTTACAGGGGGTCGAAAATGGTCTGAATTGCTTCGAGAAAAGGATGGTACGGCCGTGACGCTTTTTCGCTCGACTTGGTGGGGGCACGGCTGTGCCCCCAGAAAATAATTTAATTTTCTGTAAAAACGCCATCCGCATCATCGACGCCACGAACCGCCATAATATCATAGTGGTATTATACCGCCACGGGAAACCACTGCTACTATCTTTCCCATGAGAGTTATGGAAAGATCTATCAGACGATCCATGAGCATGACCACTCTGCCAGAAGTGTTAAGAAAAAGATTTTAAGTGTAAAAATAATTCAGTATATATGAATAGAACTTTTAGAAATACTGGCACGTTAATATATTCATTGTTCTTGATTTTTATACGTTTTTTTATTATTTTCTATCATATAAGTGTGTAGAACTTTTTACGGCGTGTATTTGCAATAAAGACTTTAAATTTAATTAAAGTAAATATTTACGACAGTCTAAATATAAGAAATGACATCTAAAAGTAAATTTTTAATATTTTAGGGTTTCTGGACTTAATTATTGATTTATGGATGTTTTACAATTTAATTAAATTCTCCAGAAACAAAACGATCGGTCGTCGAGAGAGGGATCACCATCTGGTTCATCAAGTGACAATAAAGGTTTGGATAAATAATTATTTTTATATTCACACTAATACATTAATTTATAATTAATTAATTATAAATTAATTTATATAATTATTTTAATACATTACTAATACATTATTACATACATTTAATACATTCATTAATAATAATATTACATTAATCACATAAATTTATTTACCTACATATTCTAAAATGAAATAATGATAAATAAAAATATTAATAACATATACGTCACAATAACGTCTAGGCCCCAAACTATGCATTAGCTTGTGTTCTGGGTGCCAAGCGAAGATACCACATACATATAACAACCAAGACCCGGTACCAGTATCAATATTCATCATATAAATACTGACCCAACTTGGGATTCGCACCCGGGACTCCCAGTTTCATAGGCAGGGTCGCTACTTACTACACCAAGCAGTCGACAATACAGATATATCTTGCTTAATTATTTCTTTTGTACATCAATATTGTAAAAATTAAGAAATATAATTATTAATTGCTAGTAAACTAACATTAATTGGGGTTTACATATGAAATTGCCATTTTAGCTTTTGGCCATTTTGAATGAAATTAAAACCTGTATGATGTACATTTTTGAAATGGGACTAAATAACAGCTAGGTTGTTTTAAATACAAAATTAATGAAACAAAGATACTATTTTTCATTTGTTTTCACAATCTTATCTGCACTTAAACATGTCGGAAATACGAATAATTCGAAATAATTGATGAATATATAAAATAAGTCGAAAATTACAATAATTTTTATACACGAGTTCCGTCGTGTTACGCAATGGATACGGTTCGGGGAAAACTTAAAATAATATGAAATTAGGAGGTGGATTTTGCGCAGGTATAGTCAAGTTTTGCTTTACTTATCAACACTTTACTTAAATATAAAAAGTAAAACATTGCGCTGAAAATTCTCTCATGATTGAACCTATGAGAAATCCACCTGTTAACTTATCACATCAAAAATCGTTAGCAGTTACAAAAAAACATATTCTAATGAAAGCACTGTGCAATTTTAATTTAGTCACTATCACAGTAGAAATTTTGACTTGAAAAATGAACCAAAAGGTAGACCAGTCACCCTAGTCAATAATGAAGAAACGCAAGCTATGGCGGTTGCTGATTCGCATCAATCGACTGCAGTATTAGCTACATAGTTAGAGAATATTGACCTATTCGCGCCAAACCAGCAAAATTAGAACACTGGAAAATGGATATCACAGAAATCGAATGACCGTTCAGTAATCGACTTAGAAATTAAGAGATTTTGGAATCGAATTGTAATGTGCAAAGAAAAATAAGTTCTTTTTGATAACCACAATCGAGAAACCCAATGGCTGAGAACCTAGGTCAAACCCCAGGATATTGCACTAAAAACAAGCTTACCCACCAAAAGATAATGGTGATTGTTTACTGGTCCAGTTGTAGTGTTCTCCACTATGGCTTTCTCAGATCCGGTGTATCAATGACAGCTGAGATCTACAGTCAAGACCTTCAGAAATGATGGTGAAACTGGCAGAGAAACAGCCCCGACTGGCAGTGGATACAACTATTACTTCACAATAACAGAAGACCTCATATTGCTGTAGAAATCTCTTTTACGAAAGTCAAGTCCTGAGGGCCAAGTGCGAGTTTTTTACTATTAACTGTGTCATATGCGTTTTTCATAATTTGTATGGAAACTCGTACAGCACATCTAGCGGTCGTTTTAGGTAACTACGAGTTTCCATACAAATTACGGAAAACGCATACGATACAGTTAATAGTAAAAAACTCGCACTTGGCCCTCTGCTCTCCAGAGTTAACTCTTAAAGGCATTCATATCTTTCTATCAGATGGCAGAAACTCGTGGAGAATGTGTACTCATATTGGTAATTTTTAGTTTCATTTTTGTATATAAAACGGCAATTTCATACTTGAATCCTTAATATTTGCTTGCTGCTATGTTTGAAAATATATTTTTATGTAGCATTGAATTATATTTTCTTGTGCTGCAGGAAGCTGGACCAGCAATAAACCAGCGTGGGCAGCTTCCCTCCCGCCCGGTTTGTCTGTGGAACCCGTTTGTGCCAAAAAATCCTGCCATGGCTGTGGAAGAAACGGTTTGTTTGTTAATATGATTTAAACTACTTGATACTTGATGACGGTCTCTTTTTCGCAACTCGACGTCAAAGCACCTATTTGCAATTTGAATTAACAACTATTGACATTACAGAAATTAATATTTATTTTGAAAAATTAAAGATACATTAAAATACCACATAGTAACTATAAAAAATGGGAGCAAAAAAAAGTACAGTCAGGCATGTCTTGACATATTTTCAGACCATTATGTCATTATTGTTCTATCTGTTTCGCTTCTATGTAGTTACTTGTACTAAAAAAGAGAGAACAATGTTGTTCTTTTGTGGTGACAAAAATGACACTTTGAAATGGGGAAACACAATTTTTCCAATAGCTCCAACAAGTGTAATAAAGCAGCATATTACTCATTTAGTGCATTTTTATGCCTTGTATAAATGGAGAAGGGAGCTGTTAAAAAACCGACTGAGAAATAAGAAACTGACTATAAGTATTCCAAGAAAATGACACAAACGATTTTCGAAGACGCTTTTATTTACGTGTGCATAATGCATAAAAGTATGAGTTGACTAGAAGCCCTCTTCTGTGTTTATCATCTAACCACTCATATTCTAGCTAGCTGGTGCAAGATTGCGAGTTTCAGTCCGTGAGGTCCCCGCGCGCCGGTCTTCACCCTTGCGAAATTGCATTTGATATTTTCGATACTGTGAAGTGACCTTTCTGACTATTAAAATCAAACGCTGCTGTCAAACTTATTTACTCTATGGCATAAAGAAACCAAATAATTTCATTTTTTACTTTCACGCATGTGTAAATGCATTTGTGTTAGTAAATTGCTTGTGCCAGCTTTCTTTGGAATACCTGTATTTTATATTATCTTGAATAATTAATAATAATAATAATGACGTATACATCACAACAACGTTTAGGCCCCAAACTAAGTATTAGCTTATATTTTGGGTACCAAGCGTAGACATCACATATATATAACAACCAAGACCCGGTACCAGTATTAATATTCATCATATAAATACTGACCCGATGAATTGAACCTGGGACCTCCAGCTTCGTATACAGGGTCGCTACTCACTAGGCTAAGCGGTCGTCATTATGTCTAAACACATAACGAGAAAGAATCGTTAAGTCAATAAAGGTCATCTAGGAATTACGTTACATTAATTTTATGATTTTTCGATCCCTCTTCATCTATGTAGTATTATATAATAACCGCCTACTATTCTGACATGCCGACGCTCAATTGGCAAATTTAGAAGTTTTTGAAACAGTATTCCATTATATCCTATCAAATTGTTTTCATGTAAACTCGTAATGTAGAGTTAATTTTATCTGTGGCTCTATTTATATTTTTATATTTTAGAATTATGTGACGTCACATAGACTAACCCTTTACCCCATATGACTGTGTTAGCATAGTGTACAGTAATAAAAAAACAAACTATATACTCAATACATAGGTCATAAGTTTAACTGTACAGGAGAAACTGCCAAAGACCTGGCTTAGGGAAATCATGCTGCATCACGACACGCGTCTTCATACATATTCCTTCAAAGCGAAGGCGTTGTTTATTCAAGAATCTGGTATTAAAATTCTGCCTCATCTACCGTACGGCCCCGACTTAGCTCCCTGTGGTTTAATTTTATTCTCAATTGTCAAGTATAAAACATAAGTGTTTTTGCCGGACTAGCGGTGGCTGCCAACGAATCAGCTGTTTCCGATCTGGGAAAGGAAGTCTGGAATAAATGTTTTCATAGTTGGTTAAGGCAGATGCAAATTTGCATAGTGAATAATAGATAATACTTTAATAAAATATATAAATTATAAAAATATATTGTTTATTTTTCGCGTGCCTCAAAAATTATATAATGACCCACGTATAATTGTTTTATGATAGAATTGCAAAAAATTTCCTCTTGGACAATGTATAGAGGAGAGTTAAACGTGTTTGCCGTAAAACGGAATGTTCTATAAATCTTCTTTTCTTCACTACAGATGTGCCGTCGCTGTTAGTATGGTGTAGTTCGTGCGGCGTGCATTGGCACACGGGATGCAGTGAGCGGGGCAGGTGTACAAATTGCCGTTCTACTTTGCCCGACCCCACGCATTGCGCATCATCGCCATCAGATACTTCTCAGCTATATAGAGGTATGTAAATGTGATACCAAAGTCACACACAAGCTGTGCAATAGCTAATAGGTTCACAAAGGTAACAGTAACAGAACACTTAGAAATAAGTTAGTGGAATGGAAATAATGCAGCAAGAGAGGCCGCTTTTTAATATAATGCCGGTACTAGGATAGCTATTATAACGACAAAGTCTGCATAATGTTTACCATTTAGAGTAACAAGAACTGATATCTGGCTGAGCTGGCATTAGAACTATCGTCAGTGGATGACATAACAAATGATTTGCCTAAAACACTGTATAGTGGTAAACTTTACCTTCTCTAAATTTCCCAGATCCAATCAGACTTATCTATCCGTATTGTGCACGATTCGTATGTTAGTCATTCGTCGCAATTTACATTTCACTTTCTCTAATTGGTCAAACCTCGTTACATGCATGTTTCGCACACGATCGGTGGAAACGAAAATTGGAGTGCAACGGCGGTGAGTGCGCTTGTACAGTCAACTGCACCTAGCTGGAATTGCAAACTGGGTCATAAGTCATAGGAGCGGGGCAGCGATATTGCGCTCTCTCTCACATTTGCCTGTAGGGTACGGGCATATACACCCAACACTTAGTAAGTGGGATCGCTGTCCTTCGATGATTTATGACCGAGTTTGTAAGGAGCGAAAGTTTTTACAATAATTAATGACGTGGGCATTGATTATGTGTCCTATTTCGAGTTTACTGTATTATCACTGTATTGTTCTTTGGTACAGGAATTATTTGACTGTCAAACCACAATAAAGCGGTTCGTCGTTATTCAATCGCCAATTGGCTTAACAACGTTTAATGGAGAGAACTATTCCACCTAGTTAATATTTTACTTGTTGAAACAAAGAAGGACTGATCAATGTATATTAGATATGTTTAAAAATTGTCTACAATTTATTTTTTATTCAGATAAAAATTTAAAAGTTATTAGGCACGTTTGTTGAATTCTTAGCGCGCGGGTTTGAATTTTAATTTATATTCGAATAATATCAATTATATCTAAAGTCGTAGTTAGTCGGTCGTAAATCAGCCACATGTACAAAAACACGTCTTCAATCTACAAATAATCCCGTTTTTGGAAATGTTATTTAAATATTAAAAAAAAAAATTCCAATCTACATATAAATTACTTAAATGAATTGTGCTAAGTTTATTATAGTTGAAATTTTGAATTTATAAATTTAATAAAACTCCTTTTACACAGATAAGTTGAAAGAACGCAAACGTCTTCAAGAGAAGAACATAGAGTTATGTTTAGAACTACGTAAGCTCGAAGCTAGAGCGGCCACCCTCAAAGAAAACCTCGACGACCATCATGCGGAACGACGGCAACTGCTCGCTGATCAGATTAAAACTCAGCGGAATCTACAGAAACTGCTCAATTTCATTGGACAATTTAAGGAGACGGCTGTTAGTGTGCATTCGACATCCGCCAGCGAAGCTAGCAGCGAAATTAGCAAGAGTAATGATGAATAAATCTGGTTAGTCGATAGTTACTAATAGCTATAATAATTCTAGTCTTAAAAAATAATTTTATGCATTCGCATATATGCATACTCAAGAAACACTGGAAATGTACTCTATTAAATTTTTTATGAACGCTTCAATACAAGTCAATCAACGTTCTCACCAACGCCAAAGTCAGCTCAATCTTATTTTTATCCGCCATTTTATTGATATATCTTTTTTTTGTGTTTGCCGCGGTCCAACTCCGACGCCATTTTCATGAGCATATTTACGTTACACTATGCTCATTAGACAAATGAGAGAATTTGCATGACTAAATGATGATTTAAAAAAGTGTATTTATTATGTATATTTTTTGACTGACCAATTGGCCGAGTGGTTAGAGACCCAGCTGCAGAATCAAAGGTTTCGGATTCGATTCTCGCCCAGGATAAATATTAGTGTGCATGAACATGTGTATTTGTACCGTGTCTAGGTGTGAAATATCTATAGTACATGTCTGTATTATAAAATTTTAATATGTATATCAGTTATGTATAGTAACATTTTTCACACGTTGCATACTAGGTCATACCTCTTCGGAACGAGGAAGCGTTATTGCGCTCTCTCTCACACTTGCCAGTAGGGTACGTGCAGGTATGGGCTTGCGCTCGCACCGTATGCACCCAACCACTGCCTTCTATAGTTACAAGCCGTGCTATTGAAAGGCAACGTTGCGTGTAGTCCGAGCCTTGGTGTCAGTCAGGTTATTATTTGGCGTTTTCTTCCATTTAAACGTTATGTAAACAGAGCTATTCAAAATAATAAGTCAGTGTTAAAAACTACTTGTTGCATCGTATTTATTCATAATTAGCAATGTTGATATTTTCACTATAATCGTTTTTCGTTTCACGTCATAATCTTGACACGTTTGGGTGAAAATTACAGTAAATTTTTATCATTTTTCTAGTAGATTCGAGGATATGGAGTCTGGAAGATCCCGAGAAACTATATACCTGTAATGGTCACTTTAACCGCATGCTAGCCACCAGCAGGTCCGGCGAGATTGATTATGTAGAACCCAGGGAGAGCAAGAAACTACAAGGGAACGGTACATCCCCGTAGGACATTATAAAATAAAACTAGCTTGTAGTTATAGGTAGCCTATGATAAATGCACAAAACCATAATAACATTAACTGAAATGAGTAATAAACATTCATTCTATTATATTCCATTCAGTAAATCCAATTATAACACGCGAACGAAGCCGCGCCCAGATGCTAGTATCATATAATATGTACTCTAATTTCTATTTTCTACTCAATGATTTCGAAAGGTAAGGATGAGCCCCACTGAACATTTTAAATAAACATTTTTCATATAAGCAAAAATAGCGCCATCTGACATAAACACTTCGAACTAATACTATATAAGTAATATAACCTTGTAAAAAGCTCCATCTTATGGACTTCACTAATAAAATTATCGGTTTAGATATATGTTTACTCAGGTCAATTCTTTATCTGAGTATGTTTATTTAATTAGTAAACATACAATAAACATAATGTAAAATTGCTAGCCGATGATACGATATCACATGATTGTTTTAAAGTTTTGTATGTTAGTTTTTGCAGCCTTTTACAACGCAACTTGGAATTTTTTATGACGAGCAATAGCTAATGAACGATCGCGCCACTCGCGGACAAATGAGCCGCGTTGGCCCTAAACAGACATTTTAGGGCCAGTGCGCTGGGGACATGTAGTCGCCTCGCTTGGCACGGTCCTTATATACATGTCTATGTTTCTACTAAATACTATCTTTAATTTCATGTTTAGTTATTTAAATCCCATATTTTTAATTATTAAATTATGACATCTTGTCAGCTGACGATGTAAATTGGACTACATGTGACAGATAATGCGACATTGTCAAATCTAATAGCACGGCTTGTAACTATACAAGGCAGTGACCCAACACTTGATTGTTGTTTGCAGAAGGCATTCTTAATTACTTCAGGGTTTTCAGTATTCTGGGCTATGTTGCTCCCTGCATCCCTCTCGCGTTTGATTTGTGTTTTGGTAAACTTTGAGTTAAGTAGGGACTCTCAGTCCAGGCTAATCAGGCGCGTGCGCTGGTCAAGTGAAACAAGTACATTCTGAAAACTTCAGTTTAGCCTGTTTAGATCCACCCAAAGAGCATCGAAAGATGAGCCGATACGCCATGTTCAGACCTTGAGCGTGTAAGACACACTTTAGTTTTGGCATGCCATATCTAGTGGCATTTTCTTTCGTACTTCCAGTAAATAATCGCAAGCTGCGCTTTTAAGTCTTGCAGAAATCAATTACAGTACTGGTGTTAAGGCGAAAGCGTCATTGGTCCCAACCATTCCACACCACTCCTAAACTCCGGTATATAATAACTCCGTTATATGATAACTCCGGTTTCGTGTGTTTATTATTTAATGCAATCTTTGTTCCTCTGCGATGTAATATGACCATCTGTGGCTGGCAACACTAATTTTATAATCTCTTTTCAGAATCATCTCAAACAACGGATCATAAATGTTTCTATGGTGTAATAATTGTCCTCTAGAAAAATGAAAAAAAAAAAACAAAATTAGTACTTAGCCAAAGTGTTTGTTATGAAATTTTATACTAGTAGCTACATTTTGTATGGTTAATTGAATGTTTTAGATCAATGGAAGAGTAACACATTATGTTTGTATTGTAGCAATTTTATAATTTAGAATTATGTGAAAAATTAAATAAAACCTTCCATTTTCATTGCATAGAATTTCGGATGGTTTTAATTAAAAAAAATATTGAATAATTAAATTGACTGATATATTAATTAAAAATATTTTCGCTTTTCGATTTTCTGATTTCATAATTCAGTATGTTTAAATATGTTTTAGGTCTCTCAATTACGAATGTAATTGCACATGTGGTTAACTTGTTTTCACATGACAAAGTGTACTTTGTGATTAGAGAGAAAATTGTGCTACTTTTATTTACATAAGGTCATTGTATTTATTTACAAGAATTGGTTTAAATTTTTTACAATAATGTTATTAATTTGTTATTTTAATCTTCCACATGATGCTTCAGCTGTCCTATGCAGTTAATGACATCACGATCTATCGATCTCAACTAAGTTATACTGTTTGTTCATTACAGTGTGAGGACGGAGAAGACTATAATTTGATAGATTTTAATTGTTATGAGTATGACTGAGATAGCAAGGGTAAATGATGTAGATAGCGCTTTTCTTAAGATGATTTATAGTAACTGAAATTACTATAACTGGATTTATTTGAATCTTGTGCTGGGTGCTAGATGCTGGACTGGAATTAATTTGTTTACCTCAATATCATCATCATCAGCCCATTAATTTTAATTTGTAATTCTGGTTTTCGATATTATATTTCAATTTTATTACTTACATTATATCGGACGCCTGGGGTTGCCATTGCCTTCACACTTCAATGCTAACACGCAATGGAATATATATTTTTTTCCATTTTCATACCCCATTGCAGAGGCTTGGGCCTCCTCTCAAGATGACGGGGCTTGGAGCTTTAGTCCACCACGCTGCTCTACTGCGGGTTGGGAACTGTAACGAATTATTCTGAGTTTACATAGATCTAGTGCTTATCCATCTCTACGGATCAGCCTTAAATATGTAACCCAGGTATTTTTGCGACTTGTTTCATACAACACAATTTGTATAATTTAAATTCTCTCTGTCGATTGCTGTGGTAGTTACCGTGGCACTAAGTAGAGCGTTATTTTAATTTCATTATATACTCTCTAAAAATAAAGGAATCTGTTTTAAAGCATATTTTATATAACATATCAAAATGGTGAAATAATATTTGTTTACTATATTATTGATTTTTAATCAATTATAAATTAAAGATAGGTAGTTTAGCTGCTGTATTTATCTGTTGTTCTCGAATTTTATGGGAAAATAAAACAGATTTTGATTTTATTAACACAATAGGGCAGCTGCTATGAAACTTAGTGTATTGAAAAAATTTCAAAACATTACATTTTAATTGTCTTCCTATTATTTAGCAATATTAATGTTTTTTTTGTTTTTAAAATCAAATGAATTGTCTCAATTGATTGCATGCATCTTCACAAATCATATATTTTAAGCCAGTCTCGATAAGTTTTTGTCACTAATGCATTGTTACATTTCTTTGCTTCTGTGATATAAATAAAATAAGCATGTATAGTTCAACGTATAGAAATGAAAACACTCGGGTTGTCCATTGATATTAACCAGGATTTTATGTAAATAAATACCAAATTATTATTCATTGTCTTATTTTTTTATTGATATAATTGTTTTATATTCTTCGCACGTAATGAGAAGGAACTAGAGCGGATTCGTCTTTTTCGATTGACAGAATCGAATGTCAAATCAAACTGGGCATCAACTCAGCATGGACACAGGCATACATAGTGTGTTCTAGTTTTATTTACTGGAACTTCTGTTAGGCTGACATATCCTAATATCGATTATATTCTCGGCTGTGGCCGGCACATGCCTGAATATGTGTTAGTGTAATACCTAGATACCTAAAAGGTTAAGTCTGTGTTTGTAGCTTCCTTCTTTTTTGGAAAGTAAAACCAAAATAAAATGACAAACGTTTTTTGTTTTTAGGGACTATACACGGTAATGTCTCCACATTGTTTTATGTGGAAAACAATTGTAAGAAAAACTAAAAATGGTACAAACCTCAAGGGTTGTGGATGGCGTTTTCTCATTTTCGAAAGAAATTATTTAATCGGTAAGCAGGGACATGTCGTTTTAATTTTAGTGCGCAAACAAACAAGGATATATGGAAAATCCAACACGCAGATTTCCGAGACCTGCTGTCTCCTCTTAAAAACTAAATCATTTAACACTTTTCAGGCTGGAAAGCCGTATCGTAGGCAAATGGAAATATACTTCGACAAGTCCTATCCATGTAGTATACCTAATGTATAGTTTCTTTATATCAAGTAACTAAAACAATGAAATCTTTTCTCGATAATATATGTTTAAGAAATCTGTTTATTAAACGAATGAATAACGTTACGCCAATTTCACGAAGTAATCCCTGGGAAATATTGAGCCTAGTAAGACTGCGTTCCATGCAATATCTATATATAAAACGCGTTACGTTACCATAGGGAAAATTGAAAAGACGAGGCTAAAGTGATAGATGCATCTGATTGAGGCTTGAAACAATTATTAATACTAAGTAATATCTGAGACGACTTACACACGGTCATCTAGTTCTAAATCAAGCAGAGCCTGTACTATGGGTAGACATTAGACACTAATAGCTATACATACCTACTTAAATATTTTTATATTCTATATATACAAATAAATAAAATCGAAGTGTCCGTGATTTTGCAGTAAAAACTTTTTGTTAAGAATGCCTGTAACCAAAACTCAAACATTTTTTTAATTTTTATCTTTCTGCTTGTTTGTCCGGGTCATGATCCGGGCTAATCTCCGAAACAGTTGAACTAATTTGACGAGACTTTCACTGGCAGGTAGCACTTTTCATTCCGAAAAAATGTCGGTAAATAAAAACTGTTCGGAAGTCGAAACGTTTGCTAGTGCCACAGACAAGCTAGTGCACACAATATTACATATTTTACGCTCAGACTCGGAACAAATAGACATGTTCATGGGCACAAATTTTGGTCCTGGGCAGAGATCGAACCCGCAATCTTTCGGTCTACAGTCAGCATCTCCAACGACTATGCGGACTGCAATTTCATTATCGATCGTTGTACGAGATATACAACAGGAACCTGGAGTCGATACGAGATTTACACAGGCATTATAATGCCAGTAAAAAATTATATTGTACGATTGTGCTTTTATTCTGCGTCATAGTAGCTTTGGGCTCATTGGCATCAGCAAATTTTACAATCTGTTTCTTTCATGACATGTACAAAATGAAAAAAGTTGTCAGGAGTAGGTATTATTATCGAACTTGCGCGTGCTTTATCCTGATGTTATCGGCTGATGGCTTTCTTATCATTGCTTCTCAAATTCAAATTCACGCAAACAGTTGGTTCAGTTATGTAGGTCACTGTTGCCTGAAAGGTAGTTCGGAAAACGACTTCTATGCAACGATCGAAACTAGCAGAGGGTCCCATAAGCCTCGTAGCGGGATGCAGACACGGCTAACTGCCCGTCCGAGGCGCATCTACTGCGAACAACTATGTGCGCTTATACTAAACGCGTGGTCATACTGAAAATAAACTTTTATAAGTTCACTACTTTGCCCAACTTACACCAGCTATTTACATGGGTTAAACTTCAAAACTTAGTCTTTTTTAACCATCCATAACTAGTGGGCAAACGAAAGTGTTGGTTCGTACACTAGTTGGGTAACTATTAAATAAAAAAACTATCTCAGTGTAAATAACATGGTTTTTAAATTTTAGTTTGAGATGACAATTCTGTTTATGTATAACAATATTCTTAACTATTCTGCGATTTGAAGTCCCGCTTTTCATGTTTAAATTTTTTCGTCCTTAGTTTGATTCTTGTGTGAGATATAACAAAAAAAAAATCTGTTGACCCTGCAGGCCATCCCTGAAACTTCCCGCTATTTTCGAGTTTAAACCGCTCGAAAATTAGAAAGCTATTTAGCTCTTCGAACTCATAATATCGATTTTCGTGGTTTTTTGAGCTTTTCGAGCGCATAACAGTAATTTTCCGAGCTCTCCAAGCCCAAAAACAGAATTTAGACATTTTTCATCAGACATCGGACAAAACATTTAGAGTTCTTCAAGCTCAGAAACCTGGGACATATCAAAGAAAATGTTATTTTGGAACTATTTGAACTGCGATATCTTTTGAACGCTTCGCTTGATTTTAATGCAGTTTACGGCGTTCTATGCAATTTTGTAAGCACAAAACTTTTGTGTAAAGTAAAAAATCTATTGATCTTAAAATCTCAAAGTTATGTTAAAAAAACACGTTGTCGAAAATTTGTGAACTGCGATATTTTTTGAACGCTTCGTTTGATTTTAATGCGATTTACGGCATTATATGTAATTTTGTACGCACAAAATTTTTGTGTAAAACCAAAAATCGATTGATCTTAAAATCTCAAGGTTATGGTAAAAAAACACGTTTTCGACAATTGGTGAACTGTGATATTTTTTGAACGCGTCGTTCGATTTTGATATTTTTGGCATAACTCGACGCAGTTTTCCATGTACAAAAAGCTAGAAGTACAATCATATACAAGTAGATCGGCTGGAAAATCTCGAAGTTATTTAAAAAAAAGTTAAAATTTTTTTAAAAATTTTTTCTGAATATTTTTGAAACAGCTCGAACAATTGACTTCAAAATCTAATCAGATCTGTCTCGTTGAACCCTTTCAAACGCCGTATCGCGGGTCTTAATCGGTCAATTCGTTATCAAGATATCGTATGACAAAAAAGTTACACACATACACGAATATAAGGACGTCCAACGTTAAATGGTCAGAATGGCTTCCTAGGACCTCAAAACGTGGAGATATGATGAAAACTCGATTTTCGAAAATCGGACCCAAATCAATAACTTCCCTTGGATAGCGGGAAGTTAAATACAGACAAAGAACGAATGAATTTGTTCTGTTTAATTTCTTGTTTAGTAAACGTTTTTTCGTTGCCGCCACTATTCAGTGAAAGAAGCGCACCTTCTAAAATTATTTTTCTACAACTTACACTTAAATATACCTATATTTTCCAGGGCTTATATTTCGTAGTTTTGGACGACAGATTTAAATTAACAGGGTACCTACGGAAAAAGGGATTAGTGCATCATAAAGAACTTTACAAAAATAATAATTATAATGGAAATCTAAGGTTGCTGATATATTATGGATAAGTACATAACACTTCCCAGCCAAACTCAATTTTTCCTGAATGGCTAAAGATGTGTGTGGTCGGGCGCGTTATTCTATTGATCAATTCCGGCTTTGTTGGCAGTAAACACTATATTGCGCTTTACCTAATTAGGGTTTTGCCATATTCCGTGGAGCTTGACCGCATTTTAATCATGATCTTTTGCGTACATTCTTATCGCAAGTAATCCACTTCTCATCACTAGTAATCAATCTTTTAAAAAATGACACGCTATCCTTATGCTTTAATAGAGAATCACGTTTCACTGGGTTTCTTTCAGTGAGCTTGTGTGCCACACAAACATCGAGTTTTTTTGTATACCCAGAGTTTTTCAAATGAGTCGCAATAAGATTAGATTACAATTTTATACAAACAAAATATGAAAGACTTTCTCCCCAACCCAATATTATTTAAATTAAATACTTCAAAACATTTCAGTTTTCGATCCCCTCTAAACGTAGCTTTACATTAACACAAAAGCATTGGACGCGCCACATAACGTTCGCTAACTCGGAGATAATCATTGGCCCGATCCCGTCAGCTCGTAAGCATTGTACTAAGTGTCTTGAGGCACTGAAGGGCAGTTTACATCTACGAGTTAACAGCTAAAGGGATAAGGACTGGCCATTATGAGGGTTGTCTACTGTGCGGTGATTTAATTATGGCTTGTAAAACCCGAGTACCTAACCTACCTATTTCTTCATACCTTAAAGTATTTTAATATATTTTATCCCTCCAGGAAGGAAGGCGTAGCTATCGATGTTTTTTTTTTAGTTTATTAAGTAGGTACGTTGTCTGTGTATGAGGCTAAAATAACAAATACGTTCTGTCATTATTCTCTAAAATTCTGTTATTTTTTGCATGCTTGTTATTTTAACTATAATTTATATCTGTGGATGTTTAGTCAAAATAACCATGCATTTTGTTTATATTCACTCCTTCGATTCTATTGCATGGGTTTGTAGTCTTTTAATTTTTCTACCCTGTTTTTAGGAAAAACTCTCTTAACGCAGTAGATAGGTGTTTGTTGCTTTGGGCTTATTTCATAATAAACATGCCATGACGTTGAGACATAAAGAGAGTTGCAAGAAGGCCACTTAATGTCAATGACTATCTAGGCCAAGTTAAGTATCTAATTTTTACAATAATAAAAAAAAATCGTACTGATAAATTATTTTGTATCGCTAATTTACAATACTCAAAATAAACACTTGACACTTAGATATAGTATAAATAAAATACATATTGTACACAAGTTTATGAAAACTGTTTAAATCACTAGTCAATACCAAAAAAAAATCTCAGATAATTACATAATTGTCACATTTACCACATTTTCAGTTCCGATTGAACGTATTACAAAAATAAAATGAAAAAGTCTTAGCTACATTATTCACCTCAACATTTACATATTTATGATCGGCCTAACACTACAACGAAATATCCTGCCGACAAATCATCAATTCTCATTTCGACAATTTTTTTTGGGTAGGTATGTTACGCAATGTCTTCGCGCATTGAGTATCTATCTGATTGATTCTTTTTTTTTATTGAAAAACCTAATGTCGTGATAGCCCAGAGCGCAATGAACCTGTCTCAAATTTATAAGGCCCCATAGGGCCATGGTTCGAATCCGGGCGTGTACCAATGAGTTTTTCTGACTTAAGTACACAATATCACTGACACCGTGCTTCGGAGGGCACGTTAAGCAGTCGGTCCCGGACGCTGTCAATAGATGGCGGTCGTTACAGTTCCCAACCCGCAGCGGAGCAGCGTGGTGGACTTAAGCTCCAAGCCCCCCTCCTCACCGTGGGGGAGGCCTAAGCCCCTGCAATGGGGTAAAAATGGGCTAATGATGATGATGATGATTGAAAAACCTCTATAAAAGTCGGTCATATTTAAATTTGAAGAAAATATTACACCTCTGAAGGTGAAAAATTAGAGGATTGATACCGTAGTTTCAAAGAAAATAGAATATTATGTTATTCTAAAGTTGATCTGATGATGAAAATGGCTGGTAGTCGAATGCAACTCATCGAGGTGTACAGCAGCTACCTCATGTTTGGACTCATATGATTCGATTTGATAAGTACTTGTATTTGGGATTTAACTCTCTTAGAGAAGGTCACGATTATGAACGCAGCGGAAGCGGGGATTGTATACATTATATATTATTAAGAAAGATTGTACCTATACATTACTGTGACGTTAGTATGCGTGGAGCCTTCATTTCTTCCCGCTAGTGCTTCGTTACAGTGTATTATTATTTTTTAAACGATCTTACCTTTCGTCAGTAGTTTCTCCTACCCCATACTACATACAAATAAGCTACAGTTGCTTATCACTAAAAAATTTACTACTACGAGTAAAGTGATTTTTTACACTTAACATTTTAAACTTATAGGTAAATGCCTATATGAGATGTGATATACATAATAAAAGGTACATAATAAAATAAACGTATATTACATTAGGTCATAACCTATGAAGTAGCCGTTCTTCAGTACTGGCCATTTCAAATAAAAAAATTTTTGTACTGTGAAGAACTGAAGACAATGATGGAGAAGCTCGCACGTCTGCGACCAGCTTTGGTCAATCGGTGGTCCCCGCTGTTCCTTCACGACAACGCGCAACCCCATATTGCACAACAAACAGTCTCCAAATTGCGAGAGTTGGGGTTGGAAGTTTTCCCTCATCCACCATACTCACCAGACCTTGCACTTAGCGACTATTACTTTTTCAAAATTTGGACAACTTTTTAACGGGAAAAAAATTCAATTCCCGAAATACAGTACAAAATGTCTTAGAAGAGTTTGTTGCCTCCCGTCCAGTTGATTTTTACAAGAAGGGCATCAATAAACTGCTACTGCGTTTGCATACAAAACGGCAACTTCATAGGTTAAGACCTAATATTGTGTAACCCAACATTAAGCATTTAATCTTCATCATTTCGTCTTAAGCATTTCAATGTTTACATTGCAACTATTTTTTTATATGTTGCTGTTTATGAAATATCTTCAAGGTATTATTTATACTTAGCATAATAATCAGCACACAGCGTCTCATATTTCAAAACTCAAAATCTTGAGTTATCTTACCTTGAATAACAGAAATAAAGATGTTTGAAAAAAAATTTACTTTAACTTATTTCATACAAAACGGGGACTTCATAGATTTAGACCTAAAATCAGACTTTTTAAATGTTAATTTTTTTTTTTACTTATTTTTTTAACAATAAATAACGAAAATGTTGAATTGAAATTGAATTGTTGACAGGAAATGATGTTCATTTGTTTGTGTATATCTAACGATTTCATATCATTTGCATACATAATGAAATAAGTATTTATTTTGTATATCTATTGGAACCAAAATCATAAAACTTATTATTCGAAGTTTCTCTTATAGGCACTATAATAATTTAATTTTTTATCAAATTGTCGATTCGATATTTAGCATTTTTTATGGGTAGGTACATTTGATGTTAATTTAATGTCTTTTTAAAACTTCTTAAATTCGATAACAACCCTTCCAAAAGATTGACGAAGAAGGGTAGTTACAGAGAGGTTTGAATTTTGAAAAATAGCCAAAGACAAGGTGGTTACGCAATGGCGCGTCCCACGGGTGTCGTTGGGGCGCCGATAACAACTTTCGTGTTTGTCTTTCCCCTGCCGTGAAAAAGTTTTAATTTTTATTAATGCAATATTAAATGCGTCTTTAAGTAGGTATACTATTGATATTATTTATCAAATTTTTTAATGTTATCGATGAAAATCTGTATATTATCAATATAAGAAAATTAATAATGAAGTATTTTTTAAAATTAATTTTCGAGTTTCCTAAAAATATATTAATATAAGGTTTTTTTTGTATAAAAATACTTTAAAACGTTATATTTTCAAGACTCAAAATTTCTCAATTTTAGACATAACCGCACGAAATTTCTTTTTATAAATCAGATATTATTTCAGTTAGTGGTGTCTTCGCTTGGTACCGAAAACACAAGCCAATGCTTAGTTTGGGGCCTAGACGTTGTTGTCATGTATACGTTATTATTATTATGATCGTAGGTGTTTTTTTGAGATTTTTTTGTCTCAATCGCTTGGGATTGGTCGTCGGATACATATTTTATAATTAGATTAAAATTTAACTACACTGTCTAGGTGGTAGATGCGTCTTCGAAATGTTTCCGAACCAATACTGACCAATACCACAAAAATCAAGTATCTATTAAAATCTGGAACAAAAACAAAACTAGGTACTTCTGCATCTGTAATCAGTAAGGAAATTTGTTGCTTTGTAATAATTTATAAACGCGCATATATTTATTTTGAATCATCACGAAATAATTTAAATTACCTATGTTTTATGAAATATCTACGTCACTAATGACGTCACTCTACTTTTGTATTATATGTACTGTCATTTTCGTGGTATCCGAGCAGATGACTTTATTACGTATTAATCTTTTGTATTATTATAATATTATATTAAATTTATTATAATTTTGTTATGCATCTTATGGCAGCGGCGGCCTTAGGGGGTGGCGAACAGGGCAATCGCCCGGGGCCTCGCTCTTGCATGGGCCTCGCGTCAAGCAAATTTTGGAAAAATACAGATTTTTTAAACTATATTTTTTATTTAAAACTTTTGATTCTTAATTATTTATTAAGGTTATAACATAACGGTAAATTAAAACAAAGTTAGTTTCATTCATTCATTCAAATCACAATTGATAAATTCATTTTGTAGTACTTGAGTATCGCGCTTCGAAACACTTGTAGATCGGTTTTTTAAACAAATTATCTTGGTGCTGAAATACATAATAGAAAAAAATCAACTGAAGTTCACCCCACTATTGAAATAGTTCTGAGAATTATTGCCACAACACCTAATACGGTTGCGTCTGCTGAAAGGAGTTTTTCGAGGCTTAAAATTATTAAAACATATTTGAGGGATTCCATGACACAGGATCGGCTTTCAGCCCTTGCTATTCTTTCAATCGAAAATGACGTAGCTCATTCGTTAGATTACTGTTTTTTAATTAAAGATTTTAGTCTTAGTAAAAGCCGCAAACATCAATTTTAAAATTTATCGTCTCTGTATTTGTTAATTTTGTAAATCTTTCAATGTAAGTAAAATATTTTAAAACTCAAATTTATTTATTTATTTGTATAACTTTAGCATTTCTCGTCAAACATAATGAATACCTAGCAAACAACCAGACCTACTTTCCCATCACATAGGTACTTTTCCGCAGGACAAAGAGCCTCGCAAAGACCTGCCGCCCGGAGCCTCGCAATGAGTAAGGCCGCCGCTGTCTTATGGTATTATTACCTATTTTTTTTCTAATTATTTTAATATTCAACATTACAGTTGAAATAACTATAAAATTAATTTTTATTCAAAATTTTTATCGATATTTAAATGACTTTTTGCTTATTTTTAGTAAAGCTATTTAAAAATTATTATTTTTAGCAAACGTATATACATTTTTATGAGCGTATTATCGAAAACTAACTTTTGAAAACCTTTGAATTGGAAGCGTAAACTGAGAGAAAATTGAGACCCAATATAAAAACAATACCAATACCTTTCTTTTTAAAACATACCCAAACAAGCCACACGAGCACTCTGATCCCCGAAGTCGTTATCTAGCCAAGTTTGATAACTCCCTTCGAGGCAAGAATTGCAAATGGCGATAATTCTAACTACGTCGATAAATCAGACTGTTCCGGTCTCAAGTTTTTTCCCCGAGGGTGTGACTCCGCTCCAGCATTGTCCGTGATTGATCACGCCCGAACTGTACTTAGAAGTACAACATGTGTTGGGAAAAACTTGATGTCGACGTACGCCAACAAACGACGTATTAGAGATTTTAAAGAGCGAAAAGGTTGACACAGATTTTTTTGAGTATTTTATCGTGAAGTTTCCAATAAGGTTTACCATTAAGGTGAGTATAAAAAATTTCTGACTGTCTAGATTCGATCAGAGGTTGAATAATTTCTTGATTAATTTTTTTATTAATTCTTAATTACATTTACTGTAAAATCTATAAGAGTTCCTGTAAATTAACTTACACTCAGAAAAAATGTACCTACTCCTAAATAAATTATAATCGAATTGAGGAACGGTTTGTTTGTCTAATCATAACAGTAATAATTAGGGTTTCATGAACTATAATATGGTATATGAAAAGCGATAAATTTTATAGACGAGGCGCCTCGGGCGCTTCGACCACCACAGCGACATGATAGGCAATAAATATCTTTAATTTGTATCTGCTCTTACATCATTTATGTGGTCATCGATTTAAACCGTCAAAGACGTGCCATACAAGAGGAGAGCAATGTAATCTTGACGTAGAAGGTTTTGGTGAGCGCAATGTATAGAAACAGCAGATATCGTTATGTGTCTGCTATTTATATATAGACTGACCGGTTGGCCGAGTGGTTAGAGACCCTAACTGCGGAGCCGAGGGTCGCGGGTTCGATTCCCGCCCGGGACAAATATTTGTGTGCATGAACATGTTTATTTTTTCCGTGTCCAGGTGTAAAAGTATCTATATATGTATATATTATATAAAAAAAGAATATTTAAGCATATATATCAGTTGTCTAGTACCCCATAACACAAGCATAATACTTGCTTACTTTGGGACTAGATGGCGCTGTGTGGGATGTCCCAGATATTATTATTATTATTTTTCGTACCTAGATGATTTTATTTATGACCATTCTTATCCAAAACAGTTCTTTATCTGTGTTTAGATTCACTCAAACCTAAATTTAAAGTTAGCGATAGTAAATCATATTTCAACACACGTTACGCCAATTTATAAAATTTTGCTGTATACGGCCACCGATTTTTTTTTATAACGTCTACATCACAACAACAACGTCTAGGCCTCAAACTAAGCATTAGCTTGTGTTTTGGGTACCAAGCGAAGACAACACATACATATAACGACCAAGACCCGGTACCAGTATCAATATTCATCATATAAATACTAACCCGACCTGGAATTCGAACCCGGGACCTCCAGCTTCGTAGGCAGGGTCACAACGCACTAGGCTAAGCGGTCGTTTTTTAGCGGAACTATAGTCAGTCTTTCGAATAATCTTGGTTCCGTTGGTTTTGCAATTGAAAAATAATTCGTCAATTGACAAACATACCGACAGCAAGATTAGTTTATTTCAGTTACTTCCACAGTATTTGTCATATGTTATTTTATGGTGGGGTAGTAGTGCTGTTGATATTTTTGTCTTACAGAAGAAGGCTTTTCGTGTTTATACATAAAGTGGGCCCTAGAGAATCAATTAGAGATAAATTCATAGAAATTTATATGACAGTGCATAGTCAGTACATTTATGAAAATATATTATATGTTCATAAATTTTAAATTTTAAATAAAGTTTAAATTGATAATGCACAATATTAATATTAGGAATAAATGTAAAGTCGCAGTACCCACTAATAGGCTCCATAAAATAAATAATTTCACTCAAAAGTAATTGTTTAAGATTTTATAATAAAGAATGAGAGCCACCTTCCATACTACGTTTGCCTTGTCAAAATGGTGCAATGGTTTGTAAAGGCGATGGACAAACTGATGCGTATGAAAAACTTGGTTCTTAAATAGAAATAATATAATTATAATAATATATAATGTGGATTTTTATAGATATTTGTAAAAAAAATTAAAATACAATTTTCTTCTGCCTACATAAAAAAAAACGGTACGTCAAATAATACTGATTGATACTATATTGCGTTGATTAAATCTGTCATTGATTGCACATATGACTGTATCAGCTGTGTCATTCATTGTTGACAATTGTTGACGTCAATCAACCATGAATGTGACGACATGACAACTTTTTTTTCCTCCATGGTTCCAGAAGCAAAGGCATATAATTAACTTAATGCACTTAAATGTTTACAAACATATCAAAGAAACCCCATTGTACAAATCAAAATTGTAATTGTATTATTTAATGATACAATGTATATAACTGATTTACCAAAAACCAAGCATCGCCGTGATAATTCAATTTTATACTTGATTTTACTAGGCAGATTTGGCGCTCATTCTTTAATAAATTGAATGTGAAAGGGCAATTTATGTCTTTACAATTTAAAAGAATTATAAAGGTTTAAAATGTTGGGATTAAATTGCTCCAATTCACCTAGTTTTTCAGACAATAGTTTGTAACGTCATTACTAAAAAAAGTCATTCTTAAGTGTTCCTGCAGTGTTTTTTTAGATTGGTCGTGTACGACTTAAACATAACTTTAAGACGTACAAAAGTGGGTAACAACCACAGACCAGTCAACCTATAGACCACGCTTTAATAAACGTCAGTACGAAAACGAAATCGCCAAAAAGTGGCGGGGTGCGGAGAGAGGTCAGCTAGTTTTCATTGGCTCGTTCAAAATTGACAATTTAATGACTTCCAACATGCTTCCAACTGACGGCTCACTAGTGACGTAGTTATGTAGTGTCACTACATAGCCTTGGCGAATGCTACTCCCTGTCAAAGCGTGGTCTATAAGGTTGACTTGTCTGTGGTAACAACAGAGTATGCATTCATACGCTCCTAACATATATACCCCCATATACAGGTTGGGCCAAAGGTTTAATGTAGTTGCTGATCTTGTTGCTGGTAATGAATTAGTATTGAAAATGTTAAGAACCGGCAAAGCGTTTCGGATACTCATCAACTTAGGGTTCTGCAGTATGCACTACAAGCAGTCATCTTATCACCAATAACACAAAATTTTTATTGGTAATTGAAAATTGCGTATATCTCAGAAATTTTGTAACGGATCTTGTTCAAAACAATTTTAATTTAAACTGTTTGTGAAGTGTATAGAGTAAATAAATTTGACAACAGCGATTGGTTAAGTGCTACTTTCTTTGGTTTATTCTGATTTTTACTCCTGCGGCCGAAAAGTTAGAGGAGGCAGATTGTTAGCGGTTGTAAGTCATATCTCGGGAAATATCCACCTAAATAAAAAAAATATCAAAGAATCCCTAAAAAATTTAATTTTCATAATTTCATTGTAGAATGTATTGGCGGTTTGTATAAGTAAACTGCTTGTGTTTGATCAGAATCGATGGTGGCGAAGGATGGCGAAGATTTACTAAGCCTGTGACATACGGATAGGCTGACGGACAAGGCGAAATTGTACGGGTTTCATTTTTACCATTTGACTACGGAACTCTAAAAAATACTAAGGATTTTGTAACACTATACCTAATACGATAAATCACAACATCGATCCTTGGGTGCAAGTGGTAAATGTAAGCGAAGAACAAAAAGCCCAACGGAGAAATACGTAGGTGGCGCAATACCTATTCCAAAAACGAGATCTGAACATGGCAAACATCTTGATTCCTAATTCGGTCCCTTCAATACGCCTACCCAACTTACGAAAAACGGTAAATAATATACACAGTAAAATAGCTTTTTCTAAACTGACTAGATAATTTTTTTTTATCAGTGGTGTGTTATACAATATATAATCTTATTTGTAGGAAAATAAGTCTTAGCCACGGTTGGGGCGCTAAGCTGTTCCGCTCGTTTGTAAGACCAACAGCCAGCAGCGACAGTTAGCCAAGAAAGTCCATAAATTAGGCTGTTTGGGTCTTTGTGGCCTAAAGATCCCCAAGGGACCGCGCGGCTACCCGATTTATGGCCTGTGTAATTAATGCCTTTAGTTCGTTAACATGTGTTGGAACACCATGCTCTGAAAACCCTTTGTTATGTCTGTCTAAACTTATGTACCGATTTGCTTTTGATGTTATCAAATAAAGTAAAAAAAAATCAAAGGCATGTATCATACGTGGATGTTCATAGAGTTACGATACCGCGTTGTGACAGCAAAAATGTGGGCAAATACGCAATATGTTATAGACCAAATATACACCAGTTGATGTTTTGAAATATTGGCTATGAAGTAAAATTTTGTGTGACCCTTGTGGAGGTTTCGCTTTTATTTTATTTTTACTTTACTGCATTATTAATAATTAAAAAAATTTTTTTATTAAGTATTGAATGAGTTATCTTAAATATTTACCAACAGCGATTGTGTGGATAGTTCTAATTATGAGATAATTAACATTTTAAACTTTAATTCTATATTCATCACATTAGGTACACGAAATAATGCCTGCGAAAAACTGTGAAAAACCTCCAAAATCTAAAAATAACTCAGAATGCGTTTTATCCATAAATGTACGAATTGACTAGAAGCCCTCTTCTGCGCTTACCATCTTACCACTCACACTCTAGCTAGCTGGTGCAGGAAGGCGAGTTTCAGTCCGCGAGGTTTCCGCGCGCCGGCCATCACTACTGCGAAATTGCGTATGACATTTTCGATACTGTGAAGTGACACTAGAACTAACCGATGCTGTCAATTTGTTTACTCTATGTTTTTTTTTCTTTACTCGTTTACCTATCCTATCAGATCCTATCCCATTCCTTGCCATCCTCTCAGTAAAAACAAAACTTAGGTATCGAACTATGTATCTTATGCTAATCCCCAATCTGCGTCTGTCGTCACGAAGTTTTGTCTATTGTCGCATGTCGTAATCAACGCAGATGTAGGAAGTCATTATCGTCATACGTTACCTCAGGTTCGTTACATAGACGCAAATACCTACTATCGCTCGGCCTGCTGTTTTTTCACACATCGAAGGAAATTATTTGACGCTTTTATTATATCATTTTCAATTTTTAGACACATTTTCAGGGTTTATTGGTACAATAACAAAGGTTTTTGATATAATGATTAACACTTGTTGCTACGGCGTCAAAAATATTGTTTTGAATTAGCGGCTTCATTGACTTCATTCGCAAGTGCGGGAGCTTTGTCGTCACGCAGGTCTGGTAGTAGCATTATGCTCCATTATTTATTCAAGATCATTAAAAAAATATATTATCACCATGAATGATACATTTTCTGTATAGCGAGCCACATGAGGCTTACAAAACATGACACTATCGTGACCCTTGCTGGGACCATACCAACAATCTTTTGGTTTGCTCTTGTCAGAACGGTTGTGTAAAGAAGTAAATGGGACACACGGAAAAATATATTTCTTTCGAGACAATAAAAAATAATTATTATAATATGGAATATAGTACATTTTGTGTTTGGACGTGCGAAGATATTTTCAGGTTTTTTTTTTTCGGGGCAGGGAATAATGCCTTTAAGTAACAATCGTCAAAACAAATAAACAAAGATCATTTTGATGTTATTCTACTGTTTATGTTATTTTAAAGGCTTCAACGAAAGTGTGTACAAGGAGCATTATAATTGCATTGTTTGCTTGTAACGCGATATCTGAGAGCCTAGTTAGGGCTGAGCCCAATTAGCGGGACTTGTTAACGTAATTTGCGAATGAACCGAGTAACTTTATGCGTGGTTATTATGACGTCGAAGATTATACTTGTATGTTTAAGACCATAACACAGTTTTGTCGTTATTTGGCTACGTATTAAACATTGTGGGTGTTCAATATGTGTAAAATGGATAAAAACGGATAATAGTTTAAAAAATCGAGTAATCGTAAACTAGTTTTGAGTTTTAAAGTTTCCTTAATATATTTCGAATTATAAAAGAAACTCTGGTAGGTATGACAAGCGGTAGGTACCTACCTATATATCGATGACAATATATGGAGATAGAAAGACAGATATGTGTATAGATGAGGTATAGATGCATGATGTAAATAAAGATAGCGGCGATATGTGTCACGAAGTTATCGTTTTGGTGTTATTTATCTTATATGTCAAAATATTTGAAATTTTTTTTGTTGACATAATTTCCCGATGTACGAGTATTCATAAACTTTTGATTTGGGTAATAATCTTAATTTTATATAAATGGAAAAAAACTTTACCTACATATTTAAAAGATATAAAATAAAAATTACATGACGACCTGCTTAAAAGAAATTAAACGATTTACTCAACTAGACCATGAAAAAAAGAATATGTGATTTTTTTCTTTTATCAACACTCTTTGTGATCATGAAATTATATACAACTTTTTTAAATACCAGTAAACGTGCGGAAGGTCTAATATGAAATTCAATTATACGCAATTAATTCCATCCCGAACGAATCGACATCGATGCGTTCCGTAACATCTATACGAAGAATGTGGAAATTAATAAAACACACAATCCCAAGAAGAAATATCCGGCGCACTCCGCCGGCTTTAATAATCGATTTAATTGAGCCAATGAACGGTTTAATTAAAATTCTGAAGACACAAAACGCGGCAACCTGCGGAAGGGTGTATAAAAATATGCCATTATTAAAATACTGGATTGCGAATGAAAAGTTCCAGTGTTCGTTGCACAGTGGTTATATCGGCGCTGAGGTATTTCGTTGTTAAAATCCTTTAATCGTCGAATCGTCAGTTAGATAAATATATGTAGCTATATTCCATGTACATGGTTTAGCATTACCAGTGGCGCAAAATACTAGAAACCAGAAAAAATTTATACGCTTATTTGAATAAGGAACAAAAATGAACACAAAGCAGGAAACGAATTCAATTTATTGATATGTTCTGACGACATCTGGCATACATATTATATTTAGAAGCTATGATAGCGTTGACCAGTTTTCAATGTGGAACCGGAGCCAGTGATCGGGTTCAATTCAGAACCATTTGCGGTGTGGTTGTTTGCAGATGAACTTTGCAATTGAAACTGATCCGTAATTTAATGGAAACTAAAATTAACATACATATATCTGGAGAGTCACAAGTTCTCGAGTGACGAATGGTGTGGGACGGCCTTCACCCCCCACGTAATATACCACCGTACCACCAGGTGAATATGGCGGGCCACAAGTTATGAGTGACCCAAGACCGTGTGTTATGAAGATTTAAGGAGAATGCCTATTTCCAGCAGTGAACGTTCTGTGGGTGAAATGATGATCATGGCAGCTGTCATCGTTTTACGGCAGAAAGGTCACAAATATAAAATGTTTATACCAATCTTCGCCGCAGAACTGTCACATTTCCAAACTTTTATTTAACTTGCAACGTCGTTTCTAAGTGGGTGGGTAAGTAGTCCATTTCAAAATTTGTAATTTATTTTTTGACCACTTCCTCTAAGCCTTTTTTGCATAAGTTGAAATTTTGCACAAGTATGTAGTACCAATACAAAGTAATATTCTGGTGACCAGATCCCATAGATGCGGCCAGAATCGTCTTATCATGGAACTCCTTAACGATTTATAGATTAGAGAAGATATATTATATACCGTCGAGCTGATTTAATGATAGAGCCAGAAAGTGGATAACAAAACCATTCAATTGGCAGTAGTAAACCTAACAAGTTCGAGGTCAATTGATTTGTCTTCATGAGCACTTTTCATAGCACATGGTGATGTGGGTCTGATGATGGAACTGGACGGTGGATAGTAGAACACATCGATGGCTACACTAAACCCACCGAATTTGGGCTCATTATATTTGTCTTCCAAAATACTTTTCATTGCACATGATGAAGAGGGTCTGATGATGGAGCTCGAAGGTAGATAGCAGAACATATCAATACCTACCACCAGTAAACACACTGTGGTGGCTTCAAGCGGGCTAAGTAAGGTTTGAGGGGGATGGCATGGCAGAAACCATATCGCGAGTAATCAACTACTCAAGCCCAAGATGGGGTACGAGTTGAATGGCGGGAGGCAGCAAACATACGCATGTCGCCATGTACCTACCATTCTCTGGGCACTAAAAACATACAACATGTGGCAAGTATCAGTCGGCTTATGTAAGCAAACGACTCCCATTCAATGCACGCCGACGATTGTATGAAGAAGATAAACAACAATGGCAAAGTCGCGTGTTAGGCGCGTGGCTAGTTGTAACGCTACATTGGTTGCAGAACTAATAAATAAATAAAACAGAAATTAAAAAATCTTGGATATGATTTATGGTGTAGCGGTCTGGACTTGAAGTGCCAATATATTTAATTTATTTCACTGATTTCGAACACTTAGATGAACATATTGAGTTGCGCCATCTGTCGATAACACATGGTAAATACTTTTTACTTTTTTTACAATAAATGTTATGTGATTGGTTTTATTGTATCAATTCAATACCTAAGAACATAAATAAATGTTTTTATGTTTAGCATAACTTTTTTTTCGTCATTTTCCTTTAAGTAACGAACTTACATTCTCATTGTATATAATTTTTTTACTGCCACATTTTTTTCAATAGTTTGTAAGTGGTTTGTAAGTCCTAAATGTATTATTGGTGCTTATGGAGTTATATACATTTTTTTTTAAAAGTTTGGTATTCCTTTTTTTTAACGAATAACAACAAAAATCACAACGAATTTAATTAAACATTATTTGTTCATAGAGATACCGCGTTGTGACAATAAAAATGAGAGCAGAATATATATATATATATACACACAGACCAAAAATACTTACACCAGTTGACGTTTTGAAATATTCGCTGTGAAGTAGAATTTTGTGTCACTTACATGTGAAATTCGTACTGAAAGAAAAGATTCTAAAGTTACATTTTGCATGTTATTTATGGTAACAAAATCACTGAGTGTGAAATTTTTGAAGATTTTGAATTTCGCAATATGAGACGTTTTATCCTGATTGTTATGCTAAGCTAAATTTTTTTACCATGTAAACATTAAAATGCTTAAGAACTGAGGTATATGTGTCCGTATGTCACGGGTCTCTAGCGGTTAACTTATAGTTAGAGATTTGATATTTAAAAATCAGCTCCTAAAATACACTTAACTTGTTATAATTACATTTTTGTTCAATTATATAGTGACTTGCTGAAATTATGTGAATTTAAATATTATACTTTGTATTTATATATTTCACTGGGCATATAGATTTCACCCTATTATTTTTCCATATCTTTCGAAGTTGTTTGTACGGCGCACTCTAGGTGCGCCGATAATTATTGAATATTAAATAAATATTAAATATTTATGTATTTTTCACTCGTATTCAAATCGACACTGGTATGTGAAGCGCTTATAGTCAGTTGCGCACTGTCGCTGGCTATTGTGAGCGTCTTAACGAACGAGCATATTTTTCGGTCTAATAATTTCAAACTCTATGTTTATAGTCATGTCCTTGCAAACGGTGTAGCGATTAATTAACACGCGGCCCTTTATCGGTTGTCCACTTGCATTTAACGCGTCGACGTTTGCCCTTATAATGCGGGGGATCAAAATATAAAATGACTATAAAAATCGCAACTATTCAAGGATTAAATGTAGTATTACTATAATTATGGGTAACTATAATGTATCCAAGAAGGTAAATATGCTTTGTGAGGGGCGTTAAGGCGCCAACTAGTTTGTCCGTTTGGGTGGTGCCGAGCGCGGTACACACACGCTTTTCCTGCCCTCGGCAGCGGTCAAAGGTTTTCATATATTTGTTTCATTTACATATTTGTCTTTGTAACGATCGCACTGCTAGCGAGCAATCATAGAATGCACACAAATGAAAAATCCTTCTAAATATCCTCACAAACAAGCAATCTGTCGTCAGCGAGAGTGTAGCAACAAAGGACATCAATTGTTGTCCGCGCCCTCGCAGAGCAACTCTTCAACCTAAAGGTTCAAAATTAGCTTATTTTGATATCTTTTTTTTTCAAAAAGTAATTCAAAGAAAAAGTTTGCGTATAACTTACATTGGATTCTTTGTTTTTACCATGTAAATGTTTTGTCATCGTAGACGTTTAGGAGCAGTAAGAAATTCAAGAGAAAAGCCGCCATTCGGTTGATTATTTAAAATACAGCATGTTTGATTATACGAAAAAGTACATGTACTTACCAATTATTATCTTAGAGATCCACTGATACACAAACCAGCGGACATCAGTACAAATACTTCTTCAATCACAATTTTCGTTTTATATACTAAAAAATAAGTAAATAAAAAATGAAATCGCAGTAAAACTCTATTCATGTGGATTTAACGTCTAATTTAGAGTATATGAAATTTTAGGTGACGAAATTGTCAATATCGTTTCGTTGTCTGGCGTGCAAAAGAACGGAGCTTTCACAAACAAGCTTTGTGTATGTCAACACGCACAAGTGTCTGCACAGCATTTCGGGTATTCACGGTGACATAAATATATTAAAAAAAAACACCGAGGAATTTTAAAGCTCAAATAAAAACAAAGCACAACTATCTAACGAAATGAGATAACGGGTTAAATCCTCCGAAAAACCGCACGTAACTAAAACATAATTCGTCACGGCTAAAGCTTTGATTATAAATTAGAATGACAATCGAGCACTTTACTCAGGTCCACGGACCTCGTCTCACGAAACAAACACAAATTATCTGTACTCAACACCGACGGAAAAGTGACGTAGCGTTTCGTCCCCTCCGTTCTTTTCACTTCCGTTAATACTCATTTCGGATTACAGGCCATTTAGCGACGGCTGTGAACTAAACCGCAAAATAAATAAAGATTATATTAACATCGGTTATACCTAAGAGTCGTGTGAAACGGTCTGTTATAAATCCAGATAATGTATTTTGCGATTCTCATTTTATGACTTTTGCTTGTTTTGATCACAAACCATAATCTAACGCTAAATTCGATGTCATTCATTGTGTTCAAAATTTTTCGATGTGAAAATAATAACTGTACGCTTATGTTTGAAATTTCCAGTTGAATTTTTATTTAAAGTTACTATAATAATGATAAATAACGATCTTCGTTTTTACGTCATTCATGAAACTGTGTGTTCTTCAGGCGCGTTGGGTGAAATTTTAGTCAAAAAAACAGGTTCCAACCTAGTCACCCGATACATGAAAAATTACTAGTATTGCCAGTAAGTCTGTAATCTCTTAGATCAACCTTTTGAATGTTGAACGTCATTATTTTACCAGACAATGTTTTTAATTAAAAATAATATCACTAAATCTATATAATTTACTGATGCGGAAAATATATATGCCATTATTAATTGTATTTTTAATAACTTGGCCCATCCTAAAACACGTTTTACAAGATTTTCTTGGTAAAAAATACCTCTTATAAAACCAGTATTCAAAACACATTTTCAACAATTGTATCTTTGTTTAATTTTAATAGTAACTTGCTGAAATTCAGCCAATTTACATATTATACAGTTCTCTAAATCTTTATCGATTTATATTTTTAATTAAGCATCTGGAATTCACCTCATTTCTTTTTTCGTATTTTTCAAAGTAGATTCAAGGGCGCGCCTATATGTAAATATTTCCGTCAACAACAGAACAACAGTGGCAAGTGAAGCGCACTGCTGATGAATTGCCTAAAGTCGTTGGCTATTGTCCGAATTGCACCAAAAGAGATTATGTCAACATATATCGCATAAATTAAAAATTGACAGATATACTTTGATCAGAACAATAATGTCTTTCGTGATCGTACTTGATTGCAGCAGACATGAAAGTCATCATCGTTCCAATCAAAGTATAGCACGTTACGTTATCTCTTTTGGTGCAACTCGCTGTTAGCGTCTCATAATTCAAAACGATTGAAAACGTGCGGTAGCTGATACACTTATTATTTCGTTGCTATATTTAAATATCATAGTATGACCTAATATAATGAATACGATTTTTTGCAACCCAAAATATAGCAAAAATTGACAGCAAATCGTAAATTTACCGATTAAAAATCTAGACATCATTACCCTCTGATCTTGCGGGACATTAATCTTAGATCTCGGACTTATCATTTAATTAGATCCCACAAACCAGTGTCTCCTTTCCCCGCTGTATGGCAGCTTCTATTTTATAATGTCATACACACGTTCCCCCAATAGAGGATTGGCCATACTCACAGTACCAAATTACTAGGGTTGTACAAAGCCGAGAAAAAAAACAAATACTCATGTATTGATGTGTCTTGTATTGATGTTATATTTTTTATTAATGATTACTATTACTAATTATTATGCACAGAAATCAAAATAAATTGGATATGTCTTATACGCGTATTATACACTTTATCCACTACGATGGAATGTGCCTATTACACAATAGCTAATGCCAATACATATTTCTGCAATTAATTTAATCTATAGTGAATATGCTACAAAAACGCCATAGTTTCATACAAAACCAAAACATGATTTGCCAGGTGACTTTCGTTTGCAGTTTAATGTGTCAACACGACATTGCAATCCTGTTCTAAATAGGTATTGTTCAATATTTTACATGGTCCAAAAAAAAATGTACCTATGGAAATAGGTGTCCTTCTTCAAGAGAAAAAAAATGTGAAATATTTTGGAGGCAAAATAACAGAGATATAAGAAGAAAACGTGAAACATTAATGTGAGTTCACTACTGCATGCAGCGATTGATGGCAATACAAACAAGTTCGATACGTAGAACATCGTAGCTTTGATTTAGTAGTAGTGATGTAATCAGCTATAAATTTCCAATAATCAATTGTTCCTTTAAAACCTATATCTAAATTTAAAAAAATATATAAGTATATATTAAAATACTCCAGGTTGTCTATATTATTATAAAAATGTATTAGAAACAATGTCAAGATTTTTGGTCAATGCCCATTAATAAGTGTAATTTAGTAAATTATAAAAGAAGCATTAATTGAAAGTAAAAAATAAATTACATACATGGGAATTTTTGGCGTTGGTAACCCTATGCGTAGACAAAAGATGCTTTTATGTCTTGCGCATCGCCGGATATGTACCCCAACTTTGGTCGTATTACGTACTCCCGTTCTTTTACACTATTAAATAACTAAAAGACCATTTTTTCGTCGACTCATTACACTCCGTTAGATTCCCACGAATGTGGGGTGTTTTTTTTTTAATACATTGAATTCACAATTAGTTTCGTGACGTCATCGTTGTAAGGAGAAATGTGTTCACGCTGTATAATTTTAGCGCCCTTTCGCGGGTTCCATTTTAAAATGGGGCTATTGTTGATTTCGGGATGTGCATAATAAAAAGATGGAACGCGTATTTAATGTGTCTACCAGTTATTGTAATGTCTTTGAAATGCACGCTGTCATATATCAATTAATTTTATTTAAATCATGAAGGCAGAACAACAGCCATTATCATATATTTTACTGTAAGTCTACTTAAATAGAATGTATAAAACAATTAAATTATGCAGAAAGTTTTATTGTATATAAAATAAGCAATAAAAAATGCATTAAGTAAGAAAACCTATATAAAGTTACCTATGTTACGCCATTTTCTATACAAGCCAAGTTTATATTTTATTAATGCAGTACCTACCCACTGTCTAAACTAACCGTGGATGTACATAAAGATACCGCCTCTTGACTACAAAAATATGAGCAAAAAATTATACTCCACAGACTAAATATACGTCTGTTTTCACTATGAGCTAGAGTTTAGTAAAATTCGTAATAGAAAAACAAATATAAATTCTAAAATTAAGTTTCATGTATAATTTAATAAAATGTATAATCTCTGACTATGGTAATTTGCTCACGTTTTCGACGCTCTATCTCAATGAGTTTGATTTCTATGAAACTAGCTTCAAGTTTTTTTTTATCTATCTATTTAAAAACTAAAATTTAGCGGTGCATATTACGAATTAGTAATTATTTTTCTTTTTGGAAATCATTATATATTTTTTTTTACATAATTTTAATCTTCATGAAAAAATTACACTTGTAAAAATACTCGACGGTATTTCTACTATTGTTTTACAAATTATTTATCGGTTTACCAATTCAGTGTACCTACCAGTGAGTACCAGGTTCTCAGAATTCACAGGAGCGTATGTTACTTTCTTGAAAACAAACGATCAAAGTAGCATTAGTCGTCTTAAGTTACAATTATCGTTTGAGAAATATCTACACAGTAAAACAATATTACACTCAAAACAAAATCGCGTGATTTTTCATTTTTCTATTGGTCAAAAACACATGCGTAGCCGCCAAATGGCGCGTGGAAAAATTACAAAATGCGACGAACAAAAAAAAAACGTGGTTAAACTCTGTTTGAATTCGCATCAGTGCGCGTGTCATGTAGATGAGTGACGTCACGTGCTTACTCTTCACGTCTCGTCCGCATCCCCCCTCACGTGTCGTTTGACTAATTGACGCGGTGGCGCCATATTGGCCATGGCTATCTGAAATGTCAAGAATGATATATTTAAAGTAATTACACCATATAATCCTATAACATAGTATTGTAAAACGGTAACAGATTAATGTAACTAAATTAATATTCAACAAATAGTCTGTCCGTTGTTGTAACTGTAGACATTGTCACAGAAGAAATACATATCGTTGTTGTTCTTGGGAATAACTAGAGCAGTAAACAATAAACTAATTTAGACCAGAACTTAACAAAGTAGGTTATTTATACAAAAAATAGTTTATCTTAATCTAAGACCTTAAATATAGCTTCACATGGAAGAACATCGTACATATTTATTAAGAAAAATGGAAAAAGAAAAAAAAAATTAAAACTATAATTGGCTTTCAGATACATTCATAAGTTATGTTAATTTAGTTTCTAAAGCACTGTGGTTTTTGTTATTAAATAAAGTAAAATAAAAATAAAATAGACTAAAATTCAAATAATGTAAATCATGAAAGTTTTATATCTTTAACAACTTAACTGTCAAAGTTGTAAAAGCAATAAGAGCATTACAAACTTTTTTCCATTTGTTATCAACTATCATGTCGTCTCCATGAGGAAAGATGCCGACGGGTAAAGGTTTTCCTCTATCAGAGAACGATCTCTATCTAACTCTATGCTTGTAGATGTAAGACAAGTATAGTGCATTTGCTTAAAGGCTTAGAATTGCACCATGCATTGCTATCTCGATTCTTTCCATTATATGCTTTATTCTCGTTCTAGACTTTATCAGTAGTTTCGTACTAGAGCCAGCGATTACATTATATTAGTTTAAATATGAATGGTTTATTAAATTTATATAGCCAATCCTTCTGCGAATAATTCATTTTCTAACATTTATTATTGGCGCATACTGAATCTATCTTAGAAAACACAGTTTATTTGATCCAGATTTTACTTAAGTAGGTTGTTGCAAGTAGTGACTATATGAATGGACGGTTGTTGTGTCTGATACGATTTCATTTTGTTATGCTTTCCACAATGGTTTGACAGGTCACCGACAATCGCCGATTGCCATTCACGAGTAACAACAATGAAATGAACCATTGTTGCCATCGCCAAAGAATGGCTCTCAGGTTGCGACAGTGCAAACGGCACGAAATGTTTAATCACTCAATTGATACTCTGGATATTCTGCTGTCGCACAATTTAAGATCTTTATTTTAAATATCGCAAAGAAATAGGTGTTATAAAATTCGTCGATGAAACCGGTCCCGAGTTTCGCTGCGGAAAAATTGAAACCCACATATATTCATTAAACATACGATATTAAATACGTTTTAAAAATATAGTACCTATTTTGATTTTTTTTTCAATTGCGCTCTTCACGTTGAAAAAAAAAATAATATGTATTATTTTAATAATAATATTATTTTTTATTTTTTTGCTCAACGCGATGAATACCATTTTTAAAATCTATCTTTGTAACCTGGAAGTAAATGGTCCATAAGTTGTAAACTTTGTTTGTTAAATTATTTAAAAACGTTGTGAAATAAAAACGGATTCAAATAAACAATATAAGTATAGCATTAAACCTAAATGGGATTATTCGCGTGCAAACACAATCGTACCTAGATCGATATTATATGAAATCGTGACTGCACAAAAAATTGTTACTCGAGCAAAACGAAATGAGTTTTGAAACGACCGCGGGGAAAGTAAAAACAGACGACACTGCCGAGTTAATACAAAAGCTAAGAGGGCAAACTATGATATTTGTCAGAGTTGCCGGCGGCACAATCTTAAAATCAATTTTCATTTATTCGCAGCTTATCCCGGCCGTGCGTGCTCTACAATGTTCCGGTGCGAATACGAAGCCTCTGGGCATAGAGCTGCGCGCGAAATAGAGGGTGCCCCTAAGCTAGATATATTTCAAATAGTAAAAAAGTAACCTTACGTACTGGATTCAAGAAAGTTTCACTTCAAAATATAGTTTTTGACTGATTGTATACTCGGTTTAAAGTTGTGTTAGGAATTTAACAAATTTTAGAATTCCATTATAAACAAACCTAATTTAAAATTACGTATAATTCAACCATTTCAATATTATTTGTTAGATTTATCTAGCATTGGAAAGTTTCACTTTCTTCAATGAGGAATATTTTAATAAATAGTAGAAATCACTGTTTCGAATTACGATATAATTTGTTTTCGTTTTACGATTTACTTAATTTATCTTATAGATAGATACGACCCAGCAATATAATTGTTGTTTTTAAAATCCTGTAACCAGGATAATAACCAGATACCTAAGCATTTCCAAGTTTTTTCCAAATCGTTTTAGATCTGGGACGAAGAATATTTTAAAAACTATTAAAAACCCATTGATTTAGTAAACCATGTGCAATTTAAGTAATAATATTATAAAATAATTAGTCCACTAATATTTGTGACGAATTTTCACACTTTTTTGTTTTCATTTAAATGTTTGGCCCACACCTGGCTGTCGTGACAACTTATCATACGTAGTGATGTATATCTATGCAGAAAACATGTCACAACTTCGTAATAACTTCTGTTTTGTATTATTTTTATTTAGATTAATTTAAAATGATCTTAGGGATTAGTAAAATAATATGTGTTGCACAATTGATTAATAAAGTTAATTTTAATTTTGTAAAATTGTGTCTTATTGTTGAGTTTGTTGGTTTTTATTGCAATTGTCTATTTATTTCTTGCTGCTGTTTTGTGTACAATTATTTTTGTTCTTTCTAGTAAGGAATCTACTTATACGACACTAGTAGAAATCGCGCACAAATACAAACTATTTCGCCTCTGTTCATAGTCCTTTCTAGCGACGACGTATGGATAGCTAGCCACAATGGTTGGGCGGCAAATCTTTACAAATGTGCGGGGCTATCGCCGCGACCGACTGCCCGCGCTATTTCTCAACTCCACTATCGTATGACACATAACAACGTGTGCTGTCCATGCTGAGTCGTGAGAGTGTAAACTTGCACTAACTGACATGCTGGTCTCACACATACGTAATACAGAGTCGGTTAAGGTTCTACTTGATTTTGGTAGGGCTTCTGTAGTCGGGCTGAAAAATTACCGATTTATTTAACGTGGCCTGCGCTGAATTCAGGATTTCGCTGTATCACGGAAGCTCATCGTACTATCTTGATTTCTATTATATCCACGGACTTTCCGGTTATTTGTCTTCATGACTGTATCGTGGACGGAATCGTAATAAAATTTATCAATGGAAATAATAGAGGGTCGAACATCTGTAAATATTAACTGTCTGCATCAGAAAAGTTTATTTAGATCCAGTTTAGTTAAAATATGTTTTATCCTTATTCACATTTAGGGTTGAAAGAAACAGACAAACATATTTTTATTAAACTGGTCTAAATAAACTTTTCTGATTCAGACAGTTGAGTACTGATATAAGAAAAACGAAGGGGTTTGTTACTTGTAATTTTATTTTAGCGACATTCCGAACGAACTTTCAAAATAAAACTTGTTAAGCACTCACTAAATCTATTCGTAGTTACGAGTCATCATCATCAACATCATCAGCCCATTTTTACCCCACTGCAGGGGTTTAGGCCTCCCCCAGGGTGAGGAGGGCTTGGAGCTTAAGTCCACCACGTTGCTCCACTGCGGGTTGGGAACTGTAACGACCGCCATCTATTGACAGCGTCCGGGACCGACTGCTTAACGTGCCCTCCGAAGCACGGTAGTTACGAATACGTACTTAGAATGTCTACTCAGTGTGTACTCGTACACGTTTTATCTATAGACACCAGAAAATCGGTCGCCGGTATTTCTATGGGTGTGTTTATCGACTAATTTGTGGATTTGCATAATTCTCCCATAGCACATCTTCCCCTGTTTACATTTCCCATGGCGTGCCCGCGGCCATAGCGATCTCGTTATTTTAATCCCCATAGATAATTTTTCGATTTGTCGTGTCGGTCAATGCATTTCGTGCGGAGAGAGTTCGATGCAGCCGTTTAATTTCCTAAAGCACTATAAAATATTATGCTTAGGGTTGCACAGATTTTCTATCGGTTCCAGGGGGAACTTTAATGTAGTGTAGTGTAGACTTTAGAGTTTTGATTGCATGAGGGTTGTAGCATAACTGTGTTTAGTTCTCAAAAATTGTCACATTGCAGTGTTATTTTTTCCAAAACCTGGTCGCTACGATTACTGAAATTGATTTAGAGTATCATTTTATACAAACACTCTAACTTGTTTGAACCCTCCTTCGAAAAAAAAATCTTGTAGTCATTGGTTCAAAAATTTAAGTAAGGGGGATGTACTGCCAATTGTATTGAGGCCTAATATTTCACACAGAATACTTTAAAAAAGAAGTAGATGGACGTGGATTGCTGCGAGCTATTTCCTCTCCTAATTTGGGCTCGTTGCTTGACCCGGTCTCCTTACGCATCGCCGTCTCTTTGAGATTAGGTCTCAATATTTAGCGATCTCACCGTTGTGCTTGCGGGGAAAACGCAAATACTTATGGTCCCCATGGGCTCTCTTGCATAAAAAATACTGATCGCTTTTCCAAGAATTATCATCTCAACCACATTATAAAGGACACACTGTCTTCTATACCTTTCTGTCTTGAGCCTCCAGGTATTATCCTGTGTGATGGCAAGCGACCCGATGGCGAAACCATGATTCCATAAAAAATTGGTACAGCTCTTGTTTGGGATGTAACTTGCATGCATATTTTGTGCCAAAGCTATATAAAAAATAAATAAATAAAAAACTGGGGCAGCTGCTGAAACAGCAGCTCGTAGGAAAATAGCCAAGCACGTAGAACTTTTAAATCGTTACCACTTCATTCCTTTCGCTGTCGAGACGATGGGTCCCTGGCCCAAAGATGCCAAATTGCTTGCTCATGATTTGGGTGTCGCGCTGCGTCTGTTGACAGGGGATCCTTGAAGCAAGGAATACTTTTCTTCAGAGGATCAGTGTCGCAATACAGCGTGGCAACGCGGCAAGTATCCTTGGCACCCTGAACCCATCGTCTCTTTAAAATTTACTCGTTTATCATTATTTAGATAGCATTTTTAATTTGTAGGTGTTTTTAATTTGTAGTTTTTTTTAAAATTAGTTTTTAATTTAGTGTATTTTAATCCAATAATATTTGAATATTTTCTTTATCCCAGTAAGAACTTAATTATGTCTTCACGAACTAGTTTCCTGTATTTTGGTGATAAAGTGCTTTTAAAGAATTCATAACATTTGACGATGGAATTTCACTCTTATTGAGGCGAACGAGAAAAGATATTTTTGTTAACATTTTCTGGGTAGGTATGCACCCAATTATATTTTATTATTTGAAATGATCGATTGAGGTCTCCACCTGAAGGATCCACATGCAAAATTTCATATAAATATATATATATTATTTAAAATTGTAAGCCTGTGCCTATTCTGTGTCTGTGAAATTATGACTAAGTTATATAAAATTAGTACCAAAATTATTCATTAAAAAAATCAAGTCCAGCGTACATAAACAATAACTAAAATATATGATAGATTTTGTTTTGTTCATGTCAGAGTTGTGAAAAAAAAAAACGGCTGCAAAAATAGAAACAAGTTTTACAATGTTGTAATAATATTTATAATTAACCTTGTTTTTTGTAGGCATTTTTTTTGTCGACACCTAATCGTTTAAATGCCCCGGCAATGGCATAATTAGGTGTAACTTTAGTGAACTCGGTGTCGCCCGAAGTGAGCCGTTCAAGTTATTAAAAAAGCAAGGCCAATGAAAAATTATTGTAGCGTTAAATTGTTAACTCGTTCCATTCTATCGGGAGATTTCGAAAGGGAAGGAAAAACTGGCATCTTTTGTGCAGCGTTGCCGCTGTCACACGTCATGCGACGGCCATGAATCTCCGAAGCCTTCATTTTATATTTGAAACAAAATTTTAGATATTAAATAATTTTCAGTTTAGGACTATCATAGTCCTAAGTTACATCTATATTTAGGAAGTCTGTTATACTTTGAAACACACGCACGAAATGTGCACGATTCTATTCCTCGATGTTTCTATTTTTCTTATCAGATGATATAATGAACAAAAACGAATTATAAGTACAAATAAATTTTCGCAGGTGTTTAGACGAAACTGTGAAAATATGAATTAGAACGCGTGGGCGCTAGTTTTAGTCGCACGAGTGGTTTACAGATTCTGATCGCATCAGCTTTACCAGCACGGACAGTATGTTGCTTGCGAAATCCTCGTTTGTTTTAAAGCAATGTTTATATGATTCGATTCGACGACCGCTTAGCCTAGTGGGCAGCGACACTGCCTGCGAAGCTGGAGGTCCCGGGTTCGAATCCCAGGTCGGGTCAGTATTTATATGATGAATATTAATACTGGCACCGGGTCTTGGTTGTTATATGTATGTGGTGTCTTCGCTTGGTACCCAAAATACAAGCTAATGCTTAGTTTGGGACCTAGACGTTGTTGTGATTGTGTGTGTTATTATTATTATTATTATGATTGCGTACATTGTGGTACAACAAATTGCGTCTCAAATCAAATATTCGCTTATTAAACACAGAAGTCCGTCTAACTAAATTAATTGACGTCATAGGCTCGTCGATACAATGGATACTTGTCCATCGTTATTGGCGACAATAGTTCACGGTTGATTCGCCGCACGCTACAACCCGTGATCTCAGCGAAGTGTTTCCAATACGTTTTTTGTAGAATATCGCAATAGTAGACAAAATTAGGATTTACACTCAAACAAGCGTTGTTGCCGATTTCTTATGCGGTGCGGGGCGGCGTGTAGCGAATAATTTTGCGCTGCAACGGCAAAAAATAGTTAGCTCGTTAAACAGAATAAATTGACACATAATTTATTTACATGAAAAACTTACAGCGTAGTACTTTTTTTAAAATGTGATTTGACATGTTAAGCGTACAATAATATTTGTCTAAGTTATTTGATAAATTTTTCCAGTTGTTAATTTTGTTTTTATTACATGAAGTACGTATATACTCGTATCTTGCTGTTAAAAAATATACATGAACAGGAAAAAAAATAATATAATTGGTACATTTTTATAAACGCAAATTCATTTATTTTATGAATGTCATTGCATCAATATTACACTGCGTTTTTTCTTCTGTAAATATAAATCGGTATATATCGCTCAGTTCATACAGTTTATATGCCACAATCAGGGTAAATACAGTTCGGGTCGGCTTAAATGTTTTTCAAATACTCATGTACTTTTTGTTTTGTAAGAAATATACTGTGGAAAAATTAACGATGTATTGTAGTTTATAGGTGAATAAATAAATAAATAAATATTATGCCTATATATGGACATCCGTTTCCACTTTTTATGTCCATTTTTAGAAACCTATGTGCGTGTATTTAACAGTACAGAACGTCCTGTGGCTTTAAGTTGGCTGACACGGAGTGATGCCAGTGGTATGTGGAGGAGACCAATGCAAAGTCTTAATTTTCTCTACGCACGTTCAGTGCGATAAAATGTTTATTAATAATAATTATTTATTTACCTATAAACTACAATATGTCGTTAATTTATTCACAGTATATTTATTTCTTACAAAACAAAAAGTAAATTGCTTGAAGAACGCTTAAACCGGCCCAAACTGTATGTACCCTGCTTTCTTCACTAGGAAGCCCTGTGCGGATGAAACCAACCATAATGAAAAGTTAGTTGTTTAATGACTCATTTTGACATATATGATGTAACTAAAAACATTGGAATTTTAAAGGCGAGTGATATTTGACCCATTGGCCGAGTGGTTAAAGACCCTAACTGCGGAGCCGAGGGTCGCGGGTTGGGCTCCCGCCTCGGACAAATATTTGTGCGCATGAACATCTCTACTAGTTCCGTGGCTGGGTGTAAAAGTATCTATATATGTATATATTATATTAAAAAAATATTTAAGTATGTATATAAGTTGTCTAGTACCCCATAATACAAGCATAATACTTGCTTACTTTGGGATTATATGGCGCTGTGTGGGATGTCCCAGATATTATTATTATTGATTACAAACAATTAATTGAACGCTTTTTAAAACATCGGCCTACATAAGAATTGAAGCCTATATTCAACAGATAAAATAGTAGTTCCAGATAAAAAAAACTAAGCCCAACAAACCACGGAAAGAATAACAAAAGGTGTATCTTACTGTGTCGAAAAATAAGCAAGGAACAGGATTCACAGCATCTGTGAGCCTACGTCGTCGGCGGTGCAGCTTCCGTCCATACATGCAATAGGGTGAATATCCTGGGGCCAAAAATGCGTGGCATCGATGAAATCGGTACTAAAAAACATAGTTGTAATGTCTTAACATTGTTTTCTGGTTAGGTGAAATAGTAATATTATTATTATAATAGGATTAATAGGTACTCCAAAAAAATTAATTAAACCTCGAAATCATTCATTGTCGTGTTTGTCCACACTTCACCTTGATGTGTATTATTTCATTTATAAAAATCTAATGGTTATATTTATATTACTACCTAGATTTATTTCATACGTGAATAGTTAAAGCATTGTTACGGAATATATTTATTCAAATACTTAAACCATACAACGAATGGTTAATGAAAATTTATTTGTCCCAGAACTACCTTTCATCGCCGTGTCCTAAGCAAAAAGTTTAAGAATATTGTTTTATCTAACGACTTGCGTTGCGACCCCTCCTCTGTGCGCTAAACATTGCATATCAGTGCCGCTTAAGTGGTCGACATGGTAGGACGTACACACGTGCTGCGTTTTCGCGCCATAAATAAGGTGTTTCAATTTTATGTTACGTTGGATATTTTTTCTTTCATAGCCGCGGATAGGTATAACTTCTATTTGAATAAGTTTGTTCTCTTGATTAAGCATTCGATAGAACGCAATTTATCTTATGTTTATTTGTGAAGTGTTTATTACTTCGAATTATTAATAGATTTTTTTTGTCATTTTAAGTTATTGTCTTGATTTTCATTGCCGTGGTTTATGTGGCCAAAATTTACTATGGCAATGAAAAAAAACACGGCAATAGAAAAAAATTAATTGCCGTGCCTTGCAAAACGATTTAGTTTCGTTGCCGTGGCCAGGTGTTTTATTTCCTTGCCGTATGTTTTCATCGCCATGGTATGATTAGGCAAAGAAAACATCTGTACCTGTTATACAGGTAGTACTACCGAATACTGACAGTACAAGACTCGTAAAGTTAATAAAGATAAATAATAGACTTAATGAGTTTTTTACTGTACAGTTAACTGGGAGGAATTTATAGGATTCGATTGAGAGACAGTCTGGGTATGCTTTTCCTTCTCGGAGACAGGCGCGTATATATTGTAATGTAAGTATGATGCTCAGGTAAGTATATAAAATATTGTTTTTGGATTTTTTTCATTTCCGTGGATTGATTTTTTCATTCCCATGGCACAGTTCTTTCATTGCCGTGGATGTTTGTTTCATTTCCGTGCACACATGTTTCGTCGCCGTTGCACGAAATTTTTATCTTGATTTATCTCGTTAGTTTTTTAAGTTATCTGCTAGATATTAATCAAGAATACATACATTATCAGAAATTTTAATAAACGCGAAAAACTTTTTTTTTAAATTAAAGATAAAAAAATCTACGGAAAAGATTTTAATGGACATGTTGAAAATCACAAAATGAATTCATAAGGAATAAACGTAACCAACCTATGCTTTATTGTTGTATTTGGAAGATAATTTTACACTTAAAGTTTGCGCCATAGCGTCTCTGTGTCTATCCAATTTTTTTAAACCTAACAAATCCCTGGACCCAATTTTGATCCCTGTAGCACGGAGGGAGATTTTTCCTAGTTTGAGGCAGATCGACAGTTTAGATGCGGCCGCTTGCACGATGCTTCGGCCGATACGGGATACATCGCTCCTGGACTGCACGTAGTTGCCAATGCTCCTGGACAAGCAATATTAGGCTGAAACAAAATGTTTAGATAGTACTAAAATTATAACTTCGAGTATTGGATACATTGTGTGTAAATTTAGATAAAGACGAAGCTAAAATACTGTCTAATATATACATATTATGTTTATCTGTTTTAACTTTTGATAAAATCATAATTCAATGTTTAAGCTATTTATCATTATGCTAGAATTTTTAATACCGGAATAGTATGAAGAAAAATAGAGTGAAGGATTTTATAAAGTCAATCAGATAAAAAAAAACACCTGGGGTATCTCACACAGCGCCATCTAGTCCCAAAGTAAGCAAATATTATGCTTGTTTTATGGGTAACAAATAGATATGTTCATGACCACAAATATTTGTCCCGGGTGGGAATCGAACCACCGACTTTTGGTTCTGCAGTTAGGGTCTTTAACCACTTGGCTAATTGGTCACTCAAGATGAATGAAATGTTAGAAATATTTTTGTCCATATTTATGTAAAAACTATTGGTATGTGGACGAAACCGCGGGTAAAAGTTATTAATAAATAAAAACATACTGAGTCATTACAACTGTGCCTATTAAAATTAAAACACGTTAACAATCCTCCGATCAATACGATCCTTCGGTTATAAATCCATTATTATCATTCTAGTACGCACTACCGTTGGTCCGAGACAAAAGCTACACTCGACCCTACAAGATGGGATTGCAAATTCGCTTCCGTTATAGCTATTGATGATTCTATCTTTGAAATTGGTTGATTTCTTTGAATTGGTTTGGATTTGCCGATATGTCTTAGCGATGAAAAATATAGGTACGTTACATATTACTAATTAACAATACAATAAAATATATTCTAGCATAGACATAACATATCTTTTGTGTGTGAATTTTAACTAAGCATGATGTACGTATTATACATTCAAAAATTATCTGTCGGTAAATTCTAGAATTGATCAAAAATATACTTTTTGTTATGATTATATACCATACCACGGTATGTTTAATAGGTAGGAATAAAAGGGTTCTAATACAAGCTTACTTATAAATCAGACATAAGAGTCCATAGTTACAGTCCGATATATCGGCGTTTTTATAAGGTATCAATACCATTACGCTGCCTGGATGGAAGACCACAGCAGTAAGATGAAAATATTTTTTTGTTTCACAAAATAGGTCCACTTTGTTACTAAACTATGATGTGGAACTTGTTTTACTTTACGAGATAGGTAAATTATAGCTAACTTTATTTACACACTTCATTTTCTAAACAGTAAAATTCAATTTGGAGCTTACGTTTTAATCAATCAATCGACTGACCAAATGGCCGAGTGGTTAGAGACCCTAACTGCTGAGCCAAATGTCGCGGGTTCGATTCCCGCCCGGAACAAAAATGTGTGTGCATGAACATGTTTATTTCGTTCCGTGTCTGGGTGTAAAATATTTGATATCAGTTGTCTAGTAACTCATAACATAAGCATAATAGTTGCTTACTTTGGGACTAGATGGCGCTGTGTGGGATGTCCCACGTATTAAAAGAAAAAAATATCTGTGCGCGCGAAATATGCTTCCCCATACGACGGACCTATGAATGTCAGCGTTTCAATTGCACAAGATCGCGGATTGTACTAAGTATTGAAATATATCTTTGTAAGCGGCAGAACAAAGAATTGTGGGGTTACCGGCGATGTTTTCACCCGACTACGGTGAAGCCAAAAGGAGAGAGATGTGTTTACATGTAGGCGACCAGAAACGGTTCTATTTGACATATCCATCGTGTTTAAGTTCGTTTCATTTGTCTCGATGAGGCGTTTTCATTAAATATGCTGAAATGGATATCATTATGACACCGGAAGGTGAGTACTGGAACTACCTCAATGAGTACTAATACATATGGAATTTGGCTCACTTAATTGGTTTTTAAGAGTACTTTTTCTTACACATGGTAACGAGGGTTTCATGATGGAGCCGAAAGACGAGTACAAGACCTCTTATTGTCATAGCGGGGGACGACCCCTCATCAGGTGAACTGGCGACCTGGTAAAGGTAGCTACAAATTCCATTTGTACCTAATTTTGAGATTATGTTCGTATTCATGGAACAAAATCGTCCAAAACTAACACCCCACATCTGAAACCAAAAATTTCATTTGAAAATTATTAAAATGGACTCCAGGCTTGTGTATATGAGAATAATATTAATTATATTGGAAAAAGACAAAGATTACTTCATGCTTTCTATTTTCATAGTCAACAAGCGACTTTGTACGATTGTGCGCGGGTAATGAGGTCTAATATGGGACATATTTTACGTCGCGCGGTTTTAAGTTGAACTATAGAAACATACGTTAATATTATATATAATATCAGCATTTATGTTTAACGCAAAACCTAGTGTAAAATAACAGTGTATATATAGGTAGATTACCAGTTTGTAGCACAATACACTATATTTGTAAATTTGCATTCATCTAGCTTTGTACCAGGCATTGTGGCTATCGACACAAAATCAATCAGCACGCTCGATTACTATTCAACGGACAGGTCTTAAGACTAATCGAGATCTCACACGCGGCCGACGGCGCTCGGTTCCGCCACAATGGGCGCCAACAATCGCCCAAATGGCGCACAAAAGGCGACGTTTAACCCCCACTACGCCACAATGGTCTACAGGACCCTCCTGTCGAAAAACCCGCCGCGGCCCGATAGCGGTGATTAATTGGTTTAAGTCGAATTCAATGAAAGCTCGGTCGGAGCTTTCCGTTTTTACTCAATTCTACCGATAATCTTGTGTTTGAACCGAGAATAAAGTATTTAGCTATTTTATTTTTCCTGTGATACGTACCTATTCATTAGGTATGTAATGAGTTGTGCTTGTACCTTCGTACAAAATATAAACAGCATTGAAAATATACCCCATTTATTATGTTTTCTAGTTCTAATTCCGCAGCTGTACCATTTGTTCTACTTTACTTATAGAGTTCTACTAACACACACACAGTTGCCCTCCATGGGAACCTTCGACCAGGATAAATCTTAACCTATGTTACTTCCCGTCCTTTTATCTATTTACATGCAAAAAATAAGTCGTTGCATTGCTCCGTTACGTCAAAATAAAAATAAAAAAAATGAAAACCAACATAGACGTATAAGCACACTTTCGAATTTATAAATATTAGATAGGATTCCGGTTCTCGTACTGAATGGACTGGACACCCTTGCCTAATTGTATCTAGTGGGACTAAAATGGGGATTCAATTTTTATTTTTAATTCAGCTGGACGTCGTGGAAGTACAAGGTTTCGTTATTTATTTCTTATGTTTCTTATGTTATGTATGTATATAACATTTATTTTCTATTATTTAAAATCTAAATCTATCCATCGATTGAAGAATGATGAAGAAACAAACCATTGATCATGTTTAATTTTAATCATCTCAATTAATTTTGAGGATAACATTATTTATTTCCCTTGCTCTAACAATAATGCAATTTCCATTACTAACAAAGTGTTAAATTAAAGCCTTTTAATTGATATAATTTTAATTTTTCAATGACTTTATTCTGAAAAGTAAAATAATGGAAAACTACGGGCGATATTCGTAGTTTTCAAGAAAACGCTTCCAAGGTTAAAACTTCAGTGTTTTAAATATTTATAAAAGCATGTAAATATCCAAATCAAGATTTTCAAGTTATTTTAAAAGACACAATATTCACAGTAGTTTAAAAGCAGTCCGTATTATAAGTAACTAGGCGTAGAATTACCTTTTTTTTCCCGAATCACAATGAACTATTTAAGCACACAAGCGTCCAATAGAAATCACGTTCCATTCAACCAAATCAGGTTGATTGTGAAGAAGGCAAATCAACCCTTCCCGAACTCAATGACTTATGGAAGTGCTGAAAACGTTTTGAGTCGAGCGATGATTTGCGAGCGACGGGTCACGTTACAAAAACATAAATTAACTTCCCATACAAAATTAACGTTACGAAAACGTCGGAGATAAATATACACATACATTTTTTTTTTCATTTAAAATTATTTATTTGGTCCTTATCGTGTCAAACGTAATTGAATTAATTTTAATTTGTAATTCTGGTTTTCGATATTATATTTGAATTTTATTACTTACATTGTATCGGACGCCTGGGGTTGCCATTGCCTTCACGCTTCAATGCTAACACGCAATGGAATATATATTTTTTTTTCCATTTCCATCAGCCCATTATACCCCACTGCAGAGGCTTGGGCCTCCCCTCAAGATGAGGGGCTTCGAGCTCAAATCCACCACGCTGCTTCAGTACGGGTTGGTGGATTGTAACGACCGCCATCTATTGACAGCAACCGGGACCGAATGCTCAACGTGCTCTCCGAGGCACGGAGTTAGTGGCAGTTATGTACTTAAGTCAGAAAAACTCATTGGTACACGCCCGTATTCGAACCACGGCCACACTGCCTTATAAATTTGAAACGGTTCGCTGCGAACGAGCTATCACAGATATATATTAACTAATAAGGGTAATAATTATTGTTATAATAATTGTTGTTATATGTATGTGGTGTCTTCGCTTGGTACACAAAACACAAGCTAATGCTAAGTTTGGGACCTAGACGTTGTTGTGATGGTATGCGTTATTAATTAATTTTGTTTACTTGTGTTTTATAAAACAATTAATATTATTAATAATAAGAAGGTTTAGGTAAAGTCGTTCCACGATATTTCGAGAATCGTCGCTGTCAGAGATTATAATTTATTTTCATACTTAAATTAAAAAAATAAGGTCATCTAAAAATATGGTAAATCGATTTTAACCACTTTACTGAACAGTGTTGGTAATACCGGTATATAAAACTTTCCTTGTGTATTCTAAAGTGAAGTTATTGCTCTTACACGAAAAACATGATAAGTATTATAGTTACTAAACCTAAATTTATTCAAATAAATTAAATAAAAATGTAAATGAATATGGGAATGGAAATGGGAATTGTAATGTATGTATGACCATTTATATACATAGTAGTAATATCTGTGACATCCCACACAGCGCCAGCTAGTTCCAAAGCAAGTATTATGCTTGTGTTACGGGTTATTGGACAACTGATATACATACTTAAGTAATCTTTATAATATATACATATATAGATATTTCACACCCAGCGACGAACCTATGACCCCATGTTCCGCCACATTAGCTAGCTAAACTTTGAAGTGATATTTATTCAACCGTAAATTAAAAAAAAACCATCGACACTCAATGTCGTCTCACTTCAAATATCTCTTGAAGCCGCCACTGCTCATATACGGGTAACACATGAATAAATATTTCCATGATAATATTTTTTAGTTCGGTGATTCTTAATGATTCAAACGTTTCATTAGATTCATTTTGGAGTCACTTTTTCTAAGTGACTGGTCGATCAGTCAAGTGGTTAGAGACCCTAACTGTAAAATCAAAGGTCAACAAAATGTTCGCAGTACTTTGTGTTCATGAACATGTTTTATATATTTGTTCCGGGTCTGGGTGTAATATATTTATTTAAGTTTCACATGAACCTAAGGAATACCCAGACGTAGCACCCCTAGTACGTCATTTGGCTATGTACGCACGCGTCAACGTGAAACACACTCATACCATAGTAAGTCCACCAAGCGCCAGTATGCTGCAACACTCCACTCGCACATACTTACGCGCCCGCCATTGTTGTGCTTCATTGGTTGTTCAGTGACAGTTCGTCTAGCTAGAGTTTTATTATGTCTATGTGTTGTAATAAAGATTATTTAAGTATCATAAGTTGTCTAGCACCCATAATACAAGCTTTGCATAGTTTGGGACTACATGGCGCTGTTTGAGATGTTCCAAGTATAATTTTTGCCTGAATGGTGAATTTTGCATTTAAATATGTAGGTACGGCACCATATAGGCTATCTAGTTGATTAAAAGGACCCCTACTTCTTAATATTTCGATGCTGGCTCGGAATGCTATTACAAAAGATTTATTTCTTTCAAAAGTCGAATTAAAATATTACCGAGATGCTCCTGCGAGCTTATTGAGCCATACGTTATTTGTTGATGTCGCGTAAAGTTGACTAATGACTGTGGAATGATTTAAAAGTTTGGCTTCTATTTCATATTAAATTAAAGGAATCTGTCCTGAAACTGAAAATTCAAAACATTCAGAGGCTGAATTTTATTTTAATCAATTTAGGAGAAACATAATTATGTTACCTTGTAATTACGAGATATTTAATTAATAATAATTATAATTACTAGGATGAATGTGGGTTGAGAAGTCATACTAGTCATGTTATTTTACACCATTATTTACTAAAAACCACTATACATTAAAAAAAAATTGATAATTACTATAATTAATAATTATTAACATATAAATAAGATGTAGACATCGAAAAGTATGAACTTACTTCAAGTTATTAAGTTAACGTTACAGTGATGTGAACATTTCGTTCGTTTACGTAAATGCGTGGAGCCACCCAGTAGGCTATTTTTCCAAAAATCTCTAAGTTAACAATCTCACTGGACTGATTATAAACTAACAGTTTTTACAATCTTATTATATACAACACCAGTGAAACTAAGTTATTAGTAGGCTCAGATATCTTCATCACGCCGCGGATTAGAAACGGCGCATTTACTAAACACAAAATTACAATCACACCGCATTAAAATTTATTACAACGTTTTTAGTTTTAGTAGAGTTTATATGGAATAATTAATATGTAATTAGTGTAAAACATAAGGTCTAGAATAAATTCAAGTATATTAAAAAAATATAGTCCGACTGTTCTTGATTGTTTATAGGGTGGCTCAGCCTCACTTGCTTCACCCGCAAAGCCATCACAGATAACCATTCATATGAATAGAAAGAAGGCCATCGCTTAAGTTTTCTTATTTCCTCCACGCACTAGAATTCCCAGAACATATCTGTATTGTCATTTAAAGAAATGGCATATATTTAATCGAGCATATAAATAATATCTTAACATCTAAAAAATGTAAATATTGGTCAAGATAAATTAACTGAAACTTCTTTTTGAGATATAACGAAAATCAAAACAATATATGTTTTACGCAATTTTTTTCTATAGTTTTCCTCAATTAAAACTAATTTGTTCTGAAATGTTTAATCTAAACCAGTTTTTACCTGGAAAACACTTTTTATCTGAAAACGGTTTTTAAATGTAACATGTATATACATCACAATGATACATGCTGAAGATATTCAACGACAAAAAAATGCCATTTTTGACATAATCGTTCAAATTACTTAAAATTTAAATACTATAAATATCGTGTATGATTGTTTTAATCATTTTTTTTAATACCATAAACTTAAATACGAGTACACTAACAACACTGTAAAGTGTATGCCATTGTAAGTTGACACCCTAAGTAAGTTTAACCCCTCGAAGGATAATGTGGGTTCCGTCGGTCTGACTGCTTAAAAGAATTTAATAAACCGGTTTACCATTATTCAATAGGAACATCCATAATTGTACTTTGTTTGAAAGATGGTTTAATATTAGTATAGGGTCTTGTATGGTTAGTTTTATTAAAATTATTTAAATGTGATAGTATAAATATTTTTTATAGTATTCTCTATTTTATGGATTCTCACTTAATTAATAAAAAGTTTTTATTTTTTTTTCATTTTGACCTCTATTATAAGAATAAAAGATCTACGAAATTTTCTCCACATTGAGGATTAAATAAAAATCAAAATTAATTTCAAATAAATAAAAATAGGCCAATTTGGACGTATGTCAGGCAATAACTTCATTGGGAACAAAAAGAAACCTAAAACAAGATTAGGTAACCACCACTTCTACTGGTCTACCACTTTTCGTATTTTCATCAAATTCTAGAGTTCACAAAAAGACTAGTGTTAATTTAACCAATGTAAAAATAGTATCCCTTGATAATGACAATAGCTAAACTGATACCCCTACCTACATTCTTACTAACTGCAATAACTTATTCTATAAAAACCCGTCAAACGTATGCACTTTACAATGTATAAGTGCAACACGTCTAACCGGCCGCGATGGCATCGTAGCGTTAGTTTAGGCCTAAATGCGACATCGCACAAAATCTGCCCACTTACAGCATTAAGCGGCGCGCACCCTCCGAAACGGCGTAAGTCCATAGGGTTGCAAACGAAAAGCTTCCCTACTCTAAACTCAGAGTGAAATCGTCCCACACTCGCGCCGCGTCACGGCAAAGTCGGCAAAACAACGTTATTCGCTCCACGGCGCTCTTACTGAACGCACGTCAGCTCGATCTGTTCCAGTGTGCCCACGCGATCGCGAAAAACTTTTTTGTGTTAACGAAACATTGCAATATGAACTTCTTTATTGTGTGGTGAAAATTATAGTGGAGAGAAAAACTATAGCTGAAGAAAGTGAGTCAATTACGTGTCGGCGTTAATTGGCCGCGCGGCGTTTCATGAAGGTGGGTCCACTTTTATTTCCGTTCGGCAATCCCTCTAATTGCGTCAATTAGTGTAATGCGGCGACAGCTTTAGGCCCGCCTAATGATCTAAGGAGCTAGCTTTGCTCCCGTCTCGCGACTTTATGAACAAACCTTTTGGTTTTTAATTGCTACGATGTTTTCATATGTAATGGTATCTTGTTTCGTTTTGTATTTATTTTTTTTTAAATTTATGATTATGATTAAATTACTGGGTTACGTACTTACGTAAATTGACAGGTTATTTATTTTAACAAATTTTTAGGAGACGTTACCGTAAGTCAATGAAAAAATTCTAACATAGTGCAACATTTTTTTTAGGAAAGTCTTTTTCGTCAATAATATTTTAACACTTTGAAAAACGTACAATAACAATTTATTTGGAGGAATATTAATATTTATAGCGTTATTTCCCATACGATACACATTTAATTAAGAAAAGCCGTTACGTCCTATGATACGTTGTTAAAGGTCGTAATTAAACACTGTACACCTGCAGCTCACCCAAAAGCCAATTAGAATCTGGTACTTGTGTTGTTTATCCGCTAATTAGCCGGTCCTCATTAGTGCTGCATCAGACGGCAAGCCACGGCTCATTCGGTTTAATTATAAAATTCTTCACCGTCGTATATCGCTTCGTATATATGGATTGCTAACAAACGATTCTTAGAAGCAATTACCCACTAGCCGATGTCACGGAAAAAACAACGTCGTTTCATTTATGAAGTTAACAATTTCCGTTTAAAGCCGTTAGTAAATAAAGTGATTTATTACAGTAACAATAATGTTCAATTGATATTAAATTTGTTACTAAATTACAAGTTGTTATTTGTTTTAAGTACGTTATCTATTAATAATTTTCTAATTAATTTATAACACATTACAAAATTGTCGTGCACTACATGTACTTAAACAACATTAAAATTTAATTTTCAATGAGGCCAGGAAATTCCCGTCCACTACATAAACCTCATAGGTGTTTTGTGAACGAGTTTTGTATACATACTATTTTTGATATACAGTGAATAAATTAAATTAAAAAAAAATGATATCTCACACTTTTTCACACACCCTCCTATTATAATGTTCCAAAAAATATTTCTTATTTTGAACAAAATACTTATACTTATTATAATTGGACATGAAGCGTTTTTTTCCGGTCATAATTAAATTCTAAATCTTTTTCATCCAACATTTCACTCTACAGACAGACAGACTAATATCTATATTCGAGCCATTTAAAAATATCACATAAATTATTTTTGTATTCTTTTTTTAGTGCAGATCACTAAATTATATATTTACAGTTTGTTAATTGGTTACAAATAGGATTTACGGTAAGATAAAAGGAGCACTTTAGAAGATCAGAAGCGGCTCGTGAAAAGATTCATTCTAATAGCTGCGTTACAACCGCACCGAATGGGAAGGAAGATTGATTCAAAACAAACCGACGCCAACTCGGTTTACTTTAGTACTGATTTATACGTGAAACCAATTAGCGATGTTCGCCATTTCGTAAATATTGGACCTTTCTCCGTATCGCTTATTAGTAGAGGATAACATTATATTCGATGGCACCACGGTTTAGTAGATATTTTGATAGAATAGAAAACAGTCTGGATTCTTATTTTATATATTTTTATATATCCCGTTGAGGGCAGTAACAAAAAAAACCAAATTTAGTACGTCGTAAACTCAGCCCATGATTTTCAGTTTTACTGACTAGAATCATGTCAAAATTTTACTTTTCTTATATATATATATATGTTATATGAATGCGGTGTCTTTGCTTGGTACCCAAAACACAAGCTAATGCTTAGTTTGGGGCCTAGACGTTGTTGTGATGTATACGTTATTATTATTATTTCTAGCTTACTTAGGTTACAATTATTATTTCATTCTGACTGTAGTCGGGACATATTGTCAATTTTGATAATATGGGAATATGGTTTTCTCCTGTATTTTAGATCAGCGTGTCTTGTGTCACGTAACATTCTTCTAAGTGCTGCTTCCATCTTTTATTATTTGCTGCCCTTTTCCAACTTTCGTCATGTCATCACCCCGTATATTGTTTTGTCGTCCTCATTTCCTTTTATCATTCCGAGGTTGCTAGATTTCACATTGCTTTCTCATGTCATGTGTCCTGTCAATCGCCATTTCAACTGCAATATTTTTTGTAGTACGTCTCCCACCTTAGTTGTGAGTCTTATTTTCTCCATTTTTAATCGTTGTTTTAGTGGGACATCCATCAGGCTTCTTACTTTCAAAGGATGTTTCTGAGAGAATTCCCAAATTTGGCTCCCCTATGTTAGACATGGCAAGACACATGAACTCAAAACTTTCATTTAGTTGTAATCGCGGATACGTTCTTACTTTTTGATCCCCTGAAGGGACCAACATCTATTTCTACCAGGCGCAAGACCCTCTTCTCTGAATTTTTAAGTCAATGTAGTCTTATGCGTAGTCTTTCACATATTCCATATTTTCATCGTAAACTTCTGTTTATTTCTTTTGCATGTTCGTCAAGTTTTTGGTATTTTCTTTTATCCATTGTAGAACCAACAACTCCACTTTCTCCGATCAGCTTTTGTAGCACGGTGCGGAACATATCAACTAAGATATAAGACACAAATATCAGAAAACGTTTAGCGTAAACTATATATAAATACGTGAAGAAAAAACTTTAGACCCCTTTTTAACCACTTTTTAACCATACTACGCGCACGGAGGAGTGTCAGAATTAGCATGGTTAGCATGTGAAGTAGGAGTGCAGAAAAAAAAGTAAAATTTATATACAGGTTGAATTTTTGAGATGGGACTGTATGGCCAAATCCTAAACTGTGAGAATTTGTGAAAAGTGTTCAAAAGATTCATGAGCTCGATTTTTGAGAAAAAAAAACAGCCTACTTACAGTTTAAAAAAATCTGTTACCTTAACAGGGAATCAAACAACTTGATATGATAATCTATATATTAATACGCGAAGAGAAAACTTTATAATCCTTTTCAAGCATATTGTGGGTACGGAGGAGTGTGAGGTTTGGTATGGGTAAAATTTATGTGGAAAAGCAGTGCCAAAAGCTAAAATGAAAAATAAAAAGTCTGTCGTTTGATGCTGTTTCAATTGACTAACTCTCGCCTATTTATTGGTGGTTTCAAAAAGTGAGTACGGTCGAACTTCGACCGCTGGGCGACCTCTAGTATTAATAAACGTGAAACAAGCAAAGAGTACAAGTAAAAAGTCAAGATAAAACTCTGTGACTAAATCTCTCCTTGTAAACTTACCGTGTAAAGTAGGTAACTGTTATTGTGAATAATTATCATGTCTTTTATATTCCACCTAACATTTTCACATAAGTACGTTTTATAAATAATTGAATATTTTATGAACATTAAAATCCCTTGTATTCGATATCATCGGATGTGAATTCTGATCATAGAGGATGTGCTCGTAAATTGCTTCATTATTAGAGAACTGCTTAATTAACCTACTGTTTATTAATCACTGATCATTAATTCCCGTAAGACATCAGTCACTTGTAACTTATATATCCAACATAGGTAATTAATGTTATAATGATAGGTAAATACATAATATTTATCTTTGTCTTCATTATAATTATTCCGTACGAATTATTGTTCTAAAACTCCTAATAGTACCGGATATACTATATATAAAATATTAATTAAAAGGATATAACCCATGTTTAATTATATTTCATAACAGCAAATAATTAATTGAATCCAAGAGTCCCACACAGAATTTTCTTTAAAGTGGTAGTACTGCAGGGTACAAGTCTCAGTATTTCTAATTCAGATTGTTTTTATTACCAGGAAAATGTAGTGACATTCATTAAAATTGATTAAGTGGAGCGATGTTTTCCAAAAACTGAGCAGTTCCATAAATTTTGATCGAGAATATTTCCTATATGCTTAGAAAAATGTATAACTACTGTAATGTACCTAATTATAGATGAGTAACGGACGACCGCGGCTTCGCCCGTGTTGACTACACCTTTGTATTATTTTGGCTTTAATACAAATTATTTAACTGATACAGCAGAGCGAATACTTATGTATCCAAAGACAATTTTTTATATCTTTATCTCCCTTTCTTTACCGCTTCTTCGTTTCCCTTTCAAAACTGAAGTTGGTAAAGTTGGATAAAGTATTTAGATTTGTATGTAGAGTGTAATAAAAAATAAAAACATTAAACCAAATCAATGGGTAAGACTGGAATTGAACTCGTGACGTGGTACTCGGGGACATGTAACTTTTTTCATAATATTTATCTCCAGCTGTGTAGTTTTCATACCTTATTGTAGGAATTACATAATAATTACCCGCATAAAAATTTAGAAAGTAACCTAGGTCCGTCTTCGAAAGGCATGCTGTCTCTCTGCCTGACTTTATCGAGATCGGTTTTGTGGTTTAGGCATGAAAAGGTAACAAACAAATAGACATACTATCGACGACCGCTTAGCCTAGTGGGTAGCGAGCCTGTCTACGAAGCTGGAGGTCCCGGGTTCGAATCCCAGGTCGGGTCAGTATTTATATGATGAATATTGATACTGGTACCGGGTCTTGGTTGTTATATATATGTGGTGTCTTCGCTTGGTACCCAAAACCCAGATGAATATTGATACTGGTACCCTTTCTTGTTATATGTATGTGGTGTCTTCGCTTGGTACCCAAAACACAAGCTAATGCTTAGTTTGGGGCTTAGACGTTGTTGTGATGTACGTCATTATTATTATTATTATTACTTTTGCATTTATAACATTAATTATTAAAAAAGAATATGATAAAATAAACGAGATTGTATTTAAAAATAAAAATCCTTAAAACAACAAAAAGTATTAAATAATTATTGCACAAATTAATCAGTACTTTTCTATTTGGTACCCATTATACAAAACTTGCTTAGTTTGGGACCAATGGCGTTGTGTGGGATGTCCCACGTGTTATTATTATTATTTTTTCTTTGTCATTAGCTTCGATTCGTATTATTAGTTTGACCTGTTCTTTACACTGATCTATTTTGTGAGTTCCCGCTATATATTACTTTTTTTTTTTAATTTCTTAGATCCTAAAAATAGCAGTTTGTATGAAGTGTTCGACTGATAATGAGAAAATCTCTTCAAATTCGGTATAATAAATTTTTGGTTCATCTTAAATAAAAATATAAAAATCGAAGTAAAAAAAATATAATTAGGACGTGTATGTGTGTATACATCTACCATGTACAGACAGCTCACCATAGCAATTTATAGTAGTATAGATAACATATGTCCAATTGAAATAGTTTAAATGTTTTTGCGGCAGTCATGTCGAATACAAACCAGGCGGAATGTAGTCAGTTTTGTAAATATTTTAAAAAAATTAACGAATGCACAAATTGCTGCGTACTTCAAACAAACCAAATGGCAGTATCTAACGATGCGTTCTGTAGCGACACTCTCTAATTGGCCGCGCTACAACTACCTCCGTTTCGATATACGAAAAATTAGAAGGAAAATACACCTAACTTCCTGTTGTCGTTCGTTAGCGCAAGGTGAATTTGCAGAAAAAGTCTACATATACGATTATAGGTAACAAACACGCATCGATGTTAATAGATAGGCTGTCTCGCACCCAATTTTTTTTGTAATTAAGTATAATACATAGATCATCCCACACAGCGCTATCTAGTGTATATATAATTACAATTCCCAAATGAATTCTACCACTAGAAGTGGCCAATCATCTATACTCGTTAGTAGACAATTTATGAAATAAGTCTCCTAAAGCACGATACCTTTTGATAATCAACGGACCAATCTATAAGCATCTATGCCAACTAATACATGTAACGCTTCATAACTATATTTTATTATAAATAGAATTTGCCCACGGCAGTATCGGATGTGTAATTTGCTAGTAATTGCTTTTACTGTGAACTAATTGTAACACTTCCGTTTTTGTATTGGTTCCAGCTGCGTTCTTGGGAACGTGTAGTAGTTTAAATCTCACTTTCAATCTCTTTTCCAATTTCTCTACATTTTATTTTTCTGACATAGTTTGAATTTCGCCAATAAATTCAGTTAGCTCATGGAATTCAACATAGATTTTTCAACTTTAACGTTCTTCGAATAATATCACTTTTTTTTCCTGATAATTTTTCCAACTCTTTAAACATTATATATACTAAACCCATATACTATTAATTCGTATATCTTATATTTTTGTGAAACCCAGCTCTACAGATTTTCTTCTTATTGTTTGCTGGACAGCAACATAATAATACGTACCATCGGTTCATTGGTTATCGAGAAATAAGCTTTCGAACAAAGTTCCGGAATGACTAATCATTAATCTATTACAATTTTTCCACAAAGTTCTTTTCACTTATTTGAGCATTCAATTTTCATTAATTTAAAAATGTATAGTATATGGGACATATGAAGTTATTGACACGAATCCGAAACTTATAGATTTACTGACAAAATGTTTTATCGATGCATCAATATGCGTCCGCTAATTGGTCCTGCTGCAGCGAGTGCGCCCTCTCTCCGTTCTAAAAACAAATTAGCTTGAAGAACGTTATCGTTTGGGGACAGGGCTGTCGCTTTATAGTTTTTTTTTTAGTCATTCCACATGTAAAGTGATTGGTATTGTATTAAATAATAATAACAAGTAATAATTTATTGTTCAATAGCATTAATAGACTGTCCGATTGGCGGAGTGGTTAGACACCCTATCTGTGGAGCCAAGTGTCGCGGGTTCGATTCCCGGAACAAATATTCGTGTACATGAACATGTTTATTTGTTTCCTGTCTGGATGTAAAATATATGCGTACATATTATAAAGAATATTTAAGTATGTGTACTTACCAGTTGTGTATTATTATTATTATACATTAATTATCTTTTTATATGTACGACCGTTTTGTATTTTATAGATCTGATGTGCTGCCTTTACTTTGGTTTATAGAAAATGATAATCGATGGAAGTTAAAAAACGTAATATTTAAAATAGTTTGAATAATTAAAAAATTAAATTAAATCATTAAAATAGTTTGTATAACCAATCAAGGCACAAGTTTATTTACTTGATTATTTATTCTATAGTTTCGTTCCCAACGTTATAGTCAGCCACAATTATCTTTAAAAACAAACCCGCCACATAGCATGTGAATACATTCTTAACGCAAAGGGTATGTGGCAACCCTATCACTGAAGATTGTCAGTAATTAAGTTCTCGGCGCGGCTCATGTTTTTCAGTGGCAACGTTTCCTTCGGCGACTTATTTAATTATTCAGGTCTCTCTCAACTACACTCTCTTTTGATGAATAACATCTTTGTTAAATCAATATGCAATGAATATGCATGTATGAAAATTCACGCGTTTCTGCCACACTTGCTTGATTTTTGTTGATAGCATTTGTCAATCTGCATAAAATCTATCAAATCTAGACCCACCTTTATTAAAACGTGTGGATTAGTTTACAATGTTTTTCATCGTTCGGGATGCATAGGCTGATGAAGAAACAATTTTAAAATCGAATTTGTAGATACTTTTCGGTTTATTAAATTCTTATTTAGTTAATAGATATTGTAATCTATTTATAGCTTATCATGACAAATATTATACCTACCTATCTCGTTAGTATCAAAGAGAACTTATCAATAGAAAGCAAATTATAATCAGCCCGTGATTTCGTAACAAGTAAAATTTTATGGAAGTATATAAAGACTAACGAGCACAACATTATCACAATCAGACGTCTTTTCATGTTCTAGCTAAAAACTGTGTTTGTTGCTAACATAAATTGCTTCATTATTTTTTGAAATTCATATTTTTTTAAGTCAATACGCGAGATAAGAATTGCGTCATGCTATCCAGTTGAATATATAGACGAAGAGGTAACTGCTTTAGCCCGTATGGCACTTCATTAGAGTTAATTCCGTATTTCATCTTGCATACTTAAGCGAAAGTATTTTTCAATGATGTTAAAAAATATTGCAAACATATAAAGAAAAGTTTAAATTATTTGTCATGGAAATTTTATTACAATTTCAAAGCTTTAATTTAATCATATAAATATTGTTATACAAGCGAAAGCTTTTCATGTGAGAACGTTGAAATGTATTAGTAAAATAATTGTGTAAATATTGACATGTTTGAAGTTGGACACTCAATTGAGTTGCGGTTCACGACACGACGCGATAACCTCTGGGTGGCGTGACGAGTGACGCGTTCTACGTCTTGTGTGCAAGGGTGACAATGTATATAAAAATACAACTTCTTATGTGTGCATCTGTTTTCGACTAGAGTTTTAATATGCATATGGGCTTTTTGGGTTAGGTATTTACTTTCATAGGATTGATAATAATCGATTTTATGAGTTCGATTCCCTCCCGGTTTGTGTTTTGGTTTAACATTTCTGTATATAAATATTGAAAAAAATTCTGAGTATATCAGTACCCATAATACCAGACTTTACCTAGTTTACCTTTGTGACCTTGTTTTTCCCTTTTAAGTTTATTTTTTACGCAGTAGGGTTTGCAATTGTTTTATGTTACTGTATTTAAGTCTGTAGAAACTGTAGAAAGTCTTCTTAGCATATAAAAGCAAAAAAGAGCTGCAAAGGAGAGTTCGCACTCTAGATTCCTTGGCATTTTTTTGTATAGCATTTAAATCTGTTTTTGTATACTGTAAAAATAAGTAGGTATAAAAATGTCGATACTCACTGACATTCATTGTTTATAAGGAACAGGGTAACAAAGGTTTTTATTTAAATATTTAAAATATGAACTAAAGTAGTAAAATTATTCAACTGTCCTCGATGGCTATAAAAATTAAATTTTAAGGAAAATAAGCAATTAGTACCTATATGTAAGTAAATTATAAACATTACAAATATACCAGCTCAGGAGCAGTTCACTGACGTATCATTTGAAATATGATATTGCTCTCATCATTGACAGCTATGTTCGTTTTGACTAAAATTACAATAATTTAGTGTAATTTGACTTACTTGCCTGTAAGCCTTTCCTTCTAATATATGTTGACTAACCGTATTTCAAGCGTAATTAATTGTACGTAACTATCCCTTACTGTATCATAAAGTTAAGTATCATATTTCACAGTTTCATATTCCATGTAAGTACAGCTTGCGATGTATGTATGTCATTGAGGTGCGTCATCCTTGTTAAAACTTCGTAGGTGAGCCCTTATTTTTAAATAGAGTGGGCATAATAGTTACTATAGGCGGAAATCACATGTGATGGTTTTGTGACTTGAAAAATTTATAGAAAGCATTTCCGTTCGTGTTTTAAATTTAATGCAATTTCTTCAACATACCGAGATGTGGTCAGTTCTAAAGAATAAAATGTACCTCGTTCTCAGTACCCACAGCCAGTAGGTACCTCACTCTAAATCCTATATAAATTTGATCTGTACCATAGAGCATTGGAGTAGTTTAAGAGTTGGTATGTTGGCGGATATGCTGTCCCCATTCAAGTAGACAATATATTGCATACTTAAGACAGATTTTATAACCTAAACTTTAAAATGCGACTTCAATGCATACCAAAGATGTAAGGTAGTGGGATGAACGACGCAACCGCTTTCTAAAATTAGACGAATCGAAGACAAGACTACGTATGCATAATATTTGCACTTATTTTCGTTGTGTGAGTAATTCATCATTGTCGTGATAGCCCAGAGCGCAACGAGCCTGTCTCAAATTTATAAGGCTCCATCGGGCCATGGTTCGAATCCGGGCGTGTACCAATGAGTTTTTCTGACTTAAGTACACATTATCACTGACACCGTGCTTCGGAGGGCACGTTAAGCAGTCGGTCCCGGACGCTGTCAATAGATGGCGATCGTTACAGTTCCCAACCCGCAGTGGAGCAGCGTGGTGGACTTAAGCTCCAAACCCCCTCCTCACCCTGGGGGAGGCCTAAGCCCCTGCAGTGGGGTAAAAATGGGCTGATGATGATGATGATGATAAGTAATTATCTTTGAGACACGTGTCTCCCAAATACCGTCGCATGACACCACTAACCTCTCAATTATTATGTTATTTATTTTATTATTTTATTTTTATTATTACTCAATTCTCTATGATCTGTATGCTTTTCAAGCAATGTAGTAAGAATATTTTCCTCCTCATGTTTGTCATTGGCGGCCTCTATAATGACAACAAACAACTTCATTAAAAAAGCAATATATAAATGGATATTATGCCAAGTCGCTAAGTCTCCACAGATCTAGCGAGCCAAAATGTAGTGTGTGTGTAGCGTATATAGTCATCGCTTTTAGTTCTGTATCCTTGGAGAACAGCATCACGGGTTGACTGCAACAGTTTTCTTATTCGCACTAGCAAGTTTTACCTATACCGTTTTCAAAGACCATAACTTCAGTCATAATCCATTCTGCTGTGAAACTAATGACAATCGAATGATTATTGTACTTAATTAACTTTTGTTTGTACTCGTCCAATTGATTCGATCGCCCAATTACTGAATGACAAACGATAACTGGATGTTGTGTGTTTATCACCAGCCCACGATAATACTGACCGCTTGCATCCGCTCTTTGCTGCCGAATAGATACGAGTTGTATTGTTCTACAGTAACCGCGTTAGTGTATTCAGCGAGTAGTTATTCTTTTTAAGCTTTGAATATAGAGTTTATTCAGGATATCTGGTAAGGAGATACCCACATTAGTCGTTTGGATTCCATTGGAGCCAGCAATCAGTATCGGACAACTTTTTTCGTCCAGTGGATTCCAAGAAAATAGGCGTTGACAGACGGACAGACAAACATCAGAGTGGCCCTGTGGAGGTTCCTTTTTTCATCTCAGATGAAAGGAGCCCTAAAATCAGTTTTCAGAAAATCTACCCTTTCTATCACAGGCTCCAGGTCTATACTCGTATACAGAGATATACTTAAAGTTGTTAAGACCGCCCGTTTGGATTAACCAAGGGCCGATCCACAACTAATGCAAGAGTTTCTTTGATCAAATACACGTTTAAAGCTTGAAAGGGCGCTATAAAGGCGTACCTAATTCGAATTTTTACGATTTAACCAAAGCATAACATCATCATCATTATCATCAGCCCATTTTACCCCACTGCAGGGGCTTAGGCCTCTCCCAGGGTGAGGAGAGGGGGGGGGGGAAGGTTGGAGCTTAAATCCACCACGCTACTCCACTGCGGGTTAGGGATTGTAACGACCGCCATCTATTGACAGCGTCCGGGACCGACTGCTTAACAAAAGCATATATGATTGCGTTAATCACGATATTATGTTAAGTTATACTACATTTAAAAGGTTCGTGATGGACGGGAAGGAAAACAAATCCGTTCTGACTGCTACTTGTGGAGGTGGTTGGGAACGAACCTCGGAATGAATAACTCGAGACTTTACAAAGGCCATGGGCAAAAGTGCATTTCTTTTCTAAAATCTGACTTTTAGCTGGTGAGAGTACTTATAAAGCTCATTCACATGTTTGAGGTCAGGTGCAATCAAAGAGCGGGATACCGGTGCGTTAAGGCGCGGCGCCGTATAAATAAAAAAAGTAAAAAAGCAAATTATAAAACTTTCTTCTTGAATATTACTATTTTTTTCATAAGCAAGAAGTGTGATACTAGTTAGCCAACCGTGTATTGGTTTTCTTAACGCTGGTGAAATTGGTACTTTGTATTTTGTTTGTATGAAAATTAGATATACAAAAAATTAAATTTCAGAAAATTGATATTTTGTAAAAGTTTTTAGGTATAAAAATTGCGCTGTATGTGAATGAGCTATATAAACTAAATGCCATTATCTGCTGCAAATTCGGGTTTCAGAAGCTCGTAATCTTTTTAAGGTTCCGTAACTCAAAGAAAAAAAGAAACCTTTATAGGATCATTGCGTTGTCCGTTCGTCTGTCTGTTTGTAATGGACCTCCAATTAAAAAAACAGCGTACCCTCGACTTATGAGCAGCAGGTGATTTTAATATTTTTTAAACACTTAACTGAGGTCAGAATAAGTTGGGACTAGTGGTTTTGTGACCATAAAAAAATCATGTTTATGTTAGTCTTATATTATAGTATCGAAACTGAACCACGTGTCTATGAAAATTCAAATTGTACGTAATTAATGTAGTTAATTAAAGAGTGTATCGGCTCTAATGAACGTGTTTGGGCCGAAAGAGCCTTACCGAACACCACTAATCAAGACATTCCACCCTCATTAGCCGAATTAGATACTTCGCCGTCATGATTTCAGGCTTGTGATCAGTTCGTGTGTACCCTAAAATCGAAGAATCGTTGATCGATATAACCGAATTAATCGATGATTTTTTTTAAATGTTTAATTTTTTAATGTTTTCTGTTAAATATTAAAAATCATATTTCGTCGAATTTAGATATTCCCGTGTCCATCCGAGACGTAAGGAGCTTTGCGGTTTGAAATAATTTGATTACGTACAGATCGTGTCAAATTTTATGGTGGATCTGAATACAACGCTTATATCACTCGCTTCACGCTGTCGCTTCACACCTAAAACTGGTTATTGCGATGCGACTTGTGCCTACTTTCAGATCCATCATAAAGTTTGTTACTGTATGCGTCTGAGAAAAATCTTTAAAACAATAAGTTACTTCAACAGTTGCAACTTCAGATCTATTTACGTTTAATACAACCGTTTTCGAACAAAAAATTATTACTAACCCATACACTGCTTAGTAAATCGGATATAATAGAATTTCATAGAGAATTTTTTTGACATAACCTCTTACGTGGATGTGAATAGGAGGAAGAGGGAGTTTGCGATTACCTGACGTCAACTTTTCAAGTAGTTTCAAATCCCAAAAAACATACATTTTCTCTCCTCTTTTCAGTTCTGTGTTTATTAGCCTGAGCGATTAGCCGAGTGGTGAGAGACCCTAACTACGAAGCCAAGGGTCGCGGGTTCAATAACTGTCCGGTACAAATTTTTGTGTGCATGTATTTGTTCCACGTATATATATAGTATAAAGAATATTTAAGTATGTGTATCAGTTGTCTAGTACCCCATAATACAAGTATATTGCTTATTTTGGGACTAGATGGCGCTGTGTACGATGTCCATCTTCAGAAACCTCAAGTGAAATTCGGTGTGGTAGGACGGAGTCAGTTTGAATCGCTAAAATTAGAAGAAAGGAGGCAGTCAGAAAGTTAAAAAAAATTGTTTAAAAAATTATACTTTTAAAAATCTAATAATATTTGCTGCGCCTGTTGTTTATAAAGGAAACTAGCATTGGGTATTCCTCAATACAAAGTTAGATACGTAAACTCCATCTCGACGGAAGGACGGCAGATAACAACTAATTGGACAGTTTCTTTGGACGTAAACAATTGTACCAAAGTATACGACAGGCATCAGTACTATGACTTTTTATAAAATACAAAAGTTTAAAATAAATTATATAAAAATCGTGTAAAATAACCTCCTCCATGCGGCATATATTCAAAAAATATTTTTCATTTTTAATATTTATATGCACTTACAAAACGGAAATCACATTACTCTGTTTTTTGTTCGTACATTCGTACTTGTTATTTTATGCTGTGGCTGTATTGCGTTATCGGCAATTAAGCAGTTAGGGTTTGACGTCATCAGCCCTGTCGTTAGTAGGGTGTCTCGTTAATACAAAATAATTTATGATTTACTGAACTTTGAACTACATATCTGGACTGTGTTACGCTAATTAAACCACAAAACCGAACATAATTATAATTTAATGGATAAGTATATATTGTGTATCGATTTCATTGAATGTCTTAAGAAGTGTCGCAACTTTCTTAAGAGGATTGTGTAGTTCTTTTACATACAAACAGCTTTAACGGTTGCAAATTATTAAACCTTAACCGATTGCCACTACAAAATTATATGGTATTCAGATCAGTAAAAACTTGGTTCATATACGTTTTTGATTTTTTAAATATTTTTATAAATCACAAGAAAAAACTTAAAAACTGGGGTTTTTTTTCCGAATTTTTCACGACATGTTCAACATGAAAGTAATTGCATTTTCACAACATCTCGTCGAAATTCTGTGGGGGGTGCAAACGTTAACGCTAAATAATTTAATAATAATAACACACACAATCATAACAACGTCTAGGTCCCAAACTAAGCATTAGCTTGTATTTTGGGTACCAAGCGAAGACACCACATACGTTAACGTTAACGCTAACGTTAACGATAACGCTAACGCAACACAACCGTCAATGCAAGAATCAATAGACTGATTTAAATTGTCTTTCCTTTAGTATGTCCCGACAAAATAAAAAAACCGTTAAATAAAGTTCGAGTGCTTATGCTTTATTATGTCCTTTGTTACTGTTTGTCGCCAATAAAGTAAATAAATAAATAAAGAGTTGGACTTACACATCAAAGGTTCCGTACCACCTTTTAATTATTTGTGTTACGTATATACAAAAAAATGTAAGTTTGTTTTCACAAAAATGTTTTTTTTTTATGGGGTATTACTACGAATTATCGAGTTTCTTATTTTTCTTTACTTGTGATATGAGAATGCTTCTTCAAAATTCTGTGATTCCAGATCTATAGAAAGTACATAGGTTTTGATTTGTTTGCGAGTGTCAAAACATGTGTCATAAATAGCCGTATTTTTTGATCGCGTTGACTTTGAAAATTGATTATTTATTGCTCCGAGGGACCGTAGATCTAAGTATTAGATATTAATTTCAAATTGATACTTTCACCCGCCCACGAGAAAAAGGACCTTGACAGACGGACGGACAGAGAGATGGACAACGAAGTCACCTACTTTTCCTTTTAGGAAAGGAACCTTAAAAATATTCCATTTTCATATGATATCTCATCGCAAATATAGGATATCTTCAAACCAAAACAAAATATTAATAATAGTAATATATTTACATGAGAAACGAAGTCTAATTACATGTTTATTTGATTTATGGTTTTGCGTAGTAATTTTAAATTAAAAATACATATATTTATGAAATTAAACTAGGAATACGATTAATGTTTTTGATTTGATTAGATTTTAAAGCTGATTGGCATCACTTGATATTTTAATTATTTTAAAATGTTGAGCAATTAAAAAGGTAATTTGAAATAAAATTTTTTAATGGTATTTTAATTATATGCTGCTTTTAATTTTTTGCGGGCGAAAACCAGTAACTCAATTGTGTTACAAATGAAGCCTACTAACTATGTAAAAAGCGACTAACAAATGGATTAAAGCTCCAAGCCACCCTCACCCTGGAGGAGGCCTAAGCCCCTGCAGTGGGGTAAAAATGGGCAGATGAAGTGAATAACGAATGGATTAACTGTCAGTCAGTCTAAATATGTGCTATTACGTTGCGGCACATTACTAAAACGTGTTTTTTTTGTAAATTGTCAAAATTTAGATACAGTTTCTAGATTTTATTTCTTCGTTAATATTAATTATTATTATTAAAAACTAAACTAGTTGTCGCCATAGTCGAAGTGATTAGCAAGCTGAAGTAACAATTGCGGATCACATTTGCCGTAAAATCGATAACCGATGGGGTAGACGAGTTCTCGAGTAGAGGCCACGTACCAAGAAGCGAAGCGTTGAACGTCCCCCCGACAGGTGGACGGATGATCTAAAGCACCATACCGGGGGTAATTAGATGCGAAAGGCGGAGGACCGTGTGTGGTGGCGAGCCTTGGAAGAAGCCTATATCCTGGAGTGGAGATACACGGGCGGATGATGATGATTAGTTCATTTATAAATAAAAAAAATCGTTTGCATTATTCGTATTCCATAGAATTTGTCTACAAAATTTTGTAGAGTAGGAAAGTTTGAATAATAAAGATGCTAAATGTCATTGGTACCAACCACCGAGCTTGGAATTATTACAATAGAAGAGTAATGCTGGCCGTTTAGTTCGAGAACCAATGTTATCACATTTGAGCCATAAGATGAGGAAGACATGGGCGGGACGCACGTATGACCCACGCGATTGGTTACCTAGATGTTTGTATTTTGTCTAGACCTTTGCGTATTACACGTCACAATTAGTCCCATACTATGAAATAAAAGGCAGATATCGATTTAAAAAATAATCTGTATGTAATTAATGTTGGCAAAATTCGTCGGCTTTGAAGCGTGCACCTTCTAGTCTGCTAAATTCTAAGTGCGGTGGTGCCGACAAATCATTGACAGGATTTAATTTTTTCTTCTTTTTGAATAGTTATATTTGACGCTTGTGACGCTTATTTCTGTGTAATAATGCAAGTAGGCTAATCTTATTTATTTAACACCGACGCTTCTTACACGCAAGCATGAATCGTATTATGTTTTTTAACCTGTGACTTACACTCAAGACCCTCATTTGTTTATATTAGCATCACGGCCTCCGAACGACGTATTTTGAATATTTTCAACGTACATAATTTAATTGGTTTGACGTAAACACGTATCAGTAAGTACGTATAATGAATCGTTAAGTACGTATGTGTTGTTTTGATTTCGTTTTGCCGATTCATTAATACGTCGGTCGTTAATCGGTACTGTCACTTGTTTATTGTAATTAATTTTAATACACTTACGTAAATATAAATTAATTGATTATTATTGTGAAGATAGATATTCCATAATATCTATAATAGCCATTCACAGTAAAACGTTAAGATTGACTTTATAAAATTATCAGTTAAAGAGCATATTGTCCACGAAAATGTCGAATCTGATTCTGTGACGAGATTAGATTAAATTTAAAAAATAGCATTTTTTCGATAGATTAAGTGCTATAAGCTGGTGTGCTAGAAAGCTTTAAAATTGGTTTCTGATAATAATAATGATGTATCTACATAGAATAAACTCAATTTAAGTGTTCCTTTCTCTATCAGGGTTGTAAAAGACTTCCAAAGTAGAAGCAGATAGACATTTCCTTAAAATCTTTTTTGCCGGTTACTGATATGAATACGGATATGAAAATAGTTTTAGATATAGCTTCGGTAATGGATACCTTTAAACGGACGCAAACGTAAGCGAAGTGAATTTGGCAAAAAATATCTCCTCTTGAATGCCGCTATAGGTGTGATAAAAAATTCAGATGGTAATCCGAAATTATTCACATTTATTTTAGATCTCTCTGATGTGTCTTTAGTTGAATGATATTCAGTGTTAGGTTATTTATGATTGGCAAAATGGGTTGGGGTTAATTTACGAGAAGGGGGTGTGGACTGTATGTATACTCGACAACGATAAATTGTTTGAGAAACTGGATTCTTCGATTTTTTGAGCTAATGAATGAAATTGTATGAACTCACCGCTTTTGCGGATTCCTCCTTAGGCTGGCTTCGATGTCATGGCCAGGCTTCAGCATACGTTGGTTCGTCAACTTACCTTCGAAATACCGTTACCCTTTCACGCACCTTGACCAGCGATATTTTACGAAGTATGAAATCCGCTTTTTGTCGAGTCACACACTCATTCGCAGCACAATTCTAAATTTCCGGTTTTAAATACAATACAATAATTTCAAGTTATTTTGCGACAAATTTTTATTTCAATTATACGACAAACGACAAAAATATATACGACGATAGCTTTACGATAGTACGAACGAGAAGAATACTAAAACGACATAACGAAATTTCCTTAGTTCTTATTACTACCTACGAATAAAATTATAAAACTTTTAATGTTTTTTTATTTAGCCGCGAAATATTTGAATTTAAAACTAAACATTCAGCCTTAAATTTTTTTTTAATTGAAAAAAATGCTAATGTGAAATTTACGCAAGTGAAATCTCAAGCACAGCTAATTTCACATAAACCCAAATTAAACTCTCATTTACTAAGTACATCCAAAATGAGTATTAATTTTAATAGTACCCAACTCATAAAATGTGCCTGTTTTCAATAAACACCGAGATAGCTCTTAGCCAGCAATAACGATCGTCGCGGCTTGTCGTAAAACGTCAACTTTCAAGTGCCCCATCGACCTCTCTCGACGGAGTCGTTTTCAAACTTTGAAACAAAAAACTTGAGTGACATTTTTTTGGTAATGTTTGCTCGACATTCATATCTTTGAATGGGCAATATTGACATACAAATTGTTGCAGCGACATTTCAAAATAGATAAAATGTTTGAAAGGTCGTTTTGTTTGTAAAAAAATATATAAAATAATAATATGTAGGACATCCCACACAGCGCCATCGGTCCCAAAGTAAGCAAATATTATGGTTTTATTATGGGGTACTAGACAACTGATATACATACTTAAATATTCCTTTTGTTTTTTATAATATATACACACATACATATATATACAGACACTTTTACATTAAAAAGATTTTTTTTTTAAATTATTTACGCATACATATATCTGCGTCGTCGTGATAGCCCAGAGCGCAACGAACCTGTCTCAAATTCATAAGGCCCCATAGGGCCATGGTTCGAATCCGGGCGTGTATCAATGAGTTTTCTGACTTAAATACACAATATCACTGACAAAGTGCTTCAGAGGGCACGTTAAGCAGTCGGTCCCGGACGCTGTCAATAGATGGCAGTCGTTACAGTTCCCAACCCGCAGTGGAGCAGCGTGGTGGACTTAAGCTCCAAGCCCCCCTTCTCACCCTGGGGGAGGCCTAAGCCCCTGCAGTCGGGTAAAAATGGGCTGATGATGATGACATATATCTGCAACAAAAAATTTACAGCACTGTCTCGTTCTTTGTCCTTTTAAGAAATATTTTTCAACTTTTTCTTATTATTAAGTAGAGGCAAATGTAAAAAGTCTAACCTAACCGCCTGACCCAGCTTAAATAAAGACCCTATAAAAATTGGGGCCTCGTATTTATTGTCCATCAACATTTTAGTACTTTTAAAGTACAGTTCAAAGTTCAAAACATCTTCCACGTTCCGTAAGTATGCAAATGATGTCATTATGTCATCGAGGCGGGGAAGATAGCTATAATTTTATATAGATATTTTTTTTAATTTTAGAACCTTTATTTCGTGGATGGATACTAATAATATGACTAAAATTAATAATTAGACACTAATAAATTATATACTGCCTTCTCATCTTTTATTTTATTATTCTGTCCACATTAATTATACGAAAAGTTATATTTAACTATATCGTGGACCGTGGTATACAGATATACGTATATATATGCATGTGCCATAAATGGGTCTATTATCGCATATGTACAAGCAAATCAACCTGATTTTCATCAAAAGTGTATCCCGCTGAGTTCAATGTGAAATAGATGTTTCATATCATATCATATTTTTCCGGTTCTGCCTGCGTCGCGTTTTTCACACGAATTTCCAAGGAGAACCGGCTGTGATTCGGCCGAACATTCTATATGTTACTTCGAACACTTGCTTGTGAATCGAAATTATTGAAAAAAAAAATCCAACTTCGAAATCGACTTTGTATGTAAACAAACTTAACCTAAAAAGTTAGTAATAGTACTTTTATTTGAAAGAAAATATTAATGGTCGGTCTAATAGTTTATGAACTTTTTAGTTTAATTTCGTCAATACCTACAGATAAAGTTTTGATCTCAGTTAATATTTAATTTTTTATTAATTCAGTTATATCATTTTTAAATTAAATTAGTAACTGTTTTACATATTATTTGTATTCAGTTATGGATAGGGCTTCTAAACGCGTTCCGCAAATGAGACAGCGCCGTTTTGAGGAAACTGTCGATAAATCGCAGTATTATCACCTAACCCTAACGCTCAAGGAGTTCTGTGGCTTCCATCATCAGCTCATCAGCATTAGATGATGACTCTCAGGTTCTTTATTGACTTTTTGTTTAGGGGAATATTAGCGAGAATGATCTCCTGGATTCCGATTTGACCTATCAGCCATCGAACGGAAAAATGAGAAAAAAGATCAACTAGCATTGAATAAACGCCTTCAACGAAAAATGTTTTTAAGAACTTAACTTAAATTAACAAATGTTTGAGATGTATATAATTTTTTTTTTAATGTGATTGGTGATTGATTGTAGTATATGCTACGGAACTCTAAATTAATGCGCTTCCACACGCACTTGGCCAGTTTTATTATAGTAAAATGTGTGTACTACTAAGCCATATATTGAGATGCTGTCAGTTCTCACTGTAAAATATCCTACTTAAAGTTCTTTTCCATTATTGGGACACCAAGTTCATCGTCCTATAACCTCAGCAATCTGAATTCCCGTGGCCAGCAACACGGTGCTAGTTCCTCGTAACGAACGCTGCCACGGTAATTTGAGCGTGCAGTGGCCCAACGCCGGCCGCCCTCCGAATTACTCACTGAATTGCAGTCGATATGTACCACTTCTATATGGCTTAATTAATGCATTTATGAGTTTTTACAATTCCTTTGGCGTAAAATTTTACTAGCCATAAATAATTACGTTGGTTATTGCGATGAATCAATTCTTTTTCGTATGATTTTTACTATAACAAACAAACATTTCCCTTTTCTACCTATTATTAATGAGGATAGAGTAAGCAAAGTAAGTTAAGTTTCTCTAAGTAGAACATCTTCGTGATAAATAGGCAACACAAGTGGAAAAAAGCGGTGCAGCGGGGCAGAGGACGCTTTCCGACGATTACTACCGCGAGTGTCGGGAGAGCGGACAAAAAAGGTTTAGTTAATTTAAAAAAGGTACTAAAATGTCACACAAGGTTATGTGTGTTTAAAATATTTGATATATATGCGAAGCTAAGAATAAAAAAGATATTTATCTGTAGCTACGCGATGTCGACATCCCTACCGTGTGTCTCGCGCTAAATTTAAGTAAACCGGCGTTAGTACCGAAGATGACCTACTTACTCGGAGCCGCGCGCTCGAAGTACTTTGGAGTAAACATGAGCATCGTTTACTATAAAATATGCTTTTTAACTTTTAAAAAAGTGGAATGAGCCGTCATCAAGTTCGCTGCGAATTATAGAGCGTACCACAATCCATAACTTGTTAAAAAGTGATAGCTACAAAAACACTGCAATATGCGTTTAGTGTGACGCATGCCAATTAACTGCCTGATTGGCTGAGTGGTTAGAGGCCCTCACTGCAGAACCCAAAAGTCACGGGTTCGTTTCCCGTCCGGGACAATAAAATGTCTGTTTGTTTCGTGTCTGGGTGTAAAATATCTGTGTATGTATATTTAAAAAAATATACTTAAGTGCCTAAGTATATCAGTTCTCTAGTGCTCATAATACAAGCTCCACTTAGTTTGAGACTAGATGGCATCTTGTGGGAAGTCCCAAATATTATTACTATTACAAAAATTTATCATTTGGATTCCACTTAATTTTGAAATCGTGTGATACCCTTCCATTAAAATACGTTAATTTTTTAGGTAGAGATCGTTCATCAAGTTGACAAAAAAAAAGGAGCAACATCAGTCTATAGTTATGTCAGAAATAACAAGTTTCCGATTATTTCCGAACAAGCTTTTCAATCGAATTACCAAAACGAAAGTGCTTCTGGTCCAGTTTATTGGGCAGGAGATATCAAAGGGGCCAAGGTAAAGTTTAAACTGAACGGATAATCACTGGTTGAGTCAACAGCAACAGAGTTCGCCTTTCAATTTGCTCGAATTAATAACTGCAGCCCCCCGTGCAATTCTCTGCTCTGACTCCCAGAGACAGGAATTTAATAACCAATAGTGCACGCTTATACCTACTCATGCGTCTATTCCTGATTTTCGAGTGGAAAGTTTTAAAAACTAATAAACCTTTTCGTTAATATACCGTACGAATATAGCTGTCTAAATTATATACCCTGTTTTAAAACCAAATAATTACCCTAGTATTAAAAACATATGTACCAATAAAAGACAAACAAACTTTGTGACCTTTTTTACCTATTGACGAACCTTTGACCTTTGTGAACTTTTTGTCATCCGCTTAGCCTAGTGGGTAGCGACCCTGCCTACGAAACTGAAGGTCCCAGGTTCGAATCCCAGGTCGGGTCAGTATTTATATAATGAATATTGATACTGGTACCGGGTCTTGGTTGTTATATGTATGTGGTGTCTTCGCTTGGTACCCAAAACACAAGCTAAAGCTTAGTTTGGGGCCTAGACGTTGTTGTGATGTATACGTTATTATTATTATTATTACTTTATCTGTGATCCAAATTGCATTGTTTGTTAATGGTTACTTTTATAAGAACAGCCTAAGGGGCATTTCACATGTTTTATTCTTAGTTACACATGATTCTTTAGACAATAAAAAACTTGAAGATAAAAAGACTAAACGCAAATCATTGTATTACAAAATTAAAATGCAATTATTTTTTGCAAATAAAAACATTATTCAAATTAACAGTACAGTTGCTATGGTATTAATTTAACGTTTATTTCACATTTAATAAATACAAAAAGGCAGGATTATAAATATATCGCATATGGTATATGCAATCAACAGCCAATCTGTAAATATTACTTTTTAGTCAAAATTATAGCAAACTCTCTTTTCACAAAATATCACGAACATATCATTTATTTGAATTGTATTAGAAGAAGTGAAATGCCTTACATAGTCCGTCGTGAAAACCTATAGACGATTCCCAAATAGCATACAAGTCCTAAAAACCCCGAAGAATCTTGCAATGGCTTTACAATAGTAGAGTACAACTTTATTTGGGTACAACTTTGGCAAGATTTGTCAATAAAATAGCTTTACAGGAACCACAGAAAACGAAGAGTTGAACTCTTTTAAAAATGCTGTCTGCAGCTACTGTGCAACTATTGTATCGACTAAAACTGCAAACTTGGACCAAAATGTAGTTAATTTAAGCCTATTGTAGAACCATTGTATAGTTTTTACTTATAACTCATGTGTAGCCGTTTTACAGCTCTCAGGTCTAGAGCTTTTGCGTTGGGTAGGTTTGAAGCTTAGAAATTTACCTCCGATAAGCGAGCGCCTAGAATGAGGCGGAAATTAATCATTTATTGGTGCCATAAAATCCGGTACTTTGAGCCGTAAGTTGCAACAGCTAGCTAATTTCCTTGTGAATGTTTTCACTAATTGATTCTGGTTGGATATGTTGATTTTAATGATCGGTTATGAGTTGGAATTCGTTTATTTTAATTTATTAATTAAGACGTATGGTAATGATTGAATTGAAAGCGAGATTGCAATTACGCAATTATAAAGTATCTAGAGAACAGTCTGTGATTGTAGATGTTGTCGGTAATTTAGTTGTGCGTGCGCAATCGTGTTAACATTATATGCTGATCTAAACCTGTTTTCACTAAGGTCAAATAATTATTCCTTAACTAAATTTCATGCATGCAAGCTGTAGTAGACACAGTTCTCACACAGACACATTTCTTGAATATGGAAGTTTGTTTTTTTTTTGGACTTTTTAACTGACTCTGATAAAGAAAATCCCGTTTCATCAACACTTATGTAAACCAACATGTGTTGTTGGGTTTTAGTCTTTTTGCATTTACTACATAGTAAAAATCTGAGCAAGCGCTTATCGGAAATGTTGAGTATAAAAATCGAAATGTATTTTAGACAACTCAAAATTTGTGTTTTTTTTTACGAAATTTGTCTCCTTGCAAAATTTTGCTATAAAATATATACACTTAGCCATGAGGAATGATTACGGCATAATCTTTCCTTTGTCAAAAAAAATATTAGAAATTTCATCATAATTTTATTTTAAATCGTGACCAAGAAAAAATATATAAACTAATTATACATGGTTCGGGCTGCGTCAAACGTTGCTGTTTAGCTTAGTTCCGCAACGCGCAAAGCGAATCGCCTCTCACGATCTTTTACGAATTAAGCCGATTAATAATCCGTACTGCTCTCGCCCTAGAAACGTTTTCATGACGATTTCACGACATAATCGCGACGAAGGTTGAATAATGTAAAGTCGAGTAACGATCCCGGATCGACGCCGCGACGAATCCTCTATCACGCCTCGTTCCCCGTTTACACGAGGAGCTTGAAATCGTCGAGCTTTTTGTCTATTGATAAAACAAATTAAAAGATGAGCGGATTTCGATCTGTCACCTGCAACAGTATAAAGAACGTGCAGTTCTGGTGGATCGGATTCATTAGTTTTTGTACTGTATTTGCCGAAAGGCGATGAAAAAATTTAAAATTTCTTTTGAATTATTAGTAGCGGTTTTGCTATACGAATCGAAATAACCCTCTTGTGTATGGGATGCTTTTATAATTTCGGCCGCTTATAAAATTGTAAATGTTGTGTGTCGTGATAGCCAAGAGCGCAACGAACCTGTCTCAAATTTATAAGGCCATAGGTCTATGGTTCGAATCCGGGCGTGTACCAATGAGTTTTTCTGACTTAAGTACATTAACTATCACTGACTCCGTGCCTCGGAGAGCACGTTAAGCAGTCGGTCCCGGACGCTGTCAATAGATGGCGGTCGTTACAATCCCAAACCCGCAGTGGAGTAACGTGCTGGATTTAAGCTCCAAACCCCCTCCTCACCTTGGAGGAGACCTAAGCCCCATGCAGTGAGGTAACCTGGGCCGATGATGATGATGATGAAATGTTTTACTGTGAAAATTGGACGTAAGTAGGTATTTTGTTCAAAAATAGAGATATTGAATAATACACCTAATTTAATGCCTAGAAACAAAATTAGATGGTGATTAAAAAGTCTTTTTGTATCTTATACGTAAAATATTATACATATCTATATAATTTAAAAAAATGCAACGTATTCATTTCATTCAATCTGTATTAACTGTAACGGCTCTACGTCCGCGCGTAATTCAATGGAGCGACACATTGTACGCGATACAATTACACCGGGCATGCATCATTGGTCGAGTGTAAATCGAGACGTGAGCGGGTTGCGGATTCGCGCAGGATTATATTCCCGAAGTGTAAGGTTAGGAAAACTCAAGGAAATACGATCGAGGCAAAATGAAAATGAACTAAAATTTTGGTCACGTGTAAACCCGTTTCACTTTTGAGTATTTATTATAAGCCCATTAAAGAAATGATTGCCGCGAATTCAAGAAGTAAATTCCAAGATGTCGACATGTTGATTTTGGATGCATATCTCTGCTTATGAGACATTTAAACGAGCAACAGACTGACAGGCGATAATCTCTTTTTGCGAAAAAAAAACCCCATAGCTGCATATGTTTATAATAATAAAGTAAAAAAAACAAACTGCTTTTTTAGTTTTTATCGTTATATTTAAACTTATTTTTAATAATTGGTTTTTTATTCTGTTTAGCGAATTTCTTAATATTATAACCATAACAAGACATGTGAAAAGGTATAATTATCAATGAGCTTAAAGAATTTTTTTTTATATATAATTGATTGGTTGGCTGAAATATAATTGTGGAACATTTAAAATAGTGAAACGACACAAAATAATGTCAAATAGGACGAGAGAACTAGAAAACCGAATCCCAAATTAAAAATTGGACTCAAGTTAGAATAGAAGAGTGAACAATTGTTTTCTAAAAAACTTGGTATAAATCTCCAATAAACTGAAACGCCAAAAAATCTAGAACGAACTGAAAAATACATATCGAAGAGATGCCGACAGTAAACCTCTTTTCTTATTTACACTGGGTGCGGACCACACGACTTAGGCGTATATGTAATGGGCGGAAAAATGTCAACTATAAGTGTATTAAAGTTGGAGCACAACGCGGCCCTCTGATATATGACCGCGGTCGACAAATTGAAAACAGTACCAAATGGCCCGATTGCGGACGCCGCCTCACGTAAACACTCCGCAGTACTCGTAATATTTATTTAATTTTATAATTTTCTACAATTATATGTTTTGTGTTATAAATACGATAAAGAAAAATCTGACAGCACGTATGTGTAACAACTAAAATATTTCAAGTACATAAGTGTGATATTTTTCCCAATTTTTCTCGTGCTTCCGAAATAAAGCGGTGAAATGTTTATAAAAATAAAATTTTCAGTAACAATGTAAAGGTTTTTAGCGAGATACCAATTATTTTATTTATTGAAAGGGCCATTAATTATGACAATTATCAGCCCAAATACGAAACGAATAAAAAACCAATTATTGGTGGAGTTTTACAAGATGACCCAGGAAAACTGGTCACCCTCACACACGCCATCTTCTAAAACTCCCAGACAACCAATAATTTGCTAATGCTTCACTACATGTCAAAAAATTAAGGATCGTATCGGCTAGACAAAGAAATCTTTCTGTAATCTTTTGATTTGACCCATTCGATTCTAGTGATATTAAACTTAATATTTTTTTAAATATATATTTATAGAAATCGGTTGCTCAAGTCAAAAACTGTGTATTTGATATTTTATATATCCTATTTTTTTAATCCTACTAATTTGACTACGCCAAACACGCATGTACTATGAAAAATATTCAAATCCTTATACATAATATTTAATTGTCTGAAAATCAAAAACTATGTAATCAATACTGAAAACATAATAAATACGCATAGCAAATTCAAGTAAATTCTATTAAGTTACTACAACTAAGTCGAAGTTACTTGGTGTTTTTTGTATTTGTTTAGTTTGATTCTAAAAATACATTGCTATATCGGAACTAAATTTCAAGAAAATGCCCATTTTTTATATTAATATTTTGAAAAATTTATAATCTATATTTTGTGATGTTGTAGTAAATATTCAAAATCAATAAATCTTGTTTTATTAAGTAGATTCGTATATATATATAATATCGTAAATATATATAAGTATTTATTAATAGTTTTTTCTTTTTATTTGGTTATTTAACATTATTAAGTTAATTTAAACCTTTAGTTTTCTAAAATAACAATGTACTGATTTTAAAATATCGTTACGACTTTCTACCTTTCCTCTGCGTACATTGTAGCGGCTGTTTTCTATTAGAATCGTATTCAATATGGAGTTTCGCTCGAGCGGAAAATGGGCGCGGGACGCGTGAGCGGGCCAGGCCGCCTGCACTGCAGACACAACGCTACTTCTCCCTAAACGTTTGCCATTTCTAATGTTCTTGAAAAAGTCCAAATAAATTCTTGCTCACATACAAAAAGTTAACAAGTATCTAGCCCAAGTTTTGATTTGAATTCGACTTATGTAACGTGAATATGAGGCTGTGATTAGTCAGCTCCTAAAGCCTGCACTCACTTTATAGCTCCATACTCGTAGAGGCAACACACAAATGAACTGATATATACAGGATGTTCGGATGTAGGTAGTTCGAACTTGAGCCTGTAGAGTTTACCGCACTACACATATTTTTTTTTAAATAAGTAATTAAAAAATTTAACTTTAAACATGTTTTTCTTGGTTACCGTTAGTTTGCGCCATATTTTTACTGAAAACTTTATGTTTAGTTCGATAAGCTCTAAACGCTTTTTAAATGTGGATTACATTCAACCGAACACGCGGTATATTATATACGGCGTCTTCGGCTGAACGTAGTCCAAACTTATAGAGCGTCTAGTGCTTACCGATCTGAACAAAATGTTAAACAAAATAAGTGATAAAAAATAAACTTTTAAACATGTTTTTCTCGGTAACGGTTAGTTTGCGCCATGTGCTCACTTAAAACTTTTTGTTTAGTTTGGTAAGCTCTACACGCTCTATAAGTTTGGACTTTACTCACAGTCGGGCCGTCCAGCTCGTACTGCCCTCCCAAACCGAGGGATCGACACGTGTCGGCCCTCATCTCTACTCACTCATACGCCGTACGAGGCGGCACCCTTAAGGCACCGCCCGTCAATGGCACCAACGCACCGAAGCATCCTCAATGCGTCCGGTCGTCGTTCAGTTCAAATCCTATAACACTCAACGGAGTATAGGTTGAGGAGTCGTTTAGCCGGTCGGGCTACACCTTCTGTGTAGAAGTCCCAACCCGGCACTACCTGCGCGGAAGGTCGGGCGCGTAGGTGTCTGTAAGCAGATTCGGCCCTCACTAAATAAAAAAAAAAAAAAAATAAGTTTGGACAACGTTCAGCAAAACAGCCCGTATACATGTGCATACATATATAAATTTCAGTTTAATTTTAAGCTACTAAAATTTTATTATTCTGATTATTTTACAGATATACGTGGCCATTAATTTTCGGTCAGTTCTTAAAATTATTTAAATATCGCTTACGCTGATATCTCTGATCTCCATATTGTGTTCGTTGTTATCCAATACCTTTGCATTTTAAAACATTATTGGACTAAAAATGTTTACTTTAGAATCGAGGAAAAAATACAACGTTCCCGGAAGGTCGTTTAGTACAAAAAAGGGAGAATAACGAAATAAGGAGTGTTTCTCCCTCGCAAATAGTTAGATTATATAAATAAGCGGTCGGGCCTGTTTAGACGATAGCGATCTGCGGGCGGCTCTCGGCCCTCGGCCCAATTGACTGGACGTTTTGTCGCCGCGAACATTTTTTTCTTATTTTAGCGAGATCGGCTATCCTACGTAATAGTATATATTATTTGGTAAACAAAGTACATGACGGTGTTTGAAAATATTTTTAATTGTTAAATATTGGTTAATGAAATTTATAATGAGTTATAATTATTTAATAATAATCATTTATTTAGAAAAGTTTTCCACATAGGTACATTGTGCTTAATCTATTTAAAATCAAATTAAGTGTTTATCAGAAATATTCAACATAAATTAGTTATTAGAATGGTACAGTTCCAATCAAACTTTATTGCGAATGTGAACATAAACAAAAGTTGCGTCGCAGTAACCAGTTTTAGGTGTAGCGGGACGCAGTGGAGCGAGGGGTATATGACTGTACCTGCGCAAGCACGCATAAAGCGTTGTACTCCGATCCGCCATAAAGTTTGAAGCGAACTATACCTTCAGGCACTTACAGTATTTCTATTCAACTTTGCTATGGGACCCTAAAAAAATTTAAGTTTTTTCGGTAACGATATGCCATTTTGACAAATAATTAATTTTTTGGTCGTAGCTTTTGCTGTTCCTTTTATATTTATATTTTGTATTATTTTACTGTATTTGTCTCACTAAGTAGTAATTTATTTACTCAAAATACATGTGAATCACGCAACACCATGCTTCTTTTATTCTATGATTTTTATGTATGTAAATCGATGTAAAAGAATTGATGATTCTTAAAAAAAAAATACTGCATTGTTCTATCGAACGCCTTCCCGCCATAGTCACGCGAGCGCGTATAATGCAAAAGGGATTTGTTCGCCCGTAGCAAATAGACCTTCGTAGGTTCTAAAAATGTTATCGATAAAAAAAGTTCAGTAGTGTTTCATTTGAATTCCAGCAAAAAAAGTTTTCTTCAATAAATATGATGGTTCACCATGACATTAAAACAAGTCTGATTCAGCAGTTCTTTTTTGTCCGTATGGTAATTCTTTAGTTGGATGTTAACCATAGAGTAAATTAATTTGACTGCAGCGTTTGGTTTTAATAGGGTCATAAATGTCAGTTCATAGTATTGAAGTGACATTACGCCAATTTTGGGGGGTTGAAACCGGAGCGTGGGAATTTCTCGGGGGTGAAGAGCGGCAGAAGAGCGGCGCGCAGGGACGTTGCGCACTGAAACTTGGACGAAAACTACCCCATCTTACACCAGCCAGCTACAGTATGAGTGGTGATACGTGAGACGGTAAACGCAGAAGAGGGCTTCTAGTCAAGTCATACTTTTATGATATTAACAAATCATGCCAATTTTTCAATTCTATTCGTTTGTTTTTCTTTCATTCAGTAATAAAATATTTCCATTTTTTTGTAAGTACGGATGTAATTCGAAGAACTAAAAGTATACTATTGCTATTAAGATTAAAAAAATTAATAATGAGTAAAACTTTGAATCATAGTGGAATAGTAGTGGAAAATAAAGTAGAAAAAGCAACACGGAACAGAAAATACAGGACCATCGGCAAAAAGTAATATATATTGAATCTAAGCGTCACTAGTCGACAACATTACTCTCGCATTCGCTGTAGTCGGTGAAACAAAAAAATATATACACCCGCCGCGAGTTAGTTAATACAAAAGATATTTCCTGCCGGTCCGCCCCGGACTGAATCCAATCAGCGAAACTAGTTTCAGCGATGCCTATCACTGAAGTTTCACATTCAAAGATTTGTTTCTCGAGATTAAATCAAAGGCGAATTACACTGGCGGCGAAAAAGAAATATATCGTCCGAGAGGGCCAAGCGGTGAGCGGAGCGCGGGGGCCGGTGGGGTGTCCTGCTGAAATTGCTTTTCAATCCCTCGGACTTTGGACTTGTAAAGAAGTTATTACCTTCCGTGGAGATAGCGCCGGGTCCGGCGATACAGATATACGTCTTTTTCATATGTAATATTCCTTTTTCGCGTTTTTATTAATGCGAAATGTTCCGTCGGGGTACTCGCGAACGCTTCGCCGCGCTGATATTCTTACGCTCACGATATTACGTTTTAGATTGACTCGGTCGAACTACGATGATAATTATATTTTTATTTAAATCTTGAAGTACAATATTTTTCATTAAAACCTATCTTAAAAGATGTTTTGTACGTATAACTCGATAACTGAGACACGAATCCTTGTTCTGAGGTAATATATCTAAAATAAACTATATGTGATATAAATGAATAATATTATTAGAATAAATACAAAAAATAAATATTGATTATTGTATTGTACTTTTTTATGAAAATTACTCAATCTGGACCAATTGAGTATTTTTTTTTTATTTCATAAATAGTTTTTCAAGAAGTAATCTATTGTTAAAACTTGAAAGCTGATGATGTCACCACTACTAATTATGGCTACGATGTTCTATGTATTCTTCCACGTAGTCGTGACTTCATATTGATGTTTCACGTATTCTTTTTATATCTCCTTTATTATGCCTCCAAAAAATTTCATTGTTAAATAAAGACACCAATTGTCGACGACTGCTTAGCCTATTGGGTAGCGACCCTGCCTGGAGGTCCCGAGTTCGAATCCCAGGTCTGTTCAGTATTTATATGATGAATATTGATATTGTTACCGGGTCTTGGTTGTTATATGTATGTGATGCCTTCGCAAAAATATTTATATATGTATATATTATAAAGAATATATAAATATGTATATCAGTTGTCTAGTAACCCATAACACAAGCATAATACTTGCTTACTTTGGGACTATATGGCGCTGTGTGGAATGTCCCATGTATTATTATTATTATTATATTATTGCCAATTCCTATAAACACGAATTTTTTTAAACCTTTAATATAAAATGCATTTTAATTAATCTCTTATTCAATACTGCTATCACACAACATGGCTGTGTTATTTGACAGTGTTATAATTGGAATGTTCGCCTCGACTAAGCGATGGCGCAAAATGTAACCCACCTGTCCTAGTAACGAAGTGATGTTTTTAAGTACACGGAAGAAATTTTATCAATCAATTCATCCTGAATCTAAAGTAAACAATTTTAATTTTTGTCTGTTTATATATTTGTTTTTTAAACGTATATAAATAACTCAATTGGAACCATTTTAATTTTATTGAAGTAAAACTTCTTTATGCGCGACTAGGGAGTAACTAAGATTTTTTTTCTGACGGAAGTGACGCTTACTATAGTCTGTGTAGTTTCCGCTATTTAAAAATAATAATTTGGATTGGTCGTAAGTATATGTCATATACTCCACGCTTCTTGACTTATACGCCAGCTAGTGGCAAATATCATAATCAATTAGGATTATTTATTTCCAAAATTTCTAACGGATCAATTGTGAATAGCAAAGTGAATAAAAATTCAACAGTTTAAAAAAAATTTTAATTGCAAAGTTTTTTAAAAATCTCTAACAGCCAAACCCAATTACCTATCTATCGACGGTATATCCATACTAGGGTAAGAAATTCTATCCATTGTATAGTTTTGTCGTCTCAATAACCTATCGACGGATAGACATATCTACCGTCGCACGGCATCTATCGACGGGAGGCCCCGGGAGGGTCGATAGCTTACCAGAGTTAGATTTTTGTATGAAAATGACATTTCGTGCGTCCTAATATACTTCTGACAGCTGTTGAAGGATAGAATTTATTACTGAGGATAAACATGCGGCCTATCTGTCAAATGTGATGGTTTACCTATCGATCGTCTGCTATCATCAAATAAAAATTCAGTAAATTACATTTATCCTAATATTTTGAAACCAATATCTATTTAATTTAGTTGTAATTTAGTGTGAAAATGTCTACGTTCAGTGAAAGCGATTCTGACTTCGAACTTTTACAAGAATTGTCAGACTGGGGTAGTAGCGAAGAATCATCTCATATTTGTTATTATAAAACTTACAAAAAAAACTTCAAAGTTTTACTTCAATCGCGCGTAAAGGTTACACGCACACATTTTTTTTTCGTATATCTGCATTTAACAAAATACTTTTTTCTCAATCCCTAGTAGAATTGATTTGAGATATTTTTAAACGCGGTTAATTTGTGATTTTTTTTTTTTTTTTCAAAAGTGTGGCTATACGAAAATACTACTAGGTTATTTGACAAAAATTCTTGACATGCTGGCGTAAAATAGTGATAGCACGGTGCATTCGCGTGTTAGTTAGTAGTAGAAAACGCATGATTGCAGTAACCATGCATTTTCGGGTAACAAGGAATGATTATTTTAACCTTAACTTACTGTAAAAAACGAATCCTCAGTAAATATACATCTTAACTAGTATTACAAATGTTATTTATTCCATTGGGGTGTGTTTTGTAGGCATATGAATTATACGTATAATTATAATGGACTTCCCGTGCATAGATAACTTTGAGACAAATAAAATTATACAAACGAATTTTTAGCCCGTAATATTGATTTTAATGAATAAGTATTTTACATATAAAAGATAGCTGAAATTGTATCACGTTGACTAGTAGCAAGGTTTCATGATTCCGAATGTGGGGTACTATTTTCTCGGTAGTCCTGGCCCGCAGTGAGCTATTCTAATACAACAGTAACATTTCATAAAGCACAAATATTAATATTAATCCAAATTAATCAAACCTGTGCAGAGTTTTATTGTTAGAAATCCCTTTGTTACGTGGGCCGTCCTACCCGCGGCCGCGCGGCACCAATTAAGTCCACTACAACTGTTTGTAATTAATTAGTGCATTGTTTAATTGGCGTCTCTTGTTATCTGTTTGTCTGAATTACTTATTCATTAATGGCGACCGAGATAACTCGGTTAGATTAGCTCGACATATAAGCGCCCAATTTCAAGATATAACATGGCGGCTTTTTACACTCTAATTGTGTAAACAACGATATTTCATTTTGACGTATCCGAAGATTAAACTTGACTTGTTGTTTTTAATTAATTAATGGGTTAGATATAATCAATTTATTTTTCATACTATTTATAAGTCGATGCGCACACGCAAAGTGGTAACAATAAGCCAAGTAAGTACCTACCTTGGATATGTTTTTTTTTTTTTGTTGCTTATAAAAAATGGGAAAACGGAATATTTATAAAATCAATTAAATTTATCTGTCTCTCTAAGTCTTAAACTTTTTATAAACAGAAAAAAACTTAATCATATGTGGACCAAATATGTTCGTATATGTATGAATATCCATTCGTATGAATATATATGTAATTTTAAGGTATATCAATTAGTAGGAGTAAGAACAAAATATATGCGATCGTGATTCCTCGTGTCTTTATACCTTGTAGCTCGATGCCTGCGTGGGCGCATACTACCAATTCGAAAGTAACTTGTATTGTGACACAAAGAGACATTCTTTTCCATTGTAATTTAGCACTCTGCAAAGATCAACTTCGAAAATTTACCTCTGCGCTTGTGTTTACATAAATTTTACTTAAGGATTCATGGAACAAAATAGGAAACTAAACCGTGCTCATCATGTGGGATTGGAAATGAAAGTTTCTTAAATAGGGAACGTTAAAATATTTGTTTTATTTATTTAAGCAAACTAAGTTAAACATAACTGCATCAATTAATTTTAAATATATTTTAGAATAATACTGAAAATAAAACTTTTTCGCAAGTTGAACTTGATTTATTTTTCTTGAGTTAGAAACTTTAAAAGTGAGGGTCACGGTTAAATTGTATATGTTGAATATAAAGCTCAGAAAGTATTAAGCAATTAGCCGATGCAAACAGCGAACGGTTTGATCCCTGCATTCTGTTACTAATCAATGTTTATTTTTCATTAGTTGTAATACCGGCATTAACCCGCATAAATTGATAGGGTTGGACGTAGCGAGCCATGGAGGGCTTAATCAAGTATTTTATTATTGATTCTAATTTATTTCAATACTAGTGTTTTGTAAGGGCTTCACTCCAATAATAAATGTACTATATATGTATAAAAGGTACAGCGGACTGACTCATGACTGACTTACTAACGTAATGTATGTACAGCTTCAGAACTTTGAAAGTTAAAAAAAATTATAATTATAATAATTCATATATTTATTTTAAATTATTATTATTATATTTATATCTATTAAAAAGTATCTTTTGCGTTTGATAGAAGTACCATGCGTAGCAACACTATGTAGTAGCTTGAGATTAATTAATTGGATTTAATATTAGTATAATCGATTTCCATTAAAAATCGATCTTAATTGAGACGTAGATTAACAAATTGTTCGATATCATCGATTTTACAGAGAATGCAATCGTTTTTTTTTTTAGTAAAAGGATATACAAACAATCAAGGCAAATACAGCTAATGCAAATCCGGCATACGGATTATTAGCGTCAGAGGTATCAAATGCAGGCCCGCAGGACAATGCGGCGCGGCGAACACGTGTGCGGCTTGATTACACCTGCCCGTCACAATTAATAGAACTGTGTACAAATTGAATTGGCCCCTATTGTGGCCGACGTTTTGTGTGCTGTCGGCTTCGTGTTTATTGTATAAGCATTTCGGCATGGATCGTCGTTCATTATATATTTCACGTATGTCTTTTATGGTTCGAACCATATCAGGTGAGACTTGCATTGTCTATGGAACGTCGATTAGGTAATATTTACTTCAATGACATTAATTTATAATTTTTTATATATTTAATATAATAAAATAATTCCCCACCCCTGCCAACCATGCTTCCCACAAATACATAAATAAATTCTACTTGTCAGAAAACTGTTACAGAAGCCAGAGCACATCTGCTTGTTCATTGTTTTTCCATTAAATAGAGTGGACATAGCGGTTATTTTAAAATTAAATGATATCTAAAATACCAAAGCATGAGCCCGGAAGAAAACACAGACTCACACCAATTTTCCCTAAAAATTACTTCGCTTTCCAAATAAAATGTAAGAACTTTTTCCTTTGCTTACTCTATATTAAAAATGGCGCGAAACGAAATCTCTATGTGCAGAATCTGAATATATTGAACTAGCTTTCTTACACAACGTCTCACGTTATAACTTGATCTGGATGGAGTTCATCTACTTATTGAATTATGTTTCCGTCAATCCAATCCAATTCAATCCCGTAACTCGAAAGTTTTTTTTCAAAATTCATTTCGAATTTCGATTTGTTTTGTAACTCATGGAAAAAATTAGAGGAAGAGACGTTACGTGGATCGTTACCCAGAAGAAGCCAATAATAACACTGTTAAATATTTGTAATAAATATTGATTAATTTGGGGTTAAAACGATAAATTAAACAATTGGTTGCTAGATGATTTTGTTGCAAATCATATGATGTTATATAGCTTTACGCGAAGTGGTACTATGAAGAGATATTGCATTTGGAATAATAATGACAGTCAGTTTTATAATAATAAGTTTTATTGATATTTAAATTACTTTTACTAAATTAAATAAATAAATAAATCATTTTTAGTGTTTATTCGTCGCTACTCCACAAACTATGTAGGTAAACACATAATATTTTCTCAGAAGTGTAATATCGAAAACAAACGCTTGAAAACCTTTTGCTTCTTTACGCTACGTGAAGAAAGGACAAACAAAATAAATACATTTCCGCATTTATAATTTGGTAGATTGATTTGTTTTTCATTATGTTTTCATATAATTGGAATATCTTTGGAAAATGACTAATAAGTACAATTTTTTTCCCACGCCGACCTCATTAGGCGAGCGTTCACTCGACGGTGATTGGGTCAATATTTGTTCAGCATTATAAAAAGCGCAGCTGCGCACGAGTTTGTGTCAATTGTCAAACAAATATTATATGTCGTATTTGATCAGCTGTTTTAAGTTTCTTGATTGAGCGCGTTAACCATGAATGGCTTTTAACAAAAACCAAATTTGTTTGTATTCCTTTGGCCTTAGAAACGATTTGGTTTTGCTTCGACAGCACTTACATTTAGATAAAAATTACAGTTTGAATATGACGAAAATCGCTTCATAAGTAAGTTCAAGTACGGGCAGTTAAAACATATTATTTAATACTCTATCGCATATTTTTTTAAATAATTAAAGTACTTAGCGCCGATGGTCAATAAAATTAAAAGAAATAAGGTTTTAGAGTAACCTATCAAAATATCAAATTTATCTATTCATGAATTTCCCAGATGTTTATGAAAATTATAATAATAATACTACATGGGACTGCCCACACAGCGCCATCTAGTCCCAAAGTAAGCAAGTATTATGCTTGTGTTATGGGTTACTAGGCAACTGATATACATACTTATTCTTTATAATATATATATATATATATATATATATATATATATATATAAATATTTTTGCGAAGACACCACATACGTATAACAACTAAGACCCGGTATCAGTATTAATATTCATCATATAAATACTGACTCGACCTGGGATTCGAACCCGAGACCTCCAGCTTCGTAGGCAGGGTTGCTACCCACTAGGCTAAGCGGTCGTCATTTCAATTCACTTAGACGTTGAAATTGTCCCTGTTGTGATGTCAAATGAGCGGTTGAGCTTGTTGCGCTGCTTTCCACAGTAAAAAAACCAAAGCTAAAAGTAAATAAAAAATATTAATGTAACGTCACTACCTCACATAAAATAGTAATTCTTACGAATCAATAAAAATATTATGACTTTAATTTGTCTAAGATAATGAAATTAGTGAGCATCTACTCAGTGGACATCACAGGGAAATTTTATTAATGTATTTTTGGAAAATAAAATAAGTAAGAAAATTATTGAAGACTTAATTTTTTATATTAAAAGAAGGTATACATCGGTTTATATTTACGAAAAAAAAATGTGTTAAAAATTTTGGTCCAAGCCCATTTATGCCTTTTTAATAAAAACGATGATAATCTAATCTTAAATTGTACAAGCTTTGTTTTAGCACTTACACATGCATATAAAACAAAATGAGAGAACTGTCGTAATGGCAAGTGTAGCTTTCATACCGGAAACTATTATTTCCTAAAGAGAAGAAAAACATTTTATTTCGCTAATGCTAATGCTAGAAATCGTTATGTTTTGTACTAAGTACTTTAAAAATAGAGTAGTAATGCATAAAGCCCAATTAAACAGTCATACAAGTGATGTCGTCGAATGCCGACAAATGTTATTCTTTCTAAATTGCTCAAACTTAGACAAGTTAGTGGACACCAGTGGACAAAACCTACTAAGAAGGGGCCTACGTTTATGGTTTTAATGATTTCATTGATGACACACACACAGATAGGTACTTATTGTTATTCAATAAAATAAAATATATTTAATATAATAATTATTGTTGTTACAGGTGTGTAATCGAGGCGATTATGATCAGAGTAGAAGCTGATGGTTATTTGGAAAACATCGTTGTATCGGTACGAAAGATTTTCCTTTCTCACATCTTCTAGGAATGTATTACATAAATATGTATCATACTATAAAGTCGTGATAGCCGAGTGGTGACGAGCCGGCTGCTCATTTAGAAGGTCTTGGTTCGAATCCCAGAGACAGGCATGCACCAATAAGTTTTTTCTGACTTAAGTATGATACATAAATTATCACTGACTGCGTGCCTCGGAGAGCACGTTAAGCCGTCGGTACCGGTTGCCATCACTAGATGGCAGTCGTTAAAATCCACCAACCACACTGGTGAAGCGTGGTGGATTAGGCTCCAAGCATCCTCATCCCAAGGGGAGGCGTGAGCCCCTGCTGTGGGGCATAATGTGCTGATATGGTATGGTATCATATAATGATATGATCATTATCTTCTTTTTATGTATAAAATTGAACGATTATGAACGTTACATAAAAAGTTTCGGGCAGTCTAGCAACAAGTTTTAAGTACAGTCTAGTACAGTTTAAAGTTGAATTTTTTATTTTTAACAATACATATATCGCTTTTCACGAATCTGTTAATTACATATTCTTTGTAACGATACAGAACAGACTACTCACTGCTTTCGATGTAGATGTAAATGATAATTTGAATGTCAAAAAAGCTTCTACAAAGCGCTAAGTTAGCCACTTGACTAATCTCGATACTTAAACTACAAAATACGGAACCGGAAACCAGTTCGTCTAATATAGCAACGCGATCACCCTTATACCAATTAATTCACTTAACAAGTAACCCTCCAAGCTCGCTTTGAGATACTCGAAGCCTCAGAAACAAGGCGTTCGACTTTCAAGCCACTCTACGAACTTCGTGGCTTGAGTTCACCTGAGTATCCAATTATTTATTACTAATTTTGAATAGTTTAGGCTTTATTATAAATAATTAATTTATTAAAAAATACAACATATTTGTGGATTTTTGTTGCAACGTTTATGATTATTATTAATAATACGTACCTGGGAAATACCATAAAGGGCCTTCTAGTCCCTAAGTAAGCACGTAGCATTGCTTGTATTTTGGGTACCTACTAGATAACTGATATACATTATTAAATATTCTTCATAATATATACACATATAGATATTTATTTACACCCAGCCACAGAACAAATAAACGTATCCTTGCACACCAGTATTCATCCCGGGCGGGAATCGAACTCGCGACCTGGTTCTGTAGTTAGAGTTCTGTAGTTAACCACTCGGCCTATCGGTGAGTCGACTCATTACTTATCGAGATGCTAAACGGTGAACGTATTCCTTATACCTCAAATAACAATAAGGTTTTTTTTTGTTTATCTGTTTGTAACTTTAGTATGGGATTCGTTTTTAAGAAACATGTGTAGAAAATTTTAAATTTTTCATAACAATTAAGCTGATATCATCGCAGCAGAAGTTGAATAACACGATTATTTCATGTTATTCAACTTCTGCTAAAATTTCATGCAAACATTGAAGTTGAACGATACCGGCGATTTCAATACAAACTATATTTGTCCAAAAGTAAAAAAAACTATATTTTGTTGTATTTCTTTTACGTACTATCTAAATAAAATAAACGTATCATAAAAGCGACATAGATATGTACGTAGACGTATGTATGTATGTCGCTGTAACATACAGATATATATGTAATTAATGAAATGGCTACTTATGATTTACGTTTGTCTCGCTTAGAATTCCAGTTCCCAATGTGTCTCAATTTTGTTAGGTATACCACAAGTGATTTCATCTCGGTACTTGTATACCATCATATTCTCATGCAATACACATGCTTTTTGATTTTCGATCACGATTTCATTTAAGAACCGAATTAGAATTGAAGAGGCTCAAAATAGCTTGATAAGTTTCTATATCCTTATATAATAGTACATTACGATGCAAGTATGGTAAGCTGCATATTATTGTCGAAGTGTTTATAACAAACCGATGACTATAATAGCCAGCTTACTGATTACGAGCATCATACGACGTTTGTCAATACATTTGCGTTTAAAATTAGGTAGATACTTCAAATGTAATAATGGCGGGAGCTAAGGGCGCGAGCGGGTTGCTTTTCGCGGTTCACGCATGTATCATAAACAGAATGCTCGTTTGTGATTGGTGTAAAGTAAAATGGCCAAGTACTGTGACATATAACATTACGATTCAAGTTTAGATATCATAAAGACCGTATTAACAGCAAATTTATTGAAAAGAATATTATTGAAATGGTTCCTAGTCTTTTTTTACGCTACAACTTTTACCCTTGCTCAAAAAGTACCTTTTTACTTTTAACTTTTTAAGACTTTCGGGACGCAAACCTCAACAACCTAAAAAGTAAATTTTAAACTTTTATATCATTTTTAAAGACCTATCTATCTATTGACGACCGCTTAGTCTAGTGGGCAGCGACCCTGCCTACGAAGCTGGAGGCCCCGGGTTCGAATCTCAGGTCGGGTCAGTATTTATATGATGAATATTAATACTGGCACCGGGTCTTGGCTGTTATATGTATGTGGTGTCTTCGCTTGGTACCCAAAATACAAGCTAATGCTTAGTTTGAGACCTATACGTTGTTGTGATTGTATGTGTTATTATCTGTAGGACCTTTAAATATTGTGCTAATAGTTTCCGAGTAAAATGGCAGTACCAAACGGACGGTCAGACAGACCGACGGGACAAAATTATAAAGTTTCCATTTTTTGCCAGTTGGCTACAGAACCCTAATAAACTCTCTTAGAATGATCTCCCAAATATATTTAAATTACGTACGTCGTCATTTCGAATGTTATTACGTAGCTTATATTTGCACCAGAAATAAAAATATGGGGCGTTTCGTATTTCGAAACGATCAAAAAACCGAGCAAATTGACTGACTCATAGACTAGACAGCCCATACGTAATTATCACTGTTTTTTTTTATTATACGGAAAATATAAATCCAGAGAGATTTAATTTGATTTTAATTTTTAATTTTTAATTTGATACAAACATTATAGGATTTTTTTTTATTAAATAATTTTTCAATGCAAGTGCATTGAACAATCATTTAATTCAACATGACAATACAATACAGATATTTTTTCTTACTTTAATTAATTTTTACTCAATAACTATTGTGGATCGTTTTTACCCGCGAATTTTTTTTTTATTTAACTCTTTGTCTATCTTATACTTCGTGCTAGGATTTTGTTTACAATTTACGAACTCCGGAAACCGATGCCGGCATAACAATTGCTGTTATTATAAGGCGCAATTAAATTTTCGCTTTGTTAAACCGCAATACTCTTATTAAAGCCCAATTTACGTATAAAATATTTTAATTACAACCGTCCTTTGAATGGAAACGAACATGTTTTATTACAAAAGAATATTTCGTCGACATGTGTAAAGTTTGTATTATCGTTGTCAGTTAAAATGCAACAATAAATCCGTCGCGTTCCGACACGAATTCCGGTTCAAAAGCGATTGTCGCATTAAAAATTTTTGCGCATTCAACTCTGTCCCGAGTCGTGCGAGATGTAAATTTATTTTTATTATCACGTAAGAGTTCGCTTCGTTTCGATTACGAATCATTCAACATCAAACCGGTATTGTGTCGAGCGACTTACAGTTTTGCTAATGAAGTTTATAAAATTTATACTCTAATTTCATACGCTTAGAGTGTAAATTGAGTCGTCTACTTCGCCGACCGTCCATCGGAAGGGCCAGTAATGCTATAGCAATGTCGCACAATGAACTATTGTGAGAGCCATTCACGGCCCGAAAATAAGCGTTTAATTAAAAACATACGAAGCGAGAGAATTTTTTTATCTGTCGCCCTCGCGTTCGTAGGACGTACTGATTGAGTATTGACCCTGAATGTACCCTGATGAAGCATATTCATGTCTGATCCCGAAAATCACGAAGGATTCTTCTTGATGCCTTGATTAGTCGATTGTGAGATAAAATTAATGATATTTTTTTTCGCATGACGAACGTTTCCTATAACCGAGTAAGGTCCTATGGAACGAAATCGTGTTATCGATCATGTGAATTGGAATACAAGAAAAAAATTTATATGCATATATTTACCTAATAAAGGAATGAAATATGTTAAGCTTGTCAGTCTGTTTTAGAACATAAAATATTTGATTTAGAACATAAGGTCAGAGTAAAAAAAAGTTTTGCGTTTTGTACACGAATATTAAGCAAATAACAAGTGTTATATTCGTACCACTCATCGATGTAGCATAGGTGTATTAGGCAGACTGTCATTATTCTTTTTAAAAACTAATAATAATATCAGTTAATACACAAGCACGACAAGATTGTCACCGTGCACATGACGTCGTTCGTTCGATTGAATTCCCTTGTCCATGGATATGGGACAGTGTCGTGCGCGATAGCTGAGTTGTGGCTAACCTACTTCGTTTAGAAGTTCTTGATTCCAATACCAAGAACCGGCATGTACCAATGACGGAGCCTCGAAGAGCACGTTAAGCCGTTTGTCCCGATTGCCGTCGACAAACGGTTTAATATCGTTAAAATTCACCAACCCGCCTTGGAGCAGCGTGGTGGATTAAATTCCAAGCACCCTCAGCCCGAGGAGAGGTCTAAACCCATACAGGGGGGCATAATGGGTTGATATCGATGAATATGGGACAATTTTTCGAAAGCTATCTTGTATATTTTAATCATTATGGAATGCATGATAGATGAATGAATAAATCAAATGTTCGAATATAATATTAAGAGTCTGATAAACTATAAATGACTGTATTTATTTGCACAAAGATATTTCTTACAATATTGCTTCGATGACTTTATGCGTATACGGAATCTAGTTTAGATCTTTCTTTGTCTGTTGGCTATATTCAGAACGCGTGTAGTTTTATTTCCTACAATGTAAACAGAATAACGAATTTTATACAAATAAAAAAAATCTATATGTCATTGAAAAATACTTTTTGTGTAAAATCTGACAAAAACTTATTCGTCGCCTGTTTAATTTTCTGTTAGTATACAATAATATGATCTCTGTCTCGCTTGAACACTAGTTACAACCATATTTACCGTCTGGCACTACGGCACATCCTTTTACTTCGGGTGTTCCCGCCAGTCGCGGTCCATATTATCTCGATGTCGTTTGCTTTGCGCAATCAAATCGTATTTTGCAACTTTTTTTTCTATATTGCTGTTGTTACAAAGAACGTTGTAAGTACTTATCGCGCAACGCAAGCCTGCCTTCGAAAATATTTTTTTTTTAATATCTGGGACATTTCAAACAGCGCCATCTAGTCCCAAAGTAAACAAGTATTATGCTTGTATTATGGGGTACTAGACAACTGATATATTTACTTAAATATTCTTTTTTTTATATAATATATTATATACATATATAGATACTTTTACACACAGACACGGAACAAATAGACATGTTCAGGCACACAAATGTTTGTCCCGGGCGGGTATCGAACCCGCGACCTTCGACTCCGCAGTTAGGGTCTCCAACCACTCGGCCAACCGGTCAGTCTAAAATAAATATCTAAATAGATTCTTACTAATTCTTAAAATGTAATTGTTTACGGAGAACGAAGGTACTTACTACGTGGGTGTAGCGCCGGAGAAATGGCATTTTCACTTGGTATGATACGGGTTCATAATAGCTTACTCTCCGTATTTGAACCAGTTAGGACCTATCGATTGGTCCATTGTGTCAAGTTAAAATTTACTCTGCTTTTTCTCTACATTTATCAACCTAAAACTGAAACGATGATTACGATTCATGTTTTATAAATAGTTTTTCTGCCAGGTCTTTCTGGAATTTGCCATATAATTAAATAATCAAACGAACTTACCAAGTGAAGTTCGATTCCAATAATGGTTCTTGAAGTCTTGTCCGAAGAATTGTACTTGATACGTAGATAGAATTTTCAATGCTATCTTAATCACAATGTTTGTAGAAAAAACAAAACGGAACACTACTCTTGTCAGCCTTCAACCGCTGTCACTTGTTTCTATGAGTCGTTTTAGTTTAAAGAATATCATCATTATTTACAATTTTTAACAAAAATAATGCCGGGAATATGTTGTCAAACATATTTGGGAGGGAGGAATTGTGTTCTTCGGACAAGGCTTCAAGAACCATAATTGCAATCGAACTTCACTTGGTAAGTTCGTTTGATTATTTAATTATGGTTGAAGCCTTGTCCGAAGAAAAGTACTTGATAGATGTTGAAAGATTAAAATGACAATTGTAAATGATTTTATTAGTTTACTAGAAATTACAATACAGTGTTTACAATATTGTCATGATCTCTATAAGAATATAAAGAAACTATTTACAATAATTAATAATTGCCCCAGGAAATTGTAATCTACTTGTTTCTAGAGGTCGGTTATAAAATCGAGCAATCGTCTCAGAGCTTTTCGTTCAACCAGCTGTTTTTAGAATCAATTGAATATTCACTCTCTGGCGCCTCACTGCTGATGTGGCAGCATGCCTAGTACTATGGCTCGAAAAGACAGATGTACCAATTCCACTATCTTTCAGAGTTTGTTTTATCCATTTGCCAAGGGTTTGTGAAGTTACGGCCTTGTGTGGTTTTTTATTTGCTATTAACAATTTACTCTGAGTTCTTAATGGTTTTGTCATATTTAAGTAATCAATTAAACATTTAGCTGGACAAATTCTCTAATTTTCGTTAAAAAAAGGCAAAAGTTACAATGGTTGTGTTCTTTCTATAGCAGATGTCTTAATCTGATCATAAATTTTAATTTCAATATTATCATTAGTAATAGAAATACAATCTAATCTATTTAACGACCGTGTCTACACCCTGTGTGTTGTAACTAATGCCATTAATGTAACAAGTTTTTTACTAATTTTGGTTAAGTCTAAATTATCATTAGGATACCACTCACATAAATGCTTAAGAACTAATAAGAACTATGTTTGGGTCCCACGTTTTATCATACTTTAGCGTCATTGGGCGTTTTCTCTCTTTTCAGAATTGGGTCTGGCCCCAGTTCCGATCCTAATATTAACGACAAGGAGTATCTAATCGAATTCAGTGACCCATAAGAAGCCCCAGTACGAGGCACATTTAATTCATATGGATCAGAATTAATTTTAGCATTGTAAGCCCACCATTGCTTTAGTTCTGCATCATACTGTTTCTTTGTTGACTCAGTAATAGAAGCTAATATGAATTCTGTGTCTTTTATTCCTTTGGATACAACGCCTCCCTGACAGCCTGGCTGCATTCAAAGTAATTTCTGGTTATTGATTTTGTTCTCTGGAATATATAAGAACATCAGATGTTTTAAAGGTAAATAATTCTGATATTCTTAGTTCATTAAATAATGAAAACCAGGCTTGAGATGGCCACCAAGGTACAACTATTATTCCTTTTGTATGGTCATCTCTATTTTTTGTAATGATTTCAATATCATAGAATATGGTGGGAAAGCATAAAAATAAAAGTGCTTCCAATTAAGCGTAAATGCATCATATACAAAAGCTAATGGTTTTTTTTTCCAAGAGACATGTATAAGGCATTGGTTATTGGTATGGTTAGCAAAAAGATCTATATCCAGTTAACCAAAGGTCTTTACAATTATGTGAAAATATTCATTTGATATATCGATTTCATTATGCTCTCGTCAACACTCAAAGTCCGTCACTGCATTTTCTTTAGACGAATTGTAAAAGGCATGCACCAAAAGGTTCTTATTTTCAAACCATTCCCAAATATTTCGAGCTAATGCATTGCGATATGGGTATTGAATACTTCCCATACGATTGACATATGAAATTTCAGTTGTATTTTTTATTCTAAGCAAAATTTCACAATTTTATAGTTTATTAGTAAAGTGTTTTAAGGCATGGAAGACAGCTTTCAATTCTAAAATGAAATCTGAAATCTGATTCAGCATTTCACTACAAGACCTACCTAAAAATAAAAAATCATCTAAATAATTAACAATGTTATATCCCTCTGACCTCAGATAGATAACTACAGGTTTTATAATTTTGGTAAAAATGTATGGCGCTGTACATAAACCAAAAGGGAGAATTATTCAAATGTGGTCAAAATTTGAAAAAAGTGACCGCTATTTTGATCTCTTTAGTAACTGAATTGATTGCTTTCTAAATCGATATCTAAGGGTCTGTGTGGACTCTGATCACGAATATATGATGGCAATTGGAAAAAGTTGCCAGAAACATCTGTCCCAGTCGTCACCACTGGCTTCGTTCCCACTGGCGACAAATGGGAAAAAAATTCCCGGTTGTCGCCAGTGGGAACGAAACCAGTGGTGACGACTGGGAATAACCGTAACCCTTCCGGTTATCGCCAGGTTTTAATGTTTCGTCGTATATATAACCCTGCCGATTATTACCCGAAATGTCAAGAATGGGTATTATAATACTAACGTAAAAACAGTGTGAATCTGCAATGTATAAAATTTTTACTTCGTAAAAGTTATTTTAAAGAACGTATTTACATACCTTTATTTTGCTTGTTTTTAAGTCTCTTTAACTTTTTCTTATATTTCTCAACTTTTTTTAATAGTTTCCTTTCCTCTTTGTTTCGTATTTTCTTCGATTTACCCATTTTTGTAACAAACAAACAACGTAAATTTGCGCATAAAAAATCACAGTGACTCATAGAAACAGGTGACAGCGGTTGAAGACTGACAAGAGTAGTGTTCCGTTTTGTTTTTTCTACAAACATCGTGATTAAGATAGCATTGAAAATCCTATTTACGTATCAAGTACAATTCTTCGGACCAGGCTTCAACCATAATTAATCAAATAGTTAATCAACCGCAGTCTGGATATAATTCGACACGACACATTCTCTAGTGTCCACAAACCGACGTCCCACTACAACTAACATCATAATGCGCTCGATTAAACACTGAACTGTATTATGAACATGAATGAGTTCAATATGTACTCTAAAACTGTTTGTTTATTGGAAATTTTGAAATTACACGTCCTTTTTGTGGTAATTAAACGAAAATAAATAAGTTATAGATAGATAGACACCTATCCGATTCTATTCCATTCCATCATTAATCCACCACGCTGCTCCAGTGCGGGTTGGTGGATGCGGCGGACCTATCTGATATATTTGCGAATTACGACAGAATAACATACTAATACGGTTCGATAAATACAGTTTCGCGGCAAAATCCTTGTTCGCTTTGAAGCCGAAACGAGTAAAGTCGCAGTAAGTAAAATGTGTATCACCAAACTCGCGTCGATTTTAGACGGAACAAATGCCCATCTTGGCAAAAAATAAAAAAGCAAATGAAGGAAATATTCGTGAAATACATAGAGTAAATGAATTTGACAGCAGCGTTTCATAGTATCGAGGTGACGTTACTCAATTGTGCGGGGTTGAAACAAGCGCGCGGGGATTTCTCAGGGGTGAAGAGCGGCGCGCGGGGACCTTGCGCATTTTTGCGATGCTTTTATCTGAACTGTGAACTTATACCTAGAGAATTCACACGAAGTGATCTCGAAGTCGAAGCCCCCCCCCCCCTCCTCACCCTGGGGGAGGTAAAGGGGAGGAAACCCCTGCAGTGGGGTAAAAATGGGCTGATGATGATGATGATGATGATCTCGAAGTAAAGTGTTAACGTGTCCAAAGAAAGACAGTGTCAAGTTATTGGGTATTTCTGGGAATTTGAAAAATATCCACTGGAAATTTTATGTCTTTATTACAAGATGTGTATATAGCTGTTTTTTTAAATAATTTTAAAATAATTGTTTTCATATACGTAATTTATAAATTATATACACCATTAAATCATACGTTTTTGTGGTATCCGGTGAGTGCGATCACGTTATTTTATTTCGAATGTCAGAAAATGTAAAAACTCGTGTAAATATTTCCATCAAATTAACATTTCCTCATACCTGATACTCTGTATTAATAATTAAGTAAGATCAAACAACAAAATTTTAAATAAGCGCACGTTATATGGGGAGGTACATGTTTGGGGACCAAAACTTGTCTTTACCGTCTTTTGAAAGAAAATACTCTATGTATGGATGTTTCATTCACTCTAATGAGTCTCCTTGCCCGCGAAAGACGCGTAAATCTTCCATTCTGCTCAGAGTAATGCCCGTCAATGGAGGTGTGTTGTTTTCTCGACGCAGCTAGTGTTATACAAACTTAGTTAAAAAGTGCTGTCCTTTTTTTTGTCTTTTTCTTGTCCTTACAAGTTTTAATGTCTTTACCATTTATACTACTTAACCTTCTATATTTATTTAAAATCCTTAGTTAGTAAAGAAGTCTTTAGCCGTTTCTGACGTGTCTTTACCAGTTAATCGTCGCTAAATATTTCTCGTACACATGAACATAATGAGTGCACCATGGCTTAATAGTTTTGTAAAATACATCTATTATCCATAATGTATACAAATAGCCTGATATCTGAAAGTTTTTACGAAATCGCTAAGTATCCGTATTTGAGAGAAATACCCTAGTACTCTAACATTTATAGGTATAGACTGTATAGAGTTGACATATTACATATTATTTTACTTGAAAATTGTGATATGTTTTTTGCTTAGCCGCGGAAAAAAGAAACATCAAAACAAGAAAACAAATAATTGGAAAATATGGTTTTCCTTTGAGCCTCGCCATTGTTTTGTTGTTATTTACTGTCTATCAATAACATACCTAAAACAACAATTCAGTTCGAGTCATCAATTAATTAATGGGTGTCGTCGGTCGTAAATTATTGTTTTTTTTTTAAATTAAGTAAAAACTTCACTTATAAAACCACAAACGTTTCTGAGTAATAACCGCAGTTATTATTATTAATCTTATGTATAGTCATAATGAACGTATTTGACGAACTGTGCGCTTGCTGCCTTAGCGGCTTTATCGATTATATGAATCGAATTTATTAAGTCGATTGTTATTTCCGTAAACAAATATTATTTTTAACAACCTATTACAAATCAGATGGCGTACGACACATCGTCATAAAAAAAATAAAAACTTGCGATAATTTCTCATTTCCATCTATACCAATATATAATATTCTCTGTATCTTTGTTTGTTGGGATTAATCATAAAAACTAGTCGATACAATATCTATTTGATCAGAAGTAAGAAACCGTACGTGTCGTGTCGTGATAGCCCGAACGCAGCGAACCTGTTTCAAATCTATAAGGCTATGTGGCCGTGGTTCGAATCCGCGCCTGTACCAATGAGGTTTTTCTGACTTAAATACATTAACTATTACTAACTCCATGCCTCGGAGAGTACGTTAAACAGCCGGTCCCGGTTGCTGTCGATAGACTTAGTAGAATAGACTTAGAACAGAGGTGACTAGTAGTATAGTGACTACTAGTCACCTCTGTTCTTCACATCGGTATACCCAGGTTGCAACTGAAAATAAACGGTTATAAGACCATCATATCTTTCTTCTTTTACAAGCTTCACCGGTCTGATGATAGCTTCGTCAATATTAGCGTTGTTACAACTGTACCTTTTTATTAAAAAACTATGAGGGGAGGCCTAAGCCCCTGCAGTGGGACATAATGGACTGGTGCAATAGAGAAAAAAAATGCAAAAATGTTTGAAGTCTCGTAAACACCGAGCTTTGAATTAGTTCCATAGAAGAGTAATATCAGCCGTTTAATTCGAGAACCAACGTTATCACAACTAAGCCATAGCATGAGGAAGGATGACGGGCGGGACGTGCGTATAGCCTACACTGACTTTAGGAAGCGTGTGCCTTCTAGTTGTTAGCAAAACTCAAAGTTCGGTGTTCGTAAACGATACGTAAATCCGAGCTAATACGAAACGAACGCGAAACTAGATGTATCACTTAACCTATTCACTACTCATTAACCATTTTTGGTCAGATTTATAGTATACGAGACATTTAATTGACAGCTACAATTGATTGATAATGATTGATGACAAGTCAAAAGGTTAATCCTATCACATTTAATAGACCATCTTTCGTCATTTTCATTCGCTTTCGCGTTCCGTGTGCCTATGATTCCGCTAGCGTTCTGCTAACGCTCTAGCGAACGCTACGAACGGGTTTCACTACTGCTCATAATGGCACTGATTAATTAGTAATAGGCGCCGTCCAGGTCGATTTACGTGGTTTTACATACTTAGGCGCCTGATTACCTGCCCGATACGTTTAGCGTTTGTATTCATCGTAATACTACTGTTAAATGGATTGGAATTAATTTTTAAGGTTCCGTAGTGTTATAAAATTGTTGAGTGCAAAATAAAAAAATATATCGCCTGCTATCGATGAAGTCGTTAGAGCTTTCGGGCTAACGACACGCGTCCTTATTCTGCTTCAGGCGGTTGTTTAGTGGGAGCAACTCTCACATACCCCGCGCGCTCGGGCGCGCGGAAGCTGTAGAGTTTAATCCGCCTTCCCATCGCAAGGGTAATACAAAAAAAGAATATTTTATTTATAAATTATTTTTTATTGTGTTTCTATTAAAATGTACTGTGCGATACCATTATGAGTAAATATAATTTTCATTATTATAAAATGTTTTTATTTATCATCCTCAATCCAAAAATTGCTAGGCTAGTTGAAATGCACACAGTTATGGGTTAGGTAGTTGAGATGAGCGTTCGTGATTAAAATGCGAAAAAAACTCGACTGCAAAACGATTTAATTGAAAAAAAATTATTAACTAATAAGATAAAAACAAGCTATACTCTCTAGAATTTGCTTATAGATAAATAAATAAATAAACATTTATTTCAGACAAGGGTCCATAGTTAGTGAATAACAATCATATTAAAGCTAAAGTAAACACACAATAAAATAAAATTATCTGATATCACAAAATAAAAAAATGAAATTGCCTAATAATAATAAAAATAATGTATGGGACATCCAGTGCCATCTAGTCCCAAAGTAAGCAAGTATTATCCTTGTATTATATGGTTAGACAATTGATATATGTACTGAAATATTCTTTTTTTTATAATATATAGATACTTGTACACCCAGACACGGAACAAATAAACATGTCCATGTACACAAATATTTGTCCCGGGCAGGACTCGAACCTGCGACCCTCGGCTACGCAGTTAGGGTTTCTAACCATTCGACCAACCGGTTAGTAAAATATTATTTAATGTGACCAATAACTGTCCCCACCCAGTATTTTTTGAAGGGACTAGAGAATAATTTCAGAATGCTGCTGTTGTTATTACATTGTAGACGTCGCAGGAGAGAAGCCGCTTTCTTACGCATGATGGCATGGAAACCATCAGTGCGAGCTTCTGCGAACATTCCTAAGGCACTGCAATGTCATGGTAGTCCCAACAGCATCTAGAAGGAAACATTAACAACATAAAATTCACTATACAATATTTTTTTTGTACAATAAGTACCTACTGATGCAGATATTCTAATTTACTATCATATAAATATGACTTGAGTTCTAATAAGATATTGCAGGCGGTGGCACACGAGAACTTCATATTCTAAATAGTTCTAACAAATGTTCCTAGTTTTTCTAGTGCGGCAACACTTGAGGCAAACATTCGCATAGACGTAATTAAATTTTTTTAAAGAATGGGATGTGTGTGTAATTGGATTGAAGATCTAATAAAATAATGGATATAATTTATTTTTTTAAATATATTCTGAAATTATTTAAGGCAAAATTACATCTCTGTAGATACTTCACTGAGTTTATTAAATCGATTAAGTAGAATATATAAAAAAAAATATATATCAGGTGTAATCACCCAATCATAAATAATTAGGCGTAATTCAAGTTACAAGAAAGTTACAAATAAAATAAATTTATATCCGATTGGTAAATAAAAAATAAAATTTATTTTAAACCTGTTACAGTGAAGTCCATGCTTTATAATAATTAAAATATTCATTAACCGAATTAAAATAATAATATTAATATATACACGTTTATTTGAGTTAGACTTTAACGTATATATTATTTATATTAGATGATTCTAATAGTTCTACTTGACTGACCGGTTGGCCGAGTGGTTAGAGACCCTAACTGCGGAGCCGAGGCTCGCGGGTTCGATTCCCGCCCGGGACAAATATTTGTGTGCATGAACATGTCTATTTGTTCCGTGTCTGGGTGTTAAAGTATCTATATATATCTATGTATATATTATAAAAAAAAGACTATTTAAGTATGTATATGAGTTGTCTGGTACCCCATAACACAAGCATAATATTTGCTTACTTTGGGACTAGATGGCGTTGTGTAGGATGTCCCAGATATTATTATTATATATTATTAAACATTTTGATTAAAGAAAATAATAGGTAGGATACCTACATTTACAATGCCATTGAGGGCACCGTGAATCTCGAGTAATAATACGCCCAATTAATTAGCAACAGGGATCGTCGTGATCGACGTGCTCGACTAATTAATGTCCCAGAACTGAGCTAACAGCCGCAGTGATTACGCGGATGGAACCACGCGGATGCCCAACGCAGGGGAACAACTTTGGATACACTTATGTGACAGTATTCTAAAAGGTGTTTCTTTTAGGGTTCCGCAGCCAAATGGCATAAAATGGGTTTCTTATAATTTAATCTGTCTGTCTGTATGTCAAGACCATTTTGTCATCACGTGTACTTATAGATATATTTTTATTAATAGGTTTTAAATTATAGTTTTTTGTTCAAGTCAATATTTTTTGACAATATGCACTCCTAAAGTTTAAAAAGTATATTTCTTTAACTTTTCAACTATTGAGCGTGAATTTTTGAACAAAAAAATCTAGTTAAAACAACTTGACAACAACACCTTTTAACGAAAATCGGTTTGAATAAGATACATTGAGTTGTTTTTTAAATATTAGTTTTTAAATTTATAATTTGAATTTTGACCAGGATTATTAATACCGAATAAGGTACCTTTTCTTGTGCATGGTCCGACACGCATTTTGGCCGGCTTTTTACTTCTAGAGTAAGTTCCTATTTTCTATGACTTTTTCATTGAAGAATTCTCTGCTGAATCGTAAATGAATTGCATTATAATTAGGTATTTATATAAATATTTTGTTTTGTCTACTTTTATTTGATTAATTTATTTTATTTTATATTTTCTTGCAACACTAATTTATTTTTTAGAATGTTGGATTCAACAACAAGTATTACGTTCAATTGAAATTTATTAATAATTTTTATTTGTTATAAATCCGTGATTACTTTGATATTAATGAGCCTTGTATCAATAAATTTTTAAATATTTTCTGTTAAGATTTAACGAATTGTAAATAATTACATTCGACATCGAGCAATCAAATGTCAAATAAAGTTGTAACGCCACTTTTGGTATCCAAATTGGAAAGGAAGGTGGGGAACAATTTACCAGCAATTTTAATATTATGTCTTCGGTATTTCTATTATAGCGCGACGGGCGATCAGGTGGGACCGCCGAGAGGCTTAATAACTTGCGATTAGCCTATTGGAATCGCTTCCACTTTGTACCTCTTATAATATAATATATTTTTTCTAGTTTTATTATGTTGTGTATTGCTGTTACTTTCTACGTGAAATTAAAAAAAAAAAGAAGAATGTTACACTTATTGAGATTTGAATAAATCGATTATGAATTTATTTAATTTTTTTATATTAGGTACAGGGAGTCCCTTTATAATTATTGTACTGTTTCGTACATCAAAAAAAAAAAAAACGGAACTGTTTAAGGATCGTTTTGTTGTTTGTACATCTCTCCGTTAATTTCTTTTTTTATCAATAATAATAATAACGTATACATGACAACAACGTCTAGGCCCCAAACTAAGCATTAGCTTGTGTTTTGGGTACCAAGCGAAGACACCACATACATATAACAACCATGACCCGGTACCAGTATCGATATTCATCATATAAATACTGACCCGACTTGGGATTCGAACCCGGGACCTGCAGCTTCGTAGGCAGGTTCGCTACCCAATAGGCTAAGCGGTCGTCGTCAATGGAAGCGATGAAGCAATGAATTGGAGTATACCTATAGAATAGGTACTTCTTGCCTTAGAATATTGTGCTTTGGTACGAAAAAGTGTCATAGCACAAGTAAATTAAAAAAAACACGATAATTGTTGATCTCTAACTCTGTGAGAAATTACTTCAATATTATCATCGTGTTTCATACTGTTCTACTTACAATAGACATTGACTAAAACATTTTGACATTATATTTGGATACTTTTTTATGAACAAACCAATAATCTGAAATATTTTTTTTTTTTTTTTAATTTATTCAGGAAACAAAAACAGTCGTTTACATGGATTACACATACAGAAAATAGGAAATTTTAGGAAATTAAATAAAATATATTAGTATTTTCTAGGAATAATCGATTTAAAAAAATGGTAGCCGACAGCTACTCATATATAGACATAATAGAATAGAACAGGCAACCCAATTTGAAATGTGGGGTCTCAATAATATGGTACAGGGCACAGAATGTACAGGGTCCAGTTCTTTCCGTCCTTTTTCTCCCATGCCCAACCGACGCCCAATCGTTACATACAAAGTTTGTAGCTTGCTTACTCTAGTTATATTATCTCTATGTGGCTAACTAATTATAGCTCTTGCTTCTCTCTCTTCATCAGTCCATTTTTACTCCACTGCAGGGGCTTAGGCCTCCCCCAGGGTGAAGGGCTTGGAGCTTAAATTCACAACGCTGCTCCACTGCGAGTTGCAATTACAGCTATGGTGTTCTATGTTTCATACTTCTTTGTTCAGTTGTTGCCTTCTGGGTGTAGTATTAATGTTTCACGTTTTCACGTTTTCACGTAAATTAATGTTTCACGTTTTCTTTTTATATTTCTGTTACTATGTCAAATCATGTTCATGTTCATGTTCGTGTTCATAGTTGTATTTAAATGACGAATATTGATACTGGTACCGGGTCTTGGTTGTTATATTTATGGGGTGTCTTCGCTTGGTACCCAAAATACAAGCTAGTGCTTAGTTTGGGGCTTAGACGTTGTTGTGATGTATACGTACGTTATGTTATGTTATGTTATGTTATGTTATGTTATGCAAAACTGAACAATGCCTATTGATATTTTTTTGTGATAGTGTTGTAAACCTTTTATATTTATTTATTCCTGTCTCATTTGGAAATGTTTAATATCGTATTCTCAAATCTAACTTAAAGTGGCATTTCTTTTTTTTTTGGTGAATATGATCGCAGTTTCAGTGGTAAGCGGTGGCGCCATCAAAAATTTAATTAAAATTGATAACGCGTAATGCGCCGTGCGTAGACGTACCTCCCCTCATGGTTGGGGTGATTTTTAATTATTAAATTTTCTACGCCAGCGGCGCACGATATTGCAGCGATATGTAACTTTCCACTACGTATATTTATATTGGGACGATTACATATATTTTTATTTCGTATTGAAATTATTTATTTACAAAAAAAAAACGATTTAATTAAACGTCACGTAAAAATAACACAAGAAACGATAACGTTATTTAATATGGTCGTAATTAAAAATACCTACAGGCAGCCGTGCAAGCAAGAGTACAAAAGATCACAAACGATTCTTATTAAAATTCCCCTAAGACAAATAGCGAGCAAGCCGACATCTTATTATGATCGGTGTACGGACGTACCGGGGACTTGCACGTTACCAGAAATTTAATTAATCCGCCGCGCCGTACCGGTTGCAGTCGTCTCGAGATATTTATATTAGAACAATAATAACTGCTAGCCGCGCGCTCCATACGGATTAAAAACATCGTTTTTAGGGGTCTGTAAGCAAAGAGTGCCAGAGGGACCATATAACTAAGCTTATGCCATCTGTCTGTCTGTCCTGCCTTCAAAAGGCTGTCTGCACTATGTGAAAATATGTAGCCAGTTGAAATTTTCGCAAAATAGGTATATGTTATTACAGTAGCTATTGTAACAAATAATTAAAAAAAAAACAAATGTAAAAGATTAAAGGGAACATTTGTTTATGTCTATTAAATAATTTAATTAAAAAAATACGTTTCTTCTATGAAGACTCCTCATACTAGAAATATGTTGTTTTTTTTAGAAATATTTGTTTTTGCTCTATCATAAAAACCATAATTCACACAGTTGTCAAATGTGAAAAAGATGTGAATTTATGAGAACAAACTTTAAAGTAAAACTGCAGATAAGAAAATCCAGTCAAGTTTGAGTCAAGCTTGCGCTAAGGATACCGACCTAAAGGATAGAAAACATCTTTTTTTTTTTGATTAATCCATAACACAAATATATAGTAAATTGCAAATTTGGACCAAAATTTTAAAGTTGTGCTTTACTAATAAATAGTCATTAAAATTAAAAGGAAATAGAACCTAGAATTAGATTTTGAATAAAATTAGGTGTTAAATGTTACTAAATTTATTTGTTCGTCGATTGAACAAATTGAATGAATAAACTGTACTTTAGTTAATTTATTTATCAAAAAGGGTTTTCTACCCTAGGTGAAATTTTTATCAAAAATGGCTTTCTCCGCTCGTATTCTATTGTACGTTTCCATAATTGTTTATGATAACGTTGTATCTGATATTCGTATGTGCGAAAGTAAGCAAATATTATGCTTGTATTATGGGGTACTAAACAACTGGTATATATACTTATTCTTTTTTATAGTATATAATGTAGAAACTTTTTAAACCTAGACACGAAAGAAATAGATATGTTCATGTCATGCACACAGATATTTGTCCCGGGCGAGAATCGAACCGGCGACCCGCGGCTTCTCGGTTAGGATCTGTAAGCATTTGGCCAATCAATCAGTCCGTAATATATGTATGTATGTATTATAAAAAAATTCTATTAGTCAAATAATAAAAAAAACAAAAATCGGTTTTACGAAACGATTCCTAAAAAATTAATCTAAAAACCACTCAAGCATATGAACAGACTATCGCATTCGTTCAATTCATAGCGAAAGCGTGCGGCAAGCGTTGTAACAGACGGGACGGGGGCTCATAACGGAATGTTTTAATTTCCCTGCGAGTGACGGGTCACGTGCCCCCGCTACCCTCTCTCCATACCAAGCACTCCTGTCATCATCACTGCTGTGGACAATTAGCTTGCTCATGAGATTAAACAAGTACGAGTTGCTTCAAATGGTTTTTTTTTGTTCACTCGTGGAATGAGTTTTTCGATTCAATAGTTTTTCATAATTGAATATTTTCAAAACGGAAATAACCATAAGAAATATTTTTTGTAGTAAATATATTGTAGTCAGTCTGTAGTATAGTATACCAACAAACCAACCACCAACCAATTTATACGCTCCCCTTAAAATAAAAAAGAAATGAAGTCCTGTAATTTTTTTTTTGTTTTTTTTTAATATTGTGAATTTTGTATTAATTTATTTATATTTCTTATAAAAATATTCATACAAGCGTAGAGTGCCGAGAGCACTAGCGGCATTCCCACGCTGAATGACTAGAATCCTCCCAACAAAATTTTCTTTGCTCAGAGGGTCACCCGCCGCCAATCGATGCTTTGCGTCAATTTCACGCAAGAACACAACAACATCCCCAGACCATGGACCTATCTTCTCCACTATGAACACTGTATTAATTAACACAACATTATTATAGCAATATTGCGTTTGTATGCACAAGAAAAATACATGCATTAACGGGTTAATAGGTATATTTAATATTATACCTATTCTAGTTTATAAATATTTAACTTTGCTTGGAATACCAAATATAGACACTTTGAAGCTCCCATTACCGGGTAAAATTCAAGGCACTATGTTTTTACCTAACTTTCAAAAATCGCGAAAGTCCGCAATAGGCCGCAGTACGTACATGAGTCACGCTTCTCTAATTACACTTTTATGATTACAAACTAATTAAAAATAAAATTAACGCATGCACACGAAGTGCATATCGAATGTTCTAATTACATAATTAAACCCATTTGACGTGAATTTGTACTTTGTACCATTGTACTTTTTTCAAGTTACTATAGTATAGTTAGTAATGCTTTTACGCAATACTTAAACTTTCTTTAACATAGATTTTTTTTAAATTTAATATTCACAATATCAGTACAATATACAAAATTGCACTTTTGACTACAATAAACTATTACTAGTTTGTATACTTATACAATACAATACCTTATACGAATACTTAGGCAGAACCACAGATTTCTAGATCACACTGTTTGGAAGGAAACATTATCAAAGTAATCGTAGAAGCAATAAAAATATAGTTGTACATGATATTAGATTAATACGTTGATGAATTTATAGTATATAACGTTGTCCCCTGGGAAAACTAAATAACTTAGCCCATTATAGTTTTAATAGATTTTATCCACGCGTCAAGTCAATGACGAATCGCACGAGCGTAAAATTGAATATGATTGTTACAAACGCTCCGGACGCGTTTCTGATTTGCGTTAAGATATTAGATTAACTCATAATTCGTTAGGTTCAACGTAACGAAATATATTAAATTTCTGTTATTTATTTTGTTTTTAACACAACAAATTCAGATATATCAAAAGCAGCGAGCTAAATCTGTTCTCGGTAAGAAAGTTTCGGTGAAGGGCCAGTAGTTCCACCGATTTGACCTACTGGTAGGACCACAGTATACCACTACATACCCGTGGTAATTACTTTACTGAATTATACAAATTAGCTCAAACAATTAAACGTACTCGAATAGGGACAGGAAGGGGCAGTACTAAGTGGTAGTAGTATACATATACATATAGTGACTTGATTGATTTAAATAATACATATATTTGATAGATAGTATGTATTACATTTATATGATATATTTAATAGATAGCTCCAAGCCCCCCTCCTCACCCTGGGGGAGGCCTAAGCCCCTGCAGTGGGGTAAAAATGGGCTGATGATGATGATGATTTAATAGATAACGTGCAACCGTATTCAAAAATGGGGTATTCATGGTACAAATTTTTGCTTATACAGTTATGTACTTAAGTCAAATAAAACTCATTGGTACACGCCAGGATTCGAACCACGGCCACACGGCCCTGTAAACTTGAAACAATTTCGCTGCGCTCGGGCTATCGACGAGATACATATAAATATTAATATTTACATTACAGTTTTCATTTTTAACATTTATTCGTCGCCTCTCCACGATCTAAAGTAAACCCATATATTTTTAATTTGATCGGTTTTTTAATTCAATAAAACTCCTCCCTCTTCAGTATTTTTTGTTTGCACTCCAAGTGATTAACCGCTTTTATTGGCAGAATATGATGATACTGAATGTAAAGATCCATCAAATATGCTTTAGTGAATGGGAAACATACGACAAAGCGTTAATATTTATTATAAAACCATTACAGGTTGTGGTCTGTTGTATGGAAGATATGGTGCCGGGAAAATTGCAATCAACTAATTACCAATCTCTGAATCCATGACATATATTTTCATTTTCTTTTTATGTTTGTTTTTGATCCCTTATAATTAATAAATAACCAATCACAAAATTGATTTGTATGAAATTTTCAACTTTAAACAGATGACATAATTTTTCGTACAAGGTATCATTACGCTGCTATTTTTAAGAGTTGAGTGATAAAACGAAAATTAATTAAGGGCGAGATATTCTCGAAATGATAGTGTTGTATTATAAAATTACAAATAAACATTCAAAATTATAATAAATAAAATTAATAACGAGTGAAGGGTTTAAACTATCGATTTAGGTATAGGTAATTGGTATTAGTAAGAAATAAAACATTAATGTGTTACTTTTATACACTTAAATTAAAATATTCAATCCGTTTATCACAATAATTATAATTATAATTTTAAGTGAATATACAGGTGGCAGTAACAATCCGTGCAATTCAATTATCGTTAAAGTTGAGTTTATAGAGGGCCGGGTGCGGGGCGGGGCCTAATAAACATAATATAAATAATCTGTGGCGATAAATCTGCAGCGTTTTATGGCAGGAGTGGGTTGTCACTGCGTCTAATTAGCGCTAGTGCCGTAGCCGCTTCACGCAGCGATTTAGCGCTTTATTTTTAAACGTGGCAATTTTTTTTGTATATTTTTTGTGTTTAAAGTTGTAAATCAACTTACATGACGATCGCATAGTATCTAGCAATATCTTGTTATATATGGATGATAATAATAGATTAAATGATTTATTTTTCTTTTAGCTGATTTTGGGTTTTTTTGTCATTTACATGACACACACAATAACATAAAATTTACAAATACACAAAAACCCATTTACTGTTCAATGTCTAAAAGCTAAATGAAAGTAAGTACCGTAAATGAACACTTACAACAAAATCAGTCATCATTTTTTTTTTCAACGATCAAGTTATTTATCTGAAACAAAAAACAGCGCTTCAAGCGCTGCTTTCACACGTTCTCGTCAAAGCACTCTTCATCAGGCTTACTTAATTATGAGGACATATTAGCTTTATTATAATTACTCATTTTAATGCGGTCGCTAGCTGCGCCTAGTATCACGTAGCCGATATACGTAGCGGTACATTTAATATGGGCAAGTTTTTATGATTCAGTCCTACACGTGTTAATGTCAACGTTCCACATCATGTTCATTAATTTACATAGAAAAAGAAAGGATTTTGATAGTAATTAATTTAAAAATAATACATCTTTTTTCTATGTCAATTATCGAAAAGTGGTTGATACGCAGCGAGACAGTCTACGTGCGGCATTTTTACTCGATTGCGGAAGGTAATGTTTATATATGAGTGTATGTATGAATATTTTCAAGACACGCTCTGTAGCCTAAGCGGCTTTTTGATGGCCTTTAACATGTGACGTGTTGTTAGATTCGTCTTAATTGCGGGAGTGACATAGGGTATATAATATTTAAATATGGCGTCTGCCAATAAAAAAAAAAAAATTGAATACATAAAAAAAAAGTTTTTTAGTAGAACAATATTTGTCATATGAAAGCTAGTAAATAGCCGATTCCAAATATATATATTGTAATAGTTTAATGCTCCCATTTTGATACAAACTACAAAACAAAGTTTCACACGGGATCGGTCCGTTGTAATTATTAAAAATTAGGCTTGTGTTACCCTAAACCGAGTAAAAAGAAAGAACTTTATTTTTTAGTTTAAAGAAATAAAATTAATTACAATTAAATAATTAAATAAAACTAACGTAAAAACAATTAAATGGAAAAGAGAAATACAAGCTCTTTAATCTATGGAATGTGAACAGAATACATTATTATATAACACTAAATAGGACTTAAATATTATATAAGTTATTGCAGGCGGAGACAATCAAATATTACAAAACATATTTGTTGAAAAAATTAAAACAGCTTTTCACTTAAACATTACCACCAAACATTTTTTGATAATGGGTTTGTAGTCGTCTGCAATATTCTCTATTTAACATTCAAATTATATATATATATATGACGCATTTTGTTCACATTCTAAAAGATTGTACTCGAAAACTTATTTTTCTTTTTTCAGTTAAAACGCAGTCGGGTTTTACATCAATCTAATTTACTATCGTCAGAAATATCGATTGTAAGCGACCTTATACACAGGGTGTTTCAAAAGTAATACGATCGGTATCGACGTAATTTAATTCAAAAATTGTACTAGTGCGTTGGTTTTGGTAATGTAATGAACAATATCGAGGATTGTTCGCGGGCCGCACACGGCCCAGTGCCGGGTATCGCGGGCACGCACCATTACCTCGGTAATTTAATTAGTTTCGAGTGATCATTCTGTTAGATGATATTCGGTCGCGGGAGCGTCACACGCTTTGTCAATTTTAATTAAAACCCGGCGTACTGCCCGACCGACACGTTCCACGGAATGTTAGAATTCTTTGGTTATTAGTATATCGTATGGAAATTCGGATTATTATTAATTAACGTATGCATACGTGTTGTTGTTTTAACATGCGCTCCAAAAGTAGATCTATTTTTAAGTGAGTATAAATTAAAACCACTAACAAACGTAAAAAAATATTGTTTTTAACTAAATAATTAAACTAATTAAATATAACTTAAAAATAGGTTTTTATTTAATTACATATATTAAAATTAAAGGAAAAATTAAATAGTAGATGTTTTCACACATATACCTAGTTCGTCATTAAAATATATCTAATAATAAGGATTTCGATTAAAAGTAAAATATTTAGTTCACGATAGCCGGTTATTATATTGAAAGTAGATAGATTTTTTTTGAACAATTTTTTTGTAAATTATTCTACAAATAATCCTCAACTATAAAAATAATAATACTCGTACAATACTTAGGATATCTCAACACACAGACGCTCAAATCCCAAACTAGACGTAGGTACTTTGGGCACCAGACACTGATATAGTAGTATATATATATATATAGAGACATGTTAATGCACACAAAACAAACTAAAAAATAACAAATATGCATTTTAATGAATAAGTTAATTGGTTCTCGAGCAAATACTACAAAATATACATACACAGTGGCCGCTTTAGCCGCAAACATATAAACATACCTAAATGATAAATTAACATAATTGAGTTGAAATATTAATTGCTATAACAAAGCTATTTGCATTCTGCCATATTATACTTGTTTGACTATGTTCGTGCGTGTATAATGCTTGGAAATTTACTAATACCTATATTTCTACGCTCAAAAAGTTAATTAAATTCAATTAACCCAGTAACGCATTGGAGATGTTCACGTGGGCCATAGAAAAGATTATTATTGTTAATTAAATGCAATTTCATTTTAATATATCATAAGAATAGTATCATTAACACTCAATTTTTTAATAGCTTTGAAAAAAAAACAATAAAGGAATACATAACCTATTCTTCATGTTTAATGAGCCTCGTTGAAATTTGACTAATTTAGTTGTATTGTATAAAATTAATTTAATACAATAATTACTTGAAACGTAAGTAGTAATTTTTTATAATATTAATTTAAAAAGGTTTAGAAAAAAAATAGTTTCATTTGATAACTCAATATTACGCATACAAATATGTAAATGCATCGTGATGTGTGTGATAGCCCAGAGCGCAACGAACCTGTCTCAAATTTATAAGGCCCCATAGGGCCATGGTTCGAATCCAGGCGTGTACCAATGAGTTTTTCTGACTTAAGTACACAATATCACTGACACCGTGCTTCGGAGGGCACGTTAAGCAGTCGGTCCCGGGCGCTGTCAATAGATGGCGGTCGTTACAGTTCCCAACCCGCAGTGGAGCAGCGTGGTGGACTTAAGCTCCAAGACCCCCCTCCTCACCCTAGGGGAGGCCAAAGCCCCTGCAGTGGGGTAAAAATGGGCTGATGTTGTTGTTGTTGTTGTATGGGAACACTTTGTCATGTCCTCTCTATGTTTTCCACATAGAGAGGACATGACAGTTACGACATTTGTTTTCTCAATCAGTTCCATTTTCAAATTTTTCAAATAATATACAAGAATTTACGATCACAATTTTTCGAGCTTAAGAATTAAACACCAACCAAGTGCGCATTGGAAACGCATTAAATTAGGGTTCCGTAGCTTAGTATGTGTTACTAGCAATCACCTTATCGTCAATCACATAAAATTTTATCTGGTAACCGAAAATTGCGTATATCTCAAAAACTTATCAAGATATCTTGTTCAAAACGACAATCGTTGATACTACTTTTTTGACTGTATCAGATTTTTTTCCCCACTTTCAAAAAGTTAGAGGGGAAACACACTTTGTTAATAATTTTCGAAGGTCATATCTCGCGACATATTCAACTAAATGAAAAGGTAGTATATTAACTTTGATTGTGTCGATAAGTAGTCGATAGAATCTATTGACAGTATCTATGTTGACAGATAATTTACTACCAACGACGAAACACCACCACAATATAAATTTTCAGTTTTCTTCCCCATTGTACTTATACGTTGACAACCCAACGAATGCTCGATGCATTTTTTAACAGTTTCCACTGAAATCACATCAAAATACTCGTTTCACGCTATTATCCAACAATTTGTTCAAATGATTCCTAATAAACAAAAGCAGTGACTAAAAGTAGCCCTTACTAAGGGAAATGTCAAAATAAATTGCGGGTATTTCTGGCGTACGAACACAGAGTAAATTGTCACTAAATTGTCATGTCGCGTACATTTTACTTCGGTAAGTATTCGTTTTAGTTGTATACCAATTGTTTTTTTCTACATATTATTATTTTATTTAATTAAAAATATAATACCTGTAAATAATTATTATAGGTATTAGATTTAAACTAAAACTTCATTTATCATTACACTATGTTATCAGCAATTATCAAGAAATGTCTTGATAATTGCGTTGCTGTCAAATTAATTAACTCTATGGTAATCGCTGACTGTTTATCAAATGTTTTGTCTGTGTGTCTGTAGCCACCATGGAACCATGCATGTAATAGGTAGCCACTCTACACACACAGCTACAAAACATTTAGGAACTTCTTCTTCTTCTTCTTCTTAGTTATGGCGATTAAGGAACTTAGTATTAAACAAAAGAAATGAAGAGCGAATATCTTCGATAAAAAATATATAGGATAACCAAGTTCGAACTAAATAACGTCCACCGAAATGCATTAAAATAATCTGTACAAGCTCTTTTTTAAATCAGTTTAATCGATGTGAGAATACAATAAAATCGCATGTTTGCTATATTATACCAAAATCTGTGTCGCCGAAAGTGCATACAGTCTATATTATTTTAATATACTTATTCATATGTTAACTTTGCCACAAAAAAATAATATTGTTCAATTAAGTTATTGATATTGACGTTATGCAGTGTTCGTATGTTTTTGATATTTGATTTGTTATTAACTATATTAGAAGAATTTAACCATGTATGATCATAATATCATAATCATGATAATATCATGATCATAACGATAACGAATATGATTCATCTCTGTAGGCATAACCTGTAACGGAATTAACCACAGCAAAACTCACCATCAAACCATGCAAAGCGTGACAAAGCACATTCCTGTTATAATAAACTAGAAGCTTGAATTTTACAATTTACAATGTGGCAGAGTTTATAGTATAACTTCTTTTTTAATTTCATATTTATTGAAATACATTAAGTGTTTAGTTAAGATTTGTAGTTATTTAAGTTAAACTTTATATTTCGATTATCAGTATGATTTTTACACGACCACGGTGGGTTATGATTTTAGCGCTGTTCCGTTTGTTCTGGGCTAGGTACTATATGATATCACATAAAACTTAACATGGTGGCTTATACTTAAAATTAAAAAATTAAAAAAAAATGTTTTTGGTATGCAATGCAACGAAAGGTTATACTAAGTATTGTTACTTTTTGAAAACATGGTTACCTATAAGTACACATACAACCCAAAAAAATTACGTAAGTCTTAATTTAAAAATGTTTATATATCATTTATTCCTCAAAATAAAGAACTAGGACCGACACCAAAAACCCCTAATCCCAAAACTTTTAAATAAAAAAGCAAGTTTATACTAAAACCCTATTACGGCTTATAAAAAACCCACTAAAAAGGTATAAAGAAGATTTCGATATCGATTGTTTGTAACATATCTTCAGAATCAACGTTTATTACTATGTTATTTGTACTTAAAATAAATATTAGTTTTCGTATAGTCGTAGTCATACGTCATTTTAATTTAAGTAGATAATTTTAAATGAAGAATGTTGTGTCTCCATTAAATATTTGTTCGAGATACAATACGATTGTAAAACGACGCGACGCCACCGTAGTTTAGCCGCGGGATGTAAAGATCACAGGAAACTATAATCTTGTGTGTTAACCCTTTATCTCGACAAGTGCCAACGGCCACTTCCCATCAAAGTGGCCGCCTCAAAGGAAGCTGCTGAACAAACATTGGAGTATAGAGTGGGCTAATATTTAAGTTTTCCTTTCTCTAGTGAAACACCTGAGTTCATTTTAAATGTTAATAACTTTATGATTAAAATTATAAATCTATTGTATATATTGTATAATAATAAATAAGTTAAGAGGAGTGTGTAGTGGCAAATCGCTATACAAACGGCGTTAACGGTTGTACTCCATTAAACCTTAACCGATTGGAGCAAAAAAATATATGGTATTCAGATCACAAAAAACTAGGTTAATACGTTAGTAATTTTTTATGTACTTTGACACATCATAAGAAAAAAAAACTTAAATGTGCGGGTGTTTTTTCGTTTTTTTTTTAAATACAACATATTTTAAAATTTCAAATAGTTTTATGTTGAACTTGTTGGGAAAAATTTAATGATTTTGAAAAAGACTTCAGGCACTTAAGTTTTTTTTTCTTATGATGTAACAAAATATTTTAAGAATTAAAAACTTATAAACCTAGTTTTTGGTGATCCGAAAACTATATAATTTTTTCAGGAACTAAAAGTAGTATAACCGACTCTTTAATATGAATGTCAGTAGGTACAATCAAGAAAGTATCAAAATGCATTTATTTCAGATGTTTTAGTAAAAATTGGTAAAATCCATAGAATTAATTAATGAAATTGTATAAAAAAAAACTGTGCACTTTTCATTGTACAATACGCTTTCTTGAAAATGATTTTTTTTAATGTACAACGGGTTAAGCTATGAATTTTAACAAGAATCCACAGGACCGTGTTAAAAAGTAGAATCTTTTAGTAAAATCTTTTTTTTTTTTTTGAAGATTCTTATATTAACAGAAGTCCGTCTTTAAATGTACAAACATAAATACATCCAATGCGTTTAAAAATGCCTAAGATATTGCTTGGTATCTAAAAATTATTGAAACGATTTAATCCCTAGTACGTGATGTAAATGTAAACTTTAACACACAATTTACGTATTTTGGCGTTTTTATTACTGAGAGTGTCACCATGTGAAGGTATTTTTAAACGATTTATTTATAAATTTATATACCTACTATTCTATTTACTAATTTTATATATCGTTCTAGGGACTACTAGGTGTAAGACATGCTTATTTACACTTCCTTAGAATTGAACGAAGTTTCAGTATTTTAATTTAAACTCAGTAGTTTCAGTATTTTAAATTAACATTAACCCAATTGGGTCACATTGAAAGTCACGATCCATTTAATTGACAGAGACAATTGATTGATATGATCCATGACAAGTTAGTAGGTTAATCATTGTAGGAAATATTTACAAAAGTTAATTAATGAAACTATTACACTGACAACAAAATTATTAATAATAATAATAATAATAATACATGGGACTTCCCACACAGTGCCATCTAGTCCCAAAGTAAGCAAGTATTATGCTTGTGTTATGGGTTACTAGACAACTGATATAAATACGTAAATATTCTTTATAATATATACATATATATATTTTTTTTTTTATATATAACAACCAAGACCCGGTACCAGTATCAATATTCATCATATTAATACTGACCCGACCTGGGATTCGAACCCGGGACCTCTAGCCCCGTAGGCAGGGTCGCTACCCACTAGGCTAAGCGGTCGTCGATTAAGACGACAGAAGATGAACCATACAAACTTAGTTAATTCCAGATATTTAATAGTGTTTATTTTTTATAAGTAGTTAATTTTAGTTTTTAATTAGATTTCATTTTAATATAAGCTTATGTTTTTAGTTAATTTAGATTCTAGAATGCATTTATTTTGAACAGACAAAATGATCAGGTAGCGTTTTGCAAATTTTGGAACTGAAAACTTAAAATTTCATAGAGAATTCTATAAAAAGACGATAACTATGATCTGAGGAATTAGATATTTCGTAATAATTATACACACGTCGTGAATTTTGAATCCATTTGTAATTAATATTTAATTGGTATACATAGTTACCGATAGAACATTTTGTGTTTTATTAAGCACCGTCTTTAGATAGTGGCGTTGTTTTCCGTTTAATCTTTAGACGGACGCGCCGGGAAATGGCGGAAATTGAAAATAAACATTTCATCGGCAGCACGCACTGGCCAAATTGACAATACAACCAATTTGCCGTTCGCGCCACCACCTTTGTATGGGAATTGAAAAATAATATTACTTTTTTTACGCGACAATTGCGCTTGGCCAATCTCGAAAATAAACTATTACCGCCGTTACATGTTTTTGAATCGAACTAAGGGAGTTCCGTTTTAAAAATTTATCGCATAATGTTTCAGTGCAAACTTCTAGTAATACTTTGCTATAATATCATTGAACACATGACGCGAAAATTAACATCATGCGGTACCTATACTAATGGATTTCGAATAGGCTTGACATGTTACTTTGACACAGTTGTATTTAAACAAATGTTTTAAAGATTTCAGTGAGGGCAGTGTGTTCTATCTATAAAAATACCTTGCGATTTTGCTCAATAAGTGACTCGAATCTTGAGTTGCTTTGTGTTGACAAGGCCAATGGGGATCCCAACTCCTCCAAAGGGCGCATCGTTAACATGACCATTGATGTATGTCACATGCATACAATTTTTAACCTATGTTGTATTGTACATTATTTAGTAAACAGCTTAAGTGCATATATCGTATTAATTTACCTACTCTACTGTCTTAAAAGGATATCATGTAAATTTATCTCCAATAGTCCATACCTGACAACAACGTCCGCTTTCCATCCAGACTGAATTGAATCCTTTTTTTAATTCGGGTTTCAAATCCTTTATATTCTGTGTTGAATATATTGTTTAATCCGTGAATTAACAGGATTGAACAGTGACCACAAAAAAACATTTTAAAAAACACTAACGAAATCATTGGTAGTTAGTCGCACTTAAATCCACCACGCTACTCCAATGCGGGTTGACGGATTGTAAGGACCACCATCTATTGACAACAATTCGAACCGACTGCTTAACGTGCTCACACGCCCGGATTCGAACCAGGGCCACATGACCTTATAGATTTGAAACAGTTTCGCTGCTCACTGTTGCTATCACTATACTACAAAACATGAAAACGATTAAAAAAATATTTTTTGTTACTAATCTCCTCTACATTCAGATAACTAAAGCTGTTATTGAGTTCTACAACTGGGTTGTTGTATCGCTCTACTCAATCGCTCTGTGCGATATCCCAGACGCAGTTTCCGGTGCTCTCCCATTCAACTCTATAACAACGGAATCGTAAAAACAGTACTGCTTTGTGCTCGTGAATCAATGTTTGTACAACTAATGACTTGTTTCGTTTCCATTTCACACAGAAATGTTTATAATAAGTTAAGGTGACGAGCGTTATGGTTTCTTGGGGATCATTTTTCAATTTGTTTCAGCTTACATCTCGAATTCAAAGGTTTTAAAGTGTTTGTTTCGACATTACAGTTATAAAAATTAAAAAAATGTTTACAGTACTACGCACGAATCTTTGCCGTTGTGAAGTTATTTACAGAAGCGTCGCAGTAGCATATAATGAAGAAGAGGGAGAGGTCGGATAGCTCGCCGCTACTCGCTCACGCGCGCGGCTACTCCTACCTCTCGCTGCTCCCGTGGCGGTACCTGCGTATTGAACATTCGAAGACAACTCAGAGCGGCAAAGATTCGTGCTTAGTGTACTAGATCGCTATAGGACACATGGAAGAGTCAGATAAACTATAAAATAAGAAGGAGTACAGTTCCAATCAAACCTTATGGCGGATGTGAATATAGGCACAAGTCGCGTCGCAGTAACAAGTTCTAGGTGTAGCGGGACGCAGTAGAGCGAGGGGCATATGACTGTACCTGCGCAAGCACGCTTATAGCGTTCTATTCCGATCCACCATAAAGTTTGATTGGAACTATACTTAACTATTGATATATGATCTAATGATTGTAATAGATGCTATTTTTAGTGAATTGTGATTGAATCAAAAATACGATAGCAGGTAGCACTTATTTCAAATAAGATTTTTTGTTTAAAAACATCGAGTTTTTAAGGTAGCTTTTTGCGCTTAATGAAACATGCTTAATCACTCCAATTAATTTTTTTATCATTTACGATTTGTTGAAAAGTCGACCATGTCAAATATAATTTACCATTCAAAACAAACCGTTAAGATTAAGATGTCACCTTGTCTGTTTAATTAAGGTCACATAATAAAACGCCTATCTGTCATAAAATCCACTAGATTTTTATGATACAATCATGTTTTATGCAATTAAGCGTTTATAATTTTCTTCTAAAGGCTAGTTCTGAAATTTATTATAATCATCAAGATGGAGCCTTTCACACTTATAAACGACCGAAAACCAGATCAAAATGTCAGACTCGGAGATTAGATAGACCATACGTCATTATCAATGTTTTATATTTTATACAAACATGTTGCTAAATTACATATGAAATGTAGGTATATTATTTTATTATTTCAGAATCTTATCATTTTTTTTTTTGTTTTCCAGTACGAGTACTTGTAGGTCGCACTAAATTCTACTTCGCAGTGAATATGTCAAAATACTAAGTGGCGTAAATATCTTTGGTCTATATTTGGCGTATATTTTTTTGGTCACATTTTTGTGATCACGATGCAATGTCTATATAGACATCCATATTCCGAAATTAAGATGAAAAAGTATTTCATAGCAATTAAATCGGATATAAATATGTGTTCAAAATTTTTCCGTATATTTCGGTAGTTTGAATTTTCAGATATTACGCTTTATTTCATACTATTATTTTAAAACACATGACTAGTTGCACGTTGCACCATAAAAAACTATTTTACTCTTAACTACTGTCATGATTAATAAGTAATAAAAAATTATTCTCTGGAGAGGTCATTGAACAACTAAAATATTTCGGGCGTCATATAGAACTAAAAATAAACGAATCAATACATATTATAAAGTCTCCGCCGCGTCTGTCTGTCTGAACGCGATAAACTTAAAAACTACCAAACGGATTGGCATATGGTTGACACCAATGAACAGAGTGATTCAATAGGAAAGTTTACGTGTATAATTTATTAATATTTTGTTCATATTTGTTGAAATATGACGATTATTGTTGAAGAAGTCGGAAAAAATCAAGCCGGCTGGGAGCTTTCATCGAAAACGCTGCCTAATCCTTTTGAGATATAACAAAATAATGTATGGAGGGATCGTGTATCTTATATAGGACTAAAGAAAAGTCCGCGATGGCATATGACTATCTTCTATGGATAGCTTACTATACCTATTTTTAGGTTTTACAACAGAAAAAAACATTACGGCTTAAATGCTCTGCTACCCGTGCGAAGCCGGGGCGGGTCGCTAGTATTTGATAAAACTAAAAATTTTGGACATCAGGTGTATAGACGTCATCTGACATCAAACTCTACCTGTACCCGGTTGTCAGTTCCGGGTGTAAACGAGCACAACACGACCGAGACACTCCGGGTTAAAATATTTCAAGCTTATTATCGTGTCGTTCGTGTGTAAGCGCACGCGCACGTCATTAATGAGCTAGGCCCCTTATCAATCAATAGCACACAGGATGTCGTGGCGACTCATTCATAGGCTATTAAAATTAAAATTTAATAACAGTGCCTCTCGGTTAATGTCATATGTTCCATTAATTAATATAATTCTCCCATAACACCAGGCCAGGAATGAAATATTTTTTAATTTGTTTTTAAAAATATCTTCTTGTGACGTTTGACATTAACAAAATTCTAGTGTTTTTTTTATTCATGTTCATTATGTTTTTATGTTACACTCATAATTGTACGTTGTTAAACCATATTACAATTAATCACACAAAGTTTTTTTTTGTATACATATATTACAGATATTTAATTATATGTAGGTACGAAATTATTAATACTGATTTATAGTTACTAAATATATAATATTTAATATAATACTTTTAACCAATTTCAGACGAAAGGCTTCTCCTTATTCTATTACGACGACCGCTTAGCCTAGTGAGTAGCGACCCTTCCTGCGAAGCTGAAGGTCCCGGGTTCGAATCCCAGGTCAAGTCAGTATTTATATGATGAATATTGATACTGGTACCGGGTCTTGGTTGTTATATGTATGTGGTATGTCTTCGGTTGGTATCCGAAACACAAGCTATACTTAGTTTGGGGTCTAACTGTTGTTGTGATGTATGCGTTATTATTATTATTATTATTACTTTAGTAAAAAAATTATATCGCTAAACATTAATTTATACTTGACTAATAGGTATACGTAAATATATAATTGAAATAATATTTAATTTTTTTAAATTTCAGGTACAGATTCATAACAGCCTTTTGAATTTTTAACAATTTGGTAAGTAGATACCGAAAAGTGTTAAATTACATATAGTATTTTAACAGTCAAGTTAATTTAGGTTTTGAAGCATAATCAAAGTTATTGATTGATTGACGACCGCTTAGCCTAGTGGGTAGCGACCCTGCCTACGAAGCTGGAGATCCCTGGTTCGAATCCCAGGTCGGGTCAGTATTTATATGATAAATATTGATACTGGTACCGGGTCTTGGTTGTTATATGTATGTGGTGTCTTCGCTTGGTACTCAAAACACAAGCCAATGCTTAGTTTGGGGCCTAGACGTTGTTGTAATGTATGCGTTATTATTATTTATTTGCCTAAATTATAATATATTAACATTACTGATTTTTACATTTAAAGGGATAATAATAACAAAATAATGCGTAGTTACTATATCCACCAAACGAATAGATACTTATGATTAGTTAATGATTTAAGCAGGCATTGAGTTTAAGTAGTCTCCTTTCTTGGAACACTAGACGTACGATATTAAAAAATATGTCTCAAACATCCCACACGTACATTGCCATAAGTACTTAAACCATACTTAAATGTTAACTTGTGTTACATTTGCCAATGTGGTACAAAAATATTACTACCTATGAGTGAAAGAGTATAAGTGCATTGCACTCCTTATATTTTGAAGACTTTACAATATAAAATTTGCAATATATTTTTTTTAAATTTATAGAAGCGTAAAAACTAATTATGAAAACGTTATTAGGTTCTAACAGCATTTTTTAAACTAATCTAAAAATCCGTCCAGCAAACGGGTTATCCATTAAACCAGTATAAAAGATTTAATTTAAAATTCTCTATGAAATCGTCTAGCGTTAAATTTTAACAACTATCAAAATTTAATTCCGCCGCCGACCGTAAATTAATACATAAAAATAATGAAATATAACAACGCGTTAGATTAGTTCGTTAAGTGAGCGTTATTAATTCGGTTTAATTTAATTAGTTATTCTTTTTAATACCACTAATTGTTGCTACTGATTATACTGAGAAAGTACACTGTACAAGCTGCCGAGAGTACTTATACTAGTTTACTTCCTTTTCGTTTCTTCTTAAGTTTAATTTAATTTTTTAGTATAATTAATTTGATAAGTTTATTAACACAAAAAATAATATCTTACACTTTTTGTAGACTGTACCAAACGCCTCGCCGCAGGAGATCTATATTATTTATATCAATCAAAACGTAATTAAAGAATAATCTAATAAATTATTTTATACTTCTATTACTTTTTAAAATATAAAATGTCCTAGAAATCACGTCTTCAATGTTCAATAGGTGTCGTGATTGATCGTATTCAATCACCATATTGTAAAAGCTAATCAAGCGGAGTTTTCAAACATCAATTACACAAAAATTTCTTAGAGTTGACACACATAGAATAATGGCTGTGTAATCATCGAAGAGCCCGTCTAAATTAATAAATGCTAATTATAAGTAATGGACGGCACTCGATGGGCCGCAAATGAACGAATGTATAATAGAATGGTTCCCCACAAATAAAAGCAATTTTCTTACGCCGCCGCCGGCGCAGGGCCAAAGTAATTTAATTAATGGATCGCATAACTCTGATTAAACTATTTCTAGGAATCGAACCCCGGACCGATACGACACAAAGTAATGAACCGGCAGTTCCGCCCGACTCGTGCAACTTTCGAAGGTGGACAAGCATTGTGTTTTTTAGTCTGGTAGCGCAGTGGCGTGGTTATCTGAAAAACTGAAATTCAACTATATCAATTATAGATAAATCATTTATTGGCAAATTATTATTTTTTAAAATATATATAATAAAAATGATAATTATTATTAGAAAAAGTAAGAAGCATCTCTGCTTGGGGTTCAAAAATGGCTATGGAGATTTAATATTATAACTAAATAAAGTTATAGGAAATGAATTTTGTAGAAGAAAAATTAGTTTTTAAAAAAATTGAAATTTTTAAAGTAGGTGGGTATTGTTACTTTAGGATTAGTTTTAACGTAGGAAAAAATCGTATAACCTGCATGATTCCTGTTTTTTTCATGAGTTTATGTAATTCGTACCTACTTATTTGAAATTAGTAATTTATTTGATGTTGTTCCAAAATTTGTATTATAAAAATATTTTTTATACAGACAGAAATCGAAATCATACTGAAAACATCGTGTCATGTGAGTCTCTATATATGTTTCTTGTCTTTTAATACATAGCACTATTAGTTTGTTGTGCAGCCATTGTAAAAACAAAAATTGTTACGAAAATAAAACACATTTTTGTAATATGTTTTAGTGAACGCTGGCACTTATACATTTAATACCGAAAAAGCTCTCAAGGAAGTTCTATAAATAAGTCATAGATCGGGCCCTTATACAGCTTTTATCTAATCTAATAAATGTTTAATAAGAATTAGGAAAGTGGCACTCCCAGAGCGAGCCCTCATTGCATTAGGGCTGCATAATGTCAGAATTGACACACTGCGACCGCCGCGCCATCTACCTCCCAGCTAATACTTTAATGGACTCGCTCTATTCATTTTTGTTTATAATATCACCTTTTACAGCACGATGGTACTCAATTTAGATGTTTTGTAAAAATAAATGATACCTTATCGTTGTGAGAAACAAATCGCGTTAGAATTTAGTTACTCGATGAAGTAAATTTTTTTCCAATAACTTTACAATAAATTTATTAAACTGGCGACAAAATAACATGAACTTTCTATGTGTGAGAAAAATTAAACCATATTATTTATATGACTAAATTATTTGCTGATTGCTGCTTGAATATAGTTGCTTTAGCAGTATCGACCGTCACATAATATTTAAGGCTATTATTTATTGGATTATTTATCCGATTTCACATTAAAAATTTCTTATAATTTTAATATTACTTTAATAATACATGTAGTTATACAAACAACGAAGCCGGCAATGGTAGTGTGAGTAGCTATCGATTTAGACATCAAAACGCAATTATTTTTTAAAATTTTTGTCTGTCTCTGTACGCATCACGCAAAAACTACTGGACGGATTTTGATAAAATTCTACGCGAAGATAATTGAGTACCTGAGTCAATAAAGACGATACTTTAAACTGCGGACAAATGTCTCATTCCCACGGGAAAATACAAAAACTGGTTCTACACCGACACGCCGGCCACCGCACACACGACATCGCTGGCACAGCTAACACTTAATATAGTTTTACTGTTAAGTTTAAAAATTAAAATATTTCATTTTCTCGGATTACGCGTTATCGCTACCGTTAACTTTAATCCTAAGTGACGTTTTAGAAGTTATCAAAATTTAATTTAGTCCAATAACGTATTTAAATTTAAATTGTCTATTGAATATTTAACAGTTTCATCTGGTTGATTGTGGTATAACCCTATTCCATAAAAGACTGGTATCATATCGCTGAGTGGATGACCCATTCGTGGTGCATTCGATATTATGTCTCATAATCATATGATCAAGTTAGAGAACCAGTAAATTCTAAAATATTCTAGTGATATCTATCCCCATTGTGCTCTTTAAATTCAATTTACTGCATTACTGTAATTTGTATAAACCATATTGATGCAATTTTTACTATAACCTGACATCAGTATGTAATATAATTAAAAAATAGGCATAACACAAATAAACTTATTCAATTTTAACAATACCTACACATGAACTAGTATTCATATGTATTAAAATGTCATTTTAGCACTAATTAATAATTTATTTTATCTATTACTTTTTTAAATCTTTAGTTTGTGTTAATTCAATGTCAAAGATAATCTATCTGCTATCTCATTTCGATCTGATTTTGTTGATTTGTTGGAGTGCGTTGCTATTTATATGCGAAGGTTTAAACATCTTCCCGCCTTCCAGAAAACTACGATGAATTTAAATTAGTCGTAGTTTTTTTGTAAGAAAACTTTTGTACTGAAACAAAATTCGTGAAGCTTAAAATTTTATTTAATATAATCCAATCGGTCGATATAAAATTTTTAATAGAAATCCATCGCTTGAAAGAATATCCCCATAGGTTTGTTATTTATTTGAAATACTGGTATTGACCTATGATATTTTCTTAATTATATTATGTCTGTATATACATTTCTATGCGACATGGTGTTCAATACGTTGAGAATAGTCGCCCCTGGTTACTTCTAGGAGACATTCAATTTATAGTTCATACAAAAACCCATTTGGATATCGACGCCATAAAAGTAAGCGCGTTCACGGTGCTGGGTTTCATTCGACTAAGTAACAGCCAATTATGGACCAATTCAACTTGGATTGTAAACACTTATTTATCGAGATTATTACGAAAGTAATGTGAGACATTTCTCGTTATGTTATGATTTATGTAAAGTGTCATTTATATTATGAAAGTGATCGCAGCTCCAATTTTAGTGATATTGGTAAGCCACGAATGTTTATTTATTTATTTGAAAAATATGATTTGTTTTCCACATTGTTTTATAACATCACTAGCGACCCGCCCCGGCTTCGCACGGGTAGCAGAGCATATAAACCGTAGTGTTTTTTTTTCTGTCGTAGTGTCATATCAGTTTTTTGCGTCGAACACGTGGATAAGATTTAATTAGATTTATATGTAACGTAATTGCATCCTACTTGGAGTATTTTTAATGTATGTATTTTATTTCCAATTCTGGAAATTTTTAAAAAGTAAAAAATATATACATAAAAACAAACTAAAATATTTCTGTATATACAACGTTGATAAGCAAACCATCAACTAAAATTAATCAAACCAAATTTGTCGCCATTTCTATATGAAAATCATAGATTATGTGAACTGGACAGTTTGCATACATACCTAGGTATAAAATGTTGGGGAACTTTATGATTTAGTTGTAACTAATTATTTTTTATTTTCTTTGCTACTCAACCTATGCCATCGCGGACTTTTCTTCAGTCCTATTAAAGAGAAACAATTCCTACATACCTTATTTTATTATATCTCAAAGGGATTAGGAAGCGTTTTCAATGAAAGCTCCTAGCCGGCTTGATTTTTTTCGGACTTCATCAACAGTAATCGTCATATTTCAACTAATGTTCACAAAACATTAATAAATTATACACATAAACCTTCCTCTTGAATCACTCCGTCCATTGGTGTCAATAATAAATCCGTTCGGTAGTTTTTGAGTTTATCGCGTTCAGGCAGACAGACAGACAGACACGGCGGGGGACTTTATTTTATAATATATAGTGATATAATTTAAAGTACGGGAGATAGAAGAACGATAATAGTACATTATGATGCAAGTATTATGGTAAGCTGCATATAACAGTCGAGGTATTTATATGCACAAGACGAAGCCGAGTGCTTATAATAGCCAGCTTTCTGGGTACGAGTATCATACGACGTTTTGAATATACGTCAGATTATTAAAATTAGGTAGATACTTCAAATGTAATAATGGCGGAAGCTAAGGGCGCGAGCGGGCTGTTCTTCGCGGTTTACGCATGCTTTACAAATAGAATGCTCGTTTGTGATGGGTGTAAAATAAAAAGGCCTAGTATTGTAAAATACAACATTACGGTACAAGTTTCGATGTTGTAGTGACCGTATTAATAGCAAATGTATTGAAAATACTATCTATAAGTTTCTATTATTATAAATAACTAGCTTTTAAGAGATTAGCTTGCTTGTAAAGAAATATTATAACGATTACGTAGGTATATATAATAGGTAATTTTTTTTTGTAGGTATGTATAATTATCAGATGGCCGTCGTTAAAATGCACCAACCTGCACTGGAGCAGCATGGTGGATTAAGCTCAAAGCACCTTCATTCTGATGGAAGGTTTAAGCCGCTGCAGTATAGCAAGGCTGATATAGTAAATGGTTTATGACTACTATTCATATATTAATTTGAATACACCTAACTACACACTAAAAAAAGTAGATATTGGACCTCAAAGTAAATTGGTTTCGCGTTTTCACGCCGTTTCAGTTTAAATTGACCGTATTCCATTGATTTATTAATTTTAATAATAAGGATTTATAGTTGGTAAACTAAAGCGAAATAAAAGCGTCCGCAACGTGCGTGGGTCGATAGCCGATGCCGCCCGCCGCGGCCATTCCGATGTGTGCGTCAGTCCATGCAAATACTTATTATGGGTCGGACGTGTCACACTGTTTACGGGAATGTGACGAAAATTAAATCGTGATAATTTTCAAATTAAATGAAAAAATAATCGCATAACCGTCTGCAGGCATAAACTAATGTTAAATTAATATATTTACTTACCGCAAATACAATATTCAGCTCTTTTATGCGTCTTTGGCGAGTAGTTTTAAAAATTTTTACGACACAAATCGGTATCGTGCACATTTATTCGACGTTAAGCCATTACACTGACTAAAACCGGTTGGTGGACTTATTGCGTTTTGGATGACTTTCTGCGCGGACACTTTAGAACGCTGACAGCCCATCTAGTTATATTGATACATCGATGCCATATACTAACTCTAGATGTAAAACTTGTGATATATTACACTCACAGCGAGCAAAATGGGATGACAATAACCATTAGGTATGAGGTTTCCAGGCACTGCAAGGTCTAATCTCGGCCAGTACACTTGTTGTTATCATGTAGATAATATAGTGAGATGCCAGCCATTGTAAGATCTTAGTTACAGTTCTTGACATTCGTTAGTTCTTTTATATTTTTCAGGCCCAAAGGTATCGGATGTAGATTATTGTCGAGGAGGGTGAAAATCTCAGATTATTAGTGAAAATGTAGCGCTACTTTACTCTCTTTTGAGTCTATCACATTTTGGTGAGTTTATAAGCATAAGAAGTAAAATATATAAAATTATATAATTAACAAAACTCGTTACTATCCTGGCAGCTTTATAATTCCTATCTCCACTTTCAAGACAGCGAGTAAAAAATAACTTTGTACTGTCTTTTATTCCAACAACTCATATAGAACGTAACTCCTTGACCTGGAGTTGCGTGTTGCAGAGGAGACAATGCCAGTGCTACACATCACATCCTCTGTGAGTGCACTAAGGGCATCACGTATGAAGCGTCTGGGGGTATGCTATCCCAAACCGGATGAGTTCTGCTACCTAGAAAATATTTAAATCATACACTACACGCAAAATGTATTTAAGAATTAGCTATTAGTAGGGTCAAAGGATGGAGACGCAATACGTCTTAATAAATCGCAGTGTAGAGCAAGCCATCCTAATAAAATAGAATAAGAAGGTAAGAAGAAGAACTCTTTGACTCAATTTTTAAAGTGGCTTTAAGAAGACAATTGCTTTCATTTGTTAATTTAATAGAGCCATGTTACGTCTGATGTGTCATCATAAAAACAGTAATAAATAGACCGGGATTTTGAACTTCCACGTTCACTTTATCCACTATATCTAACACTAGCTACAAGTTGTAACGACGCGTAAGTTAATTACACAAAGCAATTGATTTAAAAGGCGTCTTCTTCACCGCAACGATGCCGCGGGCAGAAAAACTTTTCAATTTCACTAAAAGGGAGTGGTTTGTGTCTCACAAGTCCCGTCTGGTTATCGGCTTGTAATGTATGAAGCACCGGTTCTTATTTTATAACTCACTCCGCGTAATAGACCGAGAACTTGTTTTAATTCAATTATAGCAACCATTACTCGTTAACGCTCGATGTATAATGCTGATAAAAAATTAATTAAGATCGGATAGATTTTTTTAATAGTTTATATAGTTAATTTAAATCAAAATATTATAACATTAACAACTTATTGTGCCTACAAATTATAATTTCTCTTTCCGGTTCCTGTATCAATTCTACGAGTACAAATTATTTTCTTGAGTTTTATGACAAAATGATAAACACATTTTCGCGTTTACTACATCAGTTAAGTCGGTTACAGGGTCTTATTTACGAGATTGAAGCTGTAACTAGATATAGTATAAATTATTTTAGAAATATTGTTGGGGCTCCAAATGACTTTTGGAATAAAATATAACTACGCTCATCGTATGAGTCAAGTAACCTATTTTTATGGAATATTTTAAGGAGTTTGTCCTTCTCGTAATATTAAGAAAAGTTGATTAGTGTTATTTCCCATATTACCAATTAAATTGATACTTTCGTTGTGAATGAGACATTAAAAATTTCAAAGGTATTGTGTATCTAATATCACAACATCACAATATAATATACGTTGTTTTAGATATCACTATGAAGTAAACTGATAACTCTGACAAAGCTTTACTAGGAGTATAGGCTCCAGATAAAAAATGGAAAAATTAAATTTTTAATATTCGTCATGGAGTTATGTATGTATTCGTGCCGCTCCTTAGTGTTAGCTGCGAGTTAAATTTGTATTTCAAACATATTGTTTCATACCTGGTGTCTTGATTTGTTGCACCTGAACGTATACGCCACACAATGATATGACAGCCACGCTATGTTTTGATACAGAAGAACTTTAGCCATGTATTGTTCCAGTGCGCCGCGGCGTGTTTTAACTCCATGATATCAGTCAGTAATCGTGTGTAGGATCGCGAATACGAAATTACACAGCCAGTGAAAATATCAGTCACAGAATCAACTTCAAAACACCATCGATTGATGTAACTCGTCATAAATTTTGTCGTAAACATGCTTCATAAATTATGATGACGACGATTTGGAACATTTTACAGCCGCCATCAACTGCCGCTTTATGACATAGGGATGCGACTGTGACGTTTCGTAATTAATACGAGACGTTTGTTTTTATAATATAATAAAACGTCAGCGGAATAAGTCGTTATGCGATACCTATTTTATGTTCGCGTTGCGTTACCCCTTAACGTTTCGCTTGTAGGATGTCTCGAATCGCGTATGCGAAATTAATCGCCGCAATGAAATTGGTTACAATATTTGGTCGTTATTTTTTTTATATTATACGGACAATAAAAAAACACTTACGCGTTCAGTAATTCTTATTAGTTTAAGAATTGAGGTCGAAAAAGACGATGATGCACTGGTAGATGGATCAACAACTTTATACGATTTTTCCGGATCTTTATGTATATTATGCTTTTTTATTGGATCAACTACTAAAGTCTGTTTTTAAAAAAAAAAAAAGAAGAGAGGAAAACTCAGAAGAGGCATACTGACTTTGCACGACAATGCTTATGTGCATTCTGCTCAAGCAACAGAGCGAGCCATGATTGAAAACAGTTTTGTAAAAGTTGAGTAGATACGGATCCTACAGCCCAGAACTTAGGACCTTGCGATTATTTCCTGTTTAGACTTTCTAAGAAAGATTTAATGGAATGACGTTTTTAATAGAGACGACGGTTGCAGTAAATGAGCAAATGGACAATAAACAGAAGAAATATTTTGTAATGGCTCAATGTCTCTATAAACATGGAATATGTCCATTTACCTCTCAGACGACTACAAAGAAAAATTAAAAAAAAGTGCCTTTGATCGTTTTTTTTTTAGTTAGATGGATTACTTATCAGATTCTTTTAGAAACTTGTCGATGTGGCATAGATTTTTGATAAATGCATTATCAAAGATATGTATTACCTCCTGCGTCCGCTCCAGTGACTGTGATTTCGTGATCAAATTTACTGTGTTTTCGCAAACAAAATGCAGTGAAGTATTTATATTTATATTTTTATGCTAAAGCTGTACCATATTTTGAAGAAAAAATTTAAAAACAATTAATAAATTCTTAATTTTACCCGTAGTGCGGATATATATTTTTAATAATTGTCGGATCGCAAGTTACACCATGTTTAAATAAGTAGCTATTGATTGCGTTTTCGCTAAGTTTTAACGTTATTTACTATAAAAGTACGAGTCGACTAGAAGCCCACTTCTGTGCTAAACGTTTAACCACTCCTACTCTAGCTAGCTGTGTAACCATTTGGCGAGATGGCGAGTTTCAGCCCGGTTTCAGTCCGCGAGGTCCCCGCGCGCCAACCTTTACCGAATAACGAATCCTCGCTCTATTCTTTGTATGGCTTTGCTATAGAAATTCGAACGAACTTTTGGAAATCTTCAGAAATATGATCAAATCTGGTCTCAATTTTGTTATAGGAATTTTGCCCAACCCCTGGTAATTCGATCAACACCATTATTTCATCATGTTCTTGCGACATATAGATATAACAATAATATTATACTTATATATAACGCAAAAATTTAGTTCTAAAAGAGGAAAATTTTAATATTTCCCCAATTTTTTCCTTATCGCATTCAGTAAGTGCACATTGCACTATAATGCAAACCGCACAGTGCAGTCTAATACCACCAAAGGTATCCGAACGGGGGTCGAAGTTATAAAACTGAAGTTCCCAGACTCCAAATTGAGTCGGACATCTCAAATAGATAAAGCGATATCTGTAAACTTTATAGTTTTGTTTTTGGCAGTTTTGACATCGCTTCCGTCTACTTATTTGTTCCTACGGTGGTGTGTGGAACTTTTAACTCTCCGACGTATATTCCACGTGAGTGCCTGCACTACCTTGTTTATGGTCTTAGATCTTGGATTGTTTGTCTATACATCTGTTATGTCGATCGATATTTGCTAAGTTGAAAAAAAATACACAACGACAATAGAACTCCTACTTTTTGGGAACATCCTAGTATTTGAATTTACGCCGGCCGGTATCTTACAAATCAGAATTAAAACACAAGCACAGTTACAAATTAGTATGTTATTATTATTTTTTTTCGCTTCAAACAACTACGGTTTGATAGACCGTTTGCCGAGTGGTTAAAGACCCTAATTGCGGAGTCAAGGGTTGCGGGTTCGATTCCCGCCCGGGACAAATATTTATGTGCATGAACATGTCTATTTGTTCCGTGTCTGGGTGTAATTATTTTTTTATTTGTATATATATATATATATAATTAAATAATTAAAAAAAGTATGTATACCAGTTGTCAAGTACCCCATCACATAAGCATACTACTTGCTTACTTCGCGAGTAGATGGCGCCGTGTCAAATGTCCCAGATATCATTATTATTAACTACATGAAACCGAAAGAGAATGAATGCTCATTACGTATTGTAATGACTTTTCGAGTGTATGTATGTATATTTTTTGGCACGTTCTGTGTTAGCCTACACGGCTTGTGTTTTAACTTAAGAGGTGTCGTCTTCGTCTACGACTGAAAAAAAAAGTCCGAGTCAAAAACAAACTTTTGGTATAGTACATTTCCGGGAACATATGAACGGTATTAACTATCCTATAACACTTTTAATGCTACCATTTTGTCACAAAATACAAAACAAAGCACTACACTGCATCGGTCTGTTGTGTTATTAACACACATTTTTTTAAATAAGGCTTGTGTGAGTCCTAAGCCGAGTAAAATTAATAGAGAACTTCAGTTATTTAGATAAAAAAAACAGTAATAAAATATTATTAAAAACTTGACTTAATAAATAATTAATTGCAGTTTTATAAATTGCTTGTAGTTATGACGCGGTGTATTGTGCTTTTCGATATTTATGGCCAAAATAAACTGTAAGATATATTCACTAATCAATTTAAAAAAAAAAACCAAATTGGATAATTTTATCCCCTAATTAAATATACAATACCAGATTTTAATGTCTAAATTATATTTAGGCTAAAAGTATCCCAGCTCTTTTATTATGCATTATAAATAAACAACAAATAAATGGATAAGGTAATGACATACGCATTGCTTAGACTAATTAACAATATTTACAATATTTACAACATAAAAATATCGTCCAGGTTGGTCCCATGTGGCATCGATCCCATTACGCTTGCACTGTTTCCGCGCTGCACAGCGATGCTCAGTTGCTGTGCGAAATAGGCACCCGCTCTGGGATCGCTAGCAGTGCTGACCAGACGGGTGGACAAATCCTTTACGATTTTTTTCGTATCAGACGACCACGGACCGAGTGTCTCTACTGCAACCGCCGCAAACTCGTAGTGAGGAATCAACCCCGAGTATTTGCGCCGTTTACATAATTGGGCCTGGTTGGCCGCCGCGCCAGCACTCTGGGCCGTGGCCCGGACATGGGACGGAGCCAGAGTATCCGCACATGTGGCATCCCAAATCAAAGCACGGCCCAGGCACCAAGGCACCAACGTTGCTCCGTCGGGTCTCTTGCCATCGTCCCTGAACAAACCTTTCGGCTCTAAAGATGAGGGGATAGATGCTGTCACAAGAGCCCGGCGGATCAAGTCATTAATGGCTCCGTGGCGGTAGATACGACCGGCCCTTTTGAGACACGAAAGTCCGTGGCGACCCAGCCGGTCCACACCACGGCCACATGGGCATTGATGAGGCTCGCACACTTCTGTGCCTAACCGCAAACACACAGCGATGCGTAGTGAAACGGGATCCAAAACTGTACCGATGTTTTTGGATGGGAGTGCGTGTAGCTAGTGACCCGATTCCTTTTCAGACACAGCAAGGAGTCTCGCTCGATCAGCATCGTCAGGGGACCGGTCGATGAGATCGGCATGTACGGCTTTGACTGCTGGTAGGTCTCACGAATTTTGTGTACTGACCTCGCTAGGCATCCTTTCTCCGGGGAAAGCCGCAATCCAAACTGTCCGAGCCTCCGCCAAGCCAGTCACCTCAACATCGGCTAGGCGTGGTATATTTAAGATCCTGCCGATGAGGATAGCCGTGCTATAAGCGGAGGATAGGAAAGCCGGGAGTGCTACACTTGTCGAAGAGCGGATACCCAAACCACCATAAATGTCTAAATTAAATATATATGTACCTATATAATAAATGTTATGTTAGACTAGCGACCGTCCGGGACTTCGTAGGGGTGGTTTTTATAATTTCAAAAGTTTACGTAGAAACTCTAAACGTTACTGGTATCAAAATAATAAATGTTTATTAATGTCCAGAATTTGAATTAAATATAATTACATACCATATCTGTTTGTATTACCTACATACGCCTAACGATATCTATTGCTATGTCTGTTTTCTCTAGGTATACTCTAATATACATTAGAAGCAAGTTACAGCATCAGTAACAACAACGAGATAAGGTGTTATGGGCTCTTTATCGTTGAGGAGGCTTTAACGACACCTGAAAACGTTAAACACGGTTCTATAGTTTCGTCCAAATATTTTTAAGATGCACAAACTATTAAGTGAGACGTGCTGTTACCAGTTTATTTGGGAATATCAGCAAGAATAAATTAAATTACCGTATTTAATCACATGTGACTTAGTGAAAGTATCATTCTTGTATCATTTTTGTTATACTGAGATCCTCGTTATCCCACCGTAATACCGTAAACCGTAACACCGTAAAAAAAGCAATACTCAAGATAATCATCTTTTTTATCTATTTCAGTTTCATTTTAATTTTCAGAATAGTTTTCATAATAAATAAGCTGATGTGTGCATTTCTACCACATAACTGATAAAATCTAACATACAGTGTATTTATTTTTATGTAATCTTAACCCCATTTTGATGTAACATTCCAAGTCACTTATCTACAAATTTTGGCCAAAGCGAACCTGAGTAATACGATTTAGTTTTGTCATTCTGAATTGGGCCACTGTGTTAGTGAAATGTCATACGTGTTTTCAATTTATGCCAAGATTATACGGAAATATGTGGCGTTGTACCACATCAATATTTTATACAGTGTGTGTTTTTAATCGACCATTTTTTTGCTATATTCTATGGAGTATCAAGGTAAAAATATATTGGCTATGATTACATAAATGAATATTATTCATAACAAAAATACGGTCACCCTATTTTATATAACATCTACCTACTATTAGAGATTCATTGCGCGTACGCATATATCGGTCACTCACTTGCATTAGACGTGTAAAATGAATCGGGTAAGGCTGCGCTCGCTGTCATTTTATGCAACTTAAATTTTGTGTTGCATATTATTTTAACCTCATACGGTGGATAAGTTGCTAGTATTTCAATATAAATAATATGATTTACAATTTTTTAATAGGGTTATAATAAAATACTTAGTTGTGAGTTGTATGGAAGCCTGCGAAACAACAAAAAATAAACAACTTGACGTAAAGTATAAAAATAGGGCCCCTAAATCACTGTGACAATTATTATTAATCATGGATGTATATATAAAATAAATATACTACACATAATATACCCACACGAGTTTTGCTTAGACAAATAAAATGTTGTCACATTTGATACTGTATTTTTGCAATTAGTTTTAAATCAACATTACGGCATCACCCAATATATTGTTTCCCAAATCAAATCACTGTGGTTAATATCCCCTGTTTAGGGTCCGACAGCAGCGGTTTATTACTTTATTACTATTTTTATGCCATCACTGTATTTACACAGAAACGGCGGCGTTGGTTGCTATAAATAAGTATATATAAATATAAGTATAACTATAAGTATAAATCGTTGACTGTAACAAAGCCTGCAATTCGTTCTCCTGCACGGCTACCATAAGTTGGTTTGATGTGTGGATATTTGCTATACGTCGTTTCCTCTGCAATAGAAACTGTTTACAAAAACAAGCAATGGAAGTAGACGTTTATGTAAAATAAAACTCAATTTTTGTTATTTATAATGTAAAAAAAAAAGAAGTATAGCGACTCGTTAAAGATTTCTATGGATAGTGTCTCTAGCGGTACCACGAAGAACTGAAATTCAAATTCAATTATTTGTCGTCGCTAACGAGTGTCATGTGTTAAAACAATTCAACATGGTAGCCGAGCTGGCCAGTTTTGGCTGTATCCTTTAAAGTCTTCATCGAAGTTCTGTACTCAATTCGGAGTCACAGCACAATAACAGAGATTACGCGATAAAAGCTTAACAGAATAGCAGCTAACTCGATCATGTGGCTATCCGTGATTGTATTCAAACCTATTAAATGTTCGAATTGCGTTATAACGGCGAGCCTCTGTAATCGAATACGGGTTGAATTAACGAAATTGCGCGCCTACTCCTGATTTTAATCGATATCATGTTTTCATTCGATATAGTTATCAAAGATAATATTCGCGATGGAAAGTGATTCGATTAATGTCAAAGCTTTGTGTATACTGACGTGATTAATTAATTTGCGTTAAGTTATTCAATTACCGTTATGAGTGTTTTGAATATTTAATAATCGAGAATTAGGAATAGTAATATTATTTCTAAAATATTATGTTAGAATATGCACTTAAGAGAAGTATGTAGAGGCAAATTCCCATTCCCCGCGCTTTCAGGTTTTTTTTTTCTGGTGTTGCATCAAAATATTTTAAAAATTACAAAAACGTACCTATGAGCCTAGTTTTTGCTGATCTGACATTTTTTGCGGCAACCGTTAACGCCATTTGTATTGAAATTTGCCACTACACACTTCTCTTAATCCGTAGATTGTTGGTCGATTTTCATTTGTTTACTTTTGAGATCGTTAAGGCGATGTTAGAAGCTGAGGACGGCATTTTCAAACAACAATATCGCTTAAAGTATTTCATGTATCTTAATGTCTTTAAAATATATTAAATCACTGTCATCGTTTTATCCGACGTTCGTTTTGAAATTATTATTTAATAAGTTTTACAGATTAAAAATAAACCGTAAAAATACCTCTTAAAAATCCATTTATCAATCATTGTAGCTGAGTAAGAAGTTTGTTATAGTTGAAAAAAATATATTATATAGATTTCATAATTCTGTATTCGATGCTCGTTTTGTGTTTTTCAATAGGCGTTTCAATTAAACGAAATTAAATTTTAATAATTTTGTACTTACGCCCTTTAATTTCAAGCGGTGGGCTATTGTGCGTCTCACTTGTGTAAAGCACGAACTCGTATAACAAGGTATGTCGCCTTTGGGGCCAGTGGGCGGCGACATTCTGAATTTTCGTTGGCTTATGACATTCTCTTAATTTAAATTAAATGAGTACCGGTAGCGGAAGAAAGGAGAACATATACAAAGCTATTTTACAGTTGGCTAGGAATAAGTGTTTTATTTTGTTGAGGTTTTCTAGCCAACAGCATATATTAAAAGTTATTTCTTTCTTAAATATTTCACTTACTTATTAGTCTTTTTATTATATTATAGGATAAACGTTTCGTAGTTTAGATGTAACACTTTAAGCAATGTTCAAATAAATAAGACATTTTTTGTCGTAATTATTATTATTATCCTGATACCACTCGCTTAATAATAATAAAAAAAATAATAATAATGTATACATGACAACAATGTCTAGGCCCCAAACTAAGCATTAGCTTCTGTTTTGGGTGCCAAGCAAAGACACCACATACATATAACAACCAAGACTCGGTACCAGTATCAATCATCATCATCATCAGCCCATTTTACCCCAATGCAGGGGCTTAAGCCTCCCCCAGGGTGAGGAGAGGGTTTGGAGCTTAAATCCACCACGCTGCTCCACTGCGGGTTGGGGATTGTAACGACCGACATCAATTGACAGCGTCCGGGACCGACTGCTTAACGTGCTCTCCGAGGCAAGGAGTCAGTGATAGTTAATGTACTTAAGTCAGAAAAATTCATTGGTACACGCCCAGATTCGAACCATGGTCCTATGGCCTTATAAATTTGAGACAGGTTCGTTACGCTCTGGGCTCTCACGACAGTATCAATATTCATCATATAAATACTGACCCTACCTGGGATTCGAACCCGGGACCTCCAGCTTCGTAGGCAGGGTCGCTACCCACTAGGCTAAGCGGTCGTCAAACATGATATTATTAATATAATGTGAATATAATTCATTCCCAAAGATTCATGTCCATATGACATTATTTTTATGATGTTTATATATTATAAAAAAGTGAATCCTTGTCAAAATCCTTGTTATGTCAGTTCTAAGAAGATATATTTCTATTTCTCGCATAGGAAAATAGAAAATCCGGCCAAGTGCGAATCGGACTCGCACTCGAAGGGTTCCGCACCATCATATAATTTAAAGAAAACGAACGCGACGTTAATCGAACTTAACCATTATTGCTGTAAAATATATTTCATTTTTATTTCGTTAGTTATTTAGAAAGCGTTCGATCCTTTCTGGCTAATCCGAAAAGTAATAACATGAGTGCACTGATAGCTAGAGACAATTTTTATTACTTATTTTATTACAGTGAACTTTTGACGTTTAATATCGACTGTGATGAGAATAAGCTCTACAAAGGAAAGCGTAAATTTATAGTACCTAGTAATACAATGCAGTTTTCATCATAATTTTTTTTTTTCAAAGTATCTTTTGCAATAACATCACAAAGATAAAATATATCTACTATTCGCTTATTATTTAAAAAAATATGTTTACTTATAAAAGTACATTTTATAAGCTACTCTATTACCCGTTAAATAATACAGTCTAGTTAGCTGTGATAGTTTTCCTTTTAACTACGTTATATATACTCCTGTCATAAATGTTTTTCTACATATCCAAAAACAACGGTTTAGCTGATAGATAGGGGGGATACGTGACTTTAACAAAAATTAGGACTTTAGGAGTGTATATCTCTACAACTGTTGACTTAAATAAAAAAAAAATTGTTTGAAACATTGATATCATTTTTTAACATCGATTTCTTTAATTCGATACTTGCAACATCTGAATAAAAATTTTTTACACGTATTTTGTATGGAACCCTAGACGCGTGACAGCACTTAAGTTTAAGCTTAACTCGTTTTTAATTTATTAGAATATGATCACGCCGCTCTTGGTGTGGCCGGATCCCCATAAGCTTATGCTGCACGCTGCCGTTTCAGAGACAGCAGCAGGAATGGGGCGGCCCGCTTAAACACAGTGCGAAGAACATTGCCAGATTAAAGAACAACTTAAAGGAAAGCAATCTGCTAAATAAGTACCGCTTAGTTGACTCGTCTAACAATATGCTCTAGTAAATATACTCTAAATATGTATGCAATAGATAGTTATGGTTTACAATTTGAATGTTAGTCTATACTAGTGAAATTATTTGAGAAAGTGTTATTGATTAGGATGTATATATCTTACAATGGTTTGGTGAAACCTAAATTAGATCGGAAATTTAATGAAACATAGGCGCATCGTCGTCCATATAATATGATTAAATGTATGTTAAGCAATCGGATTAACCGATTTCTTAATGATATATGTATACGAATACCTCAAAATATTTAATTTATTGTATTAGTTGAATTCAAAATGTAAACTATATAAGTTACTACTACTATTACCTACTTGATATAAAAAAAAAAATTAAATAATAAAAACACTAATTTGATTCCGTTTCGGATTCGTGATCGTCATCCACACTAGACGTCCACGGTTTGATTTAGACTTTCCCCCTAAATCTCACGGCGCAACACGCAGCGACGCGACGAGCGACGACGCAACGCGACGTATAGAGATAGAGTCTTGGGCCGCCTGTAACAACTGTGGTCTGTGAGCTTTACTAAATTGACAGTTCGCCTGAAGGGGAGCCATATCAAAACACGCGACGAGGCACGATGCCTGCTGCGGCACGTGTTAGTAAAAATTAATTTAAAAAGTTGCCGTAATAAAATAGACGATGAATATTGAATTTGGTATTCATTTATCATTTGAAAACAGAAGAAAGCCTGTAAAATATATATTTAAGGAAAGGAATCAGCAAATAGTTTACATCATACTCACTAGTTTGTTTGTTTCGATATGACGCGATAAAGTTTTTTTTTCCCCAAAAATCCAAAGAATAAAACACGTGGCATGGCATGACTGCCTACAGAGCGGCCAGACATATATCACAGTGCCACGCGTTGAGTGTCTATAAGTTCTTTAATTAAACCTAAGCAATTTTTAAAAAAAAATTTAATGAAACATCAAAATATTCCTATAACATATTTTAAAAAACAAAAAAATATATTTATCACCAGACTTTTGGTAGTTATCAATTTGTGTTACTAAAGTGAACTGTAGATGGTCATTAACAGAGCGAGCGTTATTAGCAATATATCCGAAATAGAAGCAGAGCATATTTCAGTTCCGTCCGCGTTCCCTGAATTATTTAGCTTCTCGTCTCGTTACTTTAGCCAGCGAGCGTTTCCGCAGGTGTGGCAATCATATTGTTGCTCTCCCACACGGCTTGGTGGGGCGAGAGGGGCGCGGGGGAAGCCACCCCTCGTCGCGCTCATTCTTTAATCTCGCTGATGAATTATGATTAGCGGAGTGCACTCAATCCCATTAGTTGTCGACTGACAAAGTAAATCATATCTACGTCACGAGTTATTGTTGTGTATCTACTACTTTGATTGTTCAATTATATTCATGACGGGTATACGGGATACGTTTAGGAAGGTACGTATGAGAATATTGTTGTAATTAGGTAGTTTTTGTGGCATTTCACATAAAAAAGAAGGTCAAGCATCCAACACGGACGTTCAAATTAGTAAGCGAAAAACTCTACGGGCACGAGTGGTCACTGTTACGACAGTAATAGCTCACCATGGGACCACAAACTCCGATTATCCGTGTGGGGAGCTCCCGAAACAGCTGCTATGAAATTTTAACGTGTAATTGATTATGAAGTTGGCTAATGGGCGAAAATAGTTTCTAATTTGGAGTGCAATGCAGGAACGCAGCACGTAATTGCTCTCCGGCCGGTCTGCGGAGTTTAATCATTTATGGTCGCGCGGGACGGACCGCCCGGTCCGGCTCGCATCCCCTCATAGAGCATTCTCTGGACTAGTGCGACTGCACGCATTTTGATGTCTATGTGAAACTGGAGGTTTAATTTTATTGAAGTGTTAGTTCCATTATTACTAGTTATATTATTATATGGTATTATAATATGTTGGCTAAATAGGAGCTTTTAAATAAGGGTAGACTGGGTACGGTTTTGTCAATTTTCATTTGATCCCAGATAATTTTGTTAGTAAGCCAGTTAGGTTGAAGAAAGTTGTTTTTTATAGTAAAGTGTACATTCGTCTACTTATATGTATCAAAATTTGTCCCTATATACAAATGATTAACTCAGAAGAGCAAATTTGTAAATCGATTTAGAAAAATATTTTTTTGTTTCAAAGAGTATACTCCTGAGGTGGTTTCATTGTCACCAAGTCAGGGTGTGATGATGGAATGCTAAGGAAATCGAGGGATATCCTCTAAAGGTATTGACACGCATAGTGTGTTATTTTTTACGTATGCGGGCGATTGTGTCTGGAAATTATCATCTCATGCTGCTATGCTAATGATGGAAGCTACAAGACTCCTTAACATTTAGTAGTTAGAGGATAATACCCCTATTTACAGGCGGTTTTTTCCAAAGGGCGCTGTTTCATTGGAACAGCGCGTTTAGACGCCCTATTCATACTAAATAAAAATAAATTACGGCTACACAAAACTAAAAATTAAATTTTTTTTTTATTTTAAAAAATTAATATATACATTTAAATTTTTAAATTTAATGGGTTTTTGAGTAGGCTAGCACGTTCACATAATTGATTTTTAAGAGGACTGTGTAATAGCAAATTCTCATACAAATAACGGTAACGTCGTTGTTTAATTTTTCACAACATGAAACTAATTGCATTTTCACAACATGTGAAAATTGAAAAAAATAATTGAGAAACGGTGCATTTAAAAGTTCTTTTTTCCTATGATGTGTCAAAATATTTAAATAATTAAAAACGTACAAACCTAGTTTTTTCTTAACTGAATACCATATATAATTTTTTTTGCGTCAATCTAAGTTAAAGTTTAATGGAGTGCAATCGTTAATGCCGTTTGTATGGAAATTTTCTTGACTAAATTTGCCGTGAAACTACCTATCTATACAGTTAACGTCCCATTTACAAATGTATCACAGCAAAAGTTTGGTGTCTTACGAGGGTTAAAGTTATGCGATCAACACGTATTTTATTCAGGTTGTGTTATAAATATCCTTTTTGAGATTGATTTAGCTGCTACTTAGTGTAATATATGTTTGAGTTGTTTTAGTTTTAAGTATCTATAAATATGTTTTTATAGTATATTATTAAATAACGCGTCGATTATGAATCACTGGGTAGCAACCTTGTAGTATATTGTCACATTCGAGTGGAATCGGGCACAAACGTATGTATGTATATCGCAAAAGGGCGATAAATATACGAGACCAAATAAAGCCAGCGGGCAGCGAGAGCTACTGCGCGTAGTTAGCCCCGCAGGGGTAGGGCATCTAAATGAGACGGCAATAATCGCGCGGACCCATGGCGCGGACCACATACGTAGTGCATTTCTAAATTGAAATATCTAATCAGTACAGTTTTTTAATTAACTACTTTAAATTACTTTAAAAACTTAATTAAAATTAATGAAACCTCTGTGTCATAATTCAAAAACAAAAATTAAAAAAAAACTACTCTAAATTGGCACTGAAATCGCAGTTTTCGCTGTAATTGAGATAACAATAAACCTATTTATTAAAAATTAATTATTTATAATATTTTCTGTGCAAAAAAAACATTATCTTCGAATCATCCCAACAAATGAACTTTTTACACGCTGTACGTGCACGACTTTTCTCTTGCGCTTGCGCTGCACTGAGTGTGTCTCTCGATTATTCATTGAAAATTATTTAATGAATAATCGAGATTATTAGATTATTCATTTATTCTCTGCTGATAGTGCAACCATCATAATTAAATCTGAATTTCTGAATGAACGTCCATCCCGACTACGGAATTCTTTAGTGTGGTTGATCCTCTGGATTTTATATTATATATTTTTAAGACCCTTATAATAGCTTCACCTGTATGGCACCGACACATACATGTACAATATATGTCTGTGATGTGTGATCGTAATGGAATCTAAGGAATTTAATTTCACCCATTTCTAATTATTTCTAACCACCATACTGAAATTATAAAGCAATAGCGGTACTCAATAATATCTGTATTACTCGCGTGGAGAGGTTTCAGGATTTTGAATCTTCGAGTTTATGAATTTGAACATTCGGTATTATGAATTCGGGATTTTCAACTTTCGGGATTTCGAATCAAACCCATTTTTATCTTAACTTTTATCTTAATCACGACTTAACCGTTTTTTTACTAAAATGGTTATAGACGTCGTTGTGCTATTACTTAAAATTAATGCCCTAAATTGATGCAATTACATTTTTCGTTTGACAACATATTCCGTTGTGAACCAATGAAACAATTTGAACGTTGTTCACGTTTCAATAATTTCGTTGCGGATTTCCGTCCAGCAACGGCCGACACACCGCGCTCCTGGAATCCCATAAAAATAAAGTTAACCGATGGTTTAAAATTCAACTACAGTTTTAACGGCAGAAATTAAAACCGGAACAGCAGACGCGTAAAAGAGCTGCTAAAACAGCTTTGAGTAGGTATTTTAGATAGCATAGAACTTTGTGTGAAACTTGTTTAGCAATGTCCGAACATAAAATTGAAGACCTCGCTGAATAGCGGTGAGGCTGAGGTTGACAATTCAACTCTTGTCTTTTGTAAATTGTGAATTTTTTAAATTTTCTTGCCTGAGGCATTTTGAAATTTTAATTTGTTTTAATTTAGTATTCAATAAAAACAAAATAAATTGAATCAGTTGATTAAAAAACAATCGAGGCAAGCCGAGACTTGGATACTTGAATATAAACAAAAAAAAAAACACAAATATGTTTTCATTACTAAAAGGTAAAAAAGGTTGTGACTGTTTTTGTAGTTTGAGAAAAATTTAATGGTCGACAATGCCCCACTATCCTTCACCAAGTTTTAAACATTGTTAATTAAGTTTTACACAAATTTTCATGCTGCCTCAAATACCTACCTACTCAAAATTTAGTTTGAGTAGGTAGGTATTTGCGGCAGCATGAAAATTTGTGTCCAAACAAGTTCCGTAGCCTCAACGCTGTTTGTGCATTACATATAATCTTTCATCTTGAAAATTATTTCTCGGGTCGCACTTCGTAGGACTTTAGACATCTTGAATCACTTTTTAAACGTTTATAAACAACTAAATTCACATTCGACGAAATTCTCATGCGCTCAAACACAGACAATGAACCAACCACTCCAAAATAATATACTTAATTTTTTTCGAAATATACTTCGACTCTACTTAGTCGGTTCATAAATTCTGTCACACAACTCAAAATTTCGATTTTCGAATGTTGGCAAAATAAATATGAATTGCGTTTAAATTAAGGACATTTCACACGCAACCCAAATCTTTTTTTTTTTTAATTTTTCCTCAGTTTTAAATATGGAATGAATTTAATCTCGCGGTATTTGCGTTACATCTTCAAACTTCTCAAAGGTTTAAAAATAACGCAGAGATTTGTTTATGGTACCATTAAATGATAAAGGGAAGATTCAGTAGGAAAGATAGAACAAGTAGCGGTCATCCTCGCACGATTAGAATTCCGACGGTAATGAATGCAGTAATTCGCGAAATCGCGCCTTTCAAACCGCGCGAAATGTAACTAAAAAAATACGGATTTTCATTCAAACTCACCTGTCCCATTTTACCCCCTTAGGGGTAGAATTTAGAAAAATCCTTTCTTAGTCGATTCTTACGTCACAAAACAAACCTAATGTTCAAATTAAGTGTAATTGACTTCAGCAATTTCGGCTCAGCGTTGATTATGAGTGAGTTGTATTTCGATTTTATATACATAGATAAAATTACTGCATTTAGATTTATTTAATGTAAATAGGTAGATATTTCATACTCGTCATTATTTTATAATGTAATGGAAATGAGTATTCAAAAGAATTGCTTTTAAGAAGTCGTATCGTCCAGTCATTCAAAGAAATTACTAGAAGTGGGCAGTGAAGTAATCTTATCGATGACAATTTGTCAAAAATATTTCCTACTGCATAGCTCGTAAATAGACTGTAAAAGCATGGCCTGGTTTTTCAGTTTGGCTTGTGCAGCAGTCAGTTGGGGCAGTTGTGTACAGAAATTTATATTTTATATTAATCAATTATTCCAAACTCTTCTTGTAAAATAAACCTTTGAAACTATACATTTTTAATTTATTTTATATAGTTGTCAAATCACAAATGGTCACATATAAATTTTCTCTTATACGATTTTTATTATTGTCATAGTTTGCTGCCCAATAATAACAATTATTGTGTATTAACTGTTCACTATATAATCTTATTTTCGGGTTAATAACTTTATGAAGTAAATAATGTATGCAGATGCTTTCAGGACTCGCTCGGACGAATGATTTATTTTGGCATTAATTTGTGGAGAATTACACTAGTAATTAACAATTTCATGCACGTGGTACAGAAAATTAAAATGTGTGCTTTGATGTATGGCTTCGTTATAAAAAGTTTTTAAAATCGTCTTATTTTCGTTTATGATTATATTTAACTTTAATAAAATTTAGTTTCTGTTTAGATTATCGTGTACGTACATATGTAATGAAGAATCAACGTTTTTTATTGACTAAAATATCTAGTGTAAACGAAATTTTAACTGCGTTAAGCGTGTTGTTTTCTTTTCATGTAGTATTTTTTTTAAGTAATAGAATCCCACTTGCGACAATTTTTACATGAAATATGGGTATACACATGATTTTCCTATATTTGCTGATCAGATTCAAACGAGACTATGATGTTAAATATCACGAGAAAATCAATATCTTTGTAAAAAAAGTAAAAGTAGTAAAAAAATAGTAAAAATAATTATTTCTATTGATGTCATCAATACATTTTTATTGATTTGTATTGTTCTAAGTTTGATGATACGCGTATAGCCCAATTAAAAAAAGACAGCATCATTCGTCCGTCAACCCGTTAAAGTCTAAACGACTTCCTGTAGTTAACAACAAAATTGATACGTCCAGTTCCGTCCTATTATTTATAGCGTGGCAGTGTCCAAAGCATACAGAAATGAGAGTGTCGGACATTCGCCACGGGCGGCAAACGGCGACGACAATGGGCGCATTGTTTCAGGCACGATCGACTCTCGGCGCGCGGTTTCATCGTAACTACAACAAAACATCGATCTACAGTAAATTGCCTTGACGGTTTGTGCGTGGCAAAAAAAAATTCCATCGGGCTGTCATTTGGCTGCGTTTGCGAGCGGCCGTGCGTTACAGCTGAACCAAAAAAAACCCTTATTTAAAATATTAATTAACCATAACGATTCGGTCTGCGCTTGCGTTTATCGCCTGCTATATAATTCGATCTTGGCCTCAATTAGTTAGGTTTTCTTCTCGTTTTTTGATGCAATTTTCATTTATGATGATTTTTTGCGGTGCGCGGTTAGCTCAGCTCATGTTTCGCGTTCCAATAACCGGCTCAATAGTTTCGTGACTTGATTTTCAATTATTACTTTTAAGGATTTAAATTGCTTTTTTTGTGCAGTTTAGATATTGCGTTTTCAACAACATAACGATTGTTTTAAGAAAATATTAAATTTGTCCTGAATTGTTTTTTTTTTAGTGTTTTTCTTTGTAGCATTTTGACGAGTGCAAATTAGTGCTTTATCGAGGCCTAAATGCTTTATAAAGATTTTGACTTATATCATTTATCTAGTAGGTATAGCTATAAGGCAATTTTGGTAGTTTTATTTAAATATAATGTTATAAGACACACACACTACAATAAAGGCTGGTTTTTAAAAACATTTTGTCGTTATGCGATATTTTTTGTATTAGCTGGAAACCGGCCAACGTGTACCCCATTAATAGTTGAAATGCGTTCGTATGTACAGTGCGAGAGGCGTGCACCGCACCCTGCCAGCAGCGGCGGGGGCAGCCCCGGGTTGCACATGCTCAGCATGGAGTTGAAGGAGCGCGCCTCCCCGCTGCCTGCATCAGCACCTAGCGCCGGAAACACACCTGCGCAAGCTGCACAGCCACAGGTACAGTAATAGGAGAAAAACATTTGTTTTTGGCACACGTGAGCATTGCAAAAGTCATATAACCAACAATGACATGACTAACCAGAACAGTCGAGATGAGATTTATATTGTTAATAAAACATAAAAAATATGGTAACGAATTGAATCATTCAGAATTGTGAATACCATTCAACAAAACCTTTATAATGTCAATAAGCAGAGGACGGTCATATTAGAGCATGTTACATTATAATACTTGTCATACACATGTTCAGCTGAACATATCCCAAAAATATAGAGAGCGCAGAACTTTAATTATCGAATCGAAGAAAAAGTTTCAAGTAAGCTGGTGGCGTCAACTAACGGTAACCGAGAAAAAAAATTGTACACGAACTAACTAAATGCTTGGTCACCCTGCTGTTAGGATATTTAATACTTTTATGAGACATGTGGTCAGCTGTATGTCTCGTCAATCGGATGTTTTCGTATATCTTTAGGTATACTACTAATTTAATATTGAATAACTCATTCAATAACTCATTTAATAATTCATGTCATCGTCGGCCATTGATTTTATCAGCTGTTTACTATTTGCGACACAGTCTCGTTTGAGTTTACAAGTAAAGCTCTAATGAAAACGTATTGCATTAATTTTGAATTTTTTTAGAAGAGTTTTTTAGCCGTTGCTATAATAAAGATATAAGTGAAAAAAAAACACGTAACTTTAAGATATTTTTCTTAGTAACCGTTAGTTTGCGTCACCTGCATTCTTGAAATTTTTGTTTAGTTTAATAAGTTCTACGCACTCTATTTTTTGGTCTATTTTCAGCCTAACACAGCGTATATGTGCGGTTCCGAAGTGCTGTATTACGCGGCTCCGCCATACTTTCTTCTGCAGCGTTTCTAAGAAATTATGTTCTAAGATATCTTTCTAATATCTAAGACACTATCTAGATATCTAAGACACAGCAGCACATATATATCTGGCAAACAGTTCATATCGACGGTCCCTACGTACAAAGCGACATGTCAAAAGCTAAGGTTTACAGGAGAGTGTAATAAAGGTTCAAGGTTCTCTAGAAATTATTCTAATTACAATTATAAATATATCTTTTCTATAATGTTTTGCTATCTTTAAGAAGTTTAAAGTAGTATTTATTCCTATTTAATTTTTTCACATTTTCTGGGTAAAACTGCTAGATAACTGGTTCTTGGCTGTCATTTAAATAAAACCATGTCAGACATATCTAAGATACCTGTTTATACGTCGGAAAGAACAAAACGATGTTTTGAAATATAATTTACGTAAATGTTTTATGAAAACGTGGAATTGTGTTATTTTCAAAAGGATTCTTTAAACATCTTAAAAAAAATAATAATTAATGGGGTCATATATCTCTTTATTCATGGTTATATAATATTTTAAAAAAAACATAATAATATCAAAATTATGTAATATTAATTTAAAAAACTAAAAAACACACCACGAAACTGTATCACAACCACAACAATATTCTACCGCGCGAACGGGCACCAACACCAACATGTCTAATTGGAGAATATCGCGTAAAAGACGTTAAGTTTGTCAAGACCGCGGAGTTCACACCAAGTGGCGTGCTTTTTAAAACGCAGAACAAACCGGCATGTCTAAGATATCCGCATTTACGACACCAATTCCTTGGAATTATCTTACTTGTGCCCTTATACGATTTGTATATTTAATAACACAGTTAATATTTGTAAAAAAATCTTATATGGGTATAAGCGTTTGGACAATCTAAAGCATTTTATGCAATTAAAAAATTGATAATTTTTGACATGTCTTTATGTACGTAGGGACCGTCGATATGTCTAGATAGTAATTTAGCATCGGAAAATATAAACATGCCGTCAGCAAGTATCGCTTCAATTTCATCTGTGTATAGTAAAAAAAATGATTCAGTCAATTGAAAACATAACGTTATTAAAGAATTATGTATAAGATATATAAGATACAAGATAAAGTATCAAGACTATTTTCGGCACATCCTTATAATTCATTCAACAGATTTTGCCTCATCGGTACCATTCTTTAACAGTCACTGACTTCAAATATGCCTTGCAAACCGCATAGTATCAGCAGCTCTATACTCCTTCTTTATTGTCAAAACATCATCATCTGTGCTGTCCAGATATGTGCCGGCTGCAGCAAAGTCATCACCGAACGGTATCTATTGAAAGCGTTGGATCAACTCTGGCACGAGGACTGCTTAAAATGTGGCTGCTGCGATTGTCGTCTCGGGGAAGTCGGTCACACCCTCTATACTAGAGCTAACCTCATATTATGTAAGAGAGACTATTTGAGGTACGTGTTATTATAATTTTTTGTATGATTTACACTTATTACTTGATAAATTGAAATTGAAATTTATTTAATCAGTGGAATACAGTGTTTTGATAAGTAGTTATAGTGCTTTTATTTTTCGGAGTTATATAACTTTTTTATGTGACTTTAAAGATTCGTCCAAATAATGCGAAACAATTTAATTAAAAACAATTACAATATGGTAATTTTTTACATCTCTATATCAATATAACTAACCATCATCATTATTATTACAAATCATTGTAGTTAATTAGGTATGATAATTACATAAAATGTAATAGACTTTAATAAACTATTCTTATTTTTATGCACACAGACTATTCGGTAACACGGGCTACTGCGCGGCGTGTAACAAGGTGATTCCAGCATTCGAGATGGTGATGCGCGCGCGCAGCAACGTCTACCATCTTGAGTGCTTCGCCTGTCAACAGTGCAATCATAGGTAACTATAAAAAAATTAACAATTCGTGATAAGTTAGTACGTATGTACATAAAACGTCTTACATCACGGTACGGTACGGACTTATATTAGTACAATTTTAATTAGTAAGTTGAATAATTTGAAATATCAATTTCACTTTAAATTAATTTATTTTAAAAATAAAATAAATTATAAAATATTAAAATCTAACACAGATTATTAAAACGTAAAGACTTAAAGCTACTGAAATCACGCCGTAGCTTACGTCAATTACTCTGACTCTATCGAATACTTACTATAAGGTCTCGTTAGTGAATTAAATTACCATACAATCGTAATCTAATCAATATCTATTTGTTGTAGATTACAATTAAAACAGGCATTATACTTACTTTTAAATATATCAGTTTTTTCTAAAAGTTATTGGTCCCAGAAACTTACCGATGCGTATTTGACAGGTCGAAATCTTGTTTAAAACTTACAATAATCATAATTGTAACTCTAGAATGACACAAGTAGTTAAATATAGATAAAAAAAATTGCTTCAAAATGCTATTGTGTATAATCTTTTCACAATTTTACAAGAGCTGGAAGCTGTTTCGTTGGTTTGGCGGCAGTGATTTCACTTAATATGATATTTTATTTCCGTTCCGTTACTCTTTTTTGCCAGTGTCTCTCGCTTTATATTCTGAAATATTTGTCAGATGACAGAGCATGCATTTACGCCACACTCGCGGCGGAGTTCAGCACCACGCAGGGCTGTTCAACCCTAGTTGGTCAAGGCTAAAATAAAAAATGTCTTGATGTGAAGAATAACTTGAACGCTTAAGTTGTAGAGGTTCCTGCGTTCCGATTAGGTCCTGCGACATCTACATACCTGCTATATATTCAACCGCTGTTTCAACGACTATAGAGACATGCTATTAAACCTCATTTTTATATGAAAAAAGTATCTTCAAGTCAGATACTTATTCATTACCTACGGTATAATTTGATTAGTATGTTGCATATAATCAATACGTAATTGAAACGATTTTAGCAAACACAGACAGAGCACCCGATTATCGGTAATAAATATTCAAGCGCCCACGCTATATGACAAGTTCAGCGGGCTCTAACAAAGTCGTTGACCTGTTTTACGATTACGCTCCGACACATGCATGCTTCTAAAATTTTCTCGTTAGCTAAACAATATCAATTAGTTGATAATTTATGTCAATAAAAGATTTCCTCCATATCTTGTCTATGTTTTATTTCAAAAACAGATAAGTTCCGTGCAAGCCATCACGTAGTAACGTGATGGTTTTCACGCTTGGGACGGCCGTTCGCACCTCACGTCAAACGTGATTGCACCCGTGAAAATTGAACGGGGACTTTATTGAATTCAATGCGACGCCGACTTGGGGCTTTTTATATGAGACAGAGCATACTGGACGGTATTAAAGCGGGAAAGGGATGGATAAACTGACGAGATATGCCGCTGCGAGATATATTCAACTCACGCTACTAAACAAAGCTCGCGATTAAATTGGCCAAGTCATAAACACGCGAAAGGTTTGTGTTCAATTTTCCAGATAGTCTTCTTCGGCTATATAAATAATACTGGAGACAGACACGAAATTCCTGTTTTAAAAATGGTAGTATTCACACCAGGCCAATTCAACGTGGTGGCCTCGTTTGTAATTAGTCGTGCCGTAGCAGAGCGTATAGTATATGTATATTGCGTACCTATTTTTCTTTTTTTTTTTAATGTCATGATAGCCCAAAGCGCTACGAACCTGTTTCAAATTTATAAGACCATAGGGCCATGGTTCGAATCTGGGCGTGTACCAATGAGTTTTTCTGACTTAATTAAGAACATAACTATCACTGACTCCGTGCCTCGGAGAGCACAGTAAGCTGTCGGTCCCGTGCGCTGTCAATAGATGGCGGTCGTTACAATCCCCAACCCGCTCTGGAGCAGCGTGGTGGATTTAAGCTACAAGCCCCCCCTCACCCGGGTGAGGCCTAAGCCCCCTGCAGTGGGGTAAAAATGGGCTGATGGAGTATCTATTTTTCCATGTAGTTCATAATTTGGCTAGTAAGCAATATTTTAGTAAAAAGTGATGTGCCTGCGACTTCACCTGCATTGTTATACAATTCATATAAGTTGTCTGTCAAAATAGTTCCTTTTCCAGGAAGGGATATACGTACGAAGTTGAAATCAAATATCAAATGCGCGGTCATTCATATAACATATTTTGATGTCTGTGAACTCACTCAATAAACCCTTGATCTAGAATCCTAAAATTTGGCAAGAAACAAGGTTTTATAGCGCAACTAAAGAGAGAAATCCGACAAATATATCGTGTGGTAGGTAATACAGAACCAAATACGCGAGTCCGACTCGCTCTTACCCGGCGTTTTATACGTCAGATATATTTGTGAAATCCCTTATTACCTTAGCTTTCTTCTTGCTGCTCCACATTTGAAAATAGCAGCATGATATATACACACCCAATACGCTGATCCATGATTTTGTCTATTTAAACGTGAACATTTCACCAAAATCGGTACAGTGCTTTTCGACTTGAAAACGTTAAAACAAACAAACATATAGAAAATATGCGTTTTCCTTTAGATAATGCGATAGTTTCTATCTATGCATACAGCGTTAAACTTACCTTTTCTTCAGAATCGTTTTAGGAAGCGTTGTTTTGGTATTCGCTTTTCGCTTACTTATACAGAAGATATCCCGATCGGCCCGTGTACCCGTCTGGCCGGCGGCGCGGCCGAGGGGCGCGAACAATATCGCAAGTGATTTCCCTGAAGCGCACTAACTGCGTATTCGGACCTTATGTTAATACAATATTTATCTTTCATACGATTAAATTAGACATTCGCTGTAAGGGAATGATGATTTTTAGTGTTCCAGCTCACATTAACGTGTAGGGTACCTATAAAAATTTACTTTTAAACCTTTAAAAATAGAAGTCTGAAAATGATTTTGTTACTTAAGTCAATAGTTGTTGACAAATAATAATACCTGCGACATCACGGACAGCGTCACCTAGTCCCAAAGTATGCAAGTATCGTGCTTGTATTATGGGTACTAGACAACTGAAATACATATTGAATTATTATTTATATCGTAATATATACGTATATACATACTTTCATACACTTTCATACATACGTTCAGACACTGAACAAATAGACATGTTTATGCACACAAATATTTGTCCTGAGCGGAAATCGAATCGAACCTGGGTCTCTTGGCTCCGCTGTTAGGGTCTCCAACCACTCGGCCAATTGGTCAGTTAAATATGCTCCTAAGTCATAAAAAGTATCCTCTTCTCCGTATATAATATTCTGAAACAAATTAGTAAGTACAATTTTTTTTAAACATTCAACAAAATTTGTTTTTTGTTTTTAGATATTTGTTTTTAAACTTATTATATGAACTTGAATCAATGAACCCTTTACTGTGCTCCGATACGCAATTGACTGTATTTTTTAACTGAAATAACGCAAAGCCGATTTTTATATGTATTTTGTTGGAATCGTGATTTAAAATACACAGCAAAACAATACAATATTAATGAAGATTACAAATATACGAAACTTTAAAAAAAAATCAATTGCTACAGCAAATGAAATCTTGATAACTTATATTATTAAAGATGACCTTTCAAACCTTCTGACAAAGGTACAAAGAATTATACTGAGACAGCTAGAACCTTTCTTTTAAAATAACCGATTGTTCCTAATGTAACAACAAATTGCAGAAACGACATTGTCAAATTTTTCATTTAGTCAAATATGTGATCTTCTAAAGAAATAACCCTTGCATAGTATATACAGTATATATAACTTTTTTAGCATTGTATTATCAAATTTCTATGGAAACGCCACGAATAAAACGGTTTTATTAAAAAATCCCAGTTTAAGGTGGCAGCAGAGCGTATAGTGTCGCATATCGCATTCAGTGAGAAAGCAATCTTGCGAGGGCCGTGCTTTTAAATAATAGAGAGGTCGCGCAGATTGGTGCTGCGAAATGGTTTATATGTCACGGCGGACGGCGCCCGCGCAACACGAAAATTACATATTTATCGTATACACTTCCTTTGCTGTGGACTCGACGACTTGTTAATAGTTTTAAAAGAATTCGAGTTTCAATGTATATTTCAGATCACAGACGTATAAAGTACTATTATCTTCATTGTCGATTATTCACATCTGTCCATCACTAGTTTGGTACCAGAAAATACGGTAAAATTTATTAGACGCGTTTGACAAGATAGGTCAGATGTGAAGTAAGTCGGCAAGTAAACGTTGTGAGTGTTAAAATGGCGTGTACATTTTGTGAGAGTGGACGCTGAGAGTAGTGAATTTATTTCGCTTTAAAATGTAAAGAAGCGAAATTAAAGTGTGAAGATATCGCCGCGTGTGTTACTGAGTCTGACACTAAACTCGAGATTTATTTATTTATGTATTCAGGAAACAAACAGTGATATATAGAACATTAAATAAAACATATATATAAATATTAAATTATACATAAATACAATAGATTAGTACAATAGATACCGAAAACAATAAAAAAGAAATAAAAATTACTTACAGCAATATTAAATATTAATAAGGTCTAAACACTTGGGTACATTTAAAAAATAAATAATCAGACTTATACAACAAACTGAGCAAGTACAATAATTAAATCCTAAAATAAAACACAAAACCAAATTACAAAAGAGATATGACCGCATTCCTGAAGCTGATTGTAACATTATATTCGTGTATAGTCAAGCTCTGTCCGCAGTAAAGTCTCGGGTTCGATTTCTTGTCAGTACATATGACATATATTTTCTAACATGTGTCTTAGACTGGATACAAGGTACCTACGTCCGTCTCTGTTATAAAAATGTGAATATACGGATATATTGAGTTGACATTTGCATAGTCTTTTATGACGCAGCGTTGTCTATTTTTTTTAGAAAAGGGACGGGTCGTGCGGTCTTACCTATTGCAAACTATACAGTGTATCCTAATGGTAAGAAATCGTAACTGATTACCAGTAATTATGTTAGTAACTTTTCAGTATACATAGTTATGAATAAATACAAATAACTTTTACAAATACGGCTGTATACAAACTACGTGCTACTCTATAGAAATATGTTCTTAGCTCGTGTATACTATACTTAACTGATCGATTGGCCGAGAAGTTAGAGACCCAAACTAGAGAACCAAGGGTAGCGGATTCGATTCCCGCCCGGGACAAATATTTGTGTGAATGAACATATCTATTTGTTCTTTAGCTATGTGTGAAAAGTATCTATTTATGTATATATCATAAAAAAAGAATATTTAAGTATGTATACCAGTTGTCTAGTACCCCATAATACAACTATAATACTTGTTTACTTCGGGACTAGATGGCGCTGTATGACATGTCCCAGGATTAAAAAAAAATATTATTAATTAAATACTCATGTTACAGTTACGCAACATTTTCACCTCCGTATATAGATATTCGTAATTCATATTAGTAGCGTCCAGTACAGCGCTGGAGGCGTTCGTCGGTCGCTGTATTAAACGAAACTCAAATCAATTTGCGTCCGGGCAGAAATCTGAATCCAATTTGCGAGCTGTCCGATAGGTGGACGGACGAGCAGATATCACGAGCGAATTTCACTAAACGGCTAAATAATTTAGTAGCAATCTGGACGCGCCGCAGCCGACCAACTTCCGTCGGCCATCACGCACCGCTGGCATGCCGGTTGCCGAAACCGCTAGAATCGGATGTTATAAAACTGTGATATTCCATTTTATACTAAACTTTTTATATAAGATGTCTATATCGGAATTACTATTCTTCCATTAGATCTTGATAGTTACGACAAACGGGAAACGAATATATTTAGTTTCATCACCGATAGAACGTAGATTTAGAGCTTAGAATTTTATCAAATTAAATTTTTAAACCTAAAAACCTATTGTTATCTTTGAGTGGAATATATACGTGTCGCGGAGTTAATCTAAAGTGTAATAATTAGTAAATAAATAATTTTTTATTAGTATTCACTATATTTGTTGTTGGCGTTACATTTCGATGTTACTTTTTTATAGTAAAATTTTTATTTTTAGTTTTTGCTGTCAGACATTTTTTTTGTCAAGAAAATATTTAAACGTTGTATGTATTATTGTCTGAAGTGACGCATTATAGAACTTTCCTTCGAAGGCTACGTTCGAAAAGGGCGTATCTAAATTTATTTAAATTAATGGTTACAAACAACAAAAATGCCATGATTCAAATAACTCTACGACGTCAATTGCATAAGGAACTTTAAACGCGAAGTACGGTCATTCATTTTATTTTTATTTTAAATCTTTTGCTTTACAAATACAGACAACAAATGAAAAAAACGCGAAAACAAAAGTCGCCAGGGGAACGACTAGGGCGGGAAATCGAGTTAATTAAGAGCTGCGAAATCGACGTAGCCCCTTGGCGGACGGGAGGTTTTGTAACGGGGATGTTTCGGTTAATTTTTGTGACGAGTGAAACAAAGAGTTGGCGAGCTTGCAGTTAAGGGAGGAGGGACTTATGGAAGAGGAGTGGGGATGGAGGACAGCCATGGGAAGATAAGGAGTCGGCGGCTCTTATCAAGCTTCCGGACGGTCACTGCGGGCGGCGAGTTTTGGTGGTGATACCTTTTGTTTCGCTACATTGAGGGATCGCCCGCGCCCGACATTATCGCCGCCTCCGCGTCACTCCGACTTTTTCAAACGATAGTGTTCCAAGACGTTTTAAACGTTACATTTCGAATTAGCTTCAATGAATATTTAGTAGGTGTGATAACGATTTTTATAATCTCAGGCAACGATCGCCCGTTGAAAATTACATTTTAATATTTTGGTAAAAATATTGTACAACGGAATAAACTTGTATATATGTAAGGCATCTATTTTTTGTATAAAAGTCGAATCGCAAAATTCCTTTTGTTCAATCATTTTCTTAGCACGTAACTTTCAAAACGTCTAAAATACTTCTATTCTCAAGCTGAATGAAGCTCGTTGGATACTTCGAATTTTTCGAAGGCTACAAACCGACACAATGAAACACTTTTAAGCACCGACAACTTTTGAGATAATCAAACAATAATCATACATATATTTTGTACAGGTTCTGTGTGGGCGATCGCTTCTACCTATGCGAGAATAAGATCTTGTGTGAATATGATTACGAAGAGCGATTGGTGTTCGCTAACATGGCATACAACCCTCCACCGTTGGCGCATCTGAAACGTCAGACTACGCATCTACCGCCGCCGCCGGTAACTACCGATTTATATTTGTCGTTGTAGATTTATACTGATCTGTATCTTTTTAGGATTTTACTCTGTGCTCTATCATTATAATATTCTTATGCTGTATACATTTAATTTACAATTATACTGTTATACGTTATGTTACACCCACATTAATTTAAAATTATATTTATATGTTATTAGTTCAATCTTTCAAATTTATTAGACGCGAAAATTACGTTTAATGAGGGCTTTTAGCAAAGGGTGAACAGATAAAAAATTGGCTAATAATACCAGGGTTCAAAGTTTAACTTTGAATCCTGATACGATTACTCCATTTCTAATTAGTATTAATATATTTGTGCACCGAATCCTAGACTCTATTAAAAGTAGATAAAAAATATGTATTTATAATACGTTAATTGTTTTTTTTTTGCTTTATTGTTTTTATAATAACGTATATGGTTTTTACTAAATTCAAATATGCCAGTCAGTGCGCTTAATTTGTTTGATTAGTATATACGTTTCCTCGTAACTTGTTACCATATTGTAATAAATATACCTGAGCTCATTACTGTAGAAGCAAAATGAAACAATATAATATGGAATTCATTTAATAAATAATTTGTTGTTAATTAATACAGTTAGGAACTAAATAAGTAGTACATTTTAAAAAAGAAAAAGAGAGAACAATGAAACTAATGTTTGTTTTTCTGAATAATACTTATCCAAGAAATATATTAGTTCCTAACCGTGTTAATTAACAACTTATTATTTATTGCAAGAATCTGTTATTCATGATAGGTATACTCACGATTTCAATATGCAAGGTGGTTTCAGTATACAACCTATGAAGTTGCCGTTCTTCAGTACTGGCCATTACAAACCAAAAAAAATTTTTTTGTTTGGTTTTGAATTTTAAATTCGAATTAATTTTGTTTTAAAAACATGACATTCTGTTTACAAAGTCAGTCTTTTGTTTATTGATTAGCGTTGTATTTTCATTACATTTGAACATTTTTCGTCATGATGGACACTTTAAAAATTTGTGTAATTATGGAATATGAGTTCCGTCGTGACACTAATACGGCACAAACGGCACGTAACATCGACAACGTTTACGGAGAGAACTTAACAAACGAACGCACAACCAATTATTGGTTTGCCCGCTTCCGTTCTAGAAATTATGACTTGAATAATGAACCTCGTAGTCGTCCGGACACTTTGGTCAACAATAATGAATTGAAGGCGATTGTGGAAGCTGATGATATTCAAACTACAGCTGAACTAGGAGCAGCTTTTGATGTTAGCATCAAAACAACATTGGACCATTTGTGAAAAATTGGCAAAGTAAAAAAGCTTGATAGATGGGTACCCCACGAACTTAACGATCGCCAGCGCAACGTACGCGTCGAAACCTGCCTCGTGTTGCTCAACAAGCACAGACATGAAGGAATTTTGAACAATATTGTTACCTATGATGAAAAATGAATTCTGTTCGACAATCGAAAACGCTCAGCAAGTTGGTTAGATCCTGGTTCAGCACCAAAGCAATCTGTTAAACGAAAAATAACCCCTAAAATGGTGATGGTCACTGTTTGGTGGTGTAGTGCCGGTGTGGTTCATCATAGATTTTTAAAAATCGTATGAGTATTACTGCAGATGTGTACTGTGAAGAACCGAAAACAATGATGAAGAAGCACGCACGTCTGCGACCAGCTTTGGTCAATCGGGCGTCCCCGCTGCTCTTTCACGACAACGTGCGACCCCTTATTGCACAACTAACAGTCTTTAAGCGGCTAGGGTTGGAAGTTCTCTCTCATCCGCCATACTCACCAGACCTTGCACCCACCGACTATAACTTTTTTAAAAATTTGGGCAACTTTTTGATGGGGAAAAAATTCAATTCCCGAGAGAGAGTACAAAAAACCTTTGAAGAGTTTGTTGCCTCCCGTCCAGTTGATTTTTACAAGAAGGGCATCAATATACTGCCACTGCGTTGGCAAATATGCATCGATTGCACGGATGATTACTATGAATAACAGAAATAAAGAAGTTTGGAAAAAAATACTTTAACTTATTTCATACAAAACGGCAACTTCATAGGTTGAGACCTAATATTATGTATATAACATTTCAATTGGAGAACACACGTTTGACGGCATTCACCAATCATTCGGTTGGAAAGCTTTTTTCTAATTGACTTTAAATGTCCAAATTTTCCATTTAATCACACAACTGCATCATATCGACATTATCGACGTTACATTATTGTGTACATTTTATGTAGACACACACACACACAAGGTTACTTATCGCAAAACGTATAAATAAATTTAAGAATTCGATGTTTATAAGTACCTGCAAAAAGCTGGGAGAGGATTAGACCACACATAGCATATTAATTGTTTGCAATGTAATTAGTTTATGTTATATTTCAGGTTAGCAATTAGTAGTGCATCCACATAGATAATATTATATTATATATAGCAGTCCAGAATCGAGTCCAGATCGTAACGAGTTGTAATATGTACGTCGTTCTGAGAACTGTGAGCAGTCGCCACGGCTTATCACGCAGCTTCTAATTTATGTGTTTTATGATTAAAAGCCATATAACGTGAAGTTTAATATCAATCATCTGTTCGCAATGAAGCTTGTCAAATTAACGTTATTAAATTTTCTAGATTTATTACTGGCTGGTTTTGTAACAATTGGTAGAGTATTTCACGTCGCGTTATCAGTTTGCATAATATAATTTAGCCTGTAAAGTTACCAAGTTGGTTATAAAATTGATTGGAACCTTAAAATTTGTATTCGTATTTTAATACGAAATAAAATTTAATCTCTTAAAAAAGATATTATTTTCGGAAACATTACATTATTCTTTATTTAAAAATAAATAAATAAATAATATGTAACGGTCGTTCACAATATACGTAGTAGCAGTTACTGTCGAGATTTTGTGTCAACTTTTGAAATTTATTTTGTCGTTTAAAGGGCCATGTTAACTTAAATTATTTTTCATTTGTTTAGCAGGCAAACAACATGGGCCTCATGAACGGATCAGGACGTGCCGGGGACCTCAACAACAACATGTCGGGGTCGTCACCGGCACCTTTCGCGCCACCCGCTCATCTTAAACCTTTGGGCCTCTCTGCGCCAAGCTGAGACTATCGTGCATGAGCCTACCATCCTTATAAGTGTCTCGACTGAATATTACAGTGTGACGAAAAAAACTGCTGAAAAAACTAATGAAAAAAAAACTCTGTGAGAAGTGTCGTTTTTATGCACGATAATAAATGATTGGTAATGATTCCATTCGATAAGCCTATCTCTAATCAGATACGTATATATGCTGCCACGAAGTATTTGCAGATTGAAACCACTATGCAGAAACTCAAAGCAGTGGAATCGTATAGACTCCATGTCTAGTCCGACAACTCTAAGCTTACTTCTACTGTGTTGTTGGGAAGCAACACGAATAATCAGCCAATCAGCGGGCTTCAAAGTAGATGATTCACCGAGCCCCCTCGCACCCCGCAACAATATAGAAGCCGAACGCTTAGAATTGTCGGACTATAGCTTTCGTCTAGTTTATAAATTGTAATTAATAGGATATATTTAGCAAACGTGGCTAGCTGCTGATGTTTCCTAATGTACATATGTTGATTGTCAATGTAAAGGTAAAGTGAAAGGGTCTGTTGTATTGTAATTCTTCGCAAATTTCAAGTCGTGAAGTTTTCTCCAAACTCGATTGGAGATGTTTCGTCTTAACTGGCGGCACCTGAAATTAACTATTTCATACCGTCGTCTGATCTCAATATTTCGGCTGAATTTACCAACTAACTCTAGTGTAAAATTATATAAAGTGTATAACAGGTCAAAGACTGGCGTAATTCTTTTTAATAAGTAGAAGACGTTCGTTTTTTAAATCTAATTGTAATAAAAATTGTAAATACTGAATAAGCGTTGTGCCATAAAAAAAAAATTGAATCCAAATGAATCGATTAAGAGTAGTTAATAAAATTAAAATAGAATTAAAGAATGCTAATGCGTTAAGTTGACGCGCGTCATACGTCTAAAGACCCATCCAACAGGCGCCTAGGCGTTGTATTTAAACGCGCGAGATGTGTCACTGAGTCGAGAAATATATCTTCATAGAATACGCTAAAGCGTTGTTTTCGATGAAATCTGTGTTGTTCATTTCGTATAACAAGCGTAACTGTATTCATAACAAATGATTGCAATTTTCTAATTATACTGTATGATAGGAAGTTGCAATTTCTTTATTAACAATATACAAATACAGTACTTCACAATATAGTACCTATATAATATCAGCTCGGTGCATACCATAGATTATGAACACATCGACTGTCAAATACTAGGAAAAAAGAGTGCGTGCACTTTTTCTGATTAGTAAGGATTCGTGAATTCTATTGTATGGAAATAACGTATGTCTTGTTGTGAATTAAATCTATGTTTATGAGTAACGCGCGTCATGTGTTACATCTATGTGTAGAAAAGCGCGTTAACTTGATTTCCTAATTCAGGCTTAGCCATCGCGTGTTTACTTTGCGAATATTTCCTAGATCTAATTGTTTCGTTTCCATTTCATTGTATATTATTGTTAAGTTTCCTGTAATTAATGTATACTGTTAAAATGTTTGTATTATTTATGTAAATATATTAAAAATATTACTATCGCTAAGTAGGTGAATATGAATACGCATTCGATGTAAATTTATTAATTAAATTCCAATATTATTATTAGATAAATCGATAAGTGTTGAGACGGTATTTGGTAATGCAGTGGATTATATTTCTTAAGTTTAATGTTATGTTGATTATTTTCATGTATTTTAAAAACGTGACTACTTTTCCCTGAATTGTTTTCGTTAAAACAAGTTTAGTTTCCGCAACGTGTATAGGAAAATTGCTATTATTTGGAATGTAATAGTTATGACGTCATTACAGTAGCGAATGAAATAATTGTGAAATATTTTCATTTAACCAATGATTGACCAAAGATGTAGCTCATTACAACATTGTTCGGAAAATACTTAGTTTTATTTCTTTTCTGCCTTCCCTTCCTCTTTACGATAATAAAAAAATATGAAATATTTTAATGCTTAATCTGCCAAACAATATATGATACCTGTTTTTCATTGGATAGATTTTTCTTATCCAAAACACCATAATAAGCTTTAAACTTCTTAAACATAATTGAATAAAACTTATTATAAGTAGCGAAAAATGCCTACAAAAATAATAATAATTTATTTATAAACTTTGATTTCGAGTCAGTTTTGATTATCTGTGTAACATCGCATTTCAAAGAAATATTAACAATTTTTCCAATGTTTGCTAAACAAAGTGGGTACAAGTGAGTGGGTGGGTGGGTGTTCTGTATTACTTGTTTTCATTTGAAAACTCAGAAAATGCATTCAAGAACAAAATTAATTTTGCAATCTCGTTAGGCTTAAAGAAAAGTATTCTAATATTCGAAATTAAAATTTTTGTACGTGTTCAGACTCGTACACAGTTTTGATTTGTTACATAAAATTAGAAATTAAAACAGAAACGATAAAAATAAGAAATGACTAGAAGCCCTCTTCTGCGTTTACCGTCTAACCACTCATACTCTTGTTAGTTGGTGCAAGATGACGACTTTTGGGCCGAATTTCACTGCGCAAGGTCCCTGCACGCCGTTCTGCACGCCTGTGAAACCCCGCGCGCCAATCTTCAACCCAGTGAAATTGCGTAATATCATTTCGATACTGTAAATTGACCTTTATGGCTCTATTAAAACGAAACGCCGCTGTTAAATTAATTTACTCTATGGAGAAACGCAACGATCATTACATTACATTAAAAAATCTATCCCACTACACAAGTAATAAAGCTGAACAATGTGGGAACAACAACTTATATTGCTAACAAAATGTCCTTAGCTAATATAAAATTCAATAGTGTGTTTGTCTGTCTATTCCTCACGTGTTAACAGCAACAAAACAATGTAAGTTTGCGCACGTAGATTATTTTGAGTTAATATTGGATATGATCGAGGGATGGATTGGATCGATATATGAGTGGTAAAGGACCAGGGAGTCCAGGACAAACCCCCAAACGTTGTTTTCCGGAGTGCCCCACACAACAGTCGGAACAGGTGCACTTACTTGAGGCCACGATTGCTGAAGCCTTGTGAGCCGGTGCATGCCTATTCCTAGCCGGGGTGATATTGGCACTGGAAGATCTTCTATTAATATATATATATATATAGTAGTGGGTGGATTCTTTGTTTTACAATGACGAAGTATCACTGTTGTAACCGTGTATACGATTCACTATTATTAATACTATGTTCAAGTCACTGTATAGTTCGAAAAATGTGAAACTCGCGACTCTTGGTGTGCCACGAAGAGGCCCAACGACAGTTACAATAAATGCAAGGAATCGCGACAAAACGATGCGATTTACACGACAGGTAGCGGGCGCCTGCTGTCAAATCACTGTGACAATTCGTAAGTTGTTTTTTGGCAATCTCGCTTCTGATTGACGTTCTCAACCGTGGCCATAGTGACAGCGACCAATAGTGAAGTATCACATCCGGAGTTAGGTTTACTAAACATAGATAGTTCAAAGAAGTATAAGTTTACTCTCCGAGTAATATAAATAATTAGTTCTTTAATCTGGTTGAAGGTTGATAATTGGATTACATAACTAATTTAATTATAAAATCAATGACTGTAAGACGTCAGTCTTGAATAACGTGTGAGTTGAACTGAAGAAGTAAAGTTGCGGCGATTGGAATACATTGCATTAGAGCCATCATCTATGTCCATGCGAGAGAGTAAGAGCTGGTAATATTATACAATTGTAAAGCAGTGATGTCCGTATACGGAACATAGTTGGAGCAAAGACTTGAAACAAAAATGCAATTTACATACAAAAACTGAAATAGGAATGGGTATTCATTGATTCAAGAATTTTATTAACCGAAATCATAAAAATATAAATTTTTAAGTTACTTCTTCGTTTGTCAATTGGCTTTTGTTACAACGCCAAAAACTAGTAAATCAATTTTGATGGATATTGTATGTATTATTACGTTGTCATTTTTGGCAGCAGAACAGTAAAAAAGTAACAGCTGGGCTCCACAAAACAAATTAGATTTCCCAAAAAAAATGAAACATATACATTATATTTATATAAGTGCATATCTAAATGTACCTAAATAATGCCAGCAAAAGTAAACATAACATTTATATAAATATTTAAAAATGAAAAAGGAACTTAATCAATTAGGTATTCACCTTTAGATATTTACAAATGCAAGATTAATAAAAATTGATCCCCAATAAATTAAACCATCACAACGAAATGAAATATAAATATCGCCCGCAACAACGAAAGCGATCAGGGGGCAAACAGTAATAAATACACAATAACGAATCGATGAGATGAAAAATGAAGTTATCTTATGTTGAGGTTAACGGAAATTTGAAAAGGTCCCGCGAGTAGGTGCCGACGTAGGAACGGTATCGCCCGACGTAAAAATGTCGGCGGCCACTGCATTGTACGACGGGCCGATAACACCTGAGAAGTATCAAGATAGTTAGGAGGTCGACACGCGACGTAGCGTCAGCATATATGTCGTTAGAAAAAAATATGTGAGGTTTTTACGACAAGACGTACGTTATCGAGAAATGTATTTAGATATAGTGACTTGTTCAGGATTTTGACAATAGATAGAGCCTCTATGTAAAAAAGAAAATTTATATTTTTTTCGGGCACATGCTGCTTTTCTGTCAATAAAACAGTATAAACTACCATTAATAATTTGTGGAAAAAAGTCATGCGTAATTTTCAGATTTGTGTAAACTTGTTATCATTTTTTTTTCAAATTTTTTTATTGACCTGGATTTCATGGCCACTTCTCTCTTTCTTTTTGAAGTCGGTTCAAACTTGAATGATGATTAAAAGGCTACCAATTATATAACCATAGAATATTATTAAAAAAAGTGTGTGAAAATTTGTTCAGATACTATAGCTTTGAAACCACTGAATTTAAGTAAAAAGTGTAGATATATTTTTTTTTTTGTGTACAATATAACAACTACCGCTTCCTTATATTCTAAAATACTTTTCTCGAAAAGTTGATAAAAAACCCAAATTCCACATAGAGGATCAAACTAAAGCTCCTGCAAGGAAGATAAAAAAAATCCAGTTTGGATTCCAGCATTTTTTAGAAGATAAAACGAAATTTTTTGGTCATATCTCTATCATGCCTTATTTAAACTAATTAAAAATGATATCAATTTGGTTATTTTAATATGTACATATATTCGATTATACTTTGGCTGCGAACCGTACTAACAGCGGACGTTCGGTGAGAGGAGAAAAATCACCCCAATTTCCCGGCGCGTGCGGGCTCGGCGGGCAGCGCCTGATAGAATTGTTATCGATGCCATCTTTAATTTCACCCGCCCAAACACCACGCTTGTTGCCTTTAATTTCTTTAAACAACCTTCGCCACGGACTAACTGCCGTCCTATTGAAAAGGGTAGTTATTTCTTTCCATTTTAATTATGATTATATTTAAAATCCGATTATATTCCAATTCATTGTCAGCTATAGTCTGTGGCTGCAACGTTTATTATTTTTATTATTAAGTTTTGCGATTAATAAATTGTCAGATAAATTATTAACAATTCAAGATCTACGGGAAAATATGTATATTTATTTATACGGTATGTCCAGTGGTAATGGGGTCAAACTGTCAGATTGGAGAATTCCTTGCAATAATATTTATTTTTCTCATTGTATTTCTAATTATTTTCTAATGTCGCTAAGTAAATATCTATAAAGTAAGTTTATTGCTAGTTTGTTTGTAGCGGTATAATAATGTATTGTAGTATAAAATATAGGTTACAACTAGAAAGAAAAAAATATTCAAAAGGTTTTATTTTAATTTTGGTTTTTTTTTTCAAGATTTCGTTTCCAGTTAATTAACGCTTTAATTGCAACCTTTAAAATAACGTTTTATGATTGAAAATTAAAATTCTTATTTATTTCAGAAGTTACGTTTAAAATTAAATGTCAGTTATAAAATTGAAAAAAAGACCCCGTCTTCAAAACATCTATATTTCGAAAACGAAAATCAATCGTACTTGTCGTTCCGCCACGGGGTACATATCGACAAATCGACATAGAAAGTGAGTTTTCGCTACGTCGCATTCGAAAAGAAAACTATGTGTCAGATCAATTCGTGGATCGAGCCACCGATACGAATATTCAAATCCGGCGCAAACAACAAGACCAAAGGCGTGACGCGTGAACAACCGCTGCGAATTGAACGCGCGCGAACAAACGCCGAACAGGCAACAAGGCAGGCAAACTGGCCCCAGCCGTGAACGACACAATGAGGCGCGTGAAAAATGGCGCGTCGCGACGCCACACAAATCACCGAACGCCTACATCAAATGACACTTCTTTATTCATATATATTCGAGTGACTTGTCCTTCTATGTAGTTACTCACACCTTGAAGTGTAAACCCAAGCCCACAATGTCGACTGTCGTTAGCGTGCACAAATCAAATCGGTGAAGCCGTTTGGAAAAAATAATAAAAACAACGCAGGAAGGCGGCGCGCGGGCGGCGAGCACACCACTGATGGCTTCTTGCAATAATTTCCGCTTCCAATGATCGTTCTTTTTCTTTTTCTTATCACCGCGCGAACTAGGATGGTTCGGAATAAATTGAAATACAAAATTGATTGTTGATTTTCTCCGGTCGCTTTATTACTGGCACAAATGGGAAAGCGATTGAAAATTGGCCTCGAGCAAGAACGCGTGGCCGACATGACCTAGTGTTTCTCTGTTTATCAGATTTTTGTAAAAAAAAAAATGAAGTACGAATTTAAAGATACACCAAACTATTAGAGATTGATATAGTACACATTTCTTCACATAATGTTTATTGCGCCACTGTCTAGTTAAGAGGAGTTTGTAGTGACGAATTTCTATACAAACGGTGTTAACAGTTGCACGCCACTAAACTTTAACCGATTGAAGTGAAAAAAAAATGTGGTATTGTTAAAATTCAATTGGCTTCATGTTGAACATGTTGTGAAAGACGAACCAATTTAAAAAAAAAAAATCGCGTGCATTTAAGTTTTTTTTTCTTATGATGTATCAAAATATTTAAAAAATTAAAAACGTATAAACCTAATTTTTGTTGATTTGAATACCATATATTTTTTTATGTATATAGGTTAAGGTTTATTAAGGTGCAACCATTGACGCCGTTTGTATGGAAATTTACCACTTCTAATAGTTAAAATAGGTACGTACGCTCTGTATTGATTCATCTACTGTTTTAGAGAACTTAGCTTCATCGGGGGAAAGTGTGCGACGAAATAATAACTCTAATCCAATACACAGAAACATTGCCTTTACATTAAATATATTATTAATTCTGCCTGCAAATTAAAGTGATAGGTTTGTCTTTCACAATTTTCTCCTTTATCATATATTTAGTTTGTACATAAATATTTACATAAATGTCATCGCATAATTCTTATGTTTTAAGGTAAAGAATCTTTCCCGCATTCGATTTATTCTGTGAAAAACCGCTACACGTTACTTTACCCTTTATTGAGTAAGGATAAAATTACCCAATGTACCTAAAAATATAAGTGCGATGATAAATTCGCTGTTGTATATAATTAGGATTTCGTTTATTTCAATGTGAAAATTTTATCAAAATAAGTTTAAGTACAAACAGATTAACAAACAAAAAGGCAAAAAAATATTTTTAATGATTTATAATACAAACGGTAGAGGTTTTTTATCTATTCCATATCTACGAGAAAATAAAATTGTTATTTCTATTATTTCGCAGTTCGAGAGTCGGTCCCGCTTAAACGGTACGGAACTGACTACTTTGTGATTTTTCTTCAGTGGGCAACTAAAGTTTTGTTGTGGAAACAAAAACCTTTTAACAAATAATGACCGGTTATTAGACGGTGTCTTTAGGGTTCCGTACATCCGAAATGTAAAAAGAACCCTTATAGGATTACTTTGGTGTCTGACATCAACGTGTGGCGTTGACACAGCCTGTATAGTTTTTCCGAATAGATAGTTTAAATTCTGTGCTTAAATACAGTTTAGTGACCCAATTACAACTAATAACTTTAGTTATTATGGGGGACAAACAAAAATTAAAAAAATAAACAAATTTGACAATTTTTTATACTGCTCCCGCTCCGTTTCCGCTCCCGTTGTGTCGATGATGACCACAAAGAATCGAGTTAGTTAGAGGTGCCACGTGACGGTATTGGTTCAGAGACACGTGTCAAAAAAATAATGGCTTGGCCTTTTGTAGCTATTATGTGTGTCAATAAGTTAATTGTGCTGTTGGTTTTCCATACAAACAAAATTAAAATAAAATAATTACTCACACAACGAATATAAGTAAAAATATCACGTATACGTAAATACCAGTAGTTTTGTCTCAGATTCGTATAATTTTAGAAAACGGTTGAGTTAATCATCCCATTTACTTACATCTTTGGTATTATTTGATGTCGCATTTTAGAGTTTAGGTTATGAGCTTTGTCTTTTAAGTATGCAATATACTGCATACTTGAAGGGAACTGGTTTTCCACTTACATATCAACTCTAATGCTTTATGGTGGTGACAGTTAGAACCTGGATAGAAGTCCTCGTCGAATTAATTTGAGCTGTCATGTCTGAAACTAAGGTAGCTGTTGTATATCGTTGAAGATTTCCCTTCAGCTGTTTGCCATTTACATCATCAGATCACTTCCATAATATTTTATTTTCATTGAGACTATACTTATATGTCATTTACCTCAAAGTCAAAGTAAAATATTTATTTTAAGTCCATTGAGAACACGCGCATGTGTAATTATATGCTGCTTCTATTGCATAACTCAACAATGGAGTAACATAGAGTGTATTTTTTTGGAATGCATTTTTTCAAGTAACAAATATTTTCTGAAGTGTTAGACTTTAAAGTTTAAACAAATAATTTAACATTTTGCACTGATTACTTACAACACACGTACTCTCTTACAATACGTATTTACATACATTTTTCATATTTGATACACATAGTATTTTCCAATTATTTCGTTTTCTACTTAATCTGAGAGGAACCAGCACTTTTTGAATGCGCCTTTGAGAGGACGTTTTCCCACGAAGTGATAAATTCACTTTTGTGACGTATTTCAAGATAATGTTACATTTTCGTTTTCTACTTAATTAATTTAATGTTGTCAGAATAAAGACGATTCCGGAGTACTTTTTTGCTGGCTTTATACAAGAGAACGCGGTAACGACAGTTTGTTCTCTCGCCCCCAGGACGCTTGGGGCCCCCTCTTCATTTTTATTCCAGTTTTAATTACTAAAAGTTTTATGAACTGGTTATTCCGTTTTATGAGATTGTTAAATTAATTCCTTTTGTTTGTTGGTTTCGTCTCTCTTTCGTCTTTGATGTTGTTGTTGTTCTTATTTTATGGAAAAAACTTGAAAGCTCAAATCCATACATTAATTAATTTAGGACTAAACAGTTTCTTAAAAAAAAGTTATTACTTTGCTTGCTTGTATTGTAAGTTCTATGACTGTTTCCAATTTGAAATATTTTGAGGAAAAATCTGAAAAGCGGAAGAACAGCTTTACAAATTTCCCGCTTTTATGAGCTTGAAACTGAAAAATATGACCGTACATTTTTTTTAAATGATTTAAAATCTATTTAAACGATGGAAATCAAATTATCAACAAATTAGCAAAATTGTCGTTTAAAATAAAAATTATACTACATGTTTAAAAAAAAAACGCAGTCAATCTGTTCAAAATTTTACATACATAAAGGGTTAATAGCATAAAAGTGTGAATTGACTAGAAGAGCTTTTCTGCGCTTACCATATAACCACTCCTATTCTAGGTAGCTGGTATACCCATTTTACGGATGGTGAGTTTCAGTCTGGTTTCAGTCCGCGAGTTCCCCGCACGCCAGTCTTCAACCCCGCGAAATTGTGTTCGACAGTTTCGATACTATGAAATGACATTTCTTTCATTTCACAAGTGACTCTATTATACAAAACGCTGCTGTTATATAATAAATAAATTTAACAGCAGCGTTCTGTATAATAGAGTCACTTGTGAAATGAAAGAAATGTCATTTCTTTCACCATATAATAAATAAATTTGGTTTATACAGCCACAAACACATACACACAATCACATCCTAATTAGAAATCATACAGAGCAGACACACAAACATGAAAGTCTTCAAATAGGGTTCCTTAATTATCCTTGATGTACCCTAAAACACAGCTTAAATACACAGAAAGACTAAAATAAATGCTTTCAGCTCAATGCAACTATCAGACAATACGAGCATCAAAGCGAACAGACTGGATTCTTGCCGCGAGTTATCTTTGACTCGTCTACTGCAGTTTTAATTCGATTCCCAGAGAGCGATGTTAGTTTGTAACATAGGTTTTCCGATGTTCTGATTGTGGAAACAGATATAGTGAAATACTACTATAGTTAGAACGAAGTCGATGTCCTGTCTTGATATATTAAAGCAGTTTTTTGGTGCTTTTTGACAACGAAAAGTTATCTTAGAGACGGTGGGGAAGAAAAATAAGATATGAATTCCTATCGTTACAGAGGTACGCACATAATACCTGAATGTTATATATTAAACTGATTTGTCGCCGTTTTCTTGACATTAGTTTGGAAAATTAAAAGAGTCATTTCTTTTTTCCGTAGTTCAACCAAATACTATATAAACACTACGGAATAATACGTGCAGTTCAGCCGAAAATTTGGCAAGAATCCCCTAGCGACTTGAGTTGTTGAATTATGTTTTCCGTTGTGTTAACAAGCAGATCATCTCATCTAATAAATGTCGTTTAACTGGTTTATTTAATAGTTTTACACAAAAATGTCGATTGACAATAAGTACTGATAAGTATGTTTGTGATTCTGTATGAGCTGTGTATATAGATGCAATTATAAACAGTAAAGCGATAAAATTTTTAGTATTGTGGCCCAAGTATACGCCAACACAAAATGCTACTAGGGTATATTCTATTCCTTTGTGGCGCTCTAGAAGCGAAACGCGTGTACCGATTTTGATGATTCTTACGACAATTGATTTTTATTAATCTTGTGAGTGTCACTAAAGACATGACAGCATAAAAGTACGAAATGACTAGAAGCCCTCTTCTGCGCTTACCGTCTCACCATTCATACTCTAGCTAACTGGTGTAACCGTTTGGCGAGATGGCAAGTTTCAGCCCGGTTTCAGTCCGCGAGGCCCCGCACGCAACCCTTCATCTCCGCGAAATTGAATTTGATCGTTTCGATACTGTGAAATGACATTTCTGATTCTATTAAAACCATAAAGGTATATATACTAGCGTAAGAGAGGAACACAGTGTGCGAATGACATCCAGCTCTTTGCGGAAATCCTACATGCGAGAAAGAAATGCAAGAAAATCTGACGTAAAACCTCTTTGAACACATTTAGTCTTCTTTACTCACTTGTCAAAATAAGGTCCAGCTTTGTTTTCTATTTTGTGTTATAATCGTTTTGAATTCTACAAAAATTAATTCTTGTGATAAAAATGGTGTAGTGTTCAGTTTTAAATTGCACTGTAACATATGTTAATAATCCAAATAAAGAGACATTTCACCGGTAAGTACTGCCAATAACATATTGTTATCTTAATGCTTATTTTTATAAAAAGCGATCCTAAATTTACTTGGTTATACATGAGTAGTATACGGTAAATACTTTATTTTGTAAATAATTTGTTATTTTAAACAATTATGTGTACGATACAAAAATATTGTGTAAAATTACAATCAAACAATTAAGCATAGGGATTGCACAAAATCTATCGATATGTCGATATTTTCAAATATAAATATTTTGTAAATTTGATATTACCTAATTGCACCTGTTCCACTGGAATGATGTCGTTAACTGTTTTTAAACATATTGTGAGGTTTATTTAGCCTGGCAGCACATTGTAAAAGAAAGTATGACATTTATACATATATACTACATATAGGGTATATATGTAAATACAAGAGTTTTTCAAATGAAAATATAAGATATATACACAATTAATTTTATTCGTTATTTATTTATGATTTAAAGTCTGACGTTCTATCTGTTCTCTGATTATGAACGTCGTAAATAATTTAACTTTGAATGACAAAACTACTGTATACAATAGTTTCTCATTTTCCTCCAAGAAACTGCGGTGTTAAAAAATGCTTCCTGATAATGATGACTCTTTCATAATATCCAGGTTTCCTGTAAACACGGTTAGCATAGAACAATGGAAAAAATGTTAAATAGAACAGGTGGGACTCCTCGAAAACATTCTTTGGTTTGCAGTAGACATTTTACGGATAACTGTTTTGTCTAACTAAATCACCGACGACTTTTGAAGAAAGGATCTATACCTACTGAATTTGTGCCGTTAGGGGTTTCTTTTTTTTCATATGTGCTTACTAAGTATATTAAGTAATATACTAATAATACTTAATATCTAAAGTCAGAGCATTTATGCCAACTGTAATTTCTGTACAGGTCAATCTGAAGACCAAGCGATCAGTGTCAGCGTACGTTTACCGGGATATATCACCAGGACCTTCAACTTTAGAGCCTAAACCTTTATTTCAGCACTAATATAAAATTGATTTGAAGAAAAAGTCCATCACAGTGAAAATATCAATTTTAGGCAAATTATCACTTTGTCTTTTACAGAAACTTGTTCCTTTATATTTAAATAAAACTTAATTACCTATTACATAAAGAAACAAAAGATATTATAGACTAGTCCAAGGCATCCAAGGCATAATTTGTGGTGCAGTGAGACGACGCGACACTCAATCGAGTAGACAATGTGACGTCATGGGCAGTAAGAAGCCACCAGTCAAACCGCACGAAAATACATAATAATAATAATAACGTGCACATTACAACGTCGTGGCCCCAAACTAAACATTAGCTTGTGTTTTGGGTACCAAGCGAAGACACCACATACATATAACAACCAAGACCCGGTACCAGTACCGATATTCATCATATAAATACTGACCCGACCTAGGATTCGAACCCGGGACCTCCAGCTTCGTAGGCAGGGTCGCTACCCACTAGGCTAAGCGGTCGTCAAATTAATAAATATCAATAATTTATTTCTCAGTCATTTATTGACGAATTTAAAAAAAAAAACTTTCACTGTTTTATTAGTTTTGGTTTGTAAAATTGTATATTTTGAACATCATGAACTTCTCCATTGCAAATGTTTTTGTTTTGTACATTCTCATTTTTTTGTTTACAAAGAGTTAAAATTTTGTTGTTATGCGTTGCAACGTGACGTATTGTCATTAAAAATAAAAATCGTTTATATATATTGTTTTATTTATTACGTGGCTTATATTCAACTAAATATTAAAATTTCCATAATGATGTTAACGCTTTCTTTACTTCTGCAAATTTTTTATTATCAACTGTTAACAAAAAAAAAAAATTTATTGGAGTAAAGGAAATGGCATTTGAATTGACTGATTGATGATTTGTCATTTTAAAAAACTGAAAGTTAGGAAAAGTAACTCAAAACAAAAATTATGTAGTATAGCAGATTCAAAATAATAAATAGGATTGCCGATTGCGACTTATGATAACGCGGTAATTTCAACGACACATTATCATGAAAGTACTACGTGCTATCGATAATATAAAAAACACCCATGCACATCACTAAAACTGGCTCAACCACATGTGAATTTTGCACACATACTCATTTCCGTTTCGGTCATGCGATGTTTAGATGTCAGTTGGTCTCCTACGCTAGTATATATATGTCTATGATTAAAACTAAACGCTGCTGTCAAATTTGTGTATTCTATGCATGACAGTATTCTACAGTCGACATGACGACAACCAGACACCGTACTGTAGACAAAGAAAAAAATGAAAGTCAATGAATGACCTATGTCAAGTGGGGTGTCATTGAAAAGGTCTTCAATAATAATTTTTAGGTTTCTCAAATATTATTATTTTTTTAAAATAATTATTAAGGATCTTTGATGATTTGAAGTTGGTTGGCAACCGTTCTTACTTAAATATAGATGTCAAATCACATACCTTTAAAAGAATCAGACCGGTGTAGCTCTAAGCCGAGTAGAAAGTAAAAAGCACCAGATAATTTTAGTTTTTTTCGTTTAAAATAACAGTTATATGAAAGAAAACTAAAAAAACTCGACATTAAATCCGAAAACAAGCTCTAAAATCTAAAAATAAAAAAAGAATGTAAATAAAATACACTATAACAAATTTATATACGTATTATTATTATTATATGTTGGAAAAAAATTAAACAGATTTTCACCTATAAACCACCACCAAACACATTTTGGTAATTGGTTTTTCTCTGTTTGCAATGCCTTATACAAGGTGAGATTTTAGTAACCGGTCAAAATTTTTCTAGATGTTAGGTATCATTAATAGACCTCATTGCGTAAATAAAAAATATAGGTTACATTTTCATAATAAATTATTATATCTATAGCGTTATTTTATAACGTTTGGTTGCCTTCTTAACGCTATAATAAACGTATGCGCCCGAGGCCTTAAAACGGGATGGGGCGGCGGGCATGAATGGTGTCTAGAGTTATTGGTTTTTTCGAGAAAGGTTTGTGTAGTCATACCTCAATATTTTTCTATAGAACAATACTAAAAGGAAACAAGACGGCTATCGGTTTTCTACCAAAGATCATTATATTATAATTTGGGTGGTTATTAAAACCTCACCCTGCATAACGTTTAGTGTAATTTATTCATATTCTATAAGTTGTACAACTTGTTCTTTTTTGAGTTAATTCATTTTTTTCAGTCATCGATGTCGATGTTAGTTTATTTTTTATATTTTTTTTTCATTATTTTATGTTCCTGGACTCTCTGTTTAGGGATAGCACGGGTTCCTTCGTCCCTGTCAACAAAGCTTCTCTAATGCACATCTGACTGCAATTTCTTTATGTACAAGTTACATTTAGGGACTGCATTACCATATCTTTTTAATAGTCACTATTTGTAATGTTCAGCGTTTTCAAAGTATTGAAATCCAGCTTTCCTGCTACAACCAGTAGAACTACAAGAGATACAATTTGAATGATTCAAAGGTGATCTATCTGGCCAAGGTGATACGGAAAAAATAAATAAACGTGGAACTATCTAATTGGACGATGACGCGATTAATTAATTTAATTAATGCGCTCTATGAAATAGGGTAAGATAAAACGTTTAACGTGATATAATTGCAATTCTTGTTTGGTCAGGCGTTTGTGATTTGAATATTATAAAGTTTTTAGTGTTCCCTAGTTAAAATTTAATCTATTATAATTTTGAAATATTACATCATCACTCTTATAGAAATATTAATCTGAATTTAAATTCAATAAATACACGTATGTAATAAAATTTAAACAATAAACGTATGTAGAATACCATAAAATATACTAAGAGAATATTTTTTCTCCAGATATCCATCAGGAATCTTATGATTTTTTTTTTAATTTGATCCTTTTTTGCGAAGTCTTGATTCGTAATTTTTGCAAGCGGTTGAATTCTAAACAAATCTTCTTCGAGGTATCAGGAAATATGTAAGATACGCGTAATAATAATAATACCTGAAACATCCCACACAGCGCCATCAAGTCCCAAACTAAGCTTGTATTATGGGTACCAGATATACATACTTAAATATTTTTTATAATATATAGTCACATAGATATTTCACACCCAAACACGGAACAAATATACATGTTCATGCACACATATATTTTTCCCGGATTGAAATCGAACCCGAGACCTTTGACTCCGCAGTTAGGGTCTTCAATCACTCGGCCAATCAGTCAGTCTATATGTTTCTAGAATTACGAAGCATCTTTACTTGCATGTGTTCGGGCCATTGACATGTTATAATATTGATCGGCGTGGCGTCACCATAGCTTTGCACATGATCCACAAAATAGTCTTAACAGTTTTTCCTATGTTAGGTCCATATCTAGTTATGGTGGCAACCGATTTATACCTACGTAGTGACGAATACTCGTATTTGTAGTTCTCGCATGAATTTGTCTCTAATCGTGAGCCAATACATTTCATGATAAAATAGAGAACTTTTAACCCCACTTCGAAGGTAAAACATTTTCATCTTAAACGGTATGGAAGGGTTTAAAATTTGAATTTATTACTACCACGTTGACTGAATACGCGAACGTTTCGAACTCGTAGCGCCGATATTCACCGGTATTTCCCTCCACGTCCGTGAGTTTTCGTAAGTAAATTTCACTTTAAAATATGCATAACAGTTTTCCGAAACGATCCTCTTTCGGAATTTAAACACATCGCCGCATATTAAGATACATTCCCATTCAGTTCGACGCGGGAGTTCGCCAAGAAAATGCTATTTATTTTGTCTGTGACTAGTGACTGCTCACTGTTTTGTATTCTCCTTTTTTTTTGTAGTCTAGAATATAAATATGACCATATGCATTACATTTACATGCGACCCAACGTAGGGTAAGCGATAATATAATTTATACGGAAAAATTAGTACACTCCAAATCTTCACTTCATCAGCCCATTTTTACCTCACTGCAAGGGCTTAGGCCTTCCCCGGTGTGAGGGGGGCTTAGAGCTTATATCCACCACGCTGCTACACTGCGGGTTGGGGATCGTAACGATCGCCATCTATTGACAGCACCCACTCCACCATACACTCCAAATATCGGAAAGAAATTAATACAATAAACGTACACTTGCTTCAAACCTCTAAGATGGTTTCTGAGGTCATAAATCAGATAATTATAAAATAATAAATTACAAAACATTCACATGCTAGTTTTCGGAGAATGTTGTCTGACTCATTGTTTCTGTTTTTGAAGTTTTGGAAAAATATATTTGGAAAATAATTAGTCTTCAATTTAATCTAACCTTATCATAACTATAATTGTAAATATCTTTTCTCCTTTAAAATGAGTTCCACCGAATAAATTTTACAGAAGAACTGACAGACAAAGATACGTTCGTTTGAAATAGTAAGAGTTGCTCGTAAATTGTAATGTATGCGATATGTTATGCGAACAACTTTGTTGTTACGACGTGTTGTGAAAACATATAATTTAAAGATTAATTATTGTTCAGATATGATTGTTAATATTATTGTAATGTCAAATTTACCTATAAAGAAAGAGACGAATTAAAACGAACTGCAACAAAAGATTTTTTAATAAACGAAATTTCTTTTTAAAATAAACTGCAAAAATATGCAAGCGGAAAGGAAGTGACGCCGGTGGTTTCGCAACTTGGCCGTAAGAACGAACTTGGAAATTTACTTAAGTATTTAGCGCCAAGTATGCTGTAAGGATTATTCAAACTCTATGTTTACGTATCGGGACCTTTTAGTATTCACAAAATTATTTGATAAACAAGGCTGCTTGTAATACACTGCGAATAAAACAACAAATTGTTCAAAATTCAGAGAATAAGAAAATCTTGATATTTCTTTGTTAAACAGTCTTCTTAGTACATAGTATAGTATACATTTCAATTATATAATGAAAAAAACGCCTTGAATTTGTGTATGAAATGGAAAAAAATTTCTCTCCAACCTACGTCCACGCGGCGGTCCAAGCAACTAATTGTATAATGAAAAAAAAATTTTTTTTCTACCGTCTGGTAGATCATACCACGGAAAATTGTTTTTCTTTTGAGGTAAGGTTAACTGTAGGTACCAATTATTTTTTTCCGTGGTTCAGTCATCTGGACCATGCAACTGTATCACGGAAATAGGTACGCCTAAATATCCCTCTCTCAGATTAATTCAATATCTACAGTAAAAAGCGTTACGAAGAAAGTTAAAACAATTTTCTATTTCTGTATCTATCGAATAATGGATTCAATTGACTCCATTTAAAAAAAAAACGTGACAATATATGCAATTAGCATACTGTAGTTATAGACGATGCCAAAGTGCAGGGAAGAAGCTAATATTATACTTCTAAATAAATAAAGTGTCGTGATAGCCCAAAGTGCAACGAACCTGTCTCAAATTTATAAGGCCATAGGGCCATGGTTCGAATCCGGACGTGTACCAATGAGTTTTTTCTGACTTAAGTACATTAACTATCACTGACTCCGTGCCTCAAAGAGCACGTTAAGCATTCGGTCCCGGACGCTGTCAATAGATGGCGGTCGTTACAATCCCCAACCTGCAGTGGAGCAGCGTGGTGGATTTAAGCTCCAAGCCCGCCCTCACCTTGGGGGAGGCCTAAGCCCCTGCAGTGGGGTAAAAATGGGCTGATGGAGATATTTCTAAATCCTTGTAAATCATGGGTAGTTGTGCTTTTGAGTATTGTAGAAATTGCGTGATGCTGGAATACATAATAATAAACGGGAAAACATGAATAACCCCGCCTTTTAAATACCTTTAAAAAATGATGCAATAGTACCGTGTGTTTATTCTTTTGCGGTTTCTATTTATAATATTCTAAGCTCGGTATAGTATATCTATATATTTTGTTATCGATGGTATATAACAAAGCCAATTTTGTAAAGGATTCCCCTCAAATACTGAGACTCTAAACTTAACTCTACTTAACCGCAACTTGTGAAAATGTAAATTGGGTCTAACAGTCGGCTCTCAAGGATTAGAACGAAGGTAGCGTCGTCGCCGGATATGCTAATTGCACTTTATAAGTAAAATGCCTGTAACTTAAAAATCTTATCAGGTATGCATAAAACAACTTACGAAGTTTTTATATATACACACTATTTGGGTGTTTATAAATGTGTATAATTGATTTGAATTCTTATTTGTAATGCAACTACGTACTCGGATTTTGTTTTTTAGTAATGAAGCAAATCTACTTTAGGCCAGGTGCGTCCCATAACGATATTGGTTCAAGTGAAAAGTATAACCATAAAAAAATATAAAGACAAGTGAATACTGGAGTTGTTTATTAAACATTTTAGTAATAATAATAATAATACCTGGAACATTCCACACAGCGCCATCTAGGCTCAAACTAAGCAAAACTTGATTATGGGTACCAGACAGACAAGTCAACCTTATAGACCACGCTTTGACAGGGAGTAGCATTCGCCAAGGCTATGTAGTGACACTGCATAACTACGTCTCTTCTGAGCGGTCAGTTGGAAGCAGGTCGGAAGCCATTAAATTGTCAATTTTGAACGAGCCAATGAAAACTAGCCGACTTCTCCCCGCACCCCGCCACTTTTTGGCGATTTCGTTTTCATACTGACGTTTATTAAAGCGTGGTCTATAGGTTGACTGGTCTGTGGTACCAGACAACTGATATACATACTTAAATATTCTTAATATGTAGTAACATATATAGATGTTTCACATGCAGACACGGACCTAATATACATGTTCATGCACACAAATGTTTGTCCTGGGCGGGAATCGAACCCGCGACCCTTGGCCTCGCAGTTAGAGTCTCTAACCACTCGGCCAAGCGGTCAATCTATATATAATATTATGTATATTATACATAGGCACGGACCTACCTGAGCAGAATTGATATCGTGCCGTGATAAAAAATCGACATTATGATAGCAAATCAACAAATCTGTTTTAAACACACACCAGTTATTCACATAAACATTAAAATATGACAATTTATAATAACAAATCTATACGGTAAATAACTATCTAATGTTACTGAAACAAAATATTATTCCTAGTTTGGTAAATTTTGCAGATATGAGAGTAGTTTTCCGAAGTGTTCAAGTAAATATTCTTCCAATACGGTCTGAAAACTTGATAATGCTATTAGGTACGCCACTGTTGTGGCGCCAGGCGTGCAGGCTTAGCACGAACTTTCTCGTGAACCTTTAGATGGAGTACCGCAGCGCTGAGAGTAGTATACTTAGATAAGTACATTGTAAGAACTGATGATTTCATTAAGATTTAAGAACAAACAAAAAGGCAAAAAAATATTTTTAATGATTTATAATACAAACGGTAGAGGTTTTTTATCTATTCCATATCTACGAGAAAATAAAATTGTTATTTCTATTATTTCGCAGTTCGAGAGTCGGTCCCGCTTAAACGGTACGGAACTGACTACTTTGTGATTTTTCTTCAGTGGGCAACTAAAGTTTTGTTGTGGAAACAAAAACCTTTTAACAAATAATGACCGGTTATTAGACGGTGTCTTTAGGGTTCCGTACATCCGAAATGTAAAAAGAACCCTTATAGGATTACTTTGGTGTCTGACATCAACGTGTGGCGTTGACACAGCCTGTATAGTTTTTCCGAATAGATAGTTTAAATTCTGTGCTTAAATACAGTTTAGTGACCCAATTACAACTAATAACTTTAGTTATTATGGGGGACAAACAAAAATTAAAAAAATAAACAAATTTGACAATTTTTTATACTGCTCCCGCTCCGTTTCCGCTCCCGTTGTGTCGATGATGACCACAAAGAATCGAGTTAGTTAGAGGTGCCACGTGACGGTATTGGTTCAGAGACACGTGTCAAAAAAATAATGGCTTGGCCTTTTGTAGCTATTATGTGTGTCAATAAGTTAATTGTGCTGTTGGTTTTCCATACAAACAAAATTAAAATAAAATAATTACTCACACAACGAATATAAGTAAAAATATCACGTATACGTAAATACCAGTAGTTTTGTCTCAGATTCGTATAATTTTAGAAAACGGTTGAGTTAATCATCCCATTTACTTACATCTTTGGTATTATTTGATGTCGCATTTTAGAGTTTAGGTTATGAGCTTTGTCTTTTAAGTATGCAATATACTGCATACTTGAAGGGAACTGGTTTTCCACTTACATATCAACTCTAATGCTTTATGGTGGTGACAGTTAGAACCTGGATAGAAGTCCTCGTCGAATTAATTTGAGCTGTCATGTCTGAAACTAAGGTAGCTGTTGTATATCGTTGAAGATTTCCCTTCAGCTGTTTGCCATTTACATCATCAGATCACTTCCATAATATTTTATTTTCATTGAGACTATACTTATATGTCATTTACCTCAAAGTCAAAGTAAAATATTTATTTTAAGTCCATTGAGAACACGCGCATGTGTAATTATATGCTGCTTCTATTGCATAACTCAACAATGGAGTAACATAGAGTGTATTTTTTTGGAATGCATTTTTTCAAGTAACAAATATTTTCTGAAGTGTTAGACTTTAAAGTTTAAACAAATAATTTAACATTTTGCACTGATTACTTACAACACACGTACTCTCTTACAATACGTATTTACATACATTTTTCATATTTGATACACATAGTATTTTCCAATTATTTCGTTTTCTACTTAATCTGAGAGGAACCAGCACTTTTTGAATGCGCCTTTGAGAGGACGTTTTCCCACGAAGTGATAAATTCACTTTTGTGACGTATTTCAAGATAATGTTACATTTTCGTTTTCTACTTAATTAATTTAATGTTGTCAGAATAAAGACGATTCCGGAGTACTTTTTTGCTGGCTTTATACAAGAGAACGCGGTAACGACAGTTTGTTCTCTCGCCCCCAGGACGCTTGGGGCCCCCTCTTCATTTTTATTCCAGTTTTAATTACTAAAAGTTTTATGAACTGGTTATTCCGTTTTATGAGATTGTTAAATTAATTCCTTTTGTTTGTTGGTTTCGTCTCTCTTTCGTCTTTGATGTTGTTGTTGTTCTTATTTTATGGAAAAAACTTGAAAGCTCAAATCCATACATTAATTAATTTAGGACTAAACAGTTTCTTAAAAAAAAGTTATTACTTTGCTTGCTTGTATTGTAAGTTCTATGACTGTTTCCAATTTGAAATATTTTGAGGAAAAATCTGAAAAGCGGAAGAACAGCTTTACAAATTTCCCGCTTTTATGAGCTTGAAACTGAAAAATATGACCGTACATTTTTTTTAAATGATTTAAAATCTATTTAAACGATGGAAATCAAATTATCAACAAATTAGCAAAATTGTCGTTTAAAATAAAAATTATACTACATGTTTAAAAAAAAACGCAGTCAATCTGTTCAAAATTTTACATACATAAAGGGTTAATAGCATAAAAGTGTGAATTGACTAGAAGAGCTTTTCTGCGCTTACCATATAACCACTCCTATTCTAGGTAGCTGGTATACCCATTTTACGGATGGTGAGTTTCAGTCTGGTTTCAGTCCGCGAGTTCCCCGCACGCCAGTCTTCAACCCCGCGAAATTGTGTTCGACAGTTTCGATACTATGAAATGACATTTCTTTCATTTCACAAGTGACTCTATTATACAAAACGCTGCTGTTATATAATAAATAAATTTAACAGCAGCGTTCTGTATAATAGAGTCACTTGTGAAATGAAAGAAATGTCATTTCTTTCACCATATAATAAATAAATTTGGTTTATACAGCCACAAACACATACACACAATCACATCCTAATTAGAAATCATACAGAGCAGACACACAAACATGAAAGTCTTCAAATAGGGTTCCTTAATTATCCTTGATGTACCCTAAAACACAGCTTAAATACACAGAAAGACTAAAATAAATGCTTTCAGCTCAATGCAACTATCAGACAATACGAGCATCAAAGCGAACAGACTGGATTCTTGCCGCGAGTTATCTTTGACTCGTCTACTGCAGTTTTAATTCGATTCCCAGAGAGCGATGTTAGTTTGTAACATAGGTTTTCCGATGTTCTGATTGTGGAAACAGATATAGTGAAATACTACTATAGTTAGAACGAAGTCGATGTCCTGTCTTGATATATTAAAGCAGTTTTTTGGTGCTTTTTGACAACGAAAAGTTATCTTAGAGACGGTGGGGAAGAAAAATAAGATATGAATTCCTATCGTTACAGAGGTACGCACATAATACCTGAATGTTATATATTAAACTGATTTGTCGCCGTTTTCTTGACATTAGTTTGGAAAATTAAAAGAGTCATTTCTTTTTTCCGTAGTTCAACCAAATACTATATAAACACTACGGAATAATACGTGCAGTTCAGCCGAAAATTTGGCAAGAATCCCCTAGCGACTTGAGTTGTTGAATTATGTTTTCCGTTGTGTTAACAAGCAGATCATCTCATCTAATAAATGTCGTTTAACTGGTTTATTTAATAGTTTTACACAAAAATGTCGATTGACAATAAGTACTGATAAGTATGTTTGTGATTCTGTATGAGCTGTGTATATAGATGCAATTATAAACAGTAAAGCGATAAAATTTTTAGTATTGTGGCCCAAGTATACGCCAACACAAAATGCTACTAGGGTATATTCTATTCCTTTGTGGCGCTCTAGAAGCGAAACGCGTGTACCGATTTTGATGATTCTTACGACAATTGATTTGTATTAATCTTGTGAGTGTCACTAAAGACATGACAGCATAAAAGTACGAAATGACTAGAAGCCCTCTTCTGCGCTTACCGTCTCACCATTCATACTCTAGCTAACTGGTGTAACCGTTTGGCGAGATGGCAAGTTTCAGCCCGGTTTCAGTCCGCGAGGCCCCGCACGCAACCCTTCATCTCCGCGAAATTGAATTTGATCGTTTCGATACTGTGAAATGACATTTCTGATTCTATTAAAACTAAACGCTGCTGTCAAATTTGTGTATTCTATGCATGACAGTATTCTACAGTCGACATGACGACAACCAGACACCGTACTGTAGACAAAGAAAAAAATGAAAGTCAATGAATGACCTATGTCAAGTGGGGTGTCATTGAAAAGGTCTTCAATAATAATTTTTAGGTTTCTCAAATATTATTATTTTTTTAAAATAATTATTAAGGATCTTTGATGATTTGAAGTTGGTTGGCAACCGTTCTTACTTAAATATAGATGTCAAATCACATACCTTTAAAAGAATCAGACCGGTGTAGCTCTAAGCCGAGTAGAAAGTAAAAAGCACCAGATAATTTTAGTTTTTTTCGTTTAAAATAACAGTTATATGAAAGAAAACTAAAAAAACTCGACATTAAATCCGAAAACAAGCTCTAAAATCTAAAAATAAAAAAAGAATGTAAATAAAATACACTATAACAAATTTATATACGTATTATTATTATTATATGTTGGAAAAAAATTAAACAGATTTTCACCTATAAACCACCACCAAACACATTTTGGTAATTGGTTTTTCTCTGTTTGCAATGCCTTATACAAGGTGAGATTTTAGTAACCGGTCAAAATTTTTCTAGATGTTAGGTATCATTAATAGACCTCATTGCGTAAATAAAAAATATAGGTTACATTTTCATAATAAATTATTATATCTATAGCGTTATTTTATAACGTTTGGTTGCCTTCTTAACGCTATAATAAACGTATGCGCCCGAGGCCTTAAAACGGGATGGGGCGGCGGGCATGAATGGTGTCTAGAGTTATTGGTTTTTTCGAGAAAGGTTTGTGTAGTCATACCTCAATATTTTTCTATAGAACAATACTAAAAGGAAACAAGACGGCTATCGGTTTTCTACCAAAGATCATTATATTATAATTTGGGTGGTTATTAAAACCTCACCCTGCATAACGTTTAGTGTAATTTATTCATATTCTATAAGTTGTACAACTTGTTCTTTTTTGAGTTAATTCATTTTTTTCAGTCATCGATGTCGATGTTAGTTTATTTTTTATATTTTTTTTTCATTATTTTATGTTCCTGGACTCTCTGTTTAGGGATAGCACGGGTTCCTTCGTCCCTGTCAACAAAGCTTCTCTAATGCACATCTGACTGCAATTTCTTTATGTACAAGTTACATTTAGGGACTGCATTACCATATCTTTTTAATAGTCACTATTTGTAATGTTCAGCGTTTTCAAAGTATTGAAATCCAGCTTTCCTGCTACAACCAGTAGAACTACAAGAGATACAATTTGAATGATTCAAAGGTGATCTATCTGGCCAAGGTGATACGGAAAAAATAAATAAACGTGGAACTATCTAATTGGACGATGACGCGATTAATTAATTTAATTAATGCGCTCTATGAAATAGGGTAAGATAAAACGTTTAACGTGATATAATTGCAATTCTTGTTTGGTCAGGCGTTTGTGATTTGAATATTATAAAGTTTTTAGTGTTCCCTAGTTAAAATTTAATCTATTATAATTTTGAAATATTACATCATCACTCTTATAGAAATATTAATCTGAATTTAAATTCAATAAATACACGTATGTAATAAAATTTAAACAATAAACGTATGTAGAATACCATAAAATATACTAAGAGAATATTTTTTCTCCAGATATCCATCAGGAATCTTATGATTTTTTTTTTAATTTGATCCTTTTTTGCGAAGTCTTGATTCGTAATTTTTGCAAGCGGTTGAATTCTAAACAAATCTTCTTCGAGGTATCAGGAAATATGTAAGATACGCGTAATAATAATAATACCTGAAACATCCCACACAGCGCCATCAAGTCCCAAACTAAGCTTGTATTATGGGTACCAGATATACATACTTAAATATTTTTTATAATATATAGTCACATAGATATTTCACACCCAAACACGGAACAAATATACATGTTCATGCACACATATATTTTTCCCGGATTGAAATCGAACCCGAGACCTTTGACTCCGCAGTTAGGGTCTTCAATCACTCGGCCAATCAGTCAGTCTATATGTTTCTAGAATTACGAAGCATCTTTACTTGCATGTGTTCGGGCCATTGACATGTTATAATATTGATCGGCGTGGCGTCACCATAGCTTTGCACATGATCCACAAAATAGTCTTAACAGTTTTTCCTATGTTAGGTCCATATCTAGTTATGGTGGCAACCGATTTATACCTACGTAGTGACGAATACTCGTATTTGTAGTTCTCGCATGAATTTGTCTCTAATCGTGAGCCAATACATTTCATGATAAAATAGAGAACTTTTAACCCCACTTCGAAGGTAAAACATTTTCATCTTAAACGGTATGGAAGGGTTTAAAATTTGAATTTATTACTACCACGTTGACTGAATACGCGAACGTTTCGAACTCGTAGCGCCGATATTCACCGGTATTTCCCTCCACGTCCGTGAGTTTTCGTAAGTAAATTTCACTTTAAAATATGCATAACAGTTTTCCGAAACGATCCTCTTTCGGAATTTAAACACATCGCCGCATATTAAGATACATTCCCATTCAGTTCGACGCGGGAGTTCGCCAAGAAAATGCTATTTATTTTGTCTGTGACTAGTGACTGCTCACTGTTTTGTATTCTCCTTTTTTTTTGTAGTCTAGAATATAAATATGACCATATGCATTACATTTACATGCGACCCAACGTAGGGTAAGCGATAATATAATTTATACGGAAAAATTAGTACACTCCAAATCTTCACTTCATCAGCCCATTTTTACCTCACTGCAAGGGCTTAGGCCTTCCCCGGTGTGAGGGGGGCTTAGAGCTTATATCCACCACGCTGCTACACTGCGGGTTGGGGATCGTAACGATCGCCATCTATTGACAGCACCCACTCCACCATACACTCCAAATATCGGAAAGAAATTAATACAATAAACGTACACTTGCTTCAAACCTCTAAGATGGTTTCTGAGGTCATAAATCAGATAATTATAAAATAATAAATTACAAAACATTCACATGCTAGTTTTCGGAGAATGTTGTCTGACTCATTGTTTCTGTTTTTGAAGTTTTGGAAAAATATATTTGGAAAATAATTAGTCTTCAATTTAATCTAACCTTATCATAACTATAATTGTAAATATCTTTTCTCCTTTAAAATGAGTTCCACCGAATAAATTTTACAGAAGAACTGACAGACAAAGATACGTTCGTTTGAAATAGTAAGAGTTGCTCGTAAATTGTAATGTATGCGATATGTTATGCGAACAACTTTGTTGTTACGACGTGTTGTGAAAACATATAATTTAAAGATTAATTATTGTTCAGATATGATTGTTAATATTATTGTAATGTCAAATTTACCTATAAAGAAAGAGACGAATTAAAACGAACTGCAACAAAAGATTTTTTAATAAACGAAATTTCTTTTTAAAATAAACTGCAAAAATATGCAAGCGGAAAGGAAGTGACGCCGGTGGTTTCGCAACTTGGCCGTAAGAACGAACTTGGAAATTTACTTAAGTATTTAGCGCCAAGTATGCTGTAAGGATTATTCAAACTCTATGTTTACGTATCGGGACCTTTTAGTATTCACAAAATTATTTGATAAACAAGGCTGCTTGTAATACACTGCGAATAAAACAACAAATTGTTCAAAATTCAGAGAATAAGAAAATCTTGATATTTCTTTGTTAAACAGTCTTCTTAGTACATAGTATAGTATACATTTCAATTATATAATGAAAAAAACGCCTTGAATTTGTGTATGAAATGGAAAAAAATTTCTCTCCAACCTACGTCCACGCGGCGGTCCAAGCAACTAATTGTATAATGAAAAAAAAATTTTTTTTCTACCGTCTGGTAGATCATACCACGGAAAATTGTTTTTCTTTTGAGGTAAGGTTAACTGTAGGTACCAATTATTTTTTTCCGTGGTTCAGTCATCTGGACCATGCAACTGTATCACGGAAATAGGTACGCCTAAATATCCCTCTCTCAGATTAATTCAATATCTACAGTAAAAAGCGTTACGAAGAAAGTTAAAACAATTTTCTATTTCTGTATCTATCGAATAATGGATTCAATTGACTCCATTTAAAAAAAAAACGTGACAATATATGCAATTAGCATACTGTAGTTATAGACGATGCCAAAGTGCAGGGAAGAAGCTAATATTATACTTCTAAATAAATAAAGTGTCGTGATAGCCCAAAGTGCAACGAACCTGTCTCAAATTTATAAGGCCATAGGGCCATGGTTCGAATCCGGACGTGTACCAATGAGTTTTTTCTGACTTAAGTACATTAACTATCACTGACTCCGTGCCTCAAAGAGCACGTTAAGCATTCGGTCCCGGACGCTGTCAATAGATGGCGGTCGTTACAATCCCCAACCTGCAGTGGAGCAGCGTGGTGGATTTAAGCTCCAAGCCCGCCCTCACCTTGGGGGAGGCCTAAGCCCCTGCAGTGGGGTAAAAATGGGCTGATGGAGATATTTCTAAATCCTTGTAAATCATGGGTAGTTGTGCTTTTGAGTATTGTAGAAATTGCGTGATGCTGGAATACATAATAATAAACGGGAAAACATGAATAACCCCGCCTTTTAAATACCTTTAAAAAATGATGCAATAGTACCGTGTGTTTATTCTTTTGCGGTTTCTATTTATAATATTCTAAGCTCGGTATAGTATATCTATATATTTTGTTATCGATGGTATATAACAAAGCCAATTTTGTAAAGGATTCCCCTCAAATACTGAGACTCTAAACTTAACTCTACTTAACCGCAACTTGTGAAAATGTAAATTGGGTCTAACAGTCGGCTCTCAAGGATTAGAACGAAGGTAGCGTCGTCGCCGGATATGCTAATTGCACTTTATAAGTAAAATGCCTGTAACTTAAAAATCTTATCAGGTATGCATAAAACAACTTACGAAGTTTTTATATATACACACTATTTGGGTGTTTATAAATGTGTATAATTGATTTGAATTCTTATTTGTAATGCAACTACGTACTCGGATTTTGTTTTTTAGTAATGAAGCAAATCTACTTTAGGCCAGGTGCGTCCCATAACGATATTGGTTCAAGTGAAAAGTATAACCATAAAAAAATATAAAGACAAGTGAATACTGGAGTTGTTTATTAAACATTTTAGTAATAATAATAATAATACCTGGAACATTCCACACAGCGCCATCTAGGCTCAAACTAAGCAAAACTTGATTATGGGTACCAGACAGACAAGTCAACCTTATAGACCACGCTTTGACAGGGAGTAGCATTCGCCAAGGCTATGTAGTGACACTGCATAACTACGTCTCTTCTGAGCGGTCAGTTGGAAGCAGGTCGGAAGCCATTAAATTGTCAATTTTGAACGAGCCAATGAAAACTAGCCGACTTCTCCCCGCACCCCGCCACTTTTTGGCGATTTCGTTTTCATACTGACGTTTATTAAAGCGTGGTCTATAGGTTGACTGGTCTGTGGTACCAGACAACTGATATACATACTTAAATATTCTTAATATGTAGTAACATATATAGATGTTTCACATGCAGACACGGACCTAATATACATGTTCATGCACACAAATGTTTGTCCTGGGCGGGAATCGAACCCGCGACCCTTGGCCTCGCAGTTAGAGTCTCTAACCACTCGGCCAAGCGGTCAATCTATATATAATATTATGTATATTATACATAGGCACGGACCTACCTGAGCAGAATTGATATCGTGCCGTGATAAAAAATCGACATTATGATAGCAAATCAACAAATCTGTTTTAAACACACACCAGTTATTCACATAAACATTAAAATATGACAATTTATAATAACAAATCTATACGGTAAATAACTATCTAATGTTACTGAAACAAAATATTATTCCTAGTTTGGTAAATTTTGCAGATATGAGAGTAGTTTTCCGAAGTGTTCAAGTAAATATTCTTCCAATACGGTCTGAAAACTTGATAATGCTATTAGGTACGCCACTGTTGTGGCGCCAGGCGTGCAGGCTTAGCACGAACTTTCTCGTGAACCTTTAGATGGAGTACCGCAGCGCTGAGAGTAGTATACTTAGATAAGTACATTGTAAGAACTGATGATTTCATTAAGATTTCTAACCTTTCCTCATTGGGTCCTTATATTCTGCTTCTACTTTCGAATGTCTAAAAGTCTCAAAATCATTATTTTGCCATGTTTTTATTTAATTTTAATTCTATAAACATTTAGTGTTTGTTTCATTTTATTAATTTATATAATTACAGCTACATTATATCCTAACCGCCTTTGAAACTCTTTGTACTAATAAGGTTACGCGAAAACTTTTGACAGTTGAAAAAGTTCTTCGCAAAGCGTGGGGCTCTTACCGAATTTGCATGTTAATTTGTGAACACGCCGTTGAGAGTTAAAATGTTAATTAGGTGTGCAGGAGAACAGACTTTTGTGAATTTTTCTTTTTAATTTTTTATAAATAACCGTGACCGGTAGCTTTATACACCTTATTAACTATTATCTTAGATTTCTGAGCCCGTTTTTGGATGCTGTTCGCACTCATTTTCGAAAGCTCTTCAAAGTTGTGGATTTGGTGTTGTAGTCATATTTTATGTAAAGAAAATAACATGAGATGTGTGTTATGGAACAGGCTACACAATGAAATATGCACCGAAATCAAACTTTTAGTGTTTACACGTTCGGAAGAAACAAGAAACAACCTACCAATAAATACTATACATGGGTCTTCAACTAAAAATACAGAATTTAACAAATCTTATATGTATTTTTAACAGTGATTTCATTAGGCACCTAAAGTCAGCTACTTTGCATTGGCAAATTATCTCTACTTAAATTTTATTCAAGGCTGTGTTGTAATGATAATTTGATTCTGTTGATATATTCGGTATAGGGAATTATAGTGTGCGACACACAAAAACCAATTCAACGAAACACTAAAAATAACATATATTTTAAATAAAATTAACTATAATTTGTGAGGATCAAAACTAGGGACATTCGCTTAAACAATCCCATTAACAATTCACACAAACAGCGAAACCGTTCACATCAAACTAACGTAAAACTAAAACAAAATAACAAAAGCAAAATCAATAAGAGTAGCTACAAATAGGTAATTGTAATAATGCGTCTTAACACTTTGTCCATTTCTCAACTGTGGATTAACCTCCTCTGTTTTCAGTTTTGGCATTTCTGACATTCCTGAATCTGTATCATTGGTGATGGTCATATTAACAGTCGAAATGGTGACATTTAGGTTTGTGCTGTTCTTATCGGTTGTAAGCAGTTCCGTAATATTACCAATCATGGTAGTCGCGTCAGACGTGATAGTGGAAGAAAACTGTTTAGACGTAGATTCTATTTCGTCCAGTACCTGTAGTCCCAAGTCGTCGGAGTGAATTTTTTCTGGCTCTCTCAGATCTGTAATGGTAGTGGAACTGATGGTCTTTGGCTTCCTTGACGCTGAACGGTCTTTTTCACCATCCTTTATACCCTTGAATTTGATCGTACACGCACTCGAACATTCAGCATCGCAGCCGCTTTTGGCGCAATTAATAAATTTGTGCCAAGCCGATAACATTTGATAGAGGTATGGAGGTTTGCAAAGTTCGTTATCCACATATGTCTGTAAACCTACTATTTCTTCATCACAAATTAACGGCCCACCTGAATTGTCCTGAAAATAAAACGTAACACAAATTGCTGTATAAACTATTTTAGATAGTTGTAGTCAAAAACCATTTCCTATATTTCATCAAAATTATCATTTTATTCAGTATGACTATTGAATGAAAATGAAAACTATTGAAAAAAGACTATTGAATGAAAATGAAAACTGCCGACATATAAAAATGCACAACTAAAGAATGTTGTCCTAATATATACAAATATCAAAAGGCAAAAATTGTTAGAATATCTACAACTGAGCACTGAGTTTGTTTTGCTTATTAATTCATATTTATTTTTGCGGATTAAATCTCTTAATATGGTTTACGCATTCCTTCAAGGGTTTATTTATTTTTTTACTTATGTGCAAATTATTGTATTGCCTCCAAAGTATTTATAAAAGGAACAACTTTGTTTCAGTTATTTTTTATGAGTGTCGAATTTTCATACAGACAATTGCGCACCCAACCTACCGCGCAGATAGTGTCGGGGCGGGACAACACAGAAGGTGCAGCCCGATCGTCTAAACGACAACTTCAACCTTTACTCCGAACAATGTTAAGGCTTTGAAATGAACGCGGACCTGACGCATTGAGGATGCTTCGGTGTGTGGCTGCCTTTGACGAGCGGTACCTTAAAGGCGCCGCCTCGCTCGGCGTAGGAGTTACATTCAAGTAAAAGGCGGACACGTGTCGATCCCTCGGTAAGGGAGGATAGTTCGAGCTGGACGGCACGATTGTGAATAAAAAAAAGCGTAGACGCCATTCCAGTACATTACTTCAACTATGTGAATTAAGGTGGTAGGTATTGCTCGCCTACGCGACTGAAGACTGAAGATCTAATCGGCTTAAAGCTGTGAAAATTTCTATTTGGATTATGAGGTCGTCAGGTGCCTCAGTGCAGGTGTTTTATATTGAACACATGGCGAAAAAAAATCAATTTCGAAAACAAAAACTGCGCATTTAAGTTTTCTGTTCTTATTATGTATCAAAACGTTGAAAAAATTACAAACGTATAAACCTAGTTTTTGCTGATCCGAATACCATATAATTCTTTTGCGCCATCGGTTAAGGTTTAATGGTGTGCAACAGTTAACACCGTTTGTATGACAATTTGCCACTACACAATCCTCTTAATTAAAAAGACGAAAGAATCTATTCTTACTTGACAGAAATCGGGCTCTATGTCTAGCGTGGTGTTGTCCCCTTCATAGGTTGCGCAAGCCATCGTGCGTTGAACAAAATGTTTGCCACAGTTCTTTGGTGTAGGCGCCAACATGTGCATCGTCATTCGCATCAAAATCCTCTCTTCAGCAGCGTTAGCGTATTGCTGTAAATATTATCAGAAATTGTAAATTTTTATCTGTCTATCGACGACGAATTTCATCACTTCAAAGATCTTTTACATTTTTAGGGATGAGGCCTTAACGTTAGTATAATTCCAATCAAACTTAATGGCGGATCGGTATACAACGCTTTAAGCGTGCTTGCGCAGGTTCAGTCATATGCCCCTCGCTCCACTGCGTCCCTCTACACCTAAAACTGGCTACTGCGACGCGATTTGTGCCTATGTTCACAGCCGCTATAAAGCTTGATTGGAACTGTACCTATTATTAATAATATTAAAGGCTTAAACAAAAAAAAGTGTCAAAGTATGTGTCATTTCATTTTAACATTTCAATATCTTTATACGTCCACCATCAGATCCAAAAAATTGAGTTAATTTAACTGTAGATAAATAAATTCTTTAGTATTTAATATTTCAAAACAATTATATATATAGGTAGTATCTTACAGTAAATATGAGGATATAACACATTTTGTTTTCCAAGTTCTTCGGATTCGTATTTATGCTAGCAGGTTTGACAGTTGAAGTTATTTCGAAGGGTATTGTCACTTGCAGTAGATTGATTTCGTTGCTCCATAACTCTCCTCCGCTGTCGTCATTGCTAGTAGGTCGAGCAATTTTAACGACCTATGAAATAAAAAATAAATATATCTTAAGAATTCCTCTTATAAGCTTTCAAAAGCGATTGCATTTCAATTGCTACCATCGTGTTTCAGAAAATGGTTCCAAACACGTCAAATGTGAAACATCCACCTTTGGATTTCGCCATATCACCAGCTCGTTATGCCCCACTGTAGGGGCTTAGGTTCCCCTCAGAATGAGGGCACTTAGAGCTTAACCCACCACGCTGCTTCAGTGCGGGTTAGTGGATTTTGAAAACTGCCATGCAACCGGGACCGACGACGGCTTAACGTGCTCTCCGAGACATGGAGTCAGTTTACTTTAAAAAAAAAAGACATTGACACATGCCCTAGCATTCGAACCACAACATTCTAAACATGAAACGGGCTTGTGTCACACGGCTGTCACGACATGTTATTTTTGTTGTTTTTTTAAGGTCAAATCTTTGATCACGGATAGTGAACCCTGAAATCAGAAATAATGAATTCGAATAGATTATTAAACAATGGTGATATTACCCGAACGAAGTCAAACTTCACCACGTAACATTAGAGTATATTCCAGCTCATGTCCACCGACCTTACGTCATTATAAAATTATGTACATCCCGGTAAGAATGTATGTAGGTACCATTTTCATTACTCACTTTACCGATACTTTCATCACCAAATCTTTTCATGAAGCAACAAATTTTGATTTTCCACCGGAATTGTCAACTTTTCGGAATTGGCATAATGACAAATACAATAACGCTTGATGATGAATTATATGGGTAGATATATAGTGTAGGGCCACGCTGACGTGAATTTATAATATTTATATAATAATTATAATATTTAAATTTAACAATTTTAATGTAATTTTAAATCCCCAAAGTAAATTAGTTTGACAGCAGCGTATGGTTTTAATGATCATAAATGTCAGTTCACAGTATCGAAGCGACATTACGCAATTTCGGGGGTGGTGAAACCGGCGCGCGAGGATTTCTTGGGGATGAAGAGCGGCTGAAGAGTGGCGCTCGGGGATCTTGTGCACTGAAACTCGTACTAAAACTCCCCATCTTACGCCAGCTAGCTATAGTATGTGTGGTTAGACAGTAAACGCAGAACTTTATGTTTAAATCTAATATCCTTAAAGAAAGGTTTTTCGAAATTCGATTTCTGAGTAGGTGAATTAGGAGTCGAAAATCACGAATCACATTTATAAATCCAAGCAAAGTGATACATTTTAATGAACGTTTATACCCTTTTCTCACATTCGTCATTTCACAATACATACGATTTAATAACTTAATTAAATATAACACGTGTATTTATTAATAACATTAGAAATACATTAATATCGCTTATATAGGTATTAGTGAGTACGTAAGTTAAGGAATTTACATGCATGTGAAATTCGCAAAAAATACTAAAATTTATTTCTGTTGATATTTTCAATTAAAATCGTTTTAGTTGGTAACTGACATGTATCTATTATGTGTTTATGTGGTATTTATATCACTTCACTTCATCAGCCCATTTTTACCCCACTGCAGGGGCTTAGGCCTCCCCCAGGATGAGGAGGGGGCTTGGAGCTTAAATTCACCACGCTGCTCCACTGCAGGTTGGGGACTGTAACGACCGCCATCTATTGACAGCGTCCGGGACCGACTGCTTAACGTGCTCTCCGAGGCACGGAGTCAGTGATAGTTATGTACTTAAGTCAGAAAAACTCATTGGTACACGCCCGGATTCGAACCATGGCCCTATGGAGCCTTATAAATTTCAGACAGGTTCGTTGCGCTTTGGGCTATCACGACACTTCTTATTTTTATTTTATTATTTATTTAGGTATTTATAAGTTTATGTGTTTTGCGTATTTCCATGCTTATTATGCTGCATATATTGACGTATATACCTCTCTTTCTTGCTCATCGTCGTCATTGCGCAATGTGAAGTTGCTTTCGATCGAAACTGCGCCAACTCTTGCCATCAAAGATCTGTGAGGAAACCCGTTGGTATCTTCCATGTCCAAAGCTGCAGACACGAGCCACTCCGGCGTAATCAAAACTGCGGTATTCATGAAACGACGCCAATCCAGTTTGGTGTCCTCATTTTCCACTGGCTCGTGGGGATAGTATACGAATGCCTGTTATGAAAATAAATAAATTAAATAAATAACACGCGAGTGTTGACTCGGTAGTGCTTTCCAATGCGGCCTGGTGTAAGTAAAAAAATATTTAATCAGGCTTATGGGGAAGGGTTGTGAGAACCTCTTGCAGTAAATTTTTTTTTAAGGAACTGAAAAAAAAATAAAGCTTATTAGTAGCTCGTCGCTCCACTCCGCTTCGCTTCCTGCATTACCACAAGCAAACCATAACTTAACTTATTTTTTTGAAATGATGGACCATCAGTATATCTTAGCCAAATTTCAAATTGATAATTTTTATGAACACAATTTTCATCAGGCAGCATTGGAAAACCAATCCCATATTTTTATTTGTTTTTCCTATTTTCGCATTTTTAAGATTTCTGTGACGTAGTATTGTGCCCTCATCTCGCCCTTCTTAATTTATTAATACCTTGTTTAGAATAGTAATTTTAGGAACTCGTATCATCAACTTAACTTCTCCAGATTTCAATTCGGTAAAATTGCAATTTGGGTATTTTGTAATTAATGTTATTATAAACTGGGGTTATTTTGAATCATCAACCGATATTTTTTTAAAAGGTAAGAGCTGCCAAGAATGTTATTTTTAGAAGATGAAGACGTTGACATGAGATGAAGCTTTCAATCGTGGTATTAATGTACACATAAACTTGATAAATTTTTGACTTTTAAAACAAACTAAAATCAATAGCACTCACCATATACGGATATTCTCCTTTTTTAACATCTTTAAGACCTTCCACCAAGACTCCGTCGAATGCAAACACTGGAAAAAAATACTCATGTACTCTCTCTTTGATTCGCCCAGTATATACAAATTTGAATGTATTACTGAAACTTTCATGTGTAAAAGAATTTATTAAAATATTTCTCACCACACAGTATCGCAAGACAAAAACGGATTTTCATATTTTTACAAATGTTCATAAAAATTTTATACAATTTTTAGTAGTTTGACGTTTCCATTAAAATCACCGACCGTTTCAAAAGAAGAACGAAAAACATTGTTTTTATACGATTTCAAACTTTTATGCCAGAGACATATTATAAAAGAGTTTTACTTAAAGAGTTTTGTATAGTGTGTATGAAAAAAGATTAGAATAAAAAAATCTATTATTTACGGTAATAAAGTAATGATTTACGTAGATTACATTGACATACACACACGTAAGTATAACAATGATTAAAATCATAAAGGTATATATACTAGCGTAAGAGAGGAACACAGTGTGCGAATGACATCCAGCTCTTTGCGGAAATCCTACATGCGAGAAAGAAATGCAAGAAAATTTGTCATAAAACCTCTTTGAACACATTTAGTCTTCATTAGTCACTTGTCAAAATAAGGTCCAGCTTTGTTTTCTATTTTGTGTTATAATCGTTTTGAATTCTACAAAAATTAATTCTTGTGATAAAAATGGTGTCGTGTTCAGTTTTAAATTGCACTGTAACATATGTTAATAATCCAAATAAAGAGACATTTCACCGGTAAGTACTGCCAATAACATATTGTTATCTTAATGCTTATTTTTATAAAAAGCGATCCTAAATTTACTTGGTTATACATCAGTAGTATACGGTAAATACTTTATTTTGTAAATAATTTGTTATTTTAAACAATTATGTGTACGATACAAAAATATTGTGTAAAATTACAATCAAACAATTGAGCATAGGGATTGCACAAAATCTATCGATATGTCGATATTTTCAAATATAAATATTTTGTAAATTTGATATTACCTAATTGCACCTGTTCCACTGGAATGATGTCGTTAACTGTTTTTAAACATATTGTGAGGTTTATTTAGCCTGGCAGCACATTGTAAGAGAAAGTATGACATTTATACATATATACTACACATAGGGTGTATATGTAAATACAAGACTTTTTCAAATGAAAATATAAGATATATACACAATTAATTTTAATCGTTATTTATTTATGATTTAAAATCTGATGCTCTATTTAATTTTAATCGTTATTTATTTATGATTTAAAATCTGATGCTCTATCTGCTCTCTGATTAAGAACGTCGTAAATAATTTAACTTTGAATGACGAAGTAACTGTATACAATAATTTAACCTCAATTTCCTCCAAGAAACTGCGGTGTTAAAAAATGATTCGTGCTAATGATGACTATTTCATAATATCCAGGTTTCCTGTAAACGCAATTACCAAAGAACAATGGATAAGAATGTTAAATAGAACAGGTTGGACGCCTCGAAAACATTCTTTCGTTTGCAGTAGACATTTCAAGGAAGACTGTTTTGTCCAACGAAAGCACCGACGACTTTTGAAGAAAGGATCCATTACCACTGAATTCATGCCGGTAGCGGTTTTTTTCTTTTTCACATGTGCTTACTTAGTATATTAAGTAGTATACTAACGCCGTAGTATATACTTAATATCTAAGATCAGAGCATTTATGCCAACTGTAATTTCTGTACAGGTCAATTTGAAGCCCAAGCGATCGGTGTCAGCCTACGTTTACCGGGATATATCACCAGAACCTTCAACTTTACATCAACGTCATGGGCAGTAAGAGACCGCCTGTCAAACCGCACGAAAATACATAAATTTCAATAAATTATTTCTCAGTTATTTATTGACGAATTTAAAAAACTTTCACTGTTTTATTAGTTTTGGTTTATCTTTCAATTCTATCGAGTTAAATTGTATATTTTGAACATCATGAACTTCTCCATTGTAAATGTTTTTGTTTTGTACATTCTCATTTTTTTTTTACAAAGAGTTAAAATTTTGTTGTTATGCGTTGCAACGTGACGTATTGTCATTAAAAATAAAAATCGTTTATTTATATTGTTTTATTTATTACTTGGCTTGTATTCAACTAAATATTAAAATTTCCATAATGATGTTAACGCTTTCTTTACTTCTGCAATTTTTTTATTATCAACTGTTAACAAAAAAAAATATTTATTGGAGTAAAGGAAATGGCATTTGAATTGACTGATTGATGATTTGTCATTTTAAAAAACTAAAAGTTAGGAAAAGTAACTCAAAACAAAAATTATGTAGTATAGCAGATTCAAAATAATAAACAGGATTGCCGATTTCGACTTATGATAACGCGGTAATTTCAACGACACATTATCATGAAAGTACTACGTGCTATCGATAATATAAAAAACACCCATGCACATCACTAAAACTGGCTCAACCACATGTGAATTTTGCACACATACTCATTTCCGTTTCGGTCATGCGATGTTTAGATGTCAGTTGGTCTCCTACGCTAGTATATATATGTCTATGATTAAAATTAAAAATAGATGATTAGTAAATTTTTCGTAGTCAGAAAAAAAAATATTTTAATTTTATTTGAATATACATAATAGTAGTGTTCAATTAAACGTAATTTTTATAGAAGTTTTATGTATTAATTTTTGGTACAAGTCGTACCTTTCTAACATTTGCCATGGATTGTTACCCTGCACTTTTTCTGTTTCGGATACCGCTTCCAACGTGTGTGTTTCGGACTTAGAACCAGAAATATTTTGTTCAACTTGTGAAATATTAAATAGAGAAAGAAAAACCTATTGGTCTGACAGTTTGTAGTTGTAAAAATATTTATAAATTGATATTTAATAATTTAAATACGTTTAAAAAAAGATTCCGTAAGTTTTGTTCAGACATGACGGAACGCTATTCTTTCTAAGTATAAATATTTGGGGTAAAAGGCTGTGCGTTTGTGTGCGTGTGTGTGTATGGGAGGGTGTGTGTGTGTGTGTGTGTGTGTGAGGGTGTGTGTTTGTGTGTGTGTGTGAGGGCGTGTGTGTGTGTGTGTGAGGGCGTGTGTGTGTGAAGGCATGTGTGTAATGTGTATGTCTGTTACTATTTCCCTAAAAACCACTAAACTGATTTCGATACGGTTTTTCGTATCGTAATCGGTCGAATTTCGTATCGATACGGTTTCGTATCGAGTTCGGTTGACAAGGAAACAGATTTTTCTAGAAAAGTCGTTCTAATTTAGTTATACAATCTTCATAGAGATTTTTCACTTCACTTCACTTCATCAGCCCATTTTTACCCCACTGCAGGGGCTTAGGCCTTCCCCAGGGTGAGGAGGGGGGCTTGCAGATTAAATCCACCACGCTGCTCCACTACGGGTTGGGGACTGTAACGACCGCCATCTACTGACAGCGTCCGGGACCGACTGCTTAACGTGCTCTCCGAAGCACGGAGTCAGTGATAGTTATGTACTTAAGTCAGAAAAACTTATTGGTACACGCCCGGATTCGAACCATGGTCCTATGGGCCCTTATAAATTTGAGACAGGTTCGTTGCGCTTTGGGCTATCACGACACGCATAGAGATTTTTGTTCGCCCCAAGCTTTAATTTTGTTCTAGGTACTAGACGTCAGAATCTTAAGAAGTTCCAAATTTGTGTCCTAATTATTTAGTAGTTCTTGATACAGTTCATGATTTAAAATGTAACCGCTTAACTCTGACTCTAACTATATAAAAAAAAAAAATTTTTATTCATATCACTTAGGTACCTACTTTACGGCTTTTCATCATAAGCTTTTAAGAAAATGATTAATGACGTTTGACACCCTTGTTCCTTTTGTAGTTGCCTATCATATTTCTGATGTACAACCCCAGACAAGTCAACCATAGACCACGCTTTGACAGGGAGTAGCATTCGCCAAGGCTATGTAGTGACACTACATAACTACGTCTCTTGTGAGCGGTCAGTCGGAAGCCATTAAATTGTCAATTTTGAACGAGCCAATGAAAACTAGCCGACCTCTCCCCGCACCCCGCCACTTTTTGGAGATTTCGTTTTCGTACTGACGTTTATTAAAGCGTGGTCTATAGGTTGACTGGTCTGTGTGTACAACCCACATTTTGAAACGGCCTTTACTCGTACTATTACTGCATCTACATCATGTACTGTCCTAGAATTTTTATTGTTAGTTAATTTGAGACTAACCGCTTTGAACTGCTTTGTATGAACACAGTCATGACTGATTCAATGCTAGAAATTCAAATTGATAAATGTGCCTGTTTTTGCATATATGATTGAACCATGTCAAGCAGATACTCAACCAGTTTTACTATACCAAAAAAGTCTCTTCTGTCGTGGATTTTCTTGAAAAACCTTGAAAGTGTTCTTGGATCCACCTCGACACGTTAAACGTAAAATGGGAATTAGTCTAGTCACGTCCCTTTATTTTTCGACGTTATCTTGACAAAGTTGCGCTCCCAACTCAAAAGGCATTAATCAGATTCGCAACCAGGACAAGATGTATTATCCCCAATAAAGCGGAAAGAATGAGTTTGCGAATTTAAAGCGCGCGTCGCGCTGATAACGGCTACAGGAAAATCCGGGAATCGACTAATTATTCATGTAAGGGTGCGTTTAAAAGGTCGTAGCGACACGAGGGCTTTAAAAATATGCTAAGAATATAATCTGAGTGCCGTTTATTTTGATCCACGAGACGACACGTTTCGGGCGGAGACTTCGCCGTTTTAAAATTGGATAAATCTTTTAGAGATATCTTTCATGGAGACTTGTCGAGTTCCGCTGTTTTCCTTTATCCTGGTTTCGTGAGGAACTTATAAATAACTAATGCGTTTTTGGGTATATTAAGTTTAATTAAGTTTAATGATAAAGGAAAAAGAATTGTAAATAATCTAAAAATTAATAGAATTTTGAATAAAAAAGTGTACAACAATGAAGCAATACTCTTTGTTTGATTCGATATGAAGATGTTAAAAAATATTGTCGTGAAGTTCATCATCATCATCAGCCCGTGCCTCTCCAAGCCTTTCGCATCCAACTACCCACGGTATGGTGCTTCAGGTCATCTGTCCACCTGGCCGGGGGGCGTCCAACGCTTCGCTTTCCGGTACGTGGCCTTCATTCGAGAACTCGTCTACCCCATCTGTTATCAGTTCTAAGTTGTGAAGTTATTATTTGTGAAATTTATTTATAGCCCAGGAAATAAATGTTTTTCTACCAAAAAAAAAGCTTTTACTTTGATGTCCTTAATTGACCCTGAAAAGTACCATCTGTTTGATTTATAGGTCTTTTTAGGGAATGAAAGGGATTAAATTCTGGTTTTTGTAATCACTTCGAGATTTATAATATATTTTTCCGTGGACAGTTGGTATTCAAGAAATGTTTATAATTTATTCATTTCTTTAAAATACTTTTACTGCTGTTTTTAGAAACAATAGTTTTAAAGTATCTTAACAGAAATTTAAATAAATTGTTAATTATCAGATTCAATCCTTACGAGACCAGCCTTTTTACATACGGTATCTGCGAGTATATTGAGATTTTGTTTTAGAATTTTCAATTGTACTTAAGGTGCGTTGTCGCATTCATTATTCGTTGTACAAATATAACTTAATCACGCAAATTATTTAAGTAATGATTGCTTTAAAGTTATTGAATAAAGATCTACTTTTAGCGGTTTGAGTAAGTCACCAATACTAAAAATTACTATGGCCTTTATGTACACATTTACGCGCTATATAAAATTTCGAATTATGTTTAATATATTCACAGCGGCTAGATCCTATTTTTATTATACTTTCCAAAACAATCATCACCTAAGCAAATTTCGTAGTTAAACTGTATTTGTGCACACAAAGTAAGGAACGACGTAGTCGAAGTTCGATGCCGAAACTCCTTAAACGCAAATTTATTGGTTATAAGCAAGTCATATATTTTTGAATTTACTTCATTAATGCCTATAGAATAATATATATTCTATTTATATTAAAAAAAAAATTTGGGTGTCATTGATTTAGTCACGTTAAGTAGATATAACTTTTCACCAAATCTTTGCCCTTTATTTATAGCTCGTCTGCTGGTAGTTATTCTGCGTATTTTGGGGTCAATTTCATCGAAATCGGTGCAGTTTCACGAGATATCTGCCAGTGACCGTCATACAGACATATAAGTGATTCAGTAAGGTTCTCTTTTTTGCAATTTTGAAATGGGGCCCTAAAAACCTACGGTTTAAAGTGTCAGCACTTATAAGAAGACCAAAACAGCAGAATCCAGCTTAGTCGGAATTTGCCAATTTAAAAAAAAAATCTTTCTGGGTTAGTATTTGGTATCTCTCAGAACGTTCTAGATTTAGTTGTAGATAAAATTAAATTTTTCTTACACTTATCGCTTGTCAACTGTTTTTAAGATCTACTAAACGTACAGATAAAAAGACTACGTGAGGATGCAAAAAAATTAGAGCGAGAACAAACACAGGGCCACACGGATGCCAGATTTAGTCACTGGCGAAAAATTAATTGAACAATTTTTTCGCATTGTGTTGAATTTGACTTTCGAATTACATTAAATTTATTCATCCCATTACATCTAATTAACTTTGCCCTGCCCCCAAACTTTCTATAATACACAATTAATTTTACGTACATTTTCTTGAAGTACTGATATATAAGACAACATAATCGCCGCTCTGGCTAGTAACATAAAACTCCCGCAGGTCTATCTCGACGTGCTGAGAACGGCGAGTTTCTAACTACCAACGCGCTACGTGTTTTGGCGGCTTCTATGGATTGGTTTACACTTTTAGTTCAAGCTTTACAGCTTTAAAACTGAGCTTTTAAAATTTTAGCAATCAAATATTTTTTTTAGAATTTTTTATAGTTATTCCGTACACAGAAATTTGTTTACATTGCTACTTTAACCGACAGCGTGAAAAAAACGCTACCTTTAAAGAAATATATTTTTGTATGTATGTTCTGTTATTATTTTACTCAAAAACAACTAAACCGATTTAGATTCGGTGTTTTGTATTAGGTACGTAGGTATTACTCCAGAGGAGGTTTTTAAATATGCTTTATGGATTAAGACCGCCAGAAGACATTACGGTATAAATGTGTTTATCTAAAACGGCTGGGATTTTGATGTTTTTTTTTTAGGTAGATATCACTTTATAACAGGTTCTTAAATTATTACAGTCTGAGGCTACTAGGGAGTCCTCTATAGTAGTTCTGTTTGTCCAAAACGGCTAGTCGAATTTTGACGTTTTTTTGTTTTACATGAGTATCACTTCAGACTAGTGTTTTAGATATGTTTACCAATAGTAGGCCACCAGAAAGCTTTCTATTTTCACAACGGCTTTTCCTTTATCATAATCCGGTCGTAAACATTCCACTAATGGGTAGTTACGGATCTATTAACCTTTAAAAAGCAATAATAAAATATTAAAAAAAAAATAATTTAAAAACCCACAACCAAGAGAGCGGCAATAAAATATTTAAAAGTTGGTCCTTTTAACAGTGTGAAATAACTAACTATAACTATATATAACTGGATAACTGTAATATAACTATAGAATAGAATATAACTGAAACTATATTTTTCAATACATTTGCTACTAAAACGGTCTTTATGAAATCGAAACTTGTACCATAGTCTTGTATTTTACAGTACTAGGCCTTTTTACTTTACACCAATCACAAACGAGCATTCTGTTTGTAACGCATGCGTAAAGTAGCCCACCTTTAGCTCCAGCTATTATTACATTTGAAGTATTACCTAATTTTAATCGCAAATGTATTAAAAAACGGCGTATGATGGTTGTACTCAGTAAGCTGGCTATTATAGTCATCGGTTTATTATGATTAAACACCTCGATCATAATATGCAGCTTACCGTACTTGCATCATAATGTACTATGAACTAATTATCGACCTAAAACAAAAAATTGCATAGTGTGTGGTTAGGATGAAAATTACAAGTTTATCTATGCAGTCCAATAGTTAAAAATTTAATTTAATTTAATTTTTTCTTTGTTGTAGGTTTTTATAGTGATATAATTAAAAACCATGGCAATGCAAATGAGGTGGTAAAAATTTTAAAACTTATCGTTAATCATTGAAAGTTTAGCAACATCTATTGACATGCTAAAATTATTATCAGAAATAATATTTATTAATTGCCATAAGATACGTCATTTGGAAAATGTTTCAATTATAAGTAGTTTCGAAATTTTGAACCAAATATTTGCATTTTATATATTAAAATGTTTATTCAAACCACGAATATAAAAAAATACAACGCAAGACGCGCAAAGTGGGTGGTCCCATAAAAGTCACACGCATACCTACTCTCTAATGCGATCAGTTGTGTCCATTCGAACCAAATCGCATAAGTTCAACAGTTGTACCTCTGCAATTAATAGATTTAATCACAAATTAATACCTTATTAAGGAATGATTACACGTAAATACGAAAAATTTGCAAGTTTTATTGTGTACCAGAAACTTCGCATGGTGTGAAAGCGGTGACATTCATTTCATTATAAATGTAACAACATAAAGAGTTAACTGTTGAGTTTCTTATCGGTTTTTTTTAGTAGAATAAACCTTCCACATCGAACCGCAGCTTCTGAGGATTCCAAAGCTCTTGTAAAAAATATTTACTTTAGATAATGAATAAAGCTGTTTGCATTTGGATGTTGATTTTTTAGAATTATTATAGTATGTATTATCTAAATTAATTTTTAAATGCATCGTCGGTTGGAAACAATCAATATTTTTGTATGGTTTTCGATACCAGTTTTTGAACAGTTACCCGTATATTTGTTTGATTCCGCCCCGATACGGCCAGTTAAATCCCGACGTTGCGTATTGATAGCGCTTCGGTTTTATTCATTGAGCCATTTCGCTTTGTCATTTAAATATGCAAAGTCTATAAAACTAAACTGAGTCCAGAGTATTTATTTATACACCGGATCACTGTGCGTTGCGAGCTTTCTGAGATTTTAATAATTATTAAATAATAAACATCAATTAAGTATAACTGATTGATGCATTTCAAAAATTAAAGATACTCAGAAGACGTTGTCTATTGAAAATTTATAAATGACTCCGGCGTACTAAATCAGTCTCGCTCAGATTCAAGTGTCAGTGGAGCTATGATGACGATGGTAAAGTATAGAGATACAATAAATAAATTGTCATTGAATGTCAAAATTACTTGTTCCTTTATAAAAGTAAACATTAGTGGATTACTTCCCTGTAATTAGTGTTGTTGATGAAATAAACAAGTGAAGGACGTGCATTGCGTTTTACTGAACACTTATGAAACTGGCCTTCGTTAGGATATCCTAAGTTTACAATCATTACAACTTTTCATGATACTCATGATAATTATCTTTTGGATCACCTACCACGATATTTTATACGCATTTTGTCAGCATTCGCCTACTTGGATGAGTAAGGGGCTCATTATAGTTAATGATAAAAGTTATTAATGATTCTAGTGAAATTTCTTTCAGTTTTACCACTGTACGTAGACAGTGTTTAAATATCCGTGAAAAAGGCAGTGGCAAGCCAACGAGCCACACATCGATTGGTCATAAAAAGGTTTGAGCTAGCTAAGTCACGTCTGGATGAGTCTGTGGATTTATATCCGGGAAACATTTGTTCCAGTGTTACATTGTGTTTAATTAAAATCTTATAGAGATAAAATAATGACATTTTGGATTCAATCCAAATAGCGTGTGAAGAAATTAGCAAACTGCTTGGGTTTGTATAGAAAAATGATTATACGAGGCAACGATGTGAAGCAAGGGAAAGAGAAAACAAAGAGTGGGGAGAAAAAAAAGAAAAATATATATCTGATATCTACAATTTCGAAATATACATCGAATACGAAATTCGCTCGTTAAGTGTATAAATTCGAATAAAAGGACACATTATATTCTATAAACAGTTGATGAATTTCGATATGACTTTCAGTATCATTTAGAGAACAGAAATATAGACGTTTTTTAACCAAATCAGCAGAAAAAATCGCTATTCCGGCTTACACTGATTAAAACATAAAAAACCATAGAGTAAATTATTTAACAACAGCGTTTTGAGGGTATTGTCCATTTTTTTTAATATTTTTAATATTGTCCATTTTTTGATTTTGCGGGGGTGAAGACTGAAACTCGGACTAAAACTCGCCACCTTACACAAGCTAGCTAGATGCTAGCTAGATGCTAGTCAGATGATAAACGCAAAAGAGGGCTTCTAGTCAATTCGTACTTTTATATAAGTAATAATAATTACGTATACAGGACAACAACGTCTAGGTCCCAAACTAAGCATTAGTTTGTGTTTTGGGTACCAAAAAAAGACACCACATACATATAACAACCAAGACCCGTACCGACTGGTACCGACCAGTATCAATATTCATCATATAAATACTGACCCGATCTGGGATTCGAACCCGGGACCTCCAGCTTCGTAGGCAGGGTCGCTACCCACTAGGCTTAGCAGTCGTCAAGTAAGGTCAAGTAACAAATGATACTTCAAATTAACGTACTACAGAAAGGTAAATCTTAAATAGGCCTATTACAAACTCTGCAACAACATGTGGTTAGTTTTAAAGATATAGAAACCATTCTTGTTGCACGCTCGTATGCATGTTATTTAAAATTTGGTTACAAAAAAAGAATTTACTCACAAAGCTTTTAAACTCAATATTAATTATTTATTCGAAATGGTCTGAACCAATGCAAATAACGGTTCGTAGGTGCGACTGGATGCAATATATCTGTGTTTGTAGTTACTACTTCATACGAAAAAGAGAACAGAAATAAAATGAGAAATCGACGGCCGTAAATTTGTAATTTTTTTCAGAAAAAGATTACAAACGAATGGTTGTCATTAATAAAAGTAATGCATTTTTAAGAGTGAACGTAAAATATGCATTCGATACTTTATTTGTCTAAATAATTTGCAAATTTACGAACATCTGTCGAGTTTCTCGTACATTGAGCTCTACTGAATTTTGTATATTCACCGAAACTTAAAACTGTATATTGTTAAAATTTGATTAAGAGTTCACTGTACCCGAATTCCCGGAGCTCGATCTCGAAGCGCCTAAGCCGTACTCCTAGGGCGCGCTCCACGCCTTGCTGATATGAATATTAAATGCTCGAAGAATTATAAGATTTATACGACGATTTGGAAAGTTGTACGGTCCTCCTTGCACTTAAATGAATGTTTAACATTATCTTCAAAGTTTTATGGGGCTTAAGCCTCTTAAAGAACTCTTTGGTAAACTTTAATAGAGAGATTCTCGGGCGATTAATTCGCAGACGTGCGCAGCTAGCGTTGAATCTATAATGGCGACCAATGCGACAAAAATGTTTTACATTTATTTTGTGTATACGCTGCTGCTATTTTATTCGTCTTATAAAGACGTAGTGAACATGTATTATATTAAAATTGTATTTACTAGAAAGAATATAAAAATTTAACGAATATATAATTTAACTGACTGAATGGTCGAACGGTTGGAGATCGTGACTGCGGAGCCGAAAGTCGCGGGTTCGATTCCAGCCCGTGACAAATATTTGTGTGCGTGTCTGGGTGTAAATTATTCATATATTATAAAGAATATTTAAGTTTGTATATCAGTTGTCTAGTAACTCATAACACAAGCATAATACTTGCTTACTTTGGGACTAGATAGCGCTGTGTGGAAAGTCCCAGTTATTATTATTATATTAGAAAACAAATAAAATAGCCGTTAGTCCCCGTCAGATTCCTATGCCGCAGGTTCGGCATTAGATACCAAACATTGCATACACTCGTACTTAGTTACCTACTTACCACATCTAAATAGAATCAAAAATCTACAGATTTTGCGCTTCTCACAACTATCAAAAATTTCAAATAATAAAATTTCAATAATAAAAATTTCAATGTATTAATTAAGAGCGATGCACGGGAAGATAAATTAATTCATTTAGATTTTTGTTTTCAGTACAGTCTTTTATCCATTCACTATAAAAAAAGACAAAGTGAAAACACCAGTGAAGCATGAAAAAAAAAATAATTACCTACTTACAGATATAGTGTTGTTATTATTAATACACAACAATTTTAATTATTTTTGATATATTAATTTTTGCCACGGGTAAAATCAAACAGGAAACGAAATATACGCATTAAAAAGTACATTAAAACGCGTAAAAACGCATCACGCTGAAAATCGTAGGTACACAGAACGTTCATTGTTCGCTAGCGTCATTTTCAGCTCGTCTCTGGGCATTGTGCTGCACTTTATTGAATTTGATTTACGCGCCAATCTATGGCACCGGTTTTATTAATTGACCAGCGGGCCGCTGTAAACTTAATTGAATCCCCCAACAAAAGATAGCCTCTGAAAAGAGTCGCCCACATGGCTATTCATTGCATAGCATTCATACCTTTACATTTTTCAATAATATAGGCTAAGAGCTTACGATCGAATTTACAATAGTATTAATTTTTTTTTTGTTTATTTTTGCATGAAATCTAGTCAAATAAATTCAACTATTTAATGAAGTCTTCAAGACGCATAAAAAGTTTCGTGGAGTGTTTCCAGAGCAAGTCTCTGACACAACAAATATTTTCAACATTACATATTTACAATGGTACAACTAAAACCGATTGATTGACCGGGTGGTATGAGCCCCTAACTGCGGAGCCAAGGGTCGCCGGTTCGGTTCCCGCACGGGACAAACATTTGCGTGCATGAACAGGTCTATTTGTTCCGTGTTTGCATATAAAAATATTTATATATTTATATATTATAAAAAAGAATATTTATTTTAACAGGAGAAGGTTATCGTGTATACAGTTGCGCCTCGCCGCAATAGAACCGATGTGTTATAAATTAAATTTAAATTGTAGATAAAATAAATTCAATAACGGTTAATATTAAACAGAAATCCTAACTAAACGAAGATGTGCGCCAACCTGAGAGCGGTGGTTCTACCGGTGGTAGGGTGTCTGATCATGTCAGAGTTTTTACAGGTTTGGAACTAAGAGTGTATGGAGTGGCGTCTTGACATCTGATTAGCTTGACTAAATTCTGCGCGTGTGCTTTGGACTAACCGCAAAGTAATAGTTGCATTCCAAAGTTCACCTAGGATTTATGTGGCTAATTTGATGAAGTCGAAAATCAGCTTAAATTATGTTTAATTTATAATTTCTCGATTGTGTAAAAGGGTTAATTTTCTCATATCTTAATATATGAAATGTTAAGTTTTTTATTTATTTAATAAGCATCTAGTATATGTTATGAAAGGATGACAAAATGTTTAGGTGAACGTGAAATTTTCTGAAATAAGCTCTGAAGTATATTTAAGACATACTAAGAAATACAGGAAACAGTCGTCAAAATAGAGATTTTACTGAGATAATTTTGTTGTAGTCATAAACGAAGTTGGAGGTCTTATCGACTATCGCAAATTCGGAGTCCGAATGACAGTTGGAAAATTAGAAAAATAACGTATACAATTAATAAAAAGTATTTTCAATAAGAGAAAAGTATCTAAACTATATTAAGCTACTTAAAATAACTTAAGTTAATAAAACTTCTAAAACAAAACTCACAATTTTCAATTTTCGATACGTCTTAGTCAAATTTTAAAGTAGTTAAGATGTCAACACTAATTTAATAAATGTGAAAATGTTTGCTTTCTTGTTGTTTGTCTTTTCTGTACGTTGTAACGCAGCAACGGAACTAGATGATCTTCCGAACAGACAGTTGAGGGACGCATAGTGACGTAAATAATGATAATACTAGTAGAAGTTTTACATAGAATACAAAATTAATCAATTTTTGAAATATCTGACGACCAAAACTTAATGTTCTGGGATGAAATAATGGTACTAATTTAATAAGTAAATTGACTGACAACTTGTCGTATTGGTCTGTTAAGGGGGTAGCCTTTTCATACAAAAAAAAGAGAGTTCAGCCCGTGTCTAGTCGTCGCTGTATTTCTGTATTAATATGTACAGGAAACATATATGTAATAGGAAAAATATTGTCACAGGGCGCCATGTTTTTGTTTTTTTTTTTTGTTATATCTTGTTTAGTTGCTTTAGAATAAATTCCTGAAAAACATGATTTCCGTCCGTTATTTGTCTTTGAAAATAATGAACCATAAATTCGATATTAATGCAAATTACAAAAAAAAAACGTACCGCCGTAAGGGGATGTTTTTTTTAATGACCCAGCAAATTTCGGTTCCAATTCATACACGTTTCAAGAGTAGAGGCAGTCGCGGCCCGCAAGCTGTTTCGACGGGTATTTTACAGGTATTTTGGGAATTGGTTCTTGACATCTCTGTCACTCAGAATAGGTGGGGGAAGAAGGATTGAAACGGAAATAGCAATGCAAATTCGAAGCCGCGGATTGAAAGACTATACCCTTAAACTCCAATAAATCTCCGTTTTGAAAGTATCTGAACCGAAGTTAGATTCGGGGATAGGTACATTTGAAACCCACGACGAAAACGAAGACGAAACGAAAGCTCCGACCTTTCCTCCGTAACATCTTTACTTCAAAAGGAGGGCAGATAAGTAATTAATAAGTAATAATTGCGACACGTCTTTTTACCTGCCATAGAATACTTTTTAAAGAAGTAAATATTACATAGTTAGTTATACAAATACAATAGTATGTAATAATCTATACTAATATTATAAAGCTGAAGAGTTTGTTTGTTTGTTTGTTTGTTTGTTTGAACGCGCAAATCTCAGGAACTACTGGTTCGAATTGAAAAATTCTTTTTGTGTTGGATAGTTTATTTATTGAGGAAGGCTATAGGCTATATGTATAAAATAATACTATCTGTCTGTCTGTCTATTCGAGCAAATCTCCAAAACGGCTAAACCGATTTTGAGGAAACTTCACAGATGTGGAAAAGAAGTGGTCAAAAATGACATACACTACTTTTTGTATGTCTGTATGTACGTCCATCTGTCTATTCGAGCTAATCTCTAAAACGGCTAAACCGATTTTAATGAAATTTCACGGGTATGAAAAGGAGGTGGTCAAAAGTGACATACACTACTTTTTGTCCGTCTGTCTGTCTGTACGTCTATGTATCTATTCGAGCTAATCTCCAAAACGGCTGAACAGATTTTAATGAAACTTTGCAGACGTGAGAGAAGGTTGTCAAGAGTGACATCAGTTACTTTTTGTGTCTGTCTGTCGTTTGTCCTCACTGATCTATCAGGGTAGATAAAGCCGAAACTACTAAGTCTAGGAAGCCGAAATTTGGAACAGTGGTTTATTTTATAGCGTGAGTATTAATTTTTTAAGAAAGGAATATTTGGAAATTTCAAATTTAAAGGAGGGATGGAGGTGCTTTGTATGAGAATCTTTGTTCTTTAAAGTTAGAAACATAAAAATTTTAAAATAAATATATAATGACGTGTTTCAGGATTTTTGGATTTTCACATTTTAAGGGTGGTAAATGGGAGGTGAAAAGTATGGGAGTACCGGTTTTCTTAAAGGAGTGGGGAGAATGAAGATTGAAAGTTTGAATAGGTGTACCCAATATTAGTTTCAGCAAAAAGTACCTACGTATAAACCATTTCGAATGTTAATACTACCTAAAACAGGAATGTGTAGTCTACGCAAGCGACGCTGCGGGCGGTCGCTAGTGATTTATAAATCGTTTATTCATTGTACAACAATGGATACGAATGGGTCTGAACGTGTAGGTAACACATTTTGTTTTTAAGGTGGCAATGTCAGTCTCAGAAACATAGTAAAAAATATTGCAAATTATCAAAAATAAATCGAAAACTTTTAATTGTTAACGTCTGGAAAAAAGGTGGCCGAGGTGTTATTACGTACAAAAATGTCCAATAAAAGTTATTATACTGCACAATTATTTTCAACGATGTATTACTTGCCATATATTTAAACGATATGGAATCATTATTATTATTAGGCGGGCGTAGATGGCTTTCACGCCATTTTAAGAAAACGATGTGTCTCCGTACTGAACCGCGTTCGTGCTAGCGCCAACAGCATCCTGAAAGTATTGGCTGACAGGTGGGACTCTCCAATGTTGAATCATTGGCTTTACCAACATACGACTTTAGCTAGTCGTGTGTAGGCCTTGAGTCGTGTTAGTTTATTTATTTTTATTTATTAATGTATCCATTTTCATTTTTATTATCATTATTATTATTTTTTTTTTCATTTTCATTTCGTGTATGTTCAATTAATTTTTAATATGTAAATAACAAAATGTTCATTGTATATGTTTTGATTGTTTATGTTTAGTATTTTGTCTATGGGTTATTGTTACCTGAAATTAATTATTATTATCATTATTATTATTATTATGAAATCATTATTAACTCGTTCATCTGGCTTATCAAAAAAAAAAAAAAAATACTTCAACTGTTGAGAATCGCTTTAGTTTTGATCAAATTAATAAAATAGTAAAAGCGAAGTAACTTTGGATGTCGTTTTGTAGGTAAAAAATAATATATACTGTCAATTAATTGATTTTTTTAAATTATTTGATTGGCTATAATTTACTGTGAACATACTTAATTTTTATTTTTTGCCTTCATCAACCGTACGAAATTATGAAAAGAATTTTTGACATTAGTTTTGCAAGAATTGTACTCTCCACCAAAACGGCCCTTTTCGTCGTGAAATCCGCCACAACAATTTCACAATTCAATTTCAACGATACGAACGTTAACTTTCGTTCAATTATATGAAACAAAGCGAATTATTTCGCAGAAAGAGCGTAATCTGAGCTAATTATCTGAATAATATTCGTTTGTATTTAACGTCGTTCCACACACAATTGGGGCAGAGTCAAAGGACATTTCTAAAGGAATCGCGAACACAATTAGATCTACTTGTTTGTTCAAAATTGTCAAGAAAGAGTGCGCGTGACACGCCGTCGCGGACGCAAAGCTCTAAATGACTTTTATGCTATATGGGATTTTAAATAGTTTAGGATTTTTATTGATGTAACACTAAAGATTTTTAATAAGACAGGTTTAAAAATATTTGGCTACCAAAATGACAAAAAGTTATTTCTGCTGCCTTTTATGATGTATTGTAACATACTTATTCAATTTAATACTTTTCTATTGTAATATTCTTCCCATTTTTACTTCACTTACCTATCCAAATAGTAAAAAAAATTATTAATCGCTGATAACATATATAACTGTCGACAGTATATGTACGATAATATGGATCACTATGCGCTTTATTGTACCATATCTAACCGAAACTTGATCTGAGCGAATGGGTCAGTTTTTCTGTACCTATAAAGAATACCTTTTAAATTTGTAAATATTGAAGTTATTACAAGCAACTTATTTTTAACTGTTCATTTTGATGTCGACTTTTAATTACTTGCAAACGGCAATTCAATAAACAGATTTAAATGTTTTTATGTATTTTTTTATTCAGATGTTGGTTTACTTTTCTTCGACGATTAATCTTGGATTATATATTGCAATAGAAATACTATATAGAGTTTTACATATAACACGACAAAAATTTATTTAGTTAAATCTATTTTTTAATTAATTAAAATATTAATGTGTATTGTGTTAACAGATTTTTCAGAAGGATTTCTATTATTATTAAAAAAATTGAATAGTTATTTAGCCTGTATAATTTTTGATAATTTTCACTTAAAACCTTGTGCGCGATAGCGCGCTTATTGCGCCCGCTAAGCTCATTATTATGATTGTACGACTCTATAGAGAGATACAAAATCAAATCAGGCGGAACAATGCTATCCCAATTAAACTCGGAGGGGAATTTTGTGTCTTAACTGCAGAGGATAATACTTGTACAGAGTAGAAAAGGGATGAAGATTTTCTTCGAAAGCATTAAGTTATATATACACTTAGGTATATAGGACATAACATAAAATAACAAAATTAACAGCAGCACACGAAAATATGTTATAAATACTATTATAACTATAATAGAAGTGATGTCTGTAAGTGAAAAACATTTTTGGCATATTTTTAATCGTTTGTCTGTTTATTTGTTGATTTCTGACTCAATAACAACGAAAGCTACTTTAATTAAATTTCCTCGTATTTATTACTAACCAAACGCTGCTGTCAAATTTATTTACCATATCTTATTACTCGTTACAGCTAAGAATTGGATGGTACTATAGAGTAAATAAATCTAACAGGAGTGGTTGGATGGTACGAAGCTCGTACATAGGTACAAAGACTCAGTTTTACAGTTTTTTCACAGTAACACTGTAACATGCCATGGTAGATTGGAAGATGGTTGGTAAGCATGCCATTGGCTGACGAATATTATAATGACATATTTACATACTTATCAAGTTCACTACACTTTTATCTTATCGATTATTCGATAAGATAAAAGTAAAATAGAGTAAAAATAGTAAAAAATAGTAAAATTACAAATTGACTAGAAGCCCTCTCCTGCGTTTACCGTCTAACCTCTCATACCTACCATACTTTAGCTAGCTCGTGTGAAATGACAAGTTTCATTTAAATTTTAATGGTCATATAATTTTACTTTAATGGAACCTGAAAGTTCTAAGACGTTACTGTAATAGTATCTATTACCATTTTCCATAATATTTTGTGGACACACTTGTACGAGTCTGATTTGTATGAATCTTTTTACTACATATTTATATAAAAATATAATAAAATAATTATAAAAGATCTTACACTTATAACTTTACTTATATAAATAAAAATATTATGGGGAAAATATACGAACATCCACAGAATAATAATTACATAGATTTATCAAATTGTTTCAAACAGGCAAATGTTTATTTATATTATATTACGTTACATTTATATTCTAAAAATGTATGCAAGTAAATTTTTGATGTAGCTGTAAAAATACAAAGTAGATATTTTATTTAGTTACTCCTTTTCTTCCTTCATTCCATCAGCCTATTATACCCCACTGCAAGGGCTTAGGCCTACTTCCAGAGAGAGAGAGGGCTTGAAGCTTAAATCTACCACGCTGCTCCAATGCAGGTTGGCGGATTGTAACGATCGCCATCTATTGACAGCAATCGGGACCGACTGCTTAACGTGCTCTCCGAGACATGGAGCAGTGATAGTTACCTGTGTACTTAAGTCTGAAAAACTCGTTGATACTCGCCCGGATCCAAACCACGGTCATTTGGCATTATAAATTTGTAACAGGTTCGCTGCGCTCGGGCTATGACGACACAAAGCTAGTTACTCCTTGCTTGAATTAATGTTGGTCCATAGTAAAAAAGTTAAAAAAGTAAAGATCTTGATCTTGAGTAAAGAATTGTACGATAAATTTATAATTGAGTGTTTTCATCGGGTATTTATGGGACAACTATTAATAAACTATCTCCTCTTACGAGTGAACTGAGGTTGTTAAGTATCTTAGAAAATTCGTTGTTCTTTAAATCCAAAAGAAGTTTAAATGAACCCCTTTATTTAACGTTTCTTACAAAACCGTAGCTGAAAAACGTTCACTTGTGCTGAACCTAATTACTCGGGGACGAACGGAGCGCATAATTAACGACGTTATGTCGAATAATACGCCAAGACATTGCCCCATGGAACTCTGAATGCAGATTGAATTACGAGAACGCCTTTAAAAGGAAAACTTTGAGTTTCCGCGTTTTCCAAAGCGGAACAAGTAACGGTAATCTCATTGGATATGAAGAAAGGAGATACGAATTTGTAATCGGTATTTTTTTCTTTAATTATTTTTGAATTGTAATCGACTAGCGATTGACTTCGTATAGGCGCAATTCATTATTTAAATTTTACTAAAGATTTTTTAAAAATACATGCACGCACTTAAATTCCCTGTAGTTCTTATTCTAATCAAGTGTTTCTGGTCATTACAAACTCGTACTTTTCATTCTTTGCTGCAACCAGTATTGTAAATATAGATAATAATGTTTCATGACTTAATCTCTTGTCCGAGCACTTGTCCGAAGCCCGGTGAGCCGTGTGCGAAGTCAGCTCCAACCGTCCGTCATCGCTAATAGCACATTTGTCACGGCTAACGCGTCATTACTCCAAGTACAGACACCTCGCTTTGATTTGTTGACTATCATGAGCTGCACTCTGATTAATTTCATAAATTAAATGTAAGTAATTTCGATTTATTTATTATTTTATTACATTTGGTTACAAATTCATTGCTTATTTTGTGATTTTTTTTTGAGATTTTTTTTTAAATTATTATAAAATGCAAACTTTAAAAGATGTTAAAAAATACAAACGAAAATTTTTGATTCTCCTTCTTTATCTTCAAACTAGTAAGCCTAAAATAAAAAATAAAAAAGAAGTACAAGGCCTCACTTTGAAAATTCTAAAGTGTTAACTGGGAGTGTTAATTTGAATTTGTTTGTACATTTACAACTAAGAAACCACGAACTCAATTCTCATGATTCTGATTTTATATATAAATCTAGGCTTCCGCCCGCGACTTCGCTCGCGTGGACTACACAGTTGTACCGGGATAGTTAAAGAAACACGATGCTCCAGAACATTGTAACACTTTCGATCGTTTTCGACACACATCCGATTTTATTGAAATTTTGCAAACATTGCAAACATAGAAACATTCTTAGGTAGTTAAGTTTCAGAATGTTATAGAAACATTCTGAAAATTAACTACCTAAGAAATCTCTGTACCTAATTTCATAAAAATCCATTTAGCCGTTTTAGCATGAAGAATAGCTATACCACAAGTCGGTCCCAAAATAAGTCAGCCGTTTCGAAGATTAACCGGAGCAGACAGACAGACTAACAGACACTACGATTTTTGATGTGTATATTAAAAAAAAATTGCTTTTCACTCCTGACAATGCCCTCTCTATGTTTGCAAAATTTCAGTAAAATCGGATCAGCCGTTTCGACGATTAGCCCTAACAAACAGACATAAACCAACCAAGTTATATGTATGTGGTGTCTTCTCTTGGTATCCAAAACACAAGCTTATGCTTAGTTTGGGGCCAAAAAGACCGACAGACAACCACACGGACAAAAAGTCACCTACCTGACAACCTGTTTTTAATGTCTGCATAGTTTCATTAAAATCTTTAAAAGTTTAGCTCGAACGTACAGATAGACAGACAGACAGACAGACAGACAAACAAAAAGTATTATATGTCACACCTGACAATCTTTTAATAACATCTTGGTAAGTTTCATTCAAACAAACAGACGGACGGACAGACACGCAGATAAAAATTGTTGCATGTAACTTCTGATAATTTTTTTATCATATCTGTGAAGTTTCATTAAAATCGGTTCAGCCAGTTCGGAGATCAGCTCGAACAGACAGATAGACGGACAGATATATAGACAAAAAGCAACCTATGTCACCCATGATAATGCTCTCTGCACGTAGGCTAAGTTTCATTAAAATCGGTTTAGCCTTTTCGGAGCTCAGCTTGAACATACAAACAGACGGACAGAGATACAGACAAAAAGTAGCCTATGTCACCTCCGATAATACTTTCTGCACGTCTGCCAAGTTTAATTGAAATCAGTTCAGCTGTTTCGGAAATCGGCTCGAACAGACAGACAGACGGACAGATAGACAGACAAAAAGCAGCCTATGTCACCCACGATAATGCCTTCTGGACGTATGATAAGTTACTTTGAAATTATTTCAGTCGTTTCGGAGATCAGCTTGAACAGACAGACGGACAGACAGACATACCAAAAGTAGCCTATGTAACCCCCGATAATACTCTCTGCACGTCTGCAAAGTTTCATTGAAATCGGTTTAGCCGTTTTAGAGATAAGCCGGAACAGACAGACAGACAGACTACAATTTTATTAATAACTAGCTTTCCGCCCGCGGGCTTCGCTCGCGTGGACTACACAGTTGTACCAGGACAGGTACAGGAACGCGACGCTCCAGAACTTTGTAGCACTTTCTAGAACAGTCTGAAACTTAACTACCTAAGAAATCTCTATATCTAATATCGTAAAAATCCATTTAGCTATTTTAGCATGAAGAATAGTTATCCCCAAAGTCGGTCCCAAAATCAGTCAGCCGTTTTGAAGATTAATGATAACAGACAGACATACTAACAAACACTACAGTTTTTTATATGTATATAAAGAATGCTTTTCACTCTTGACAACGCGCTCTTTAAGTTTGTAAAATTTCAGTAAAATCTGATTAGCCGTTTTGACGATTAGCCCGAACAAACAGATAGATAAACACACTGACAAAAACCAACTTATGTCACTCCTGATAACCTTTTTATGTCTGCAAAGATTCATAGAAATGATTTAGTCGTTTTGGAGATTAGCTGGAACAAAAAGATAGACAGACAATCACACGGACGAAAAGTTACCTATATCACTCCTGACAATCTATTTTTAATGTCTGCATCGTTTCATTGAAATCTTTAAAAGTTTAGCTCGAACATACATGTAGATAGATAGACAGACAAACAAAAAGTAGCCTATGTCTCACCCCGGGTAATGCCCTCTGTATCTCTGCAGAGTTTCATTTAAATCGGTTCAGCCGTTTAGGGGATTAGCCGGAACAGACAAACAGACAAAAAACTTGTTAGCAGTTATAGGGACTGCCGATAGAAGTGAAAACTTAGAACTTATCAAAACATCAAGTTTGAGTACCAACACGATAGGTCTGCGATTGATAGTTTTGATAATATAAGTCTTTTTAAAATTTGGTCACGTGGTCACATAAATCTCGCCAAAACATCAAGTTTGAGTACCAACACGACAGGTCTGAGATTGACGGTTTCGAAAATATAAGCTTTTAAAAATTTATTCACGTGGTCACATAGATCTCGCCAAAATATCAAGTTTGAGTACCAAAACGACAGGTCTGCGATTGATAGATTCGAAAATATAAGCTTTTAAAAATTTGGTCACGTGGTCACACAGACCTTGCCAAAAAATGAAGTTTGAGTACCAACACGATAGGTCTGCGATTGATAGTTTCGGAAATATAAGCTTTTAAAAATTTGGTCACGTGGTCACACAGACCTCGCCAAAACATGAAGTTTGAGTACCAACACGATAGGTCTGCGATTGATAGTTTCGAAATATATAGGCTTTTAAAAATTTGGTCACGTAGTCACATAAATCTCGCCAAAACATCAAGTTTCAGTACCAAACCGACAGGTCTGCGATTGATAGTTTCGAAAACTTATGCTTTTAAAAATTTGGTCACGCGGTTACATAGATCTCGCCAAAACATTAAGTTTGAGTACCAACACGATAACCTATGTCATCCCCGGTAATGCCCTCTGTACGTCTGCAAAGTTTCATTGAAATCAGGTTAGCCGTTTCGGAGATTAGCCGGAACAGATAGACAGATTGGCAGACAGACATACAAAAAACAGCTTATGTCACCCCCGATTATACCCTCTGCATGTCTGCCAAGTTTCATTGAAATCGGTTTAGCCGTTTCTGAGATCAGCTCAAACAGACAGACAGATGGACAGACAGACAGACAAAAAGTAGCCTATGTTACCCCCAGTAATGCCCTCTGTACGTCTGCAAAGTTTCATTGCAATCGGTTCAGCCGTTTCGGAGATTAGCCGGAACAGACAGACAGACAGACAGACACTTCAATTTTATTAATATAGATAGATAATAATGATTCAAAATTTAAGTTAGACGAAAAGCGTGGGCAAAATCGCGGAAAAAAAATTCTCTATATAAACTCTCAAACTCACTACAAAATATACACTTAAGTTATTATAATTAACTACAAAAAAAATAGACTCTTAAATGATAAAGATAGAGAACAGGTTTGATAGCAATTATTTATTTTTAGTGCAGTATTTGCTTACTTATATAAAATAAATTTCATTAACGATTAATTTAGTTTATTTTTATTTTTAAGAAACGAATTTCAGTTGAAACGCGTATCCAGCTAGGTGTTCACTCTAGGCAAGTCAAAGTTCTTTATTGAATCTTATCGGGATAAAAAGTACCTACACTAAATATTATGTTCCATGGGGTACCCACCACTTCATCCAAATCCGTTCACTCATTTCCCGCAATTCAGTAACAAGAAACATCCAACCTTTTGCATTTATAATATTAGTAGAATTAATGTCCCACTGTTTCTCACAAACATGTCTACCTTTCACATTAATCGTTAGGCCCTAAAAATCATTCATGGCAATAGCATTGTACATTTGAAAATAACTGTAACAAGTTGATATTACGTTTAGGACAAGCTGTTCCTTTTAGGAGTTCTAATGCCTACCTTCCGACTCTATCAATTGATGAATCCGACGACGGTACCATTTTATTGTTATGTCATCAAGACTGCACACATATGTTAAGTATTGTGATGATAGAACTATTTTCTTACTGTGAAATTCAGTTCCTTAGATTCCATTATAATTATACCGACAATTAGGCTGCTGTCAGACCACCAGCAAGTACCTTCGACGAGAAAAAAACTGTAGCCAATGATGAATTCTATTTCCATCGACATAAAGTTCAAAGTTGATTGAACGCTTTCGACGATGTGGCTATTTAACCGATCACATTGCAACCGATCAACTTTAAAATTTTTTTTTTTTTTTCGTGATGATGAATCTTGTATATGTAGAATGGATTCTGATAGTGTGACAGTAGTAGTCTCAGTCTTGTTAGAACTACCATTGAGCACGACTTAAAACCACAACGTCATTGCACAACATCATATTTGGCGTAAGTGAAGCTTTATCGTTATGTCTTGAACTCACTATTGGCAAGCTTTCGTCGCCGTCCTAAGCTCAAACGACGTTACCGTAAAGCTTAGCAGACATTTGAATACAGAGGGCGCATCTCGGCCACTAATTGAGTTAATATTTGGTTATCGGCCGCTCGCACTCGCCGGCGCCGACTAATCCGCCGCCGAATTAATAGCGTGAATATATCATTATTAACGACACACGTGAGCCCATACAGCCCACCTGGCTTTACTGCCGGTCATTCGATACGACAGTTTTATATACGAACAATGCGCTACCGAAACGTTTATTGAACGTTTTTTTATAGCGTAAAAGCTATATCAGAGCATTGTATTTATGTTTGGTTTTACATAGTTTGTTGTAATAAAAACATACTGTATGTTTAATAGCAATCAATAAATAAACTAGGTATTACTACCTACTGGGTTGATATTTGAAGTTTGAACCCTGAAGAAATACATAGGCTACTTAATACCTCACAAATGTGTTTGTTTGTTTGTTAGTAGGTATTTCACGGCTGAACCGTAAAACCGATTGAAGGCGCCCACGAGTTCTTCTTTGAACTTCGTCTGGGCTCACTCCTGAAGCGTGAGCGTTTTAGTGGACTGTATTTATAGGTATAGCGAGGGGCGATAGCGAAAGGAGAGGAAAGACTAAAGGGACTGACCTTGACGCAGCAACACACATATACGTCTTCGCTGTCAGCCAGGAGCTCCTCCAGTCAGGCGGCGGCGCGGCACCAACACGTAATCGGGCACACTCCACAGTTTATATATTATAGCGTTTGTTACATAATATTATTAGGTTTTTATATGAGTTTTAGGCGATAAGCGATTATGCGTTTAGCGTTTTTTATTTTCCGTGCGTCACATAGGAAAGACAACAGCGGACTAAATGTAAAGGAAAAAGCGGGTAGTGCGGAAACAAGAATCAGGGATGCGGCGTAGCCACCGATCTTGATGAAATTTGACAGGGAGATAGCTAAGTTGTATCCTTTTTTTTTTTTTTTTTATTTAGTGAGGGCCGAATCTGCTTACAGACACCTACGCGCCCGACCTTCCGCGCAGGTAGTGCCAGGTTGGGACTTCTACACAGAAGGTGTAGCCCGACCGGCTAAACGACTCCTCAACCTATACTCCGTTGAGTGTTATAGGATTTGAACTGAACGACGACCGGACGCATTGAGGATGCTTCGGTGCGTTGGTGCCATTGAGGGGCGGTGCCTTAAGGGTGCCGCCTCGTACGGCGTATGAGTGAGTAGAGATGAGGGCCGACACGTGTCGATCCCTCGGTTTGGGAGGGCAGTACGAGCTGGACGGCCCGACTGTGAGTAAACAAAGGCTCAGACGCCATTCGAACAGATTTGTTACGTTTACTAGGTGACTTCTGGTGGGTACTGTTCGCCTACATCAGACTGAGGGTCTGATCTGCCTAGTGCTCTGAGACTCTCGACCTCGGAGGTGAAGTCATCAGGCGGATCTGTTAAAGCATTCCGTGGGCGTCTGGTAAAGTGATTGGTAGGCGGGGGCTCGTAAGAGGCCGCTTCCGAAAGTAGGGGATTGGGGTGCATGACCGCGGCGGCGAAGAAGCGCTCGGTTGCGTCCTTCATGTACTTGGATATTGATGGTAAGTCGAAATCGCTGTGAAGCAGACTATTTCGAACATACCATGGGGCGCCTATAGCTTTTTTGCAGAACTTGTTCTGTATGGTCTGTAGCGGCTTAAGTATCGATTGCTTGGCGTATGCAAAGACCGGGCATGCGTAAGTCATGACCGGCCTTATGGCCATTACGTATAGAGTGCGCTTGTTGCGCATCGATAGCTTACTGCGGCTACCTATCATACCGGACAAACGAGCTAAGTAAAATTTAGCTGTTTTACAAACACGCTTGACATGATCGCGGAAATGGAGATGCTTGTCAAGCGTGATACCTAAGTATTTGTAGGTGTGTTGCCACGGAATGTTGGAACCGGACATTTGTAGAGTGTCAATGTTCAGTGGGACTACGAATCGGGTTTTCACTTTGGAACGGTGAAAACAGACAGCCGCGGATTTATCTGGATTGATTTCAATCCTCCATAGACGGAACCACCGCGTGAGTTCGTCGATAGAGGATTGAAGACGGTTCGCGATGTGTATATTGTGTCGCGAGCGCAGATAAAGCACTGTATCGTCGGCGAACAGTGCTAGTTGGACGCCGTTATGCGGCAGCGGGATGTCGTTTGTGTACGCTGAGTACAATAGCGGGCTTAGCGTAGAGCCTTGCGGGACTCCAGTTTTTAGTATTTTGCGGGCTGAAATGGACTTCTCGTGTTTGTAGACGAAATGTCGGTCAGTGTATCCTTTATACGTACTAGTAATTTGTGTTGAAGCTGAATTAAGACATTGTGTAGTCCACGCGAATGAAGCCGTGGGTTGCCATTAGTTTAGTACGTGTAAATACAACAACTTGCCGGTGCAAACAAATCTGAGATATTTTGCTTTATCTTTGTGATCTATTTTTACGGTATTTTAATCACCATTATTAACTCGCGTATTTATTACGTACGACTTCATTTTAAGTTTAACCACTTAGCCAAAAAATTGGCATTATCAAAATATCATAAATTTACCTGTCTTGACATCTGTAGCAATTTAAAAAAAAAATGTTATTTTTGCGCCTTACGAACCTACACAAAATAATAATAATAACGTATACATGACAACAACTTTTAGGCCCCAAACTAAGCATTAGCTTGTATTTTGGGTACCAAACAAAGACACCACAAACATATAATAACCAAGACCCGGTACCAATGTCAATATTCATCATATAAATACTGACCCGACCTGGGATTCGAATCCGGGACCTCCAGCTTCGTACGAAGGGTCGCTACCTACTAGGATAAGCTGTCGTCATTAATATATCGTCAGAATATCGTCAATAATCCACGGTTGAGTCAATTGAGATTTAATATCGTTACAAACATCGAAATCAAATCAATAAGGGATGTCGTCTATGCGACTTTTGAGTCGCATATATCCTCCCCACGTAGTTCTTCATTCAACTGATCAAAGCACTGGTGAGTTACATATATTGTGGCAAAGTGGAATAACGTCACACGTAATTAGACGAAACGTGGCACTGATTAGCACACAATGGCCACAATGGCATAACGGGATGTTATTGATCTGACATGCCAAATTGCTGGCTTTTGGCATTCTGAGCATTCGACTATTATTTACCGTGTATTTACGTTAATTTTCAGTTCAGGTGTTTCGAATATTTCTAAATGTCAGCGGCACTGCAGCAATGAGGGCTTATCATTTTTCACTCACCAGATGTCACTGTTTCAAACTGAGGTGCGGTTGTATGTCACACACTAAAATACAAAACTTTTAGTTTTGTAAATAGTGTAATATTTATTATAGAAGATTGTAGAGTGTGGATTTGGTGACACTTCTACTTTACAATTATATTTTTGATTGTCTTACTTTTAGACATTGGTTTTATACACGTTATACCTTTTTAAATCAATTACATATCAATATGTTTGTAAAAACTCAAGGTAATAATTATTTTAAATATTGAAATTTTTTCCTAATCTGTTGCCTTCTTCAAAATGAAAGTCACCTCACAAATAGTCTGCAAGTAAAATGGCTGTGACGTACAGGTAGACGGAGATGGGGATAAAGGTTCCATATCGGATTACGGACTTCTAAAAAACATTTATAAAAAACAACATAAAAAACATTATAGGATCTCTTTACCGTCTATCTCTGTATCTGTGGAATTTCTTCTTCTATGTATTAATATCAAATATGTTGCTATATGCACCTGTATGTTTCGCTATCGATTGTTGGCATTTACCCATCATAAGTTTATGTCAAAAAGTTCGGTGAAAAACAAATAACTTATTGGAGAGTTTTCTAGAAAACAGTAAAACTGCTGACACTACTACTGAATAATTTAAATAAGTACCTAACCTACCTAAACTTTGTAATAGAACGAAACTGCAAATATAACTAATTCATAATATACCTAATACTAATAATAATACCTATACCAAAGTGGAAATTAAACTCATTTTAATTAATTGTAACAGAAAGGGAAGACGGATTTAGAACTGGACGGCACGAGGCTAACCGGTTTGATGCAGTTTATCTGTATGGCACAGAAGGGCCGCTAAAGCGATCACACGCTCTGCAAAGCGGCATGGTGTATTTCCTCACATTTTCTGTAATTAGCAATTTAAAGCGTCCCATGCAGGGGAATAAATACATTTTTAATTAATTGTCTCCCATTGAATTAGTGGCTTCTAGTGACTTCGCGCCAATGAGTGATGGATCCCTATGTCGTAGTTATTTTGTTCAAATGCACACTTCTTTATATGGTATACAATAATCACACCACTTATTTTCACATTTGATATTTGAAGTGGTTTCACTTGGTAGACTTTAGAGCTTTCATCTTTGCTCTACTCGAAAAGCGGGTAAAGCCAGTTTATATACCCTTCAATAAAATGTTTAATTTCTCGGATTCGAATTTTTTTGCTCCAACTTACCACAATATTAGCAAAACTGTTTATCATTTGTTTTTTCAATCATATTCCCAGCGCTATAAGAAGTAGGGTTTGAATTTTATTTTATTACTTTTTATATATTTTTATCCTCGTGCATCGAGTAATTACAGGTGAATAAACTTAAATTCAATAATAGAAAAATAGCTGTGTCCATATACCTACCTTGTCATTAGGGAGGCACAAATTTATAAATATTAATTTACAAACTAAAACAATTATTTTATGTATGGTTTGTCTAAGCACTGTTCATCTCTCATACGCTATCTTATCTGCATAGCTTAAATAACAAATAAAAACAACACAAACAAACCTACCTATAACATAATTCGACAAATGAATATTTTTAGAGTACTTAGGTAAATAAATCACACATCGGCCTAACTTGCCCAAGCATTATTAGAGTCCATTGTATAAAATACGTCAAACCTGGTAAACGTAAATATACGCCAAAGTCTACCCGGATTACGATGTTCGGCCGTAAATCAAGCGTCGCGGGCTAATCGCTGCGACGGGCTCTGGCCTCGTTACCTGCTCAATTTATTGACTTTGACGATGGACGATTTACGAAGCACCCACGGATATTAACATTATACGGTTAGTGGTTTACTGAAAAGGTGTTCAGTTTCTTAGTTAAACTGCATAAAGTAGAATTTATTTTCTTGTATTATGGTGGCTCTGCATGTTCAACAGTAGTCTCTTTCGAAACACTGGTATCTTCCACGGTACCAGGGAACTATTAATGGTACCAAGCATGATGACGATGTGTGCCTCATTGGGGTATATTTACAAAAAAAGAATTTGAATTTGATTGCTGGGGCTAGAGATTTTTTTTTTGTATAATATGTCAGGGGAGGATATGAATTTCTATATGATGTATAACAATAATTTTGATCCATAGACTGCCTCCTTGTTTTACGAAAAATTTAAAAATTAAATATCAATGTAATGGCTGGATTAGCTCGAATCATGTAATTGTTGCATAGTTTTGCTAATTCCTTTCATGACGCTTACAGATACGAATGGGATTCTTTTGAAAAATTGGTGATATAGGCATTTATATCTATGGATATAGGTAAAAAGGCTGAAAGTAATTCGACATATATTCCTAAATGTTCCTGGTTTGATTCCTTTATATTTTGGTATGGCAACTTCGATCACAATCACGATGCATAATTTTGGGTTCACACATAATTTACTTTCCTCTTCGACACATTGTTTTTGTTTATGGGATTCAATAATAATAAATGACCATTTACATATAATCAACCTTATTCCTCTAGTTAATGGTTTAAAATATAATAAGCAATAAAATTTTAACTCAGTTGGTGATTAAGAAATAATATACGACAAAGTTATTTATATTTTCCCTTCGCATTTTTAAAAATTAAATTTACGGAACCCTTGTAATTTTGTCATTAGCATCATTGCTTCTGGATCATTACGTCTGTCCATATATTAATTACACTCACACTATATTAGCTGGTTGTACCGTTTTACTTTAAAAGACCCACCGTACCATCAGGGGTACGGTCAGGGATACAGCGGGTCTGAAGCGCTCATTTCTTAACCATATTTTCACTGATTATGTGAACCGCCTGCAATTGTGAGGAGAAAAATTACAATTACATTATTTCCACTGAACCGCCATATAATTCCATAATGAAAAACTTTAACGAAAACCTATGTACATTATTCTGGGATGTCATATACGTACATCGAATTAATTAGATGATTCGGGTTTATTGATTACATATAACACAATTTATTGGAAAAATTATTGATGTGTCTGTTCATGGAGCGAAGAGGAGAAATAATTGGTGTAAATACATTTTGATAGGTCGATAGGTTGATAGGTGATAGGATAGGTACATGGTACATGGTACATAGGTAGTGAAAATTATCTGGGTACATTAATGGATCGCGTTCATGTGCAAGTCGCCAGAGTGTTATAGTTTAATATTTGTACCTAAAATTTTTTATGTAACAAATCATTGCAGTTTTATATTTTCAATACTGCTTATTTCTACTTTAAATCATCAAAATCAGAGGTACTTCATAAATTTCAGGATTGCAATAAATCTATCTATAGGCAAGTTAATTTATTTGATTTATTTTTTGTTATAAAATAAAATTCATTTAGTAACAATGACTATAAATATTTCGAACTATAATTGTATATATTTGTGTAATTTTGTAATATTTTTCATATTCTGACCTTTTTAGAACTACGACAGATATTTGTCAAAAAACCTCTGGTTGACAATGATTTCCTATAAAGTGGTGTTCGTCGCATTAAAATATAGTCGTCAACTAATCCGATGTTATTATATAACTTTCATTCCAAGTTTCGAGCGCCTTGGCATTTAAAGCAGCTAATAACATAATCTAAGGTAAGCAACGTTGATTCGCCCCATTAAAATGCCGGAATACTTTAGCCCTATCACCTGCTTCAAAGCGGGAGGCTCGTCGCTCCAAAGGGTTGGAATACCCGGCTTTGTTGAGAGATGCTGACACCCAGATGTGCGGATGTAAGTAATTGGCTTGATTCCATGTAATCAAGTTTTTATCAAGTATTTACTATACTTAGTCTAAAATTTAAAAATGCTTTTGAATCAGCAGAATAGGAAATAAATTTACGAATGATATAATATTATTTATTGTTATTAAATACTTGAAAAAAAAAATTAAGATACTTTGATTTGTCAACGAAGCACTGTAATAAAAGTATTACAATTTAAATATTAAATGAATATGTTCAGAAAAATCCTTTTATGTAATTTATGAAACTTTGTATAATTAATAGAAAATCACCTCGTATAGGGTACAAGTGCTTTTACTTATAGGAACTTAATTTGTACGACATTATTTTCCCTATAGTATTTCATTAAGTCTAGACATTATCAGAAGGAAATATTAAATATTATTAAAAATATCAAATGTTGCTGAACATCGACAGAGTAGATTGTGATTGGTTGCAACAATGATTGTTGGCAACGTAATTTTTGGTAATATAACTTTGCAGATATTAACATTCCTATAATCTATTCACCGTTGTTCTACTGTTTGTTTTATTGGAAGATCAGGTAGGATAAAAATTATATTTGTTCTATTAAACACGATTGTACTTTATTAGTACAACAGGTGTAAATATAATTCACTATCTGTATAATTTACTATATGATCTACTACGTAATTTTCACACGCCCCATTGTATAGGGTATCATTAGACAGATCAATGAGAATGCAATGAATATTCTTCTGTTTCTAAAATAATTATTCTTTAGCTATTATTTTAAGCCACACCCTTTGAGATGCCGCCAAAGCACTCAGACAAAAAATTCACAAAGAAAACCAACGCACGTGCCGGCCGTCACAAAGGAACCGACTGTGTGCGCGTGCGGCATACAGTTTCTGCTAAAATTTATCAGTTTATATCAACGCTTCACGGAGTAAGTAAATAACAAAATGGAACGTTTTCATATAAACGCAGGGGGTGAGTCGTAAGATACGTCGAGTGATGAAGAATGTCATAAGTTTTTGTTTCGTGTGCAACGAATGTGATAAGTATTTATTTCCTCTAAATAAATATATTTTAATTTGTGTATTTCATTCCTGCTTTACCTTTCGGTGTACCGAGGTCTAATATAACGGGCAAACTTTACCAGTGGGTCTCGCCCTTGGTGTTTTCAATTTAACCATGGGATTAAAAACCTGAAAATAACCAAAAAAGAAGCGCTTATCAAACACTTTCATCAAGAGTTGTGTGGTATTGATGAATGTTTTTAGTACGTGTCACAAAACCGTAAGTGCGTGTCCGACATACACTTGGTTCTTCTTTTGTATAGGAAGAAGTCTACTAATTTTATGTTATTATAACTTTTAAATAAATAATTTGCATGTACTTTCCATTTTGTCATTTTCCTATTTGGGAGTAATTTTCTTAGCATCTGTTCCAATATGGCGAATAAAAGTGTAACAACCTACAAAAAGTTTTCATAATTAATAGGACTGATTCCTTGTTATGCTGCGTAGTAGAACAGATGACTAATTATTTATTTTTCCACCTATTCTACTAGAAGATGACATCCGTGTGTAATAGAACAGATAGTAATTTTTTTCACATCAGTTTTACCAATGGAACAATCAGTAGAACAACGTTGAATAGTCCCATACCTATTATCTATTTAACTCTGATAGTAGAGACAAATTACAATAAATGTAAAAAAGAGACGATGCAGGATTAATTTTTCAAAATTCTTTTTTTGTTTAATATTTTCATGTAACTGAATTTTGAAAAGTGAATTTTAATGTTTAAATTATTATTTATCAGAGCAATGACCAAAACCTGTGTCAATGTGTACGGTATTTTATACGCATAAATGGTTATTGCTCATTGTAAAATTATTCGTTTATTTTTTTCTTAATGAGAAGATTAGATTGACTAGAGATTGATATAGTCGTATAAAAAATGACGTGGACACTGAAAACAGTAAAATAAATTTACGTAAGCATTCCGACCTGACGACTATTACTTACCCACGAGCGCCCCGCTCGCGACTTTGAGACAAGTATGCAAGGTGGCACTGTTATGCTAACAATTTAGGCAAAAGGATACCGCGCATTCCTGTTATTTTAATCGCTTTGTTAAGTTGTCTAGTCGAAGTTGATGTATTTCGCTTTGAAGGATGGAAATATTTGGGAAAATATTTCGATATTTCTTATTTATGTAGAATAGTCTAAAATTGAATTTTTTGAAGAATAACAAAAAATAGAAGAGTTATTAATATTTAGCAATCACTTTGAATTATCATTTAATACATTTAATTCTCAATTCCTAGCACTTGCAAGTATATCGGATTCTATATTTATTATAAAACTATATCCACACCCAGTTCATTAAAATCGTTTTTGACGTTTAGAAAATCGTTTAGAAATAAATATGCTTTTTTGACTGATCATGTCTAAACATTTTTACTTAATAGTATTCTTACTATAATAAATTTTACTATATTTCCTAATTTAATTTCCTAATTGAAATAATTCGTATTGTTAAACAAACTCGTGTAGTCGGGTAGTAATTTAATTATTAATTATTGAATGCCAAACGGTAAAATTAATATAAATAATACAATATTTGTCGTATAATGGTGTGTGATGGTAAATATTATGTAAACTTTATAAAGGGTTATTTAATTATAAATAAAAGGAATTGAATATTTATTTATTTGTAAATCAATTCATCTAACTTTATTTACAATATTATAATTATATCATAAAATTACTAAATAGTATTACTTATAAATAATATTATTTTCGACGCCATTTCATTCGTTATAATAGATCATAACTTTTCTTTTGAATTTCGAAAATCGGAATTTGATTAATTTCTAAAAACAATAATGAATGTTTCTACAGAATAGAGGAACTTTAAATTGTAATCGAACATTTACAAACGAGTTGATAAAGAGCGCTTGACAACGATACTTCAAAGGCCACGCCTTTACCGCGTGGCGTGTAGGCGTGGCTAATAGGTGGACCAATAAGCTCCGCCCACTCTAAACCACGCCCACACCACGCAGCCTCAGTACTGAACTGAACGTCACATGATAATAACCTGCCAATACATTTATTACATAGGTATAGGCCTTGCATACACTATAAAAATTAAATAGTGTTTAACTATGAACAATAAATCTGCTAACAAGAAACACACATGATATTTTCACAGCTATGCCTACGATCCTCACACTAAGCAAAGCTAGCATGTGGACTTGTGGAGTATAGAGACCCTTAACTCATAAAGTAAATAAATTTGACAGCAGCGTTTGGTGTTAATCACGTTTTAATTTTAATAGAGTTAGTAATATCATTTCACTGTATCAAAACTGTCAAACGCAATTTTACCGAGGTGAAGGCTAGCGCGCGGAGAGCTCGCTATTGCTACAATAATACTACTTTATATAGGTCCCTTCAAAACGCATGTTTCTAAATCTACTTTCCAGTAATTAAATTCGATACAAAATTGTTAAAAAAATTCTATTCAGATCTTTAACTAAACTTTCGGTCGTGGGATACATGATTTTAGTTAGTAAATTTATTACATGAAATTATTTTTCAAACAATTGGCTGAGTGAGAATTTCAAATCAGAGTTACACCAACCGTATATACTATTATTATGAAAAATGTTTCTCTAGACAGGCCATCGAATAAGTCAAATCATGCTGTCATTATTTAGAAGGCCTATGAATTCGACGCTCTACTATAGCTTATGTCAGACTGTTTTATGTGTGAGCAAATGACCGAGGGAAATGCCTCTAAGTTGAATAAAAAAAAAACTAAGAAGGACGATAATCTGTAAATACTGTCAAACTCCTTCTGTTGTGTTCCTGCTTTCCTAATCTTTACTGTTAAGTTGTTTTCATAATTTGCCGACGCGACAGAAAAAATGTCTTGACATGCGGGATGGACTGTAAATTTTTTATTCTCATACGAAGCAACAGCTTATTGGTTTAGTTAGGGTTTGCATTTATCAGTTTGAACTGTGGATCTGATGAGGACTCAAATTTCGGGTGTAAAAGGGGAAATGTAAATGTGTCATCAAACGACTGTCGTCGTTTCGTCTGTTTGTCTATAATAAAAATCCGTAACGTGGACATAACTAAACTGGTGTACATATTGGACGAAACGATCGAATTGCTATCTCTACACAATCATATAATTTACAGAGTTTCATGAACAAAAAAGTTCAATAACAAGATAATAAGACGACCGAATGGCCGAGTGGTTAGAGACCCTAACTGCGGAGTTAACGGTCGCGGGTTCGATTCCCGCCCGGGACAAATATTTGTGTGCATGAACATGTTTATTTCGTTTCGGGTCTTGGTGTATTATATTTATCTATGTATATATTATAAAAAAAAAGGTATTTAAGTATTTATATCAGTTGTCTGGTAACCCATAACACAAGCATAATACTTACTTACTTTGGGACTGGATGGCACTGTGTGGGTTGTCCCATGTATTATTATTATTATAATACTTTCAGGAGTTGTATCTAAGAACCACGTTTATATACTCTCAAAGTTTACAATCTAGAAATTAATAAAAACTACGAGATGCGAGCCATGACGCACTACGCACTGCGCACTACGCGCAATGTGTTACGAACTGTGAAATTTGAACCTTATAGCATATTTTAAATACTTAAACAAATGTTTTTTCTATTCAATAACCCTGCTGATCTCACCTACAAACATGTAAAATGACGATACAAATAATAATATGTATTTATATCTATTTAAATATATATTTTTAGATATAGCGTAGGTAATCCTAACTACTCCTACATGTACATTTTATATTGTTATAATTTAATATGTACTAAAATCAAAAGTACTTAATCCATAAGTCCTCAGTATTAGACAGTATAGAGTACCTTTGTCGTGTACTTATATAATGGTGAGATATAACCAGTCACACCGACCCATCGTGATGGATTATACGTATATATTCCTTGACTCAGTGTTAAGGAAGGATGTACTCCAGCAGTAGAAACATGAAAAAGTCTGTTAGTAAAAAAAATACAATTAGGATCTCAGGTTACGGCTGAGCTAAGTAAGCAATTCACTCATTTATTTTACTCAGTAAAATAAAACGAAATAATTTACAAAATATCCTCATAAAATGGAAACGTCCACAATGACACTTCGCAACAATTACTCTCCTATTGACCTTAAATATTACTCAAATATTATTTCAAATGATCTGATATCTGCTGTCGAACTCCTCACTTGTCAAGAGTGTCGTTTTTTAGAGTTATCAGTTAGATTGGTGTTCATAGCGTTTTACCAGGATAAGGTATTCAAAATAATTATTATAACATTTCACAAAACGAATAATGTAGAACTGTCAATATTGTTATCGAAGACTGTGTAATAAAATTACGCAAAATATACGTATAGTACACTAATTTCTTTTAGAAATATTAATTTAAATATTATAATATTAGTAGGAAGTACCTAATATGGTTTTTTTACAATTTACGTCTTCTCCTTATTCATGTTATTTAAATAGCATCATATTTCTTACGAAATTCCCCCCTTGAAACGCCTCATGACCATAAATACCAATGAAAAGGAAAGACAAAGAAATATAAATAAAAATCGGTGAAAGCGTGGCGGTAAGTTATCTGAATGGCGCTCATTTTATAACTCTTTACTCCCGGCGGGCGACGGTGCGCCCCTTTAATAATATTTCGTACTTCTTACAGTGACATATCTGTAGAGTGAAATCCTTCAGTGCTAAAAATGTATTATTATTTTTTAAGTCTATTAATTATTATATAAATAATACTATAAATAGTGTGTTCTTCATTAATTCGCGAACCGACTTTATTAGTTTTTTTTTTATAATTACAATGAAGGTTTAATTTTGATATATTTGGTCATAAAATTCAGAAAAGGTCCTGCCTTAGTACCTATGTAGGTTACGTAATATCAGTTTTGAGCTACGTGAGCCAATATCGGCGGGTGTGAAAGCGGTAGCGCGGAGGTCCGCGGACTGTCTTCGTAAGCTGTTTCAACTGAAAATCCGCAACTTATACACCGGAAAACTAGTGTTTAGGTGTAGAACGCAACACTACTTTATTGGACACTGCTATCCATTTTGTTCCGCTGTGCATTTAGTACTATTCAACGTTTTTAAACGTTTATTATACCAAGAATAATGATTTATGGACATTCGTACTCGTACAACATGAAATTGAGCATTCTCTACGTCTATGCCAGGCTCCGTGGAGTTTTGTTGCACTGCACAGATGACGAATCTCAGCCGTTCCACACACAAACGGCAAAAGGTGATCCTTCACTATATCGTTGCCGCAGATCCAAAACCTAACTGGTAGTCAATTTATTTCATCTTTAGATAGGTTGGTAATAAAGTAAAAAAGAAACATGAAAACATTTTGAAAATTATGAGCTGAAATATATGTTTTATAGTCTAATTTTATTATAGCATAAGTTTAGACGTAAACAAATTATATTTGAATATAAACACTGGAAAGTAGTTTATGAAGCATAGTTTGTAAGATTTGTATTGTATGTATGTATGTATGTATTTATTTGTAAGATTGTAAGTTAGTAAGAAGCAGCCCATCAGCCATTTTTTATACCCCATCGCAGGGGTTTATGCCTCTCCTCAAAATGGAAGAACTTGGGGTTTAAATCCACCACGCTGCTCCAATGCGGGTTGGCGGTTCGAATCCAGGCGTGTACCAATGAGTTTTTCATACTTAATTACATAACTATCACTAACTCCGTTCCTCGGAGAGCACGTTAAGCAGTCGGTCCCGGTTGCTGTCAAAAGATAGCGGTCGTTACAGCATAGTTCAGGTAGTAGTATTATCAATAATTTGAAGTTATGAAATTAAAATAAATCCTGATTTTATTCATGAGCTATGTTCAAAAACTTTCCTATTAATAGAAGAGGTTCATTCAAAACTGTATTAATAGTAAAATAAATGAAAATTTTAATATATTTAAATAATATCTTTTTGAAATGTGATTGAAATTTGATTCCACGTTCGACAGGTGCTACAAACGGGGATCTACCAAAGTTTGAAGGATGAAGTTTTTCCTTCTTCAGCCTTTCACGCATGAACTTAAAAACGGGTTGGTTAGTACGCCTGTATGTAACCCACTACCTCTGTATGAAAAACAGGGTATTGAACCACTCGACCATTACAACAGATTTTGTTTCAGTAAGATGAAAATATGGGAGAATTATATTAAACAGTAGTATAGATCAATTGTTTTGTTTAAAATATTGCTGAACGCGACAAAATTGTATATCAATAGTTTTATATTTATTGCATAAATAATTACAAAAGGATTTCTTTGTATTTCGGGATAAATGTCATCCTATGAATACGGCATCGGTTCAAACACTGGAGAAGCAAGTCCTTATCTCTGTGTCATTACACCACGTTAGTCTACAAGCCATTGCCGGTTATTATAACCAGTTAAATAGCCGATATTTGTGAGGAACATTGTCAACTGTTATTACAAACTGTTATAAAAATCTATAAATGTACAATAAAATATGTACCTATTATTTTGATATTAGAAAATTCCGTGGATAGATACATGCGTTTAATAGGGCCAATAATGTATACAAATATTAGCGAGTGACTCATTTCTCTACAAAAGAAGGACCAAAAAAATTTAATAGATAAAGCAATATGTATTTTTACAACTGTTAGTAGAGCAAACGCTAATTCATTTCAAAATTTTTAAGCGATCACTTATTTTTATATTGTTGCGCCAGGTTTTAGCAGATTATTATGGGATTTTGTTTTAAAATCTGTTACTGACGTTCCGAAAATTAATCTAAAACCTAGGTACTTAAATTTTAATTTTTTTTTTCTCCACCGACTTATAATGTACCTAGGTACATACGTGTATAGGTCCGTGGTTTTTACTGATTTAAGACCATTCCTCTTTCTTAATCGGGGCTCTCTACGATGATTAATTAATAATAATAATAACGTATACATCACAACAACGTCTAGGCCCCAAACTAAGCATTAGCTTGTGTTTTGGGTACCAAGCGAAGACATAACATACATATAACAACCAAGATCCGGTACCAGTATCAATATTCATCATATAAATACTGACCCGACTTGGGATTCCAACTTGGGACCTCCAGCTTCGTAGGCAGGGTCTTTACCCACTAGGCTAAACGGTCGTCAATTAACAGGGTAGCAGCGTGTCAGGTGCTTACGCATATATGTCATTGTGGTTCAAAACAAAATATACGTAGTACACGTACGTACATACGTTTAGTTGTTCATTAGTGGCTTTGTAATTTTCTCGCATCGGTAAAGGATCAAAAGATAACGTAATGTTTAAACCCGTCTATTTTGTCCCGGTAGAATGTTCTCATGGAATACAAAATTTGTCCTTCCATGACGTCATAACGGAGCAACAGAACGATCCCATTTTTTTGCGCGGCGATAGCTGATGGAACGGAGAGTAACAGAGACTACTTCTTATGCTAACCAAGAGTTATCGTGAGGTAGAAAATGAACAAGCAAACTTGGCCCTTATTGACATTTAGAATTTTTTATGGATGCGATTCTATGCCGATTGCAATATATTAAAATGTTAGAAAGCTGCAAGATGCTCTTAATGTCGATACTAGTATGGCAAAGATGAATCGATTGGAAATAATACATTATTTGTCTTTTGGCAAAAGAATTGGCCGTTACTAACAATGTAAATTTTTAATGGATTCTTACTCATATTGATGACAGAGTTGGAATACGTAAAAAAGTAAATTTTTAAGGTCAAAAATAGTGTGGTTGATCGATTGACTGTTGCATGGACGTTATGTACAGTTAAGTATAATGAAAAGCTATTTTTAGTAAATAAAAAGTTTAGGAAGATATTGAAACTAAAAGAATGAACTGTGTTATGTCATGAATAGTTTATTTTTAAGTTTATTTATTCGTAGAATATTATTAAATATATGAAATATAAATCATAAAACCACATTAAAATTTTGGTTTACTTGCAATTCAAATATAAGACAAAATCCGGTAATATAAAATTAAAACGTAGCTACTAAAACTTTGCCTTCCTAAAACATTAAATTTAAAATATACAATCTCGGCAGTGACTCGAAAGAAAAATTAGCAAAAATAATTTATTAACCCAGACGAAGATAGCGCTAAGTCCTTTATTTTAGTGTGGCTCTCAGAAGAAAGTATTTTTTAATTCCGCAGCTTAGCATTGTCGCCGTGATTTATGGTTCTACGCCTCTACACCGCAAATAGACTGCGATAATGAGTTTTTTTTCTGCACCTTAATTAAAACGCAGTAACGCTAATTGATGAGAGGTTTTTGTATAATTTATTTTATATGCTGTTCTTGAAAGAGGACAACTATAGAATATATTGCAGTTAAGATAACTCACTTCTTTAATTAATTGATGTTTAAGCTCAAAACAATTTTCAACCATTGTTGTACTATAGAAAACTATTTAACAGTGATTTATGGCATTATTCATCCATAATTTAATAGGTATGATAAAATCGGAAAAACTGTAAAAAATCTCCTATTTTTTGGCCTTAGGGTTGAATGGCTCCAGAAAACTATTTTCCATTCAATTCTACCAGCCCATTATGCCCCAATGCCTGGGCTTAGACCTCCCCCAAGGATGACGGGGTTTGAAACTTAATCCACCACGCTGCTCTAGTGCGGTTTGGTGGCTTTTAACGGCTTTCATCTGCTGATGGCATAGAAAACTATAACATCAAAATAAATAATCACATCTCAACCCTTCCTACTCAAAAGTGCCCATCATTGTAACGATTTTTTTCTTCTTAAACAAATTGTGATGATTCTCTATAGGTACAAATATTTACTATTTACTTACATTACAAGCAAAGCCTCGGCTGAAATCGCGGTACCCGAAGTAGGTGTCAATTGTAGCGACCTTCAGTCCTCGATGACTCTTTATCTCAGGGTTTAGGGTTCGTGAGCTGACTGAGAACGGTCGCGTACAATCCAACGAAACAAAGGTATCGTTACTAAGCCCTATAAGGATGTTCCTCGGGTTTATTTAAATTAAACAACAGAAGTATATACAACTAAAGACTATATATTACAATGATCACACACATATATAGAACAAAGGTTATGATTTACTAGAAACTATCGTAGATTGTAAGTTCAGCTAATACAAAAAAATATAATGAGAACAGTGTCGTTTTAAGATATTTTATTAGTCTGTGGGTACCCTTTTGACCGATTATTTATCATGTCTCTGGTACCATGTTTTAGGCCAATCTCTTCAGCTAGCTATTACACTATTACTCGCCGTAATTCCAGAGCTCCATTATTTTATGACCTGAGGTAGGTATTTGCAGACTCCATATGATTTATTGAATGTAAGTATTCATACCTCCAAGAGTCTTTTTGTGCGTCGTATTGAGGTTTCCACCCGGCTGGACTTGGCAACAAGCCGTGCAAGCGGCCTTGGTTCCGAGGTGTACGAACACCATTAACAGATTGACTGATTTATAGGTACACTGTATCACTGTATGACGCCACACTTTGATAAGAAATTTATATCTTCGGAACCACTTTTCGAAACGTGCCCAGTTGTAACGAATATGTACCTATAGCTAGTTACTGATATGACGGTAATATGCTGGAGCTAATTTCTAGTAACAGAATTGCAAACGAGCCAAGCTCTACGTAGACAGTTAATACTATAATATGAATATAAACTGAGCTAATGAGGACTGACTACATAATATTTGCACTGCATCTAGGCATAAAAAACTGTTCAATACCAATGCGATCAACGACCCGGTCTAGTCGCTGCCGTCTTCCCAAGTATCGTTTTGGACTCCTGGTGTCGTGGGCCAGCCCCCCCGCTACAACACATCTTATCCGTGTCTATGTGTGTGTTTATACCGCGCGGATTAGCCAATGACAATTCGATTTTATACCACCTAAATTATTTTTGCACACGGCACTCGTTCTAGAACTTTCGGCCATATTAAATAGATGCGCAGTTAACCTTGAACATACTATTATTACTACAGGGAATCGTCGCTCAGTTCGGCGATTCGACCAATGAGAAGACAACGTTTGAATTCTTTTGGGAATTTACTTTTAATAAGAATAAATCTAGAACTTTCGATTTCGAACAGTGTATACGACAAAGGTACTAAAGCTTGAACTAATAGAGGTCACATTTCTCTCGAGGTATTACGAGGTATGTTACATTCTTAACGCCGGCAAGAGGTACAGCTTTCAATAAATAACGTCTTTAATTTGACAAGGATTAATACTGTATCCATAGTTGATCCATAGACTGTATCCGTATAAATTGCTTCTCAATTATCTACCTAATCATATGACACTATTTATTCAAGCATAAAAATAGGTATAGTAAGCTATCCATAAAAGATAGACATATGCCTTCGGCATAGACGTACTTAGCCATCTCGGACTTTTCTTTAGTCCTATATAAGTGACACAATTTCTTCATACATTATTTTCTTATATCTCAGAAGGGTAAGGCAGCGTTTTTGATGAAAGCTCCAAGCGCCAGCTTGATTTTTTTCCTTCTTCTTCAACACTAATCGTCATATTTCAACAAATTTCAACAAAACGTTAATAGATTAGACACGTAAACCTTCCTCTTGAATCACTCTGTCGATTGGTGTCAATAATATGCCAATCCGTTCGGTAGTTTTTGAGTTTATCGCGTTCAGACAGACAGACAGACGCGGCGGAGGACTTTATTTTACAATACGTAGTGATATAAATATTTTACACCCGAATGTGTAACAAATGTCTCACATACTTACACATACACACAAGTATTTATCGCAGGCAGGTTTGAATTCGCGAGCTTCGGGTCTGCAGTCGGCGTCTCCGATCACTAGACCAAACGTCCTTCCATATACCTACTTACACCTATCGCATAGACATATCGGCTCATTTGTGATTTAAATGCTTGAATCAAATATTTATGAATAGACCTGGTAAAATGGACTCCGATAGCAATCATCTGATTCACTATAACGTTGAACGATGCAATAATAGTGCAATAGCGTGTCAAACGCATATTAGATGTCATAACAGCTGAAGCCGGGTTGGAACGTTGATTCATTGGGTGCAACCATTTCGCAGGGCGATCGTGCGATTAGCGCATGCAAAGTCAGTGTAATGCAACGATACATAACCAAGCAAAATGTAAATGGCTGTTACCTGTAATTCTGATGCATTTTGTGGATTATTAATTTATCATATTATTTATTATAAATATATCATAAAGTTTACTTTACATAAAATGACTTTTTTAAGTAGGTACCTATTTACCTAAAAACAAATCTATACTTAATATTATAAAGCTAAAGAGTTTGTTTGTTTGTTTGTTTGAACGCGCAAATCTCAGGAACTACTGGTTCGAACTGAAATTTTTTTTTTGTGTTGGATAGTTTATTTATTGAGGAAGGCTATAGATTATATGTATAAAATAATACTATCTGTCTGTCTGTCTACTCAAACAAATTTCCAAAACGGCTATACTGATTTTGATGAAACTTCACAGATATGGAAAGAAAGTGGTCAAAAGTGACATACACTACTTTTTGTATGTCTGTGTGTACGTCTATCTGTCTATTCGAGCTAATCTCCAAAACGGCTAAACCGATTTTAATGAAATTTCACGGGTATGAAAAGGAGGTGTTTAAAAGTGACAAACGCTACTTTTTGTTCGTCTGTCTGTCTGTACGTCTATGTGTATTCAAAGTAATCTCTAAAACGGCTGAACAGATTTTAATGAAACTTTGCAGACGTGAAAGAAGGTTGTCAAGAGTGACATCAGCTACTTTTTGTGGCTGTCTGTCGTTTGTCCTCACTGATCTATCGGCGTAGATAAAGCCGAAACTACTAAGTCTACTAAGCCAAAATTTGGAACAGTAGTTTATTTTATAAAGTGAGTACCTATTAAATTTTAAGAAAGGAATATTTGGAAATTTCAAATTTAAGGAGGGAGGGATGGAGGGGTTTTGTATGAGGGTCTTTAATCTTTAAAGTTAGAAAAATAAAAATTTTAACATAAATAAATAATGACGTGTTTCAGGGTTTTTGGATTTCCACATTTTAAGGGTGGGAAACGGGAGGTGAAAAGTATGGGAGTATCGGTTTTCTTAAAGGAGTGGGGAGAGTGAAGATTGAAAGTTTAAATGGGTGTACCCAATATTAGTTTCAGCAAAAAGTACGTATAAACTATTTCGAATGTTAATACTACCTAAAACAGGAATGTGTAGTCTACGCAAGCGAAGCTGCGGGCGGTCGCTAGTTAACTATAAATAACTAAAACAACAATTCGAAAACAAACTGTTCATTTGTTTAATTATGAGTAAAAATGAGTTCATTGTTTTACATACCAATTACAAACTATCTATTATCACATTCTAATTCTAATTTAATCTAAATCTATTTAATTACTTACGCGTAATTATCATTGTTTCAAATCAGTCTAAACGGTTTGATTTTTAAATATTAGACTTTTGCGTTGTAAAATTGCGTATTTCAATATTAATTAACTATTAAATTTTTCATTTCAGTACGTATTTTTTGTTGTCAACGACCCAATCCCTGTCTATTTATGAAATATTAATAATATACGTTCTACACTTGTCATAAAATTAAACCTATCGTGATATGAAGTGCTTTTATGTATTGGTTGCGTTACAAACGACAATATAGAGTTTTCCGTCGTGATAAGCGACAGAATAGCTTGGAAAATTGATTATTTTTATAAATTTTTAAATAACGAAATGTACACATTACAATTTTTATTACATATATTTTTTATATCCAATTTTTAGCTTTATTAAAACGCATACAAATAGCGACCCATATTGGAAGTTTTGGTGTTATCTTGTTATTATAGTTATATCTAGCCCGTTTTCATATTATTTAAGTGTATGCTTGAAAATAACAATTTATCATAGGCAATATGTGGCCTGTAAAAGTTTGTTTATTTTCCGATAATACATTATTGGAAAAAACTAAGAAGAAGTTTTAATAACTATTTTTCTTACGATACTACACACGATATAAAAACCATTTTTTTTTCGGTAAAACCGATTCGTTCCTACTTGTTAAAATCTAAAAAATATACTTCACAATCTTTGGACAAACGTGAGCGCGACACCTAGGCCTAATATCAAGCCAAAACCTTTTATTATGTAGTTTTTGAGAAAAATATCTTTGACAGATAGACGGACCGATCTCATAGGACGTCATTTCTTATTTTTGAGATAAGGAACCCTAAAAATACCTGAAGTAAGTTTACTCTTTCGCCATACATAGCTGTAAGATGGTTAATTTTGCAAGTGGAACACAATAAGTATGAATCATAATTACACCTAAGCAATGGGTCTTAGCAAACCGCAAAAATAAGTCGCAAATTTTATCTAGAGAGGCACTCCTGAATAAAGATATATTTAGTGGTGGGCCCGAGATAAACGAATAAATTGTGGCGGCGATAAATCAGTAAAGGATGGTTTTAATTACACGGGCGCGGTGTGCCCCAGCGAAAGTGTGGTACACTTGGCAATTTTTTAAATGAAAACTATTGTTTTTCAATTTTTTAATACCTTTTACTAGAACCGAAATATTTTATTTTAATGAATGTAAGCACAATACAATATATATCGTATTTCCACACTAAAAAAATCTGTGCATTCATGTGTATTTTTTTTAATTTTTTAGGAAGTTTTGACTAACATTCTGAAAAATATATAAGCTATTTTTTTAGTTGATCGCTATAGGTATCTACGAAAATATCAAAAATTAATAGTTTTAATATATAGAAGAAAATAATATGTCAATTATCATGAAACAAACTGTAAATGATGACGGATTGTAATTAAAAAATAAAAGGGATTAAAGCAAGTGTACCTTCACCTTTAAAAAAGGGTAAAGAAAGGATTGGACGGGGAAACGTAAATAAAGTTAATTATTGCTAGTTAAGTGATTTTAGAAACAGTGAAATAAATTCACAGTGGCGAACAATGTATTTCGAATTAGTACCGCAGTACCCTAGACGTTACAGGGTGGAGTATAATTTTAAATGCAAATTATTGCTTACGCCCAGTTTCAACAAGGAATGGGCAATGCCTCCGTTTGAATATATTAGCAGTTTTGAAACAAAGCGTAAATTAAGAAGTAAGTGCTTCAGTAGCAATATTTCTAAATACTATAATAATAATATTTATTTCATCCACAAATGTTTACAAAGCACGTTACATACATAGGAGTTTATGGCAAAAAATGTAAATTATTGTGGAAGACTGAAGTCTAAACAAGGTCAAGCCTGTATTATAGGTTTCCAAACGCACATGCCTAGTTATGTGGGTGAAAAAACATTGGCGAGATTATCTTTTACACAAGATCAAATACATTTCAGAACAACAAACCGAACAAGATGCCAGTATAAAGAGGCGGTGTACGAATTTCATGCATTCATTTATTGTATTTGAAGGGGAGGTTGTATATGTGTGCATATGTGCGTGTGTGGGTACTCTTTTAATACTCAATATAGAGTTGTAATCCTGAAATCGTTGACCTCGATTTGTGCGAAAATTTTATCAGTACGGGCACACTATCGGATTTTTTAAAAATTTCTTTCTATATTTTATTATAGAGATTGTGTTGAGATCGGCAACAATAAATAATATTATTGAAACAATCAGTAACAGTTAGCTATAAATATATGTAAATAACCAATTTTAATTGGTCTACAATGTCGATAAAAATATCACATAACTTTTCAGTTTCAACTCGTGCATACAGAGACGGTTTGCATGTGGTAAGTTCGAGTATAGCTGGAGTTTAGTCACACCGACAGGCATATAAAGTTTGGCCTCTTCTTTTGTTGTCGTTGTATTGCCCGCCTATTCTATACCTTTGTACATTGTATTTTATTTTATTTTTGTCTTGTTTTTTTGTATGTACAATAAAGAATATTTATTATAAATATTATTATCGCGCAGCTCTATCTAGGTATACAAATAACGAAAGGCCGCACCATCTATATGATCATTATATACTGAGTCATGCAAGAAAATTATATCATTTAAATGTGTTTCTTTTTTTAATAACAAAGTTTTCTTGGTATTAATTAAAAGCAAAATATTTCTTGTCTTTGGTCTCCAAAACCTGATTCATAAACGATTGTGCGACTTTCTTATCAATAATCAACGGACATTCAATAAAGGACTCGTTTAACTGATTGATTGTTAAACGTCATTCAGACATTCAACACGATATAGGGGAACATAAAGTGGCAACAGGCAACGGGGTGCACTCATACAGCCACGCTACCGAGCCGTCATCAGTATGCCACTTGCGCGGCCGGCGCTCCGGATAATCGCAGGTTTCTCTTAATTAGCATTCTCCCGGCCCTCGCAAACCTATACATCTAACTACCCATTCACCCCCCATGCACTGTTCATGGTTGGATGCGCGTACCTAATCCGGAATGTCCGTTTGTACTTTTGTCACTTAGAAAGAAAACTGGATAGGTGCGTGTCCTGTAATGTGAGTTTCCTAGTCAATTATAAATCCTCATTGCAAATTATGATCATGTCTAATAAAAAAAACTTTTTAGGGTTGTCCACAATGTTTTTTACAAATTTCTGAGATGAACCCAAAAAACTATAATTATTTCATAATTTTAATGTTGTGCAAATATAATAATAATTTATATAAATAACAAAATTTATAAAAAACCTTCCACGTGAAAATCTGTACACTAGGTTCTACTTGTATAAATTGATAGGTACACTTCCTATGAGAGCCACTGCATTTTTTCACCGGTTTTGTAGACCCGAATCCTAAAAGCATGTGGTGAATTCCACTTCAATTATGACTACACAAAGTCTCCATGGGTCGAAATAATTAAGTAAATTTTAAATTTGAGCCAAGCCAAAAACGTACGAAAATAGACGGAAAATGAAAAGACAACCCATTGGCTAGATTATCAGCATTCTTTTCCTGAGCCCAGTGTTCTACTCTTTGAAGGTTTAATTTTTTTTTTTAATCTTATAATTATAAATTTAAGAGCCGATCATCACAATTTACCGCTGGCACGTCATAAATTAAAATTTATAAAGAAGTGAATAATAGAATAAACAGAAAAACCAGAATAAGCCTTAAACAGTAGAGTTTGCTGACCAGTATACGTCTTCTCTGAGATAATCTATACGCTGCATTTAACATACTAGGATCTAAACGGAAAATAAAGTTAATTTAAATGTGTGTAGCCATCTGCTATCCTAGGTTGCACCATTACACAAATCGACTTTATTACCTCTTTAGATTAGTCTACATCCGAGATTGTTATTTATAAAATTAGCTCACAGGTAAATTTAAGGGCACGCACTCTATTCAGTCAAACTGCATCGTCTGCGGCCTGACATCGTCCCATTTTATATGAGAGTCAAAAAAAATGAAACAGTGCAATAAGGGTTTTTGTTCTTACTATGCACTGAAATATCGGTAAAACTTATTTCTGTGAGACACACAAAGTGCACGACTGAACCGTCCACCTGAAACGAGACCGAAAAAGAGTATGAAAAACTTATGAATCAATTTTTGTCTCTATTATGTTGTTACTAAAACAGTATAAATGAATTTAAATAAAATGAAATTATCTGAAAATAGGATTAACTAAGCTATATCCGTAATAAATTTACTTTTCGTTTTCTATGATTGTATAAAATTGAATTCTCCTTAGTCAATTCCTATTAAATGACATGACCATAGCGCTATATGCAATTGACCCAAGTTATTATTACGTGGCTGTAAGTTGCCTAAAATTGAAACATATGTCATTGAAACGATGAAAATAATTGTTTTTGAAAAAATTGTATTTAAGTTGATTTTGCTGAGTAAATTCGATGGTTCAGCTACTCAATCGTAATTTCACAACTTTTTTTCGAAGCTTATCAGTCCCCGCGACGTAGAAAATCACAAAATCCAAATTATTCATTTTCTATATATTTATGTATTTTTGCGTAACATTCTTTTTGATATTGATTTTCTTAAGAGGCAGTCCCTTATTTTTAGACAAATAATGAATATTGTGGGTCAACTGAACTTTGTTCTTTGTACTACTAAACATATATTTCAAGTGTTAAATGTAAAAATTGCGACAGTTGAAACTAGATGTCGCTGGCGTCTAGTTAACACACGGTAGCATTATGTTCTCAGCCACCGTGTAGTTTATAGTAATTTTAAAATTTATTATTGGAATAAAAGGTTGAAATTCTTACATGGTCCTTCGAGCCGGATGAGTTAAACGGACGTTCGGCTGTATAGCACTTGATATAGTGGTGGATCGCCACTAGCAGTGCTCATCGACCGCTAACCTCGGGCAGTGAGGTTGGACGGTACGACTGGTTGGAGCGGTGACAGACGTGCAGTGCTTGTCTGCAACCACGAGTGGTGCGCAGAGGACTGGAGGTGCAGTCTCCCGCCAACCGAGGAACCGAACAGTGGCGTCAGCGCTGCGAAGACGAATGACGTCAACGAGGCTACGTCAACAAGGATTGTGACGTCACAACAAAGACGTCAAAACAAACGGAAGCCGAATTGAGTGTGGTTAGCCAGTACAAAATTGTGAGTACATTTAAATATTAGTTGCGCCCTCTATCGGGAAGTGAAAGTGCTAATTTCATCGACTTATAAATTTTCGAGCAGTGTTTTGGACTTAATCTTTTTAAAGAATACGGGACTTTAACTTTTAACGGTGTGCATGCTTTAGACTTAGAATAGTTTAAGAAAAAGTGACCAGACGGGGAATCCACGCCCGTTTTCCGTCCCAGTGCGCACATTTCTCAACACTTGTAAAATTTTTCGGATTCGAACATAAAGTTAAAGTTTGTCTTAGTATTTTGTAAAGTCCAAAGACGGTTCCACGATGTCTTCCCTCGCTTTAATCAGAGCTCAAATTGACAAATTGGCTAGAATAACAAAGGCATACGAAAACTATAAAAAATCGCCGAAGGATCGTCTAGCCAAAGAGTCGTATCATGCAACCAGACTGGAAACGCTGGAGGAACAGTGGAAAGCTGCCATTGAGAACCATAAACTGTTACAAAGTGAGGAAAACGAAGTCATTCTTGAGCACAAATACTTCAAACAGGACATGTTGGAGGATATTGAAGATGTCTACACCAATTATAAGTCAGATCTCAAAGAGGCATTGTCTGCCTTTAGACTTTCTCCAATTACTTCAGACAAGCCCAATCAATATGAGCACAACTCAAGAATAGATAACAATGTGCGGCTCCCAAAAATCACGATCCCGATATTTTCGGGTACTTATTCAGAGTGGCAGACATTTAGGGATTTATATGTGTCACTGATCCATAACAACGCATCACTAGACAACGTGCAGAAGATGCACTACTTGAAAGGTCACCTCACCAGTGAGGCGGAGCAGCTTTTGCGGCATGTTCCTATCGCATCAGCCAACTACCAAGAATCTTGGTCTTTGTTAAACAGTAGATATAATAACAAAAGGTTTTTGGCTGGTAACCTATTGAAGCGTTTTATGGAACAGCAGAGCGTTAGGATAGAATCATCCAAATCAATTAAAGATGTATTAGATACAACCAATGATACATTAAATGGTTTGAAAAATCTGGGTGTCGATGTTGGTACATGGGATGTCATAATTATCTACATCATTTGCACGAAACTCGACCCTGAAACACGCAAGCAATGGGAAATTAAGATAAGCGTCTCAGACGAGCTTCCCACCCTGCGTCAAATGCGAGAGTTTTTAGAGTCGAGATTTCGGGCATTAGAATTTTTGGACAAACCAAAATCGACCCCAAATCTTTCAAAGCCAAAGGTGTTGCACACAGTTGCTACTGACGCGGCAACACCAAACAATCTTTGTCCATTTTGCGAAAAGAGTGGACACAGAATAGCTAATTGTAAAGATTTTGCCAAACTGGATTATCATGCTCGTCACAAATTTGTCCAAACCTCGAGACTTTGTTTTAACTGCTTAGGTCGAAACCACACAGTCAACTCGTGTTTGACTTCCACCAAATGTCACGTCTGTAATAACAAACATCATTCATTACTTCATCCTAAATCCAATCCAAAGAAAGAGTTGCATGCTTCCAGTTCACCTAAACCGGAAGTAGCGGCAATAACAACACCATCAGAAACTCCGTCACCTTCGAATGTCGCGGCACATTTTTCGAAGAAAGCAGCACCTAATCAGGTATTGCTAGCAACCGCTCTTGTTCAATCACCAGCAAGAAACGGTAACGTGCGCTTACTTAGAGCCCTTTTAGACCAGGGTTCGCAAGCATCGTTTGTGACTGAATCGGCCGTGCAACTGCTCGGTCTCAGCAAAACACCCACCAGAAGTACAATATCTGGCTTGGGAGGCGACAAGGATACTTTGGCGTCAAAGTATGTTGTTGTCATGCAGGTACAATCGCGTCACGATCCTACTTTCCAGATCGAAGTACGTGCTCACGTTTTGAGTGCCATCACGAGCTTACTTCCAACTGAGAAGATTGTGAGCATAGATTGGCCTGAGCTTGCCCAGATCAGCCTGGCTGATCCGGAATATGACACACCAAACAAAATCGACATTTTGTTAGGTAGCGACGTATATGGTCGCATTATAAGAGAAGGATTGATCAAGGGTCCTAACGGCGCTCTTGTTGTACAAAATACAGCCTTAGGATGGATTTTATCTGGTCTCACACATCATTCAGATGATGTTGATGATCAAGCCACTTCAAAAACCCATTGCCATCATAACGTGATCACGAGTATGCATGTTCACGTAGACGACAACGAATTGTTGAAACAATTTTGGCAATTAGAGTCCGATTCTTTCGAAGCTAAAATGCTCACTCAGGAAGAACAGTTGTGTGAAGAGTTTTATAGTAAAACCACGCGTAGAGACTCGACAGGACGGTACATTGTGCGTCTACCTTTTCGCGAGGACGACCCTCAATGCAAATATGAAAAAACAAGAGACATTGCGATCAAAAGACTTCAACTTCTTGAACGTCGCTTCAAGAAGAACCCTGAAATCAAGTCGAGTTATTCCGAGGTGATGCACGAGTACTTGGATCTTGGTCACATGGAACGTATAACCGGCACAGACGATAAGCAATCTGAAAGTGTGTATTTGCCACATCATGCCGTTATACGCGACGACAAGACCACGACCAAGATCAGAGTAGTGTTCGATGCTTCATGCCGAAGTCACGGAGTATCCTTGAACGATGCATTGATGGTCGGTCCCACGATACAGCAAGACTTACGTCACATCATAATGCGATGGCGCACACATCCAATCTGCCTGAGCGCAGATATAGTGAAGATGTATCGTCAGATCATGGTTAGCAAGCAGGACGCAGATTTTCAGCGACTGGTGTGGAGAGACGATCCGGAATCTGAAATAGAAGAATATAGGTTAGGTAGAGTTACATTTGGCACGGCGTGTGCTCCTTACCTGGCTGTTAAGACGCTGCAGCAGTTGGCCATTGACGAGGGTGAAGATTTTCCTGAAACGGCAGAAAGGGCTAAGACAGATTTTTATGTTGACGATTTATTGACAGGCTGTGAAACACTAACTGAAGGAATCAAGATTTATCATGAGATGAAAGAATTGTTAGGTAGAGGAGGATTCGACTTACAAAAATGGGTTACTAACAGCAAAGATTTAGCAAAGATTATGAAAGATGAAAAGGAAGTTCAGGATAAGAAAGTAGATATTAAAATGAATGAAATAGTAAAAGTACTTGGACTCACCTGGGACAAGGAATCAGATTCGTTTCATTATTCAGTACAACTTCCAGATCTGCATGATCCTATCACGAAGAGAAAGGTGATTTCGGACATCTCACGTCTGTTTGACCCCTTAGGATGGGTCGCACCTTGTGTCGTCGTGGCCAAGGTGATGATTCAGAAGATCTGGCTAGCTGGAATTGACTGGGATGACGAACTACCTGATGATCTGCTAAAGGAGTGGCTCACTTACCGGTCAGATTTAGTTCATGTTCGAGACATTTCAATTCCCCGATGGATCGAAGCTAAAGCGGATGATGTCGTTAGCGAGCTTCATATATTTTGCGACGCATCAATATCTTCATACGCGTCAGCAGTCTACTTGAGAAACATTGATGCTGCTGGCATAGTACACGTCAATCTTGTTGCTGCAAAAACCAAAGTGGCTCCGACCATGCAAATTTCGCTGCCACGACTCGAATTGATGGGAGCAGTTTTACTAGCCAAGTTACTCACTGAAGTAGCTAGAGTATTGAGCATTGACAAGTCAAACGTTCATGGATGGACGGACTCAACTGTGGTCTTGGCATGGCTAAGTAGTCACCCAAGCCGTTGGACGACTTTTGTAGGCAACAGGACTTCGGAAATTCTTTCAAGACTTGATAACACACAGTGGGCACATGTTCGATCCTCTCAGAATCCTGCAGACATTGCATCCAGAGGCAGCACGCCTTTAGAACTAGCTCAATCCAGTTTGTGGCTACAAGGTCCTACTTGGCTCAAAGACTCAAATCTAGAGTACACAAGGCCGCAATCTGTATCCACTGATCTGGAACAAAGAAAAATCAAGGTTCATTTGACGATGGATTCGCCAAATGCAGATCCCTTGTGGACAAGATTTTCGTCTTTACAGAAACTAATCCGCATTGTCGCCCTTTGTCGGAGATTCTTAAGGGTCAAAGACGTCAAAAGGAATCTCTACAAGTTCGAACCTTTTGTCACGAGTTTAGAACGCAACGAAGCTCTTGATATCTGCATACGGCGATGTCAAGTGGTGGAACTCAAAGACAAAGGCAAACTGAGACCGTTGAACCCATATCGTGACGATAAGGGAATTTTGAGAGCTCAAGGGAGATTACAGAATGCAAATCTTCCTGAAAACACTAAACACCCTATCATTCTTCCTCACAAGAGTCACTTCACAAACCTGATCGTCGAGGATGCCCATCAGAAGACATTGCATGGCGGTCCCTTGTTGATGCTTAACTACTTACGTACGAAATATTGGATCGTGTCAGCTAAAAGTTTAGTGAAAAATCACGTACATAAGTGTGTTACATGTGTCCGAAATTCAGCGACAACAAGAAACCAACTCATGGGGCAGTTGCCTTTGGCCAGAGTCACCCCTTCTCGCCCGTTTCTGAAAAGCGGTGTGGATTTTGCCGGACCAATACACATCCGAATGTCTAAAGGTCGCGGCAATCGATGTTACAAAGGGTATATTAGTCTCTTCGTCTGTATGGCTACCAAGGCTGTCCATTTGGAAGCTGTCAGCAGCCTCACTTCCGAAGGATTCATCGCATGCTTCAAACGCCTTGTCTCTAGAAGAGGACACGTCAGTGAAATTTGGAGCGACAATGGAACGAATTTTGTGGGTGCAGCCAAGGAACTCAAAGGGATTGTCGACCCGCAAGTCTCCTCCGTGGCAGTGGATATTCGGGAGTGGTTGAGCGGCCAAAGCGTCACTTGGCACTTCATTCCACCTCACGCACCGAATCACGGTGGGTTGTGGGAGGCTGGCGTGAAGTCAACCAAGTTCCATTTGAAACGTGTCGTGAAAGATTCAAGCCTCACGTTTGAGGAAATGTCGACGGTTTTGTCGCAAATCGAGGCTTGTCTTAATTCGAGGCCTCTGTCAATACTTCCGGATGATCAGTCTCCTCTCACTGCAGGACATTTTTTAATAGGAGAGCCGTTAGTTATCGTCCCTGACAATAACTACGAACAGAGCAACATTTCCTCCTTGAGAAGGTGGCAACTGACACAGAGAATGGTGCAGAGTTTTTGGCGTAGATGGTCTGATGAATATTTAGTGTACTGTTTGCAGAGGTACAAATGGTCGAAGTTGACACCTGAGCCTAATGTGGGAGACGTAGTTCTCATCAAGGAAGATAATCTTCCTCCAGCTCGTTGGTTGTTAGGACGAGTTGTGACTAAGCATCCAGGTTTGGACAATGTGACTAGAGTTGTCACTCTGAAGTGTAAGGAATCTCTCATCAAGAGACCTACATCAAAACTTTGTGTCTTACCTGTCACAGAATAAGCACTGTGTGCCATAATTTTAAGTAATCTGTTATGTTACTATTGTATTTGATGTTTGTCAAGCCAAGTTAATCTCACACCCCCTTGACCTCATGGTGGGCGGTGTTCATTCCGTATTCAAACAATGAAGAACGTTTATTGTCGTTCTTGGTGGGCGGAATGTTAAATGTAAAAATTGCGACAGTTGAAACTAGATATCGCTGGCGTCTAGTTAACACACGGTAGCGTTATGTTCTCAGCCACCGTGTAGTTTATAGTAATTTTAAAATTTATTATTGGAATAAAAGGTTGAAATTCTTACATCAAGACTTACGATTTTCAATGCAAATATTATTCTGATTTGTTTTATTATAAACCTAGTCAAACAGGAAATAAATGTATAATTTACTTGGATTTGGACCTACGTGAAGTCCCAACACTATCCTGGTGATGATATCAAAAAGGTGTGATTGTCCTTTTATTAGTCGCTGTTGCCGCCTTTATATAGTGTGAATTGGTCGTTTGGGAGAGGGTATGGGTCCATGAAAAGAATAGAATCACTTACTAAATTTTGTGAAAATTGTTGAATTGTTGTGACTTGTTTTCTTTCTCGGATAACCATTTCATATAGGGTAGATATAGTATTGACATATTGTTTATGACTTCGTTAATTTTTACAGTATGATTTTGATTTGTAGTTTGTATTAATTTTGACTGTTATATTATGTTACTAACATTTAGGTTGTAATTTAATGTAGGTGTTTTACTAACAAATGAGTCTTTGTTACTTAATATAAAATAATAAATAACTAAAATAGTGAGTGATCACCCTTCGCCGTTCGTACGGTGAAGTGACCGGTTAGCGCAACCTTAGCATACGTATTCAACTATAGCGCGTCTATATTACTGCGACATGTACACACGTCCAAAATACTTTGACACACGGATATTTATTCACGAATCTCTGCTTCCGAGTGTCGCATTAACTGCATAGACTGTTCGAAACCTCGCTTTAAGCTACAGAGGGTCGAAAGTGTAATTTTGATTATAAACATTATTTACCTTAATTAGCGTCTTTGCGTTTGCCAAGTGCGCTCGTCGTTGCATCGAGGCGGACGCCGTTGCACTTTCAAAGCCGTAATTAGGATGCAGTTTTTAACGTTCAGATTGAAGTAGCTTGTTGGATTTGTTTTTTATTTTTTTCATGTTCAGAGCTTTTTGTCGTTAACACTCGTTTGTGTGATTTATAGAAAGAAAGAGAAGCTGCAGTTTGAAAATTTTTTTTCTTAAATCTAATATAGAAAATGTTTTAGCTTTGATTGAATTTAATTATATCAATTTCAGATAACTACTAAAGTATTACATACATATTAAACTTATTTTTTTGTTTTTCGTTTTTATACGAACTTTTGTATATTTTATGTTATTACATTGAAAAAGATATTCATGCATATAACAAAAACTTGAAACAGTTATTTTAATGTTAAACGTAACTACGATTGCTTGCAAATTAATTGCCGCTAAATTACTATTTCCATCAATCACGACTGCGTTGTGCGGATCACAGTTCGACCCCCACGCGAGCAAACAGTCATTAGCCTGGCCGCTGCTGGTTGTGAGAGCTAGCTACCACGTACGCTTACGTGTACGTTTCGTCTATAAGTATATAGGATCTATGTTAGTACAAACAAAGGTTACGACCATTAGAACCTTTCATTTAAAATATAGACGTCTTCTCATAAAACACGCTCATATTTTTTGGTGAAATTAAATTGAATCATTTATTTTATTTATTATATTATATTATTTTTATTTAGTAAAATATTTTTTGACTGTTTCTTTATAATGATTCGAAAAACTTTGGTTGTCTTTTTACAGTAAAGAAAATTAAATATGAAAAATAAGCAAATTACGGAATAGTCAGGGAGCCCGTTTCTAAAATTAAAATTCTTGGCAGGTGATAGTACTTACAAAGCTTATTCATATATTATACTTGCGGTTAGTCAACTGATTACAAGATGGTTAAGGTGCAGCGCACTACATAAGTGATAAACTAACAAGCACTACACAAACATCTTTCTTTCAAAATTGTTTTTCTGTTTATTTTTAATATTTAGTTATTTATTACGTGCCAATATCTAGCTAACTAGCCACGAGTGCTTTAATGAGCTCTATAAGTAATATCACTTGCTGAAATTATGATTCTAGTCGGAAAATCCGTGACAAAAAATAGTTATAGGTTCCCGGAGAAGAAGTGACATAATTATTTTTTGCCAAAGAGTTTTGGAACAGAAAAGGTTAATTGATACTGATATATATTCTTGAAATTATGTAATGTATGACGTCTTGGTCTGCCTATTTCAAATAACGTAAAACTTTGCTAAATATATATGTAGGAAGAACTTCCTATACTAATAAATTCTTTATATTAAAACAATTTTGATATTGTATTTGAACATTATTATCGTATCATATCTATTTTCATATTCTCCTAAAGGTATTAAAAAAAAGGAAAACATTAAGAGTTTCAGAAAACCAATATTATCGATCAAAATTAAACTTTTACTTTGAGCGGCATGGCCCTACGCTTAAACATATATTTTTTTAAATTACAAGTTAATACAAAGAAATTTTTTATACATATTAAAAAGCCATTTACTAGAAAAATTCAAAGAGTGTTAATCTATATAGTTTTAAAACGTGCGATTACTTTTTTCTCTCTGTTATTTATGAACGTCAAAGATTTATTTTAAAGTTATCAAAGAGTAACTTATAAATTCACTAGATAAAAAAGACCAAATATTGGTTTTGGCCCATGGTCTCCTTGAGAAATGTAATAATTGTAATATATGTCACCTACCTACCCTATTATATCTCCAATATGGCATGTTCACATTTATTAAAAATCATACAAAATGCAGACCTATCTGCGGTTCGATAATTAATTTTCGCATTTTTAATTGAACTCTCATAATTGTTCGTCGAATTTGTAAATGTCAACATGTGGTATCTGGTGAAAAACGCACGTTTCCAAATCATTAACAATTTATCGTGTTTGCCTGCAAATGGGCATACGCGTCCACCTTGTTTGGTTATGCTCTTCACCGAATATAACAATCGTTAATGGAAAGTTATGTATTTCTGTGAAAATTTGGTATTTTGTATAGGTATCAGTTCTTTTAAAATTAAAAATTATTTCTTTAAAATTTTATAAAATATTATTTGGTTGTAGTTCTTTTTTTGTTGCCCATTTTATTTGTTGCCGAACCTACACCCTACCCCTAATCGAGTAAAATCACTTGAAATATGTTTTTAGAGTTATAGAATCAGATGAACAAGATAGGATTTTAGTTTTAAAATGGATTACATTATTACATATTACACAATGTTATTTTGCGTACCTATGTATTTATTCTAAGTTTTTGCTTTTAGTTAATTAAGGTATAAAGGTAGTTGTTAATATAATTGTAATAAATGATACAGTAATAAAAATTAAATGTATATATTTCCATATTTCCACTAATATTTGTGATTGTCTTAAATACATCATAATTAGCTCAACGTCCCCAAGCGACAAAAAACGAGTCGCACAGAGCGAGATTCGCCGACCAGCAACTCGACTGACTCCGAACGAACTTCGCTGCCAGGGACCGGCAAGGCTGTAGCTAAAAGACGTTTGTATATATATAATCGCCACTGAAATTTTGGGATGTTTGATCCCTAGTGATCCCTTAGCTACGGCTTTGTCCGTCGCTGGCAACGAAATTCGTTCGGGGTCAGTCGAGTTGCTGACCGGCGAATCTCGCTAATAATGGTGTGTTTATTTTAAGACAATCACAAATATATTAGTGGGAAACACGCCACATACAGAACTGGACAACAAATGTTGGCAGGATTCGTTTACTAACTGGAAATTTTGGAAATTTCTACATTACGAAAATGTAATTTTATCATAGCTTTATATAAAGTTTAAATCATAACGGCGTTGTTTTATTTTAAAAAACGCCAAAGATAGCTTGTTTGAGGTTTTTCCATGGGGTGTCAAAAACAAACGTTTGTATTTTCGAAAGGACGATTTGATTTTTCCGACGTTTTGTTTAATGCGCGCGTAAATTATTAAACGGTCGTTTCGCGCTGTTCCATTTTTTACCTGTTTTTTTTTCACTTTTTTGACGTGGGCCAGCCTGTAATTGATAAAGGCGGTCGGCGACCGACGCATGTTGTATTTATGCGAATTTAAAAGCATCAGCTTCGTACAGCTTACAGGGAAATTAATCATCGAATTTTACATCATCGCTCATTCGGCTTTGTGAGCATATTGAATTGACGTACAGTAAGTAACAAAGTATTGTATACTATTTTTATTTCGTTGTTAATATTATTTCACTATGTCTTTGACGTAGTAGTAGGGTAGTTGGATGCGAAAGGCGGAGGACCGTGTGTGGTGGCGAGCCTTGGGAGAGGCCTATATCCTGCAGTGGAGAGACACGGGCGGATGATGATGATGAAAAACAAAAAACGACAATATGAAACTGGCGCCATTATTCCATACGAATATGTCAACGTAACATTTGAAACATATTTTAAATTCGTTGAAAATAACAGTAATTTACAATAACCAGCCTGTGTTATTTTTTATCCCACTGCGGAGGGTAATGTCTTTCAATTGTGTGTTGTGTGTGTGCGTGTGTGTTTGTGGGTGTGTATGACGAAGATGAGGACGTAACCTCTGTAGAATTTAAGCTTTTAGTTGCACAGAAGTTGTATAATTTGAAAATCACACAACACGCGCCAGGCACTTCTGAGAACTTGAATCTCTGTGCGAGCTTTAGCATAAATCTATTTATTCCATGCAAATGTGAGCGAACCGAAACTTAAATCTTATCGCGAGTTAGCTGCACATGAATAATAATCCCACATACGCCCCGAGCCTGGTTGCCTCGACAGGTAAAAGGATGGCGTTGTACTACACGCTATGATAAAACTATTCTGTTAGCGACTTCGTGTGACTCGTCCTTTTATTTTCCAATTTTATTCTCAAGGAATCGAACATTTTCGACTATTGTCGCACTGGTTGCCCTCCTTTGCCTTGTTATTATATCGCTTTTAACGACGTTAATATTTTGGTAAACGATTGAAACACTTTTTAAATTGTTTCTAACATTAATTAGTTACGTCTGTTAGCGTGATTTGCGATACGTTAAACTGCCTGTTAGTACTCACGGCTTCAAAAAAAAGCTGCTACACATTACAAAGACCACTATACAAAACAGCTGCCCGGCATATACAACGGTATAACAACTCAACGATGACCTACTCATTTCTGAACGCGTGCATTGCACACAAAAAAACCTAATTTTTATCATTCTAAATATTTTTCAAATAGCAATAATAATGTTATCTGGGTACTCGATCTTCTGCGTTCATTTATTCGCATTTTTGACATTTTTTTTATAACGTGTACATCACAACAATGTCTAGGCCCCAAACTAGGCATTAGTTTGTATTTTGGGTACCAAGCGAAGACACCACATACATATAACAACCAAGACCCGGTACCAGTATCAATATTCATCATATAAATACTGACCCGACCTGGGATTCGAACTCGGGATCTCCAGCCCCGTAGGCAGGGTCGCTATCCACTAGGCTAAGCGGTCGCCGAATAAAATCGTTACACGATAACATACTGCTTTGGAATAAGCTTAGATTAAAACATTTTTTTAATTAATGTATATTGGAGGTTTACATTTACAACATCCACCACATGTATAGACAAAGACGTAGACTAGATAAATACAGAGCCAAATATATGTATTTTATGTAGATTTGACGGACTGATTGGCTGAGTGCTTAGGACCTAAATGTAGAACCAAAAGTCTTTTCGATTCCCGCCCGGGACAAATATTTGTATGCACTATTTGTTCCGTGTCTGGGTGTAAAAATATTTATATATAGATATATTGTAAAAAACATTTAATTATATATATCATGTTTAGTAGGTACTCATAATATAAGCTCTGCTTAGTTTGAGACTGGATGACGCTGTATAGGATTTATTAGTAGATTTCATTCTTCACCATTTTAAGTACATAAATTAAATAGATTTTTTTTGATGTTATACATTTAACATGAATCAAACTTATTTTTTATAACTAGAAAATAGGCTCATTCTTACATATCTAACGCGATTATTTATTTACAATTTTTTTCTCTAACAAGTAGTTCGTAGTGGAACTATACCCTAACCCGACTAAACGTCTTAATAATCACGTGAACTTGTTTCGACGTAAGTACAATGCTAACTAGTCGAAACTTCGCTAAGTTAAGCTAAGTTCAAGCTGTCAAATTTGTTTAGCGGCCGAGAGGGGTCGGGCCGCGAGTTACGCCCGCGGCCTAAACTGCGAAACTGCTGTTTCACTAGCGAATATTAATGCCTCGATTTATGTTACAAACGCCTTCGCCGATCGCTTTACTAACTTATTCGTAAGTCCTTGTTCAACAAATTGGCTGTGATTACTACTGGAATTCTGTTATATAATATGAAAGATTAATATTGTCGTTATGTGGCCTTTATGGTTCTGTTTAAGTCCTGAAATACAAAATCCTCTATTTGAGTTTACAAACTAAATTATTTTTCTTTCTATCGAGCAAAGAATAATAATATCAGTTAAACTTTAACCAGATGAGTAAATTACACCTTCTTTCGATGTAAAAATAATAGTCATAAGTTTTCAGAATTGAAAAATAAAAATTAAACGTTGTATAAAACGTTGTGTCGTGATAGCCCAGAACGCAACGAACCTGTCTCAAATTTATAAGACCCCATAGGGCCATGGTTCGAATCCGGGCGTGTACCAATGAGTTTTTATGACTTAAGTACACAATATCACTTGACACCGTGCTTCGGAGGCCACGTTAAGCAGTCGGTCCCGGACGCTGTCAATAGATGGCGGTCGTTACAGTTCCCAACCCGCAGTGGAGCAGCGTGGTGGGCTTAAGCTCCAAGCCCCCCTTCTCGCCCTGGGGGAGGCCTAAGCCCCTGCAGTGGGGTAAAAATGGGCTGATGATGATGATGATGATGATGTATAAAAAAATTGAAAATAACACTGCAAAAAAAAATAATTAACTGAAAAGTTGAAAACACGCTCTACAATATAAAATGTCAATGAAATATAAATATTACTTGAATATTATAAAGGTCTTACAGACGGGAATAAACCAAGTATCAGATATGTTAGTTGGTGGTCTTTAAGAAAATCTATTTGAATTTTTACAACAAATATATTTTGTAATTTTTTGTTGTCCAGCCTGCAATACCTTTTAAATAACATTTCAGTCATATTTATATCACAGTGTATTTTATTCACATTCTGTAGATCACAGAGCTTGTTTTCAGTAATTATTTTTTTAAAGTGGGGTTTGTTTTTACCTTTTTTTAAGTAGGTAATTAACTAAAGTCACCTAGCGTTTTACTCTGTTAATCAAGCATAATTCTTACAAAGCTACGTGAGGAAACATCTACAATAGACCGATTTTCGTGTGATTTTTTTTATATTTTGCGTCATAACGATAACAATAAAAGTGTTATATTGGCATTCGCTATCTTTCATTAAATACCAATATCGTTCTAATAATGTTTTTTTTTTAATTTCTCTTTCTTTTTTAATTCGCAAACGCCATTTAAATATCTTACGCCTATGTCACTCCCACAATTATGACGGATTTGAAATTAAAATCCATCAAGCCGTTTAATTTGATATAATAATAATAATAACACACACAATCACAACAACGTCTAGGTCCCAAACTAAGCATTAGCTTGTATTTTGGGTACCAAGCGAAGACACCACATACATATAACAACCAAGACCCGGTGCCAGTATTAATATTCATCATATGAATACTGACCCGACCTGGGATTCGAACCCGGGACCTCCAGCTTCGCAGGCACGGTCGCTACCCACTAGGCTAAGCGGTCGTCCATATAAAAATATTATTTCGATCTCAAATATCACAAAACTTAACAATGTTGCGAGGTTAGTTTAATCAGCTCGATTGCAATCAATTACGTAACGTAACTATGAAAGGAAAGGTGCGACCTGAAGCCTCAAAGTACATGTAAGTCGTAGAAACAAGAAGGCGAACACTGGTGAACGATCGTATTTCACAAAGCGCACTTTGTAGGCTACTCTGGTCAGAGTTGGAGTGAAACCTCACAGGTGTTGACGGAGGCTAATTATGAGAAACGTGAAAAAATTGTCAAGTGCGTACTGGTTGTTCGGAGAACTATAGTTCCATAATGAGATATGACTGGATTTTTAAAAACTTCGGCTGCCATTTTATGCGTCTTACAAAAACAGTTAATTAGTTAATATATATATTGTGTTGTAACTATACATTTTTGCTTAAAAAATTGTAGGAACCTATTTATTATAAAATGAAATCAGTTAAAAAAAATATTGAAATAAAAGTGGTAAAGAAACGATACCAACTGACCTACAGAACATGAATAGTCATGTAGACTAAGTAACCAATCAATCAAAAGACATAGACTAAAAATGAATGATCGTTCGTTTTAGCTTGCCGTGCGTTAAATCAGCAGATAGAATTTTACTTAATAAGTGAACTGAATTAAAATTATTAAAATTTATTTATTTTTTGCAGTCAATATTTACAACTCCTGTGTTATTACCAGAAATGGCAGCTCGTATATTTCAAACCAGAAACTTTTGATGTAAAAAATCTAATGGTGCATTTAGATGGGAGTAAAAACCAGTAGTAAAAACGTTCCCATGGCATCTCCCGATGTACCTTCGTCATGCTTGTAGCACACCTTCGCATTTTGTCAGGCTCCTTCCTTCTCTTACCTTATACAAAGCTCTTGTTTTACACTCATTGTATATTTAGCTAAAATATCCTACCAAAAGAAAAAACTCTGCCACATATCGCTTTACACTATATGTACCTACATATCAATTAGTTTATTTATGAATATAATCATAATAATGATTAAGTGCTATCAAATTTAACTCAATTAATAATATTTTTTTTCATTTTCGTTTAAAAACACAAGTATTTCAGTACAAAAATATTAACGAATTTAGCTGTTTTACATCGTAGGTTTTCTTTATGCATTAAATTATTAATACTTACAACACATGCGGGTATATGATGCGCCGCAGTCCAGTAATACGTGATCATTGCCTTTATCGAAAAATAAGGTTCTTCTTACATTTTATGCGGAATTTTAAAATCACCCCCACTTACCCAAGTGTTTCAGAGTCCGTTTTTCCTTAAACTTTTTTTACTCCCCGAAATCATAAAAATGTGTTTACTCATTAATTGGAAAAGTAACTCGAGGAAATTGAATTAAAAATGCCTGATGTTTAAAGTTAACCTCCGTACCACTAAAGTATGGTTTCTTTTTCGTAAATATAAAAAATATCGTTCAGGCTGAATTTATAACTTGAAACTACAATGTAAAAGGTTTTAATGCTATTACTATTATTTTGAATTTGAAGTATTTAAATATTCTATTTAAAAAAGAATACATAGTGTTATTTTAGAATATAATATAATCATCCAAAAGAATGTAATATAATCTAAATAGAAATATCTTTTGATGTAAATTATGCAAAATATTTATTTCTTATTTAATGTCGAAAAATTTAAAATACCAGAACAAAATCCGATCAAGTAAGTGGGAGTGAAATTTTCACAAAAAAATACTCATTCTCTTTTAACACCACATACGTGAAGATAAATCTAAACTATTGGTATATTATTGAGCTATCGAGACGATACATGGTTATTATTGTTTCACATGTAGGTCACTTATAATATAGTAAGTTTTGAGACGAAAAGTTAACAAAATATTTTCATAATTAGTTTTATATGTTACAAAACATTCCCCATCATTCTCTATGCAAATTTCCATTTGCTTAAACCAGCTGTTTATTTATTCCAATCTTCCTCTGACAGGTCAGAAATAGGTGACTCGTAGGCAGCCACCGCTTCTTCGGCACTTGCAAAAAAAAAACATTTTTATTTTATCCTTGACAACTGGGAATACAAGAAATCACACAGAGCTGAGTAGGGCTGTAAGGTAGATGTCAGGGTTTCAATACCAGGTTCTTGAATAAACTCCGTTCTTCTGACAAATGAGTGCAAAGACACGTGGCCTGCATGATTCCCCTGAACCCGGTTTTTAGTGGTAGCTGTAAACATTTTTGGCAATTTAATTATTGTGTGCCATTCTGAGTTAACGATCTACATTTTTTTAGTTTTTATGTCGGGAAATATCCATTCCGTGAAAAAAAAAAACTGGCCACTGGACTATACTAATATTCGCATACAAATATCACATAAAACTGTTACATTACACATAATTTAATGCATGTTTCAAACAAGAGTATAGCACCCGTTGCCATCTAGTTGGCTCGTCTCATACCAGAACAAATCTTAAAACTTCTGCATCCGTCGTCGTTACGAAACTCGTTCGGACCCGCTCGGGTTTCCAACAGACGAGTCCCGTTCTACGACAAAACTTATATGTGTTCGCTTAATGTTGTGGACTTAATCTTGTGTCTTGTCTTTACAACCGAGCTCCCACATGATATATATAATATATATACTGTAACATACAAGGTGAGATTTTAGCAATCGGCCAAAATTTTTCTAGGTGTTAGGTAACACCAATAGACCTCATTGCGTAAATATAAAATATGGGTTACATTTTCACAATAAATTATGTTATCTACAGTGTTATTTTGCCTTCTTAACGCTATAGTAAATGTACGCGCCCGAGGCCTCGAAACGGAATGGGGCGGCGGGAATGAATGGTGACTAGAGTTATTGGTTTTTTTGGGAAAGGTTTGTGTAGTCATATCTCAATATTTTTCTATAGAACGATACTAAAAGGAAACAAGACGACTATCGGTTTTCTACCAAAGATCATTATATTAAAATTTGGCTGGTCATTAAAACCTCACCTTGTAAATTTTATATTTTTCATAATATATGATACTTTGAAATTTACAGGACTATCGTAGACAAACGCGCGGACAAACGAATGAAAAATTAAAAAGATAGAATCATTCAATGGTTGTTTTGTGTCTAAACAAAAAACGCCAGCAATAACTCTTGGTTCAATATCTTAACGGACCTGAACTCTGACTTTGGTTATAAATTCGACAGTATCGGCGCTAAACGCTTATGTTCGATCCTACGCAGACGGTAATGGCCTGAAGTTAGAAACCCCTTTTTTCTCTTTACCTCAATAAATTTAACCTTTCAATGTTACCTATGCAGTTAACGTTTGTTTTCGGTGATCCTTGAAAATAAATTGCGATACGCCAGAGAATTGTGTTCTATTTGTTTGTTTTTTAACATATTTAAATATTTTAATTCACGATTTCTGAATTACAGAAGAGCACAATAAATATTCGTAAGGTAATATTTTTGAGAAAAATAAAATAAAATATATTGCACATATGACAAACGGAGATGATCAAATCCATTTGTCTATGGTTTAATATTTTTTTCAAATCATATCACAGTAGAGAAATATGATCATTCGCCTAGTACGCTTCCCCCGTAACTTTGCAATCGATGAACCTGAAAGTTTAAAAAAATTGCGTAAGTAATACTGAATATTTCAATGAAACTTAGTACGGTAACCTAAAAGTTATAACTTTTTTAAATTCACAAGAAAACTTGGCCTGTTTTTTCTCATTCTTAGGAAGGGAGTGGTTAGGCGTACCTACTCATTTTTTTGTCATTGTTTCCACTTTATACTATCGATGAATAGATAGTATAAAGTGGAAACAATGACTGAATGAATGATTTTTTTTTAATACGAAAAACTCAGTGCAAGTAGATTGGATGCATTATGAAGCCAAGTAATTCAATTGATGCAAATTGACATAAATCAATAAAATTAACCATTTAATCCCTTATTTTGTGTTAGTCCGTTGTCTAAAACGTACTAAGCTTAGTAAAAAAAATCCACCATGTATACTGATTTCGTTGTTACGTTTATAATGAAATACATTGTTACGTCAACATACTCAACATAGTTTATGTATACTTATTCATAATGTTGCCATGAGAAAAGTTTTCATCAGTCGCGTAACGGAAGACCTCTATAATAAAAATCGAGAAATACGAAGAGAAATAAAATATGCGTCAGCCGAAATTATGATTCCTGTAACGTAATATACGATGACGGGTAGTTTCTCTCCCTCGGTTTCCTCGTATTTATGATGATTTCGATCATCAATTTCTCTACTGATAGTAAACCATGATAATATTTTCTGAACAACACTTTTCTTAGTATGTTCCGGAAACTTCAATGAATAACCAAAAACGTCTAATTTAATTTTGATGAGTCTTTCGGAAAAAAGTGTGTCAGTGAATGAGATTTGTAATAACAATTATTACTTATCCAAATGACATGTTAATCTTACAGAAGTGTTTTATAGAGTAATTGGAGTTATTTTGCTGTAAAGTAAATAAATAAAAAAAAGAAAGATAAAACAAAATCAACAGAGCTCGCGATAAGGGTAGTTTCACACAGCGTCATATTTCACAAAGTGCCGTAAGTTCGGCAGTTAGCTAGCACGGTTATGGCGCTGTTAACACGTGTCGGCGTTCGCCATTATTTGTGAGCTACGAAACTGAAGGGCGAGCTGAAAAAAGTTTAGGCGATAATATACCGTTATCGCCATTAGAGCTTTCACGATGCTATCAGATAAGCCGAGGTAAGTAAGTTGTTTAAGGTGAACATGTATTGAAACATTTATATGTAAAGAATGTCATCTGCCTCAAACATCTCATTGCATTAAAAAGCTCATAACTGAAATGAACAAAATATTTCTTACTGTTTCTTCTATAAGACTTACTTTTTTCCCATTATTTATTTTATTTATTTGATTCTTTATTGTGGGAAAACCAACAGCTATAAGATACAATATTAATTGAAAGTAAAATCAAATTTAGCTTATAACAGGTTCTGTGATAGAACTGGCAATAAAAAGTTAATGAATAATGAAAAGAGGAATTTTATTATTTGTAATTGCATGCATTCATACAATATCAAAGTCATAGCGATGGAAATGACAGGGAACAAAGTAAATATATTAAATGAACCGCGACAGGAATTTCAATATTTATAAGAAAATTTATACACTATTTAACCTTTGTTTAAGCTACCTTTGTGTTGAGGACGAGCCACCTAAAACTACACTCAATTTGGGAACGGTCTACAAAGAGTCGCTCCGGGCGACGTTCTTTCGAGATCACTTTGTAGCATTAAACGGGTCCTTTATCGTAGCGAGGCTAGCCCTCCAAAGATGTCCTTCTGAATAAAAGCGGCCAAGCGAACGCGACTTGACAGTATCATATTCAGGAGCGACCGGGAGCGCTTGGACGCTAGCAGGGACAAGTGAAACTTTATTGGATGTTTTTCATTTATAGCGACTATATGTAGATGTTTGTTATCAAAGGCAAGTTCGTGACAGATATTTCGCAGTATGTTTTCGTAATATGAAATAATATTTAGTTGAAATCCTTTTGTATAATTTGTAAAGGGGTTGTTTTTACCATAGAAGTATTAAAATATCAAGAGAACGTAAGTAGTGTTCTTCTAAGTCTTCTAAGGTCTAAGAAAAGCGTTGGCCACAGATACCTATTTGACATTCAACAATTTCTCTAATTTAAGCAGTAAAAGTGGTCAATTGTTCTGTAGAATCATAATAAAAGCAAATATTATACACAAAATAAAACGTCCAGTTGAGTATTCAACTAAACTTTTAAACGCCTTAAACCGCAAATGCACGGGAAGGTATACAGAAGTGTGGGACAGGAAAACACGTTCAACATCAGTAAGTCACTGTCAAGAGGAAATAGAGAGTCAGATTTTAAAAGCTCAGTTGAATAGCACTTGTTCTGGCCTTACTATTGTAATATGTATTATTCGTCGATTTATGCCGATGAGTCATAAAACCGTGGTAAAGTTCCCTGGTCGATCACCCCCTTAAGACTATATTTATACATGTATAACCCACTTTTTCTTTAACAACATTACAATGTTATGCAATATTATTTTAACATAGAATAACCATAATCTAATCTACATCTTTCTACGATAACAAATAAAATATGTCGCTCTAAACTAATACGCAAGGTTATTGAAACGTTTAACGCAAAACCCGACATATCCAGCGTGTTAGCAGGATAAGTCTGGTAAATAAAATTACTAAAACGTGGACTATTTCCGGCTGCAGACATATGAGAACGATTTCCGAAATGTGTTTACAATAAAGCGTAGTCGGCGGCGCTTTTTGTCCGGCCCGACACGACATATTTCATCATTGCAAAGAAATATCTCGGACTCCATAAAAATGGACCGTCGCAGTAATGTACACTCACATAAAATTTGCAGAGTAAAGACATAAATCTAGACAAAAATAATAAAAAAACACATTATTTGATAATGTCCATGATAAGTAGCCTTAATTACCTCATATGATGTGACGCATTTTAACAAGTGTGTGATATAGGAGCGTTTTAGGTGTTGTCTTCTTTTTCATATAACTCTGGAATGGATGAAGAAAGTTTAGTCATATTTTTAGTGTCAAATATATTTAGTCAAAATCTAATTAATTATATTAATATTTTTGTTTTTGTCTCACTTGTAATTTTAACCAATACGTGTTACTGATTTCACTAAAATGTTGATTACAACTCTGGAATGTTTACTATACTAGCTTTTCGTCCGCGGCTCCGCTCGCGTGGACTACACAGTTGTACCATGACCATTTTTCCCGGGATAAAAGTAGCTTATGACACTTTTCAGCTTGTAAACTATATCTATGCAAAATATTATAGCGGTCCCAGCACAACTGTGTAGTCCACGCGAACGGAGCCGCGGGTGAAAAGCTAGTATCTTTATAAATTATAGTCTATGTGCTATTCTGATGTCTAAGCTCCATTATTGTAAAGTTTCATTAAAATCTATTCAGTAGTTTTTGCGTAGAAGAGTAACAAACATCCATGCATACAAACTTTGGCGTTTATAATATAATATATATTAGTAAGGATATTCTTTAAGTTGCTAATAGATTTGGTATTATTTTAAATTACTGTGCTTAAAGCGTAAAATAACATCTAAGCTTCTTCAACTGATTGAGCTGTTTCGTCGCAGTAGCGATTTTCTACACATAAAATGATCCAAATCGCTCATTATCAGAGGTCCATAGAACGGCTTCTACCGCAGTTCAATGGCATCAAAATAATAAGTTTGTGTTTGGAGCTTGACGTTGCTGTAAAAATTTAACAGCGAAATAAACGAAGACAGAACTTTCCGTGCTTTTTACTGAACATCACACAGAACCGTGTTCATCACAATTTAGATTACTATGAAAACACCAACCATCAAAATTTTTTTAGTAACTAAACTAGAATCTCTACGAATATACTTTGTCATAATGTATTGCTTGCTGACTATTATTGTTATATGTTTATATATATTATGTTTATATTAAAATAATTTATACTTTTTAAATATAACAAATCTACACGAGTGTACCCTCTAACAGAGGCCTGCGTCCCCTTCATCCTTCCTCCCCTTCACCCTCACCCACCTTCCGGTCACTATATAATAAAGTTATTCTCCTTCTTTCGATAAACTTCACTTTGGCCGACGATAAATTACCGGGTCACAGTCGCGAGTCCGTCGTATCGCCAAATATTGGCTTAACTTCGAGAAATGGCAATTCCTCTGTGTTATCAGGAAACGAGAGATTGTGTTTTGTTTGTACTTAATATTAGTTTAGATATGTATTTGTTGTCTATTAGTTGTTTTTTTTTTAACGATAAAGGAAGAGAAAGTTAATAACGTTATCTATTTATACTAATTTAAATCGTAGATGCGAACGTGTATATTTGTTTGTTTGTCCTTTCTGCGCGTTATTAACGGAGTAACGAAAAGATCTGACGTTTTGTAAAAAGATAGTTGAAAGGATTATGTATATCTACAGCACCGGGGTTATTACTAGTCTTGTCAAAAAATAAAGTCTTATTTTATCAAACCATATATGATATTTTCTATTTTAATAAATAAAATCAGAATACGTTTTGTAACATTTAACTGGAGAATTTTAAAATCGGTATAAGATAAAAAATATGCTATATTCATTAACTTTCATTCAAAAAAATATCTCCGACTCATGTTACCATACTCAGATGAATTATCAAATAGATATTTTGCATTATTAAGTAAACGTATCGAATGAGAAATATTTTATTACGTAAATAAAACGATTACATCTAAAAAAGATGAATCGAGACTAAACAACTTTTTTTCACAAACGTTAAATTGAACTAAAGTCACCGAGCGGAAGACTCGACTACAGTCGGCCAGAAAGACCTGCCATAGACCGAATAAGTTATGGACCAGAAAGTGATATTTTATTTGCACACTCACTTTTTTTATATAGAAATAAAATAATAATTTTATGTTTGTAATAAATATAATACCGAATTAATTAATACATACAACAAGCGTGAGATTATAAGAATTACATACTGAAGAAGTTGCAAACACGTGGTAAGTTAGGAAACACACACAAATACACACTCCACACACCCACACACCCTTACACACGCACCCACCTACTCTATACAACTAGATATCTAGATAAAAATACTTTTTGATTTTGTTTACTGTGGTGGCGGTCGTTAAATAGAGAACAATATATATAAGTTTAAACTTAAGTATTTTAAGAGCTGTGGATACTGTTATTGAAATAAATAAATATATAAATAAACATTCACTGAAGTTATAACTTTCTTAAAAAATAATGAACACACAAAAGATACTGCAGTGAATACCATACCTAACAGTTGTTACACAATATATTCTGGTTTCAGCATCGAGTATTGACAAAATTGACAGTAACGTAGGATTTCAGACGTGACTGTAAAAGTCCTAGAACTATCGTGACGTTACACACCATTTAATTTGGGAGCTTTTATTTGCAAAATTTTTTCATTTCTATTGTCTCAAAGTCGATTTATAAGCCGACAAACGACAACGATATCCCTGATTCTGATGGCGCATCACTAATACGGCATGAATGAAATTTACTGTCAAAATCTGCGGCCCGCATACGGTTTTGTGACGCTAACCGGCTAAATGTCTCTCCGAGACCCCGCTGGCCTAGTACAACGATTTTACTTCTGGGAATAACATAATGAGTACATCTATACATTATCTATACAGCGTGGTGGACTTAAGCTCCAAGCCCCCCTCCTCACCCTGGGGGAGGCCTAAGCCCCTGCAGTGGGGTTAAAAAAAATGGGCTGATGATAATGATGATGATACATCTATATCCACGATATATTTATAAATATCATGGATAAATTCCATGTAGTGAAAAAAATAAGTCACGAAGTGTTAACTTGTACACGAAAAAAAAAGTGAAAAACAAATGCTATTTTCGCATGAGAGTTTTTCGTGAGGAAAGCCACGTCTGTATACATACATCGATGGTACTGTTAATATACGTATCACGAAAAAAAAGTCTGGTATGTTTAAATCTGTCCTGGACTATGCTCATCGATTGTGTTCTCACTAGTATTGTTCCAGAGAGTTTGGGCAATAACGTGTGACTAATTTAATTTGATAGGAGTTGTCAGTAAAGCGCTAGAACGTTTGAACCTTCAACTGTTCGAGCGCGTCACTGGGCAATCGAGTTCAGTCGACAGTGGAAATCCGTGAAGCGTCAAAATGAATGATGACAACGAAGTGAAAGTCAAGTCTGGAGAAGAAATAAACGGATCGTTAGTGTCAAAGTAACGTGTAGCGTCGAGAGATTAGTGAACTTACTTCGCTATAAAAAGTACAGAAGAGGAATATAAGAAGACAGACCTTTCTGTCTGTCACAAAAATGTAATCAATAAAAACACAACATAATTTCGAAGCCTAAATTATATATTCTTAAAATAATACAATCCAATACTACTTCGTGTTACCTACTTTGACTGCATTTATTACTTTTAGCAAAACTAATTTCACGCCAATTAAAATCGAGATATGTTGTAATGGGACTGAATACCTAGGAGCATGAGGGGTAGAGATTCGTTTAAGGGAGGTTTACCAATTATAAAGGGTGCAAACTAAATGAATGAAATTTCCACATAAAATGGGGGGGGGGCGGAGGGGGGAGGAGAGATTGATGCATTTCGTTATAACGAATTCATACAATTTGAGCTTTAATTGCAACCACTTCTTTGTTTTTAATAAAATAAAAAAATCTAAAAGGTTTTTTGTGGTTCGGAAGTTTATACCCACTTAACCCTTGAGCCCGTTCATTTTTGGATTTCTTTTTGAAGGAAATAAAACAGCAAAAGTGGCTTTAGATGGTTCAGTTTCGTTTTCACTTCAAACAATCATAGAGACGTGAGAAAATCTAACCACCAACGTGCTCTTGTATTTCATAAATACATAACTCCAAACACCTATCATTATAGAGTAGATAATTACGATGAGCATTATAATCTGCATTGTGTTTCTTAACACGTCGCCTGCCGCCCGAGGCGACATTATTCAAGACGAGCGCCACCAAATCCGACCGATTAGTCACAAGTTTCGGGGGCCCGTGAGCCCGGATAATTCTGAGTCTCCGCTAAGCGGTTAAGCTTGCACACACCCAAATTGTATATATACTAAATACGTTTATTATCTACTTGAAATTTGTTATGGCTCATTTGCGGCTACATGTGTGAAAATCAATTTTGAAATAACATACCGGTACGACCTTAAGGTCAGATTGCATGTGGAAATAAAACTTCTTGATGCGTCGTAGTTTTGAATGATTCCGATTGGACAATCAAGATACTGATTTGTGTAAACAATGCAGTTGGTACATAGGAAACGGATGAAATACTAAAACTGTATTAAAAATATTTAACCTCCCTTCAAGATAGAGCAGATAACGCGAAAGTGTCATATCCATTTAAATCACAATACAGTTATTCTTATGAAAAAAATAAAAAATGAAATGAAAAATTTATTCAGTATATTTGACAATAAGAAAGAAATTCAGTGAAACATGAATGTTGGTATATCGTGTCGTTTTTAAAGTATTTTTAACGTTCCAATTTGGTAATTGGGTCCGTTCGGTGGATATGGGATCCATCATCATCAGCCCATTTTACCCCACTGCAGGGGCTTAGGCGTCCCCCAGGGTGAGGAGAGGGAGATATGGAATACAGATCAAATACTTTTTAGAACTCAGAGTTTATGTTAAGTGCTTATTAGGTCTGTTTATGACATAAATGGAAGTGAAAACTTTGACCTTCAACTTCATAATCTATGTATTAATAAAATTGAAGTGTCTGTCTGTCTGTCTGTCTGGCTGTCTGTCTGTTCCGGCTAATCTCCGAAACGACTGAACCGATTTCAATGAAACTTTGCAGACGTGCAGAGGGCATTACCGCGGGTAACATAGGGTACTTTTTATCTGTCTGTCTGTCCATCTGTCTGTCTGTTTGAGCTGATCTCATAAACAGCTAAACCGATTTCAATGAAACTTGGCAAACGTACAGAGGGTGTTATCATGGGTGACATAGGATGCTTTTTGTTTTTCTGTCTGTCCGTCTGTCTGTCTGTTCGAGCTGATCTCCGAAACGACTGTACCGATTTCAATGAAACTTCGCAGACGTGCAGAGGGCATTATCGGGGGTGATAAAGGCTATTTGTTGTCAATCTCTGACCTATCGTGTTGGTACTCAAACTTGATGTTTTGACGAGATCTATGTGACCACGTAACCACATTTTTAAATGCGTATATTTTCGAAACCATCAATCCCAGACCTATAATCTTGGTACTCAAACTTGATGTTTTGACGAGATCTATGTGACCACGTGACCAAATATTTAAATGCTTATTTTTTCGAAACCATCAATCTCAGACCTATCGTGTTGGTACTCAAACTTGATGTTTTGACGAGATCTATGTGACCACGTGACCAAATCTTTAAAAGCTTATATTTTCGAAACTATCAATCGCAGACCTACCGTGTTGGTACTCAAACTTGATGTTTTAACGAGATCTATGTGATCACGTGGCCACATTTTTAAATGCTCATATTTTCGAAACCATCAATCGTAGACCTATCGTGGTCGTACTCGAACTTGATGTTTTGACGAAATCTATGTGACCATGTCATATTACCTAATTTCATAAAAATTTCATAAGATTTCTTAGGCAGTTAAATTTCAGAACGTTCTAGAAAGTGTTACAATGTTCTAGAGCGTTGCGTTCCTTTACCTGTCCCAGTACAACTGTGGTCAACGCGAGCAAAGCCCGCGGGCGGAAAGCTAGTGAATAAATAAAATTGAAATTCAATGTCAGTTTGAACTATGGATCAAACGTAAACAAAATGGTTGGTGTGGAAGTGGATGCCATGGGTACGCGAGCGAATTGCCGTCAGCTGTTTCAACTACGCCTCACCAACTAAAACACCAGAAAACTACTTTATAGGTGGTTGGACGGAACGACTGCAATGCTACAATTACTACCTTTGCTGTACTGGACGGTACTGTTAAATATTAATTTGTTCCTCTGTGTATTAAAGCTATTTTAATTCGATCGAAACCTACATTTCGATCCTGAGTCTCTTCATTTATTTTTTAGTAGTAACACAATTTTCAGCGTTGTTCATAGTTTGGTGTGTGATATACCTTAAGTTTCTAGCTTATCAGCCTTCCAGCGGGTTGGGGAAACGCTTACCTTGAATACTGATTATCTGGAACTATTTCACGAATTATAGACATGTATAAATTTTAGTATTTGAGTTACAAAACCCGCTTGATATTATAATTATCTTAGATTTTGTTACTCATTGTTTGATTGACATTATTTGCTTTTTTTTTCTTTCTAAATAACTGTCTGACTGTCTTTGCATACTTTATATGTTATGTGAGTCCTGTTCTCGGCTTTCTGATACCCATTTTATAACTGCGACGCTACTCCTTTCGATTTCAGAGCAAACTATATAACTGTACCAACCTAATGGGTCACTACTTCTAATTATAGCTAGTGATAATGTTTCGCGTTTTGTTTTTATATCTCTGTTATTACTGCTCTAAAATTTCAAGTTTTCTCTGTTGAATAGGAATACCTATTCCTGTAAATCCAAAACAAAATTTCTAACAATGCCCTTTTATATTTATTGCTAAACGAGTTTAAGACAAATTCTTATGCTGTCTCAAATAAATAAACTGGTGCAGATTGAGAAAAGTCGGAGTAATTAAAATTTGAATTTGTCTTGTTCGTCTTAGTAATCCTCCGAGAGTGAGCCACCATGCCGTCGAAGTAAGAGAGCAAGCAGAGCACGATTGCCACCCAATCGCTCGCTATCCGGAGTGCGAACCCAAAGCGAACCAAGTGATCTGGAAGTGAAATTGATGAGTTTCAGATTACTGTTTCAACCTGCATTAAAAATAAAGTTAGTTCTCAGTCTATGCTCGCATTTTAATTTTCGAATCCACTACAACACTCAGGACCATTTATTTACTCGGACCAGTCACATGCAATTTCGTCCATAATATTTTTTGTTACATTGCGTAGCTGCTTTAAAATATAACTTGGACGTTCGGATGCGCTCGTGCGAGATCGGGCGTTGTCGGTCACGGTCGGGTTGGCCGCAATTAATTATGTCGCCGCACGTCTCGGGCAGCGCTTGCGGTTCGCTGCGTCTGCCCCACGCTGCCCGCGCACAGGACCGGTGTGGAATTAAACTTGTTCACGTGTTTGTGGAAATACTGTGTTTTGAAATATACAAATAATTTTACGTATTACTCAATATAGGTTTCAATTCTAATAAGGATACTTTTTGAGTGCAATAGGATTACCTACTAACTTATCATAATATATACTTATCTACAGAGTTTTTCGAAAAGTGAAAATGGGCCATGAAGGGGTAGTTAGTTACAAATAAAAGTTACTTGCAATATTTAAGTTGAAAACACCAAAATTCCCAAATTAGACTGTTGCCTAGCCAAGAATAAAACTTTATACTTCTTTAATGAAATGAACTTTGTCGTTATAATTTAATAATTTCCAAATACCTATTTATTTTTCTGCTTGAGAACAACCTTTTCATTTCATTTTGTTCATAGTTGTTTATTCCAAGAGATCAATGAGTTGGGTGATACTAAATATGTACGAGTAAAATTTTTATTTTTTGTAAATTTTATCAAAATGGATTTTCTAAGTAATTTTCATCAGTCAATAAATAATAATAAATAAGTTTTCCGCAATAGTTTTTCACAATATGTAAATATATTAAATTTCACAATGATTCTTCAATTTCTAAAAATATTTCAAAGTCAAGCAAAATTCTTATACAGGACAGGATGTAACTTAGAATAGTAATTGAATAAAGTAATAGTTATTTAAGATACACGTACGGAAAGTAAGGTTTTATACGAATAAGTGCCAATGAAAACGCTCGCGGCACTTATTCGTATAAAACCTTTTACGCTCAAGTATCTTACAACAATTTTCAATGCATTTTGCGAGGAAATACAACAAAAAAATAAGTATAATAGAGAAAGTAATTTTATTTTACCAAAGCCTATTTACAACGAAATGGCGCGCTTTCTTTGCAGAACGCGCGTTTCATACAGTTTTTTTTTTTTTGAGGCAAAGGTACAGTATACGTACAGCCAATAATGTGAAAAATATTTTTGCTTGCGGAAACAAAACACGTATTTTTAAATGAGATAATCAAGAATCTTATGTGTTATGGTGTTTATCATCATTTAATTATTGCTAGAGCGCGCATACTTATAAATAATTGTTTTTTTTTTCGAATATCAAAACCTCCTTACATCTTTGTATTTTTTTAAATTTTATGACTTGCACCATGCACCATATGCAAATTTAAAAAATTACTTTATTTCACACGTGAAATAAAGAGTCGGTTTCCGCATAATTTTGTTACACAAAAAATAAAACTTTACGAGCAACTACATTGAAAAATGTTTTTTTTTTCACTGAATAATCGAGATATCATTTTTTCCTTTTGGAAATTCACATATTGACAACCGTTTAACTAATAATAAGTATTAGGTATTTCTAAGTTTCGCTCCAGGGTCTGTGAAAGTGACAGAGGGATTTCCTTGCGTAGGACAACCCTTCACTAGGTGGACTGACGAACCGGTAAATGTGGCGGTCCGCCGTTAGTTAGAGGTGGCCCGAAACCATGTTTTGTGCAGATCTAGAGGCGGCTGAAATAAGGATGATCATAATGATTGTGATTTAGTAAACAACTTTACTGTGTTTCTACAATAAAATGCATAACTATTTGTGTTTATGTGTATTTTTGTGCTACAATTCTGAAGCTAAAGCGAACCCAAAAATTTAAAACCCGCAATCATTTCCTCGTATAAATAACTAAACGCTCGTGTGATTTGCGACGATTCCAAAACAAAAGACCATCGCGAGCCCAAACCTTCCGCAGAAAGACAATTTACATCCCAAATAAATTCATAATCGCGGTAATCTATTCAATAATTAATACCATCCTCCTAATATCTAACGAGTGTTCTGAGCAAATTAAATCGTTGCCCAAAAATAGATTTATCACGTGAGCCCATTTGGCTCAGTTCGACAAAGTCTTAATTGCCTTTACCACAGTACGGTCGAATACGATACGCTGCGACTAGTATAAAAGGCAGTGTTTAAGCAGATTACGAAATATTAAATTTGTCTGTGGTATAAAATCTATGTTCAAAATGTTCGTTTTACTCGAAGAGGGTTATTAAGTTTATGGCTGTTAGGACCTTTTGCGTGTAATTAGTGGGCTCGGGCTGCTAGTTGGGGTGTGAGAGGATTTCAAGGGTAGGCAATTTGTTACAGCGGCGACTTGTTTTCTGTAAACTGGTGTTATGTGTAATTAGCGATGAACGAAACGATGATTGTGTACATTGCTTTACTTGTGTTAAAAATTAACTTAAAAAAAAATCAAATCAAATTGCTCCGTGGTTTCATTTAAGATTTTAAAATTTAGTTCGCCCATCTGTCTTATATAAGTGAGTAAAAGTTTATATGAAAAATAAAAATATTGTAAATTAACTCCAGCCAGCGAGATAAACACTCACTCGGCTAATAGAAAATACTCGTTTGAATGTAGCTCAACGCAGTTTGACCCAACTAATGAGTTATATTGTGAAGTTTATGCGTAGACGCACTTCGATGTTTTAGAAACTAATGAAATGCTATATCCGCAATTTCCAGTTAGTAAGAAACTTAATTTTACTACAGTTGCTAGAAGAAATTTTTTGAGTGACTTTAAAGTATAACTGACACACAAATGACCGGTTTTTCTTTAATTTTTTATTTTAAATATTGTGTTTGACTTAATGGTAAATGGGGTCTATTGCGAAAAAGGTTACGTAGGTACACCCCTTTTCGATTTTAAGCAAAATTTTTCATTTCGAAATAATAGCTGCTCTTAGTAATCGCGATTATTGTTGTTGATTTTTTTTTCAAATGGCGTTGATCCCAAAATTTTATGAAAACATAAAAAAACAAAAATAATATTCTACTTTGTTTATACATTGATATACCTGCTTACCTATATATTACGAATCATCAAAAAGTACATTTATATTAACAGTATGGCGACCTAAAATAATATTCAAATTAACAGCGTCCACGTTCGTGTCCGTCCAGCTTGGTTGGGGCCGACTGCAGCGGTTTGGGGTACTTTAATTTAAAGAGAAGATGCGCCATCTGTTGGCCAGTGATTAATATGCGGGCCGATGTCCGGCCGCACGTGTTGCTATGGACTCTACACTCGTTTCGGATTTTGAACGACTAGACAGGGACTTAGTATGAAGATATTTCAGGGTGGCAATAAACTTATACATCAGTGGTTCTCTCTATCCCACATTGTAGATACATTGTTTTTTTTATATTTCATGAAATTAGAAGATATTACTCGAATAAAATTACTATATGTATTTTACCTATCTATATACGTATTACTTAATCTATGTTTCTGGGTGTAAAATATCTATCTATGTAGGTATATATATATATTATTTAAAAAAAATATTTAAGTATGTATTTCAGTTGTCTGGTACCCATAATACAAGCTTTGCTTAGTTTGGGACTAGATGGCGCTATGTGGGACGTCCGATGTATTATTATTATTGTTAATGTTGCTTCGTGTGAAGTTGCTCCGACTTTACGACGTGAACGAAGCATACATAACGTAAAGGATATTTTTCATGTATTTATTCCTTATCAAAACATTTATGGAATAAAATCAACCAAAGGAATGTCAAACTCGCGCACTAAGGGGTCCGTTTTAGTGTAAAAAAAAATTTTTAAATTATTTTTTACCTATATAAATAAATTGTGTAGGTACTTAATCCCAAAAAAATATTGTTTTATGTGATAAAAATAGGTACGTGGTTTTCAGTAATACTTGTTGTCATCTTTTTCGAGTTCGTGAAGATATTAAAATACGAAATTAAACAAGAGATTTGATGAAATTATTTCACACTTAGATTTACGTTTACTTGTCTAACTGTAGATACAGTAGATCTACAGTATCCAGTAGTAGAGTAGATAGAGAGTAGAAGAGTAGAAATGTAGATGAGTAATCCAGGAACTGTATGAACCAGGTATAACCGGCAGAAATGACGTCGTGTCTATTTTGTTACGACGTTTTTTTAGTTTGTTCAACTCATAACACAGTGAATTTATAATAATTAGAATTTTGGCTATCTCATTAGGTAACAAGAAAATCGATAAATGAACTTAATAATTAAAAAAAGCTTTTATTTAAATAAACAGCATGTGCATTATTTTTGCTACTTTTGAAATATGATTTCAAATATGATATAACTTAATTTCTTTGTAAAATTCTTTGTGATTCCTTGTAGTTTTGGCAGAAACTTATATACCAATTTTCTTAAATAAGAATTGTTAGAACTTTAATATACTTATATATATTTTAAATATAAATTGTTTTAATAACACATAAAAAATTTTAAAAGCTCATCAATTGACAAGTATGTTTGTTACTCAATATAACAACATATATGTATTAACCGAACTTTAAAATACATGTTCATCATAAATATTTTAATATAACAGGGCATCGTTGCCTGTAATTATAGTAGCAGGCAGTGTCCAGTCTCCGCCATTAGCGGCAGACGGCGCGCGCACTAATTTGCGTTGGCCGCGCGTGACTCCTAGCTTCAGCCGTGCTAATGCCCATCCAGAGATGATTTCATCCTGAACATTTTCAAAAATAACGCCATTAAACCTTGTATAGAGCAACATAGGAAAATGTTTTAAAGTCAGCAAAGGCGTGATTTCGTAGGTATTCCACAAAACGGTTTTTAACTAATTATATCACAGTTACCACAAGTTACTATATTTACTCTGGTTATTACTCTGTTATTACTGTTAATGCAGTGTGTTTAAGAAAATAGAACTGAAAAAATTCGCTTACTAGTTATTACTTCTGAGACTTTTTTTAGGTTTTTATTTGTATTGATCCAAATATTACATGTGGACGCATATCTATTGCATACAATTTATTATGAAAGTGTAATTATTAGAATTTACTAAGCCATCTAAAATTGTGCAAACGAGACCTCATGAATTATCGTCTAAGAAACCACGTTTAAGAAAACCATAAAAGTAATTGACTAGAAACCCTCTTCTGCGTTTACCGTCTGACCACTCATACTATAGCTAGCTTGTATAAGATGGCCGCGCTTTGGTCTTCACCCCCACGAAATCCCCGCGCGCCGGTCTTCAACCCCGCAAAATTGCGAAATGTTACTTCGATACTGTGAAGAAACATTTATGATTCTATTAATACCATATTAAAACCAAACGCCGCTGTAAAATTAATTTACTCTATGGAGAAAACCTATTTAATTTATAGGTATAGGTTTTATTCAGTCTTATTTCAAATTCATTTCCATTCTTTATTTCAAATCAGCCCTTTTCGAGCTTCGTTTTCTCATTTCGTAATTTAGTAGACGCGTTGTGTAGCGCTGGGTAGACATGAACGCGGCGGTAACAGGCACAATACTCTAGGTCAGCACCGACCGACGATCTCGTTTAACCTAGGTTATTGGGCTATTTACGATCGCGGCTACTACCCGCCGTGTAAAGATAATATTAACCACAAAACTCGTTGAGACGAAAAATATCACATCCTCATTTATAATTTTCAAATTTTTTATATTGTAAATTATTTTAATTTAAAGTCAGTCGATGCTATATCATTCCTTTCAATGTGATTCAACTGGGTTCAACAATGTAAGTTGGTAGCTACAGCGTGAATACTGAACGACAATTTCATCTATTTAAAAGTGTAAAAATTAACATCCGTGTAATGGTCGAATACTATAATTATCACAAAATAAATAAACAGAGAGGTAATTAGTGTGATTAGGTAATGAAACCACAATCAAGACAAATTACGCAGACCGCTGTATCTACCTAATTACACATAAAAAAATTAAAACTGTCTATAATATATTAATAAGGTATAAGCAATAAAAACCTCGTTACTTCTACCCCAACTAATTTAAAAGCATACCAAAGAGAATTAAAATTAAACTTTTTCGTCTACACTGTTATCTGTTGATGCATTGTGAAATAAAATGTGAGTTAAGACGCAAGTTTGCACGATAAATAATTGTTTCTAGGGACGTAATTGCCGTAATTTCATGAATAATTACCGCCACAGAGCAATTAAATAAATTACAGATGGAATAACGAGCTCTTCTGTACTTTAGTTTGGCACAAGAACACCGGCTGTTGTTTCTAATAACTCTTTCAGTATTAATGTAGGCAGCAGATTAATGGATAACATTTTAATTTTATTGAAATGGAGATCCCAAATGGATTAATAAATTTAAATAAAATCACTAGTGATGGAGACGCGTTAAAAGTTCTCTTCTTTGGCGTGATTGAAAAACTTATTTTACAATCACACCAAATATAGAATATAGTGAATAAGGATAAAGTGTCGTGATAGCCCAGAGCGCAACGAACCTGTCTCAAATTTATAAGGCCCCACAGAGCCAAGGTTCGAATCCGGGCGTGTATCAATGAGTTTTCTGACTTAAGTGCACAATATCACTGACACCGTGCTTCGGAGGGCACGTTAAGCAGTCGGTCCCGGACGCTGTCAATAGATGGCGGTCGTTACAGTTCCCAACCCACAGTGGAGCAGCGTGGTGGACATAAGCTCCAAGCCCCCTTCCTCACCCTGGGGGAGGCCTAAGCCCCTGCAGTGGGGTAAAAATGGGCTGATGATGGTGATGAAATAAGGATAAAGTAACTATAGTAAACCCATAGCGGGTTAGAAGGCGAGGTCAAATTGAATGACTTCTAAGATTTTCTAGCCTTCTTACTTGATGTGACTCATTTTTATGTGGATAAAATTAAAGGTAAAGTTTCTTTGATAAAACCTGACTTGCATCGATGAAATTAAAGTAGGCATACGCAGGATATCAGACAAGTGTTAGCAGAAATGTTGAGTAGTTTTGTCTTTGACTAAAATGTTGTCAGTATGTGTTTAGGGCACACAATGAACCTGATAAAATTTATAATAAAAAAAAACCCATATTAGTAGTAAGTTTTTACTAGTTGTTATTATTTTCAATTCTGCCCCCTTTCAAAATTGCAAATTGGTGTGCCGAATTTCCTAACAAACCTTTGAAAGGAAAAGCACAAACTACTCTTATGCATTTGGAAAAAAAAGTGGGAAGGAGTCTCCAGCATCCCCGGTACAACAATTTAAAAAAAATATTAATTAGTGTAGAAAATTAAATGCTACGTGAGTTTTTTTGACATTGATTCAATTTATTTTATAGGTATTGATTTTATTCTAGTAAAAGTCATCGCACTGTGTGTTTGCACCATCATTTGTTTTTCGAATATTTATAAAATTTCAATAATCAGATTTATTTTAAAAAAATTCTATTCCAAAATGTCGTATCGACTAATAATTGTTATAGATTGTTAAAATTTTCAAAATCTATGCTTCAGACGCTGGCTTAGTTCCAGCTTTAAAGGGGGCACAAGGTGGTATTGGAATTGGTCCCCGCATGGCCAGTTAGTTACGCGGCGAATTATAGGGGCCATTACGATTCATTAAAGCCCGTTAGGCTTAAAGCGATGTTTACTCACACATACTGCGAAGGTATACAAATAAATATAGGAGTGAAAGAGATGGGTATATGAAATTTAGGTTTGATTTAAATAAAAACAATTATTAAAACTATTTAATGGTTGATGTTATTACGACACCTGATTCCAATTTAAGCGAAGTTCACTCACATATACGGCTAGATGTTTCTTCGTTTATTTCTTTACCTTTTACTTTACGGTAAATAAAACTACCTAAACGTCCAACGCTCCTTTTTATTAAATATTCACGTCCCTATGACACTCACAAGATGTTTATTTCTTTCTCAACTTGACCTTCACTCGAACTTTTCGCTGATTTTCACTTTCATCTCAACTTTTATGGCCCAAACCTGACTCTCCGGCTGTTAAGTAAGTTAAGAATAAGTAAGTTGGCGAGTTATATATTCAAGGGTTCAAACGTTATAGCATCTTTCAGAAAATTCCCATTAAATTTAATTGTCCGTCACTTTTATTGACCATAGCTTCTGGAGGGAAATTAAGATGTCGGATTTTGTTTTTGCGACGAGTTGGTATGAAATAAATTAAATTAAAATATTTTTATTTCATAACGACTCTACCCGCATTTCTAAGTCACCAGAAACTGACTGTTCTGACATTTTCAAAGTGAAAGCGATATTTAAATGCTACGTACTTACGATGAAGCACTTACACATCACATTACAAAACAATTCTCAGCAATTCCTTCAAAGCAATCAGTGTTGATAACAAGCAATCGACAAAGATTTAGTGGAGGTGCGTGCGCAGTGTGCGTGCGCAGGCGTAAAAGACAGTAGATACCCATAATATTCGAAGGACATATAACCATATTTGATTTACAATGCCTAAATTGCAACTTTTATTACCGTCTTCCATGAATATATAATATATTAGCGTGGAAACTGCTAATCCTAGACTGTGATATCTTTACCAAATTGATAGATCTCGATGAGATCTATTTCGCATGACACCTGTATGTATCTAGTAAAATCATTTGGGAGATCGGCGAAAATAATATCTATAGATTTACCGATGGATCGAAGAGAAAAAAAAATTATCCATAGGTCCACCGATGGATTGAAGAAGAAAAAAAAATTATCCGTAGATCCACCGGTGGATTGAAGAGGAAAAAAATATCCTTAGATCCACCGGTAGAGCCTTGTCGGTGGATCCAAATGGAATGAGGGTGCTATATCATACAAATTGTTTCTTTTTTTAACATACCAGAAACAGTTTTGAGCCCACCGTTGATTTGACATGTAATCACGCCATTCAACTGATAAGCTATTAAAACAATTTCAATAAAAAAATTAATTAATAATGTTGCAGATTACTTGTGCTTTTTTGGTGGACATTTTGAAGTCGCATGAGCATCTATGAACATTAATAATAATATTTTGCAACAATTCCTAAACGAAGCCAACATTTACAAATACAAAAATAATAAAAAAGAAATTGCGAAAATCGGAATAATAAACTTATCACTAGTTTTTGTATCTTTAAAATATTCTCTGGCTTCTGAAAAAGGAAATTAAAAGATCTACGATCCCTCGATAACAGTATGAAGTATACTATAGTTTTCCAATAGTATATCAACACAATCGACTTGTCGGTAAATAATCGCACGCAACGAGGCTGGCGCGCCGCCAGCCGCCGGCGGGCGCCACGTGAAATATTTTCACATACGTTATTTGCCCACGTACTTGTTACCGTTCAAGAGATTTACTTTAGTCTTCACTGTTCTTTTTTCGAGTAGATATTATGAACAATGATAGTTTATCCTTTATCCTTTATCCAATAACATTTCGTTTCTATACTATAAAAATCGTTAAGTATTTATACGATCGCAAATTAAATCTATTTGGAACCTGGTGTTGAAATGAACCAAAATTATCAAATATGAGAAAATTATTTTAAAAATTTTGATGTGCGGACGGATGTGCGGAAATTGTGAAAAGTTGGAGAAAATTCGAGAGTGAATTTTGGTAGTGAACTAGTATCTATCAAAAACTGATGTAATACCCGCGGTCCCACCGAATTGCCCTAACGATAAACCACGGGATAGCACCACCACCATAATACCATCGATGCAGGTCGCGTACGCTCACCAGTCAGCATCTATGTGAAGTGCAAACCCAAACTGTATCAAATGATCTCAAATTAATAACGGAGAATTAAAACAAGTAGTACTGTGAGTATGAATGTTGTTTAAGCCGACCATACATATGCATTACAGTTAGATTCGATATTTATGGTTTTAAAATACGGCAAACATTAAAACTATTTTCATTAATTTATACTATTATATGATGAAAACTTAACAAGAGATACTTTGTTAGATATTGTATGGTCATAAGGTGCAACCGAAAAATCATATTTTTATTTTCATAAAAAAATACACAATCTATGGCATAAACATATCATCCATTACAACAAAACGCTGTCCAGCCGCGTCGGCAAACAAAATAAATATCGTGATGTCACCCGGCGCGCCCGCGGCTCCGCTCATTTAAAACCTGCCCTCCCAATTTATTCCCGGGCCAGACGCATTAACAAAAACGGGTACACCATACGAAGGAAATCCGAAAAAACACATAAAATCCGCGCCCAAACTAAGCCCGGTGGCTATCTAATAACATTTATTATGGGGCTTCCGGTCCCCCGCGGCCACTTCCGCCGCCTGATAAACTGCCGCCATTTTTGCCGCCAAATTTGTTTATAGGTGGTCGAGCGATAATGTCCATCGGCGAAACGTTCATTATCTAGAGAGAGCTGTCGAATTGGAACCACCGTTACGCTACGCTACGGTATGCTCGTGTTTACTGTTTATTATTTAGATAAAATATTTACTGCATTCACAGCGAAAGCATGTAAAGCAAAAATATTTAATTTTTCTGAAATATATAAATTTAATAAAAAAAATGCTTCGGTCATAAATATAGCTTGGTCAAGTTATTTTCAATAAACACAATTATCTTACAAAGAGTGTACCTATTAATAATTGATATCATTTTGAAGATAAGATTTAGTGCCTGCTTGTTATTATTTATTATTCCATACGATTATCTACGTCTTATTATTTTTGTTTTATCAGTAGGTATTCTTGAAGCCATACAAAAACGGAAAAAAGCCTAAATCATCTGATGGCCCCAGAAATTTTATTCTGGCTAAATTACTTTAAGTAATTTGTTTAATAATACGTAAATAAACGTATATAGACATTTGAAATATAGGTGTATAGACGCATAATGCTGTATCTTGGATTTAGAGAGTGTGAGGAAGTTCTGCGACAGGTTTGTCCAGAAACGCCAATTTCGTAAACCATCAAACAGTGTAAGGCCGGTTACAGTGCTTTACCGACCGTTAGTGTGTAGGTTCCATCCTGACGATGCGCATTGACCGATTGTCAGTTTATAACATTCCTGCTCTCTTGACCAACAAACTGACTGGACTGTGTAGTCGTACAAAATAGACGCGTCGCGTCGCGTCGGTCGAACGGCAATTCTCGTCCACAGTGCGTAGCAATATACGCTTGCGTATGGTCAGTCCAGCGCGACTGATGTTCGCATCGACGACGGTCGGTCGAGCACTGTAACTGGCCTAAAGTTGCGTATGCGATACGAAGCGTCTGCAGCTTATAATGATGGAAAAAGTTGCTGGAGTAGGAAAGCCGGTAAAAGAAAGTCATGGTTGCGTAACATTAGAGAAAGAAAGGAACTCTTTCGCTATTCGCAGGACAAGAGGAAATATGCAGAGTTGACTGCCAGCCCTTCCTATTTAGAGAGACACAATACAACGAAGAAGAAATAATTTTTCGTCATTGAATGCATATTGATGTCTTTGTCGGCTTTATCGAGAATAGATGAGGGTACTGAATATGATGTTTTGAATTAGTAAATCCTCTAAAAAATACGTTTCTTTGCTTTGCTTGCCTTGGATATATATTTTTTAATTTTATTAGAATAACTGCAATGAGTTTGCCATTTATCTATCTAACTTACCTATCTTATAAATATATTTTTTAATTTTTATTTATTTATTTTTTGTTCTTTTAAACATATGGGATTTATTGAATAAACCTTGGATGCCTTGCCTTAGATATTCTTGTTATGAAAATAAGTCGGCCGATTTTATACTGTGTCATATTAATATAAATACAAAATTTTTTCCAATTCGCAACCGACGATTTGTGTTACTCATTAACAAAATATGTCAGTTTTTCACTGGATAATATATCTATTGAAAAAGCAGATTAATTGCCTTTAATTGCTATTTTGGTACATAAGCGTTCAAACAAGCTACAGTTACATAACCAAAATTTCGTTATTATATTTGCATCAAATATGCCCGTTCATACGCCACATCATACATAAATCATTAAGAAATAAATTATTAATCCTTATTTAATACATAGATCTACAAGATAGATGAGCCTGAAGTTTTCCAAAAACTTTCGTACTACATCAGATCACCTCATGAGGGGCAATCGAGGGTATGGCATTAATCAAATCGACGTGCTCGGTCCGATTTATGGCTTGGCAAGTTTTGTGCGGACGTGGGCGTCCGTGCGAACTAATGAACATCATCACGATAAATTACGAGTGAACTTCAACCGCTTCTGTTTGTCTGGTATTGTGAAAGTAATGGTTACGTATTGACTATTGTGGCTATATTAAATTTGTTCTTTGTTTACCTAGTAAATGCACTTGCTACATTGGCCGTTTTGAATGTATGGTATAACAGGTAAAGCCAGTATAAAGGCCGACAGACAAATTACGGTAGACCGACCTACTAACAAAGACACGACAAACAGACACAATCTATTATTATTGTTAACGTGATTTGGGCGTCGGGGGAAGAATGAGGGATTCACAAGCTAGGTCGGGATTGTGTATCTAGGTACTATAAGAGATGATTTGATTTAAACAGATTCCCTAACATTATCTTCAATCTACAGATTAAGTTTCATAATATATAATTATAAATACCTGGGACATCCCACACAACATCATCTAGTCCCAAAGTAAGTAAGTATTATGCTTGTCTTATGGGGCACTAGACAACTAATATACACAATTTCTCTTTATAATATATACACATATATACAATTTTTATAATCACACCTGGATCAAGTAGACATGCTCATGTACACAAATATTTGTCCCGGGCGGATTATCTATATCTATACTAATATTATGAAGCTGAAGTGTTTGTTTGTTTGTTTTTTTAAACGCCCAAATCTCAGGAACTACTGGTTCGAATAGAGAAATCCTTTTTGTGTTGGATAGTCCATTTATCGAGGAAGGCTATAGGCTATTATTACATTCGCTACGCCCAATAGTAGCGGAGCATCAATGAAAAATGTTGCAAAAACGGGAAAAATTATTCCTTTTGAGAGCTTCTGTTACACGTGCGGTTGATGTTAAGCAAAAATCATAAATTACGGAATTGTTCCCCTTCAAAAGTTCTAACCAAAAGTCCGCGACAGCATATGTGCACCTTTTACGGCTGACTTACTATAACCTTTTTTATGCCAATTAAATTTGTTGCTAGACGCGCCAGAGAATTTCTTTGTTTGTATGATGACGATGATACCATAGTGTATGATACTATATGGTTGGACTAGCGAACCACCCTGACTTCGCATGAGTGCAATGTACTAATGCGTCGAACAGGAAGAGGAACGTTTTAGCTTATAATTTCCATATTTTCCAACCAAGTATAATTTAAATATAATGTAAAATTTGTCTGTTTATTTGTATGTTTCCGGGCTCATCTCCGGAATGGCTGAACCAATTTTTATGGGAGTTTCATTAGCAAAAAAAAGGACTATTTAGTGAGTATAGAGGTTGGGTTCATTATTATCAATCAATTGTCTCTTCGAATAAATGGCTAGTGATGTTCAATCTGACCCAATTGGGTTAATGTGCTGGTAATGGGTTAACTTGAATGTTTTAAAGTATTGCAGACGGGGATACAAGACTTACAAACTACTTTTGTTGCAAAAATTGTGAACATTCGATGATTTTTATTTTTGTCATTGTAATTATTTTTTACTCTTTAAAAAAAAGTATCAAAGAGTTATTCAGATTAAACCAGAAGAAATGTAAACTAAAGAAGTCTTTCAGCCATGTGGGAGTTCCTATGCCGCAGACAGACACAAAGACCATCTTTTGACGATGAGCTCGCTTGTTTGCTTAAAAAAATGGTCATCATCCAACAATTTTTTAATGGTTGTATATTATGTAAATATACAACTGCTGGTCTGGTAGCAAATATTTTGTAGGGTCTCTTTCGATAAAAAATATTTAATAGAAAATTCAAAATTTAAAAAATGAAACTTTTTTTAGTATTTTAAAAGGATTGATTTAAAGAGAATAATTAAAAAACAAAAATACTGGAATAATTTTCGTTATATTCAAGCATAGACGTAATAAAAATATTGTATAGATAGAGCCAATAAGTATGTATGAGTGGATCAACTTTTGTCATATGAGGAATTGACATGTCATATTTCCTAATTTTTTAAAACAATATGAAATATTATAATAAATATTTAGAGAGCTGTACTTCTACAGCTCTCGGAACTCTTGTTTATTCAAAAGGTGATATGGTTCTTTCAATCCAAAAATGTAAAAGGAAAATAAATAACAAAGTTATTCAAAAGACATTTATTTATTATTTTGACAAAAAAAAGAAATAAAGACATAATAGGCCTGAAGCCGCTCAAGTGTTCATTGGGCTACGCATTTAGTGAAGTTCCGTAGTCATGCCAACAACAAAATTTTATCAGAAAACAAATCGTGATTTATAAATATATCATATAACCACGCATTTACTTGATCGGCTATAACTCGTAAACTCGTAATCCTATAATCCTATAGATATTCGTAACAATTTTTGTAATAAGTTCTTACTAAGTGATTAATGAAAACATCTGACGACGACGACGATTTAATGAGTTTGTATAGGAGTAAAAACGTTCCGAAACGTTCAGCAAAACGCGCTGTACCATTCGGCTAGGTTCGCGTCTTATTGGCTCTTTCCAATTTGCCGCTCTCTTTTAAATAATAATTCATGACAATTCAAGTCATTCAAGCCCTTTCACAACATTTATTGATCTTTCATGACCTTTCATTATATTTCATGAACTTTCGTGTCCTTTCATAACATTTAATGACATTTCTAGACATATCATGATATCGTATGACAGTTCATACCTTTCATAACATTTTATGATTTTTCATGACTTTTCTTTTTCTGACTGACTTTCATGATTTTTCATATATTATTATATTATTTTGTAACTTTTCATGGCATTAAGTGAGATTTCGTGACAATTTAAATAAAGCCTTTCATAACATTACTTGATCTGTCATGAAACTTCATGATATTTCATGACCTTGTTTGAAATTAATTGTTTGATAGGACAAGAAAGAAGAATACTAACATTAACTCTCTCACAATTATTTTTTTTCGACTTTATATAGAACATTATTGTAAGTAATTATACCTATTTAGGGCAGTATGGTAAACACTTGAAACAGAATTAGGGGTGTCAAATTAGTAATTCATTTTCTGTAGATCAATCCTTGCAAAAGACCAAAAAAAAGTTTAAGTGAATATTTAAAAAAAAAATAATTAATATAAAAAATATTATATTTAAATAAATCATACAAGATACAAAAATACTTACTAGTGGTTTTTTTATTTTCCTGATATGCAACTATTTAATAATATATATTTGGGTTTAAACCGGATGACCATATTTTTTTAAGTCGACACCATTTTCACTTAAAAGGTAACAACAATAAAGAACAACGATATAGACGCTACGGCTTTTTAATACACACCAATTCATAAACGCCTAAAATGATAAGGGCTTTTTCAATAAACGTCATTGAACAGAGTTTTGTTCATTTGAGAATAACTCTACAATAGGTATAATGATTTTACTAGAATAAAAACAATCGTTGGTTTTTTCATGTAAGTACCGATCCTTTAACATACAGGGTTCGAATCGAATCGGCATCGAATTGCAGGGTTAGTTCCCCTCAGTATTAACGCTCTGTAAAACATTTTTAAGATATTTTATAAGAAAAATACCACAAAAATGTTAATCCCCCTTAACCGCAGAAAATATTCTATTTCTTAAAACAAAACATTACAAACTAAACATATAAGCACAAATTCATTGTTGACTATTGTCGTATATTCATTTCAGGATGTCACTTTTGAATGGCGTCGCCAAAGTAAGACGTAAGTTGTGAGGGTCCCTTAAGTCCGAGCAAAATGCGGGATGGAGCCCCCAGGATAGCTCATCCTGACCGACAAATCATTACCAGGAATACAGAAAATATGAATAAGGCATTATAATTTGTAAATGTTAACTTAGGATAATTGATATGCAACAAAACATGTATTTAAAACTTGTTTAAGTACGTAATGTCCACAATATATTTGTCATAAGTTTCACAGTATCATAAAATTATTAGTAATATTTTTTTTTCAATACATTTGCTATAATACAATCTTTAGGACGTCGAAACTTGTACCGTAATGTTGTATTTTACAGTACTAGGCCTTTCTACTTTACACCAAACGCAAACAAGCATTCTGTTTGTAACGCATGCGTAAACCGCGAAAGCAACTCGCTCGCGCCCTTACCTCCGGCCATTATTATATTTGAAGTATTTACCTAATTTTAATCGCAAATGTATTGAAAAACGTCGTATGATGCTCGTATTCAGTAAGCTGGATATTATAGTCTCGGTTTATTACAAGCACTCGACTTCGCCTCGTGCCTATAAACACCTCGACTATAATATGCAACTTACCGTACTTGCATCATAAAATACTAATATAGTGCTTGAGTTATATTGTCTTAAAAACTAAAAGCTATGTAGATTTCAAACTGCATTACAAGTACTAAATATGTCCCATAATACATAGTTAACTCAAAAGCTTCCATGTAGCGTATTGATTGTGCACTTCCTTAAGCTAGTTTTGTAATAATTTTCAAATAAATAAAAGCACGCTAATGACGTAATATTAAAAAAAAATATCCACGTAGACAATATCGCTTAAAGTTTATCCATGTAGATAAACTTTTCTCACCGCCATACTTTATTTACTACTTGTCAACAAACAACTTTTATAAATTGAAATCGGTTGAGTATTCCTCTCTTTAAACAAAAACAAAATATAAATCTAGACGAACAACTAAAGTGGTTATTCGTGAAGTCAAATGTAAATTATAAAGTTAAAGCCATATCTGACGTTTATTGGCTTAAGGACAAAACTGGCTGGGTTTCAAAACAGCCGCGGGCAGGTGACTCCCGCGGGCCCTTCTTCGCCAGCCCCGATTTGTAACTACTATAGACGCAAGTATAGCATTATTTAGTGCGTACTTTCGCATTATTCAAATTAATGTTATAGAGATGAAATTTTTTAGTTTATGACAATTTTCATTAATTAAACTTGACCGATTAAAAAGAAATTTTTAATGACAAGTTGTCACATTATCATGAAGTAATTATATTTTATGAGTTTAAAAAACGTAGAGACAAACAAAGGAAGAAATAACAGAAAACGTAAATAAAATACAAACAATAACTAATAATGGCACTGACCAAAAATTTTTACACTACATTTAAATACCTACTTTTTTATGAAAATACAAACAATCTGTAGTAATCAAAATTTATTTTTAATTTTGTGTGAATTTTCAAGGAAAAATTTATTGTTAGAAATTGCTAGCTGATGATGTCACTACACTAATTATAGCTACGATATATCGCATGTTAAAGTAGGACCACGGATACTTAATGGTATACCGTGGCCCTACCATTAGGTCAAATCGGTGGAACCACGGGCCCTTCACCGGGCGTTTTTTTTTTATATCATTATTATTACGCTTCTAAAAGATTTCAATTTTCTGATTATTATGTACACCTATTCCTATATATGTTATTTTATCGGACCATGTTGCAAAATTTTTAACATTGCCCATTGCCATATAACCACATAAAGTTAATTAATTAATTTTGATGTTACAACAGTTCAAACTTATAGTAAAATTTTTATCTCATGCTTGTAAGTACAGGGTAGTATTAAATTAGACTGACCGATTGGCCGAATGGTTAAGGACCCTAACTGCCGAGCCAAAGGTCGCGGGTTCGGTTCCCGCCCGGGACACATATTTGTGTACATGAACATGTCTCTTTGTTCTGTGTCTGCGTGTAAAATATCTATAGGTGTATATGTATATATTGTAAAGAGCTGAAGATAAAGAGCATTTAAGTATGTATATCGATTGTCTGATACCCATAATACAAGCTTTGCTTAGTTTGGCACTAAATGGCGTTGTGTAGGATGTCCCAGGTATTATTATTATTATACAAAAAATTACTCAAAATATTGTAGTTTCATGTATATTGTAAGTTCACATGAGAAATGTCCAGTAAAATTGAAATTAGCATTTTCCCTTTGAGTACATTTTAGTGAGATATTGAAAATAAAATAAAAATAGTATAAAATATGTGTTTACCATAAAAGTACGAATTGACTGGAAGCCCTTTTCTACGTTTACCATTTAACCACTCATACTCTAGCTAGCTCCCTGCGTGCCAGTCTTCACCCCCGCGAAATTGCGTGATGTCACTTCGATACTGTGAAGTGACATGACTATATTAAAACCAAACGCTGCTGCCAATTATTTTCCTCTATAGCTTTTACTTTTAAAATTTACTAAAACTATTTATTACAGTTTAACTATTATTACAAGAACTTAATAAACTAACTAATATATGTTTTCAAGAAAATGATATTAATATAATTTAGTAGGAATGGATACCATAAGTTGTAAAAATACAAATACGTAGTTCATTTGTATGCATATTTTTGCGTTTTTCTATTCATAATTATTTACTGGCAGGTTGAATCGACCGCCGTAATCCACAGCTGTCGTGACTCTCCTGGTCCATAATTAATGATAATTTCCGGGAGATGAGGATTTTTCATCAACGGGTAAAAAAATGCCGCTAACAGAAAAAAATAATCGCGCAAAGTCCTTAGTCAATCATTTATGATTTTGCCGCGAACACGGTATGCGTGGAATCGCCATTTACACAAAACACTTTTTTTTAGTAAAAACTTAGGTAAAAATTATCTTTTTTAAGTATTAAATATTAAATTGTACCAGCTTATAGTCAATATTAAATTGTACTTGCCCTCTTGTATTTTTGTATTTTGCTTTATTTTAATTATAGAAATTACATTTTTTAAATCCACTGAATTTGTTTATCACAGTCGGATACCGGGAGAACGTGTGTATCCTGACTAGTAGTACAATAAGACGACTATTTGTGCTTTTTTTGTCAAGTTTAACGGCCGGAGAATAAAATAAACTATTTCCAGCGGGGAAATATACCTGATTTACATGGGAATATATATTTTAGATAACTTAAATGAAACTTTCAAAGCTGCTGACAGAATTACTAATATAGGAACAGAACGGTAACGTCCTACGTACTCATATGTATAGCTTTATGGGTCGAAAACAACAACTTTTTTCTCCGAAAAGAAATTTAAATCGTACGGAAAACTAAAAAGTGCACAGACGCAGCTACAAACACTGTTCCATATTTACGAAGAAGTACAAAGAAGACGATGAAGAAGAACTCTTATCACAAAGAGAGTTCTGCTTTCACTCGAGGAACAGAAAATGTGCAGGTGATGACACGGATAAGGAATTAATTAAGAATAACTATTAATTGTAATAATTACTGCACAAAGGATATTTGAATTTAAAAGACACTCTTGAAACGGAAATTTTAACTCTGATTTTAATATTCACTAAGCATCTGAGCAGACTGTTCTTGTTATTTCTTGCCTATGACTTAAAATTTTAAAATTCCTTAGACATATTGAATACAGATGAAAATGTCATTATGACGTATAAATTGATTATTAGCGTTCCTTGACAAAAGGAATGGGCCTTTCTGGAATTACTACTTTGGTGTCTGTCTGTCGGTCACAAGCAGATATCCCGGGATGTACAAAAGCGTTTTCAATGAAACTGATGCCAAAATTTGCAGAATAACTATCCGCAGACAAGCTATGTATAATTTTTTTGTGTACAGATGTGTTGAATATAAAAGGATACCCCAAAATTTAATCCAAGAAAAAAATATCGAAAATTAATGAGTCGGGTAGCCTTTTGTTCTGTAGATATTTATGAGGGAATTTAAAAAGTAAATAATTATTGAGTTTGTATAAAGAAATATTACGTATAATAGTTAAAAAAAAAATTTCATTTTTAAGAAGAAGAACGTAACCTTCTTATCGTAAAGAACTAAACTATTTAAATGATACATTAAATTAAGAAACCTAAATCAATTAAAAATAAAAGCTAATACCAAATTAAAAACTTTTACAAAACTAAAAATGCCTACAAATAAAAACTGTCATCTAAATATTTGAAAAAAAATACAAAATAGACACAGTTGTCTGGAACCTATAATACAAGCTTTGCTTAGCTTGGAACTAGATGGCGCTATGTGGGATGTCCAAGGTATTAATACTATTATGTAGATATACTACAAAATATTAATTTTTTAAAGTTTTAAAATTTGAAAAAAAACGCTTCTGAAGGTCCAAAATTCACTTTAGCATGAAACGGAAAAGAAAATTTGCGTTGACGGACCCTTAGCCCATGACCTAGGTTCATATTCTAGGTTTTCTTAATAATTTTGATTAACTAAATAAATCAAATAAATCACACAATAAATCAAAGAGCATCATTGCATTTCTGTTCGGATGGATTGACATAGGCTTTACCATTTCTGCACCGGAAATACAACCTCTGGAAAAAGAGTCGACTCGACCGGAAGTTGAGCTCAGAAAAGTGACTACGACAGCGGCACGAACAGCGATGGCAAAATTAAAACTTAAAGGAAATCTCCTTTCCGGCGGTCGTGTATCATTACCGTTTATTTTATCATCGAATACATAACAAGAGTGAAAAATTTTCGTTATAATAGCAATTTTTTTTATGCACTGTAACTTTCAAAACCACATAGAGTCGGAAATCCGAATCCATAAAAAAAAACGATTAAAAGTGAGTTTTCGATATTCCCTTGTTATATCATCACCTGGTTGTCAAATATCACAAGGTCCGCTGACATCCTTATTTATGACTTATTAAATGACAGAAGTTAATAGACCGCCCCTAACGGACCAGTGTAGTAGGCTTATGGTGTAGTACAACTGCGGGGATTTCAAAACCTGATAAAAAAATAGGTGTACAAAGCAGTCAACGGTGTATTCATAGTCGCTTGTATAATAATAATAATAATAATAATAATAACGTATACATAACAACAACGTCTAGCCCCCAAACTAAGCATTGCTTGTGTTTTGGGTACCAAGCGAAGACACCACACACATATAACAACCAAGACCCGGTGCCAGTATCGATACTCATCATATAAATACTGACCCGACCTGGGATTCGAACCCGGAACCTCCAGCTTCGTTGGCAGGGTCGCTACCCACTAGGCTAAGCGGTCGTATGACCATGCCATGTTGAATACACTGGTTCTCATATTATCATACAAGTTTGGTGACGTCGTTCGCGGTCTGTATTGGAATGTGATACCGCGTGGTGTTAGCTTCTTTTTGTCGACATTTTTTTTTATTCCATTCTTATTTCATTGTAAAGCAATGAATTATGGGAGTATTTTTCTTGACACCGTGAATATTTTCTTAGCATCTCCATATACTCTCCTGCTTTCGCCAAACTTTTACTTTATATTCTAGTTCTATTTTGGTATACATTTTCGATGCTGTTTTAGTAAATTTAGTCGAACAGTATTTGAATCAGGATTCTTCTTGTCATTTGCTTGTGTGAGCTGAGTGCGATATTTTGTATAATTGAAATGCAATTTTAATTTTATTTTCACTAAAAAACTCGATAGCTTATACGTTAGTTTTCTCAATTTTAGCTAAACACATCAATGTGTTACGAAACGTGAAAGAGTGACGAACAAAGAAATAAACCGGCATCTTTTCAGAATTTTGATATTTCTTTGAGTCAGTCTTTTACGATGGAACTTATTTTAGTAGAGTTTTTATAAATATTTATTAAAGTATTTTTTTTTGTTGTAAAAACAGTAATTTAAATACATATTTGGAAATAAATATCCATAATATAAAAAAGAATTCATGATCTATGTTACTTATAAATTTTTATTTAGATTGTGCTTATACATATGTTTTTTTTAAAATTATTATTTATAATAATAACTATACAATTATAGGTACGATAATTATCTAAAATATATAAGATTGGTAAAATGTGCAAATGGAAAAACTTGAATCTTTTGCTCGATTTACGAAGATAAACTATTTTGTCTCTACACGAGGTAGACATTTAGCAAAACACATGGCCTCGGTATATAAGCCTTACAATATTTGCCTTGGAAATATATAACCATCCTAATTCGCTAACAAAAGATAAGCCCGTCTCAGCATCTCGGAATCTCTAGCTTACATCGTATCCAACTCACACAAGCCCAAAAAATATATAATTCTAAAACACACATAGATATTTATATAACGATAAGCAGTTTCTCGCTCGGACGCCTTGCGAAGGGCGTGCCTCCGAATGGGCGTGGTTTACACAGACACTCCTTGATATCGTCTTTTTTCTCCTCCTACGTATAACTACGCGACGTACACATCCGTCGGCGAACTTCGGCCGTTATCGAGCTTATAAAAGTTTGTGAGACAACTCCGTTTTATGGGGTGTTTTTGCTTGAAAAATATTTTATTCTCCTTTGTCTCGTTGTTTTGAGAGCTCCGCTACTGTCGTTTAACGTTTCGAAGGAAACAATGTTCTCTTTATAGACTGTAATAAAAAAAAACACTTTTAAAACATCGCAATAGTTAACATCATCTCTTCCATGTTCGCTACTCAGATTTCATGATAAAAACATATGATTTTTTTAAACATAAAGCTCTTTATTAGATATCTATTCTAATGTAACTTACAAACAGTTCTACAAGTACACTTTGCCAATTGTAAAAAAAAAAATTTAACCCACGACAAAGAAAACATTATCGCAAGATTGAAAAAAAAAACACAACATTACTGTTTTATTTACTACTTTTTAAAGATTAAAAAGCCTTTACGAAACAGTGGTATGTTTACAACAATCATCTTATAATAAACACATCTTCTATAGCGCTCCTTAGAGGATTTAGACTCAGAGGATATCTGAAAATCTGCTCTGAAGTAATACGTATGTGATATAAAAAAAACCGCATCAAAATTAGTTTAGTAGTTTTTGAGTTACAAACATACCTACAAACGTATAAACCGTCTCCGTTCCCTCGTGGGTAAAAATATTTATAATTTTATTAATATCGTTATTGAAAAATAAAGCTTGTTTGTCTTTTGTTCACGTTGTCACGAAGAAGCAACCATTCACCGTGATTTTTTGTACGAAAATAGTAGAAAAAACGAAGGCTAACATATCCGTTTATCTTGGTCGAAGATTCCCATAGGCTACAAATTAAACCAGGATCAAGCTGTGAGATGGAAAAATAAAAATAGATAATTAATAGTAGAACTAATAAAGTGATTCGGAAGAAGTGACACGCCTGTGGGAACGGGAACGGGTTATAATAGTTGTATAGTTACGTTAGGTATGTATGTATGTTTGTTACTCGTTCATAAAGTATATATTTCGTGGATTCCGCTGAAATTTAGCTTTACGATTCTTCGGAAGATATACATACTTAATAATATTTGTATTGTAAATTTCATTAATACAAGTTCTTCTTAGAATTAAAATAAAATAAAAAAATTATAATAACATGCTTTATTAATTTTGCTCTTCTTGCACGTTTTTCACGGACAGAATATCATTCCATAAAGTTAATAAAAAAATTTTTTTCCCTGTACATGACTGTACAAATATATAGGTAACACTTCATCTCCCAAGATTGCTCATACAGCTTTATCAGGGATCTCTTGATGAGGCACGGCCCGTGATTGATGGGGTGCCTTATCTCGGCTAACTGTTAATAAAAATAATAGCCACAATTTATGATCGATGAAAGCGCCTATAGTGAGCTTCAACGATATTTACTCCTAACTTTTGCTTTCGAATTCGCCTACAAGCTTGTCACGATACGATACCTATAATAGGGTATTTGAATAATATTAAATATCTTTAAATATTTGGCGAGAAAATATAAAAATAGACTTTATACGATAACAAAATTTGTAAACAAAATTATATTCGGTTGAAGATAGAAATTAAAAGCTATAATTTTTTTTCCTCGTCTCTTCCTAGAAAAACGAAATTTAACATTGTTTTAAATGGCTTGACGTCCTTGTTCGTACACCATGTGATAGTCCACTCTGTCTAACAGGGCATTTTAAGCTTTCATAACATTGTTAATAATGATTTATTTTTAAAAATTATTTCACTGTTATGTTAATCTTTCAGATAGAAAATTACAAAAAATTTAGTCAACTACACATACAGTCTGATGATAGGTAGCAATTTAAGTAAATGATTCTTTCGCCGTTGATGGTATAAAATGTAGTTTATATCTATGTGAATTAGAGAAAATTAAAGTCATTTCTAATTTTCTTTAATACGTTTAGATGGCTAAGTGATTGCAAAAAAATAAATTGTAAAGAAAGAAAGATTTTATTTGACATGCTTGCAAAAGACAAAAAAAATTACAAAAACTAAAACACTATAGCAATGCCAAAATGGCCACGGCTGTCTACAGTTTATACTATCGTATCTGCAATAACTTATAAAGTGAACATAATTTGTTTTAATTAAATGAATGAGATCACAAAATGACAAGTAAAAAAGGTGTGCAACAAATTTTAATTCTGAAGATATATCTCTAACGTCGCAGTGTTAGAATCTGACGCGTAATTGAGAGGTTTTGCGCACCCACCGCATTTCCTTTGAGAGGAAATTGCGTGAGCGAACCAATGTAGCGTTCTGGACACTACAAAAGACGGATGAGCATTGACGCCCTCACACACATTTTACATCTAAACCTAATACGTCATATCTTTTTTGGTACATCAAGGACTTAACAAGACAGTTATAAATATCGAATGTGCATTTACGCTCGAATGTCATTAAATTCAAACATTTGTTTTAGTAATTACGTTTCTCTAAAAAATAATTAACTAAATGTATTTAAAACAAAGATAATGATTACCATAAAACATGTCGATACGAGTTCGCAAATTTTGTGTGTACTTAATGAAAAGCACGGCAACTCCTCAATACTGTATTTCGCTAAACACAACAACACAGCAAAATATTCCATTGACATCAATCAACGTGCCAACTTATTTATTCTCTGCGGTTGACCTTTGTCTGTCACTTTACTTCTCACTAATGTTTCACATCGATGACACCATCTGACACTCCATGTGACAAGTAGATAACGAGCTGAAATATAAGATGGAGTTTAATTAGACATTCTCCATTAACAACACGATTATATTTTCGGTCATCAATGATTTTATACTTTACATAAATAACATATACATACGTATGGGTACATCACAACAACGTCTACGCTCCAAACTAAGCATTAACTTGTGTTTTGGGTACCAAGGGAAGACACCACATACATATAACAACCAAGACCCGGTACCAGTATCAATAAGTATTAATAAGAATAAACTGTTACAATCTCAGATAGCATGATAATCAAAATGCAAACACAAAATTCCTCTCCACAGTGAATATTCCAAAACGTCAAGTGATATATCAGGCTGCGGCGTAGGTATATATTTTTTTCACTTTATTGTTGTCACGAAGTGGTTATGTACATCCATGTTCCAACATGTAGTTTGGAAAATTTTGGTTTTTCCATGTAGATACATATTTCAGTAGAAAGTATTTTATTATAATTGAAAGCTTTGGAACCGTTCAAAACTTACAACTATATTAAGCTACATACACCCTTATAGAATTTAATTCACTCAATTTCAATTCATGTCTGTTATAATTACAAATTATCAATGTCACTCGCTCTATAACGTCGTTGTTTAAGAGATGTAAAGTCGAATGCATAGAGAAAATATAGTGTTTTGTATGGAAATTGTTCTTTCTAAATAAAATAATATTTTTAATAAAAAATCATGTCAGTAACTGTAAGAGAAATGATATTGAATAGTAAATTAATATGACAGCAGCGTTTAGTTTTAATATAGTCATAAATGTCACTTCACAGTATCTAAAATGTCCGTTCCCGCGTTCCGTTCAAACGCAGGAACTTCGCGCACTGAAACTTGGATTGAAACTCGCCATCTTACACGAGCTAGCTAGAGTGGTTAGTGGTTAGGCTTTTAGTCAATTCGTATTATGATATTACCATTTTTGATCACTTTAACCATTAGGCAAGTACGGTAGTTGACTTAATATTGAAAATATTTATCCAGCAAATATAAAAATTGACTTCATACGATAACAAAATTTACAAACAAAATTATATTCTGTTGTAGAACATGAAACTTATAAGCTGTTGAAAGTCTATCTCTCTCTTGAAAAAAGAAGTTTAACCTAATTTCATATGGTCTGACGTCTCACCGTGCAATATTGCCGTCTCTGTTTAATAGGACATTCTATAGATCCACAACATTGTTATTATTATTTTTTAATTAGTTCATTGTTATTTCATATTTTAAAAATAATTGTCAAGATTTTGACTCACATCGGGCAGTCATGTAAGAATTACTTCAATTTGTCGTTTTACAAACCGTCGTTTTATCCATAGAGATAGCAAAATAGGTTAAGATCCTATAAGTAGAACGTCTTCGCGATAAATAAGCGACGCAAGTGGGAAGAATCGGTATAGTGTGGCAGAGGACGCTTCCCGGCGATTACCACCTCGAGCGAGAGCAGACAAAAAAGGTATAATTAATTTAACAAAAGAGGTATTAAAACATCACAGAAATTTACGTGTGTCTAATAGATTTGATATATATGTGAAGCTACGAACAAAAATATATTAAGTTCGTAGCTGCGCGATGTTGACATCCCTACACGTGTGTCTCGCGCTAAATATTAGCAAACCGGCGCTAGTACCGAAAATGACTTACTTATTCGGGGCTGCGCGCTCTACATACTTTGGAGATAGTAAGTAATACCTACTAAGTGTCTAACTTATATTATTATTTAGTCGTGATATGTAATTATACATAATTTTAGTATTCCGCAGCCAAATTGCAAAAAAAAGAAACCATTACAATTTCGTCGTGTTCGTTTGTCTGTCTATCCGTATGTCACAGCCATTTTTACTCTCAGAGTATTGGTACTACATAAATTTAATTAGGAAGATGAGTATACTCTATACAACTCTATTCTATGATATAGGGAAAAAACGATTAAAAAATTTTGGCCATACATGTAACTGAGGAACGAAAAAAATCCAGCACACAATACCGTGTAGGATACTTATAGGTGCAACTTAAAAAAATGTCAACGTAAAGTAATTTTTGAGATATTTGTTTTTAAATGTGTTATTTGAATTTCAATTATGAGCGTTTATCCCGATTACAGGATCCTTTACTCTGCGTGGTACCTGGCCGATTTTTTAAAATATTCAAATATATCCTGTCCCAATCATTACGTCAGCCCATTATACCCCACTGCAGAGGCTTAGGCCTCCCCCAGTGTGAGAGAGCTTGGAGCTTAAATCCACCACGCTGCTCCAATGCGGATTGCCGGATTGTAATCGTCATCTATGGACAGCAACCAGGACCGTATGCTTAACGTGCTCTCCGAGGAACGGAGTTAGTGATAGTTATGTACTTAAGTATGAAAAATCATTGGTACACGCCCGGATTCGAACCGCGGCCACTCTTCCTTGTAAATTTTAAACAGTTTCGCTGACGACATCACCGCTCGGGCTGTCCCTACATCACAATACGAGTATATTCTTTATTTATTAGGATTTCACTCTAACTCTATACTAAAATTGGCGAGATTGGTTCTTAAATAATCTATATTGGTACATTTTATTATTATTAATATTGTTTGCGAATCAGTCCAATTCCATAATCTCGTCAAAATGTTAATATATTCAAAACGGTTGGAAATCAAAAGCCTATTTTTATTTTGCATTGAATGTTAATAATTGTTTCATCAACATCCGCTTTACAAATTAACTGCCCCTCGTGTTTTGGATACAACCACAGAAATTATCATGCCGCGCAGAACCTACCATACGTGTCGTATTTAAAAAACTACAAGTAAAATAAATAGCGTATATAAACGAACGGTATTTTTTAAGTTCTTTCTCATTCAAAACATAAACTGAACTCAAAAGAGCTTAAAAAGTACGTAGTAGCTTAAAGCAGTGTATAAAATAAAAGCGAAGTTAGTCCCCTTTCAACCTTAATTTGGATAATCTGTTAGTTTAAACGCTCACGACCCAGATTTCTGTATGAGCGCGTCTTTAGATGTTTGGCGATGTGCCTGTTTGTGTGAGGGATGCTGTGTGTGCGTTATCTGGAAGATTCCAGTTCATTTCCCGCGATCCGCGCATGACGTCACACGTTACGTACCCTCGTTATGGCGTTGCGTAAACGCTTAGCGCGTGGGAATACCATTGTGGGTTTAACGACGTCACGTTATTTAGTTAAAGCATTGTAATTACTAGATCGCGGTATATTTTGATGTTTTTCTCTTTAATTGAGATATTTAACAACGTTCACTAATTCTAATATACTGAATTGATCAAACACAAAAGCACTGTGGTACAATTTAATTTGTTATTGAAAAAATTGGATTTCTATATAGATTTGTTTTAAATTATATTGTTATGTGATCTCATCATCATCATCATCAGCCCATTTTTTACCCCACTGCACTGTGGTTGCGCTTGTATGGAGCGTGCGTCATAAATCATTTGTCAATAAGTTTCTTGGGAAAGTTAAAGAAAATAAATTGTATTAGATTAAATAGTATTTATTTTACAATTTAAACGTAACAATAAATTTTTTTTGTAAATGAATTAGCGATCAAAAAAATAAACATCTTTGCCAGTAAATGGTTTTCTTAAAATACCACCAAAACGTATTTTCTCGGACACATCTAGCCGTAGGGAATGCTTATTGATGAAGTAAGACTTGTTACCTTTGCACTGCCTTAACATTACAGATATACGTGTACATATATAATTTACACGTGACTGCAAATGTGCGAAGTTTATATTTTCTTTGTCAATCGACTCGGGTAAATTCATAAGTAAAGTTTGAAAAACTTCCACATTTCTTTGAGTCGATGTGCCTAGTTTTGTCTGCCAAAGCTCATACACGTACATTCTCAATAGGCTGCAAGTGTATGATGTACCTGCAATAAAAAAAAATGCATAATTATTTAATCAAGCCGTAATCCAAATTTGTCGTAGCATCTGCTACGCCCTTTTGACACTTGCGTAGACCTCGCTTATCTCATCGAGTAGATAATTGTAAGCTCTATAACCTTTTTTACTTTATAGAATAAACTATGAGCTACTTTTTACTGTAAAAGTTATTATTAAAGAAGATTAAGAAACATGTCAAAAGCCTTGTGCAATCAGGTATTACGAAAAAAATTTTACAGTGAATACAGGTATTACGTAGACCCTAATTATCAAGTAATAGTATTAAAATATAATATAAATTCTGCAAGAAAATAAAAACACATACCTTGCACTGAGATATCCATCACAATTCTTGTTCCAACTCGGTACAGGTTCGTAAGTAAGTTCAAATAAAAGTATGCGCGCGTTAAATTACTTTTACTTAATAATCAGTAATAATGCCGATGCGTGCACTTTGAGTAGCAAAACAACACTGATGATAGGATTCCAAATGATTATTATTTATATTTTCATAAAGTACGGTAATAGTACTTCCTCTAGTAAGTCGTTAAAGTGACAAATTAGAGAGTTCCATTTTTGAATTTTGTCATATGCCGGAGCCCACTGTGCACTGCAAGGGTTTAGGCCTCCCTCAGGGTGAGGAGGGGGGCTTGGAGCTTAAGTCCACCACGCTGCTCCACTGCGGGTTGGGAACTGTAACGACCGTCATCTATTGACAGCGTCCGGGACCGACTGCTTAGCGTGCCCTCCGAAGCACGGTGTCAGTGATATTGTGTACTTAAGTCAGAAAAACTCATTGGTACACGCCCGGATTCGAACCATGGCCCTATGGGGCCTTATGAATTTGAGACAGGTTCGTTGCGCTCTGGGCTATCACGACACGACGGTTATGTGATCTACCGGTGCATATTATTTGATATATTTCAGAAAAAAATAAAAGTATAAAGATAAAAATATATTATAATATTAGTTAGAAAGAATCCAATATTCCGTTACTCTTCAGAAATGCTACTTTTAATATCCAATAATACTATTAATCGAAATTATATTAAATTATTTTCATTAAACGAATAAACGTAATAGCGTGCTAACAAAAAATTCTTGAATATAATTTCACAAACAATTATCACGTGGCCTTTACCCGCATTGGTGTTATTTAACGAGAAAATCAGTTGTGAAACATTCTAATTATCAAACATTTCGTACCCGCAAACATTATAAAGGCTGCCGCGGTGGCACACCCGCCCGAAGCCTGCTAGGAAATGAGAGCCGGCTCTTTTATCTAAATGGCTGTGTGGGGACGTAAAAAATGACGTAAAACTCCCGTTTAATACAATAAATAATGAAATAAAACATTTTTACGCGACACACACGGACGGACCGACGACGAAATAAATTCGTTTTAATGTTTGATGTGTACCTTGTCATAAAGTGAATATTAACTTGTAATAAATGTTTAGTTAACTTTTCAAAATAATTTCCTATAACGCCTATACTGATACGATAAAAGTGAGACGTTTGACTTTCTTTGTATTATTTTTTTTGTCTTTTATTGGTTGATTCATATATTTCACACCGTCTAGAAATTTCACAAACCTACAGTGAATCTATAACTTAGTGCAGAGGCCACCTGACCTAAGTGGTACATTTTCAGGATTTTTTTCAAGAAAGTGTTTCAACAATATACTATTATCACACATATATAGAAATAACTTTTTTGTTATTTTGGTTCGTGAGGGTGTTTACAAAAATTTACGAACTTATTTCGACGATAAATTTAAAGTAACGTCTTGATAGTAAGTTTTTAAGTTGAAGGCCTATTTTCAATCGAAGAATGGACGTATTGAAGAATCAGATCTAAAAGTTCTATTTTTATTTTTATGACGTCCAGAAACTACACGGAAAAAATATAGGATGACAATACTACCATAATGTTCAGTAGCAGGAAAAATAGTGTTTTATACCTACTATAATTTTGTAACTTTAACAAAAAAGTAATTTTAAAACAATAATTTAATTTGTAACGAATACAAAGAAAATAATTGTGAACGTGAATTTTGTATATTTACGAGAAATTCCACACAAGTTACCAGAATTGTTTGATTCACTATAAAATTTAGTTAAGAATACTTCTAAACTTGTAATTCAAACAATAATTTTGCTACAGTAGGTAATATTGCAACAATAATGCATGACTATCTGTTTGATGGAAATTCTAGTCCTAGTTACTGTATTTTTTTTCGATGAAAAAAATCATTTTATCGCCCTTAATATACATGACATATAAAACCAAGGCGGAATTGAAAAAAAAAAGATCCAATCTTAATATATTCAACTGCATGATAATTACAAGAAGTGACCAGTCGTTCATTCATTTATCGTTTCTCCACAATATACTAAAACACACAGATGAAGTCCATCAACACATCATAATTTCCTTTCATATTTCACTCAATCTACTTTGTTCATACCACCCCGATTTTCTACTAAGTTTCCATCATAAAAACCCACGAAAATAAGGAAAACATGGACTGGAACCGAACACGGAACACAAAAGAGCCGTTCCGACGTTCCCGCGAGTAATGAAGCCGTATCTCGCTAATAGCCAGATAAGGGCGCTAAATGTTTGTGCACACGCCAAATAATAAGCTCGATCGTTCGCGAGGGGTGAAATGGAAAAAATCGAGGACACCGACCGGTCAAAAGGTATACTATGATCAGTGACTTGACTTCTTACAAATATGTAAGATTCCATCCAGCGTCGTGTGCATCGTCTAAGCCACCACACGTTCATTGCGACTCAGGCCTCCCCCTAAATCTCCGCAAAGTACGTTCTTGGACCACAACCAGTGACAAGCCCTTTGCTAGGTCAGTACACTTAGCGAGGGAGAGTACCACGATACAACCTTCCTACTCAGCAGTTATAGAATCCTCTACTATGTAATCGGCCTATTGTCACTCCAACATACTAAGTATGTGACCTATATTGATGCCTCCAGTTTTTCTGTGGTGTTTTTATGAAACCAACATTATGAGACCATGTCTTGACATCTAAATTCACATTCAGTGCATGTGTACATAAAATTGCGTACGCCATTAGTTTGATACAGCCACGAAAAAAGCCAAAAGATCATGAGACTGCTTTTTCTAACTGAGAAGATCGTCTTTAAAGTGGACAGACCAAATAAAGGCTACCTGTATAGTGAATTTACACGCTCGTGATGTGAGTGAAGGCGTCCATCAGCAGAGTATGGAGATGAATAAGCAATCGTCAAATCTTGCGACCACGACCACGACCACTTCATCAACAGCGTCATAATAATGAAGAAGAAAAAAGTAGAACAAAAATTTCAAACAAATGCCGATTTGTGGTCGCGTTAAAGTAGCCTAATAAAATTAATTCATATAGACAAGTCGAGTTGTTCCTTTGAATCCAATAATATAGGTATAGTATGTTTATAGGACAAAATATTCATGTGTTTTACAGCAAATTTTATGAAACTACGCAATGAAATCGTAATTTAATAGGCGGAATATCATAAAGGCTTTTTTTACTAATTTCATAAATCCGAATATGTTGTTATCCATAATTACAAAAGTCTGCCGTAGATTTTTTATAATTAAAATACGTGGTAAGGCGTACAAATTTCAGTGACCAAGCAGGGCGTCCTAGATTGCAGTACGCGTTTAGTACAAAGAAATTCTAATAAATCGGCTATCTAGGAATGATGAATATCCACACAAACAAGTTTGCACTTCGTAAATAGTTAATGTACTGTAATAGGTACTACACCTTTTTTTACTTTGGCGCAACATCGCTTTATCAGACCGCAGAAAGCCGTTATCACTAAGCGACATTACACGCCATGGTTGTATCGTTGCTGTGTATAGACTTTTAAAACCCACTTTTGGTGGTTGTCTGTTAATATGATGACCGATTCTAATAGAATTGTTGGAAACAATTTAGGATTTTATTGCAAATCGAAGTTTGAACGCTTATAAATTAAAACCACTAAACAAATCGTGATTAACCATAGTTCAAAATATTGAGGTACCTATATGTATCATTAAGCTGTGATTTTCTAAAGTATATGTATAATAAATAACTTGAGCCAAATTTTATTTTAAGATAAGTATAAAAATAAGAGTGAACATGTATGAAAAACTAAATATGCGAATCATGAAGACCATGCACGCGACACCTAATGTAACAATATAATTCAAATTTAATTTCCTTAATTAAAGTAATAATAATAATAAAGTTCCAAAATAAGCAGATATTATGCTTGTATTATGGGGTAATAGACAACTGATATACATCCTTAAATATCCTTTAGAACATATACATATATAATAATAATATCTGGGATTTCGCACACAACGCCATCTAATCCCAAAGTAAGCAAGTATTATGCTTGTGTTGTGGGGTACTAGACATCTGATATACATGCTTAAATATTACATACATACATACATATACTCACGCCTGCTTCCCATTGGGGTAGGCAGAGACTACAGATTTCCACATAGTGGGTTCCTGGCATACTTTTTTCGCTTCATCAACACTCTTCACTCTTCTCATACACGCTCTCCGACACTCCGAATACTCCGGGTATTCTGGACTTGACCCTTCTCTAGTATGTCCCGAATCTGATTCATGTAAGTTCGTTTAGGGCGACCCATTCCGACCCTACCTTTCACCTCCGCACAGTAAATTTCTTTCGTAAGTCTTCTTTCATCCATCCTCTCCAAATGACCAAACCATCGCAGCATTCCTTTTTCAATTTTTGTCACTACATCTTCTTCCATATCACACCGTTCTCTTATCACACTATTCCTTATTCTGTCTCTCAAACTATAAAATATTCTTTATAATAAATGCATATATAGATACTTTTATACTTAGGCACGGAACAAATAGACACGTTCATGCCCACAAGTATTTGTCTTGGCCAGAAATCGAACCCGTAACCCTTGGCTCCACAGTTAAAGTCCTATAACCATTCCGCCAAACGTTTAGTCAATTAATGTCAGTTAAGTAAATTATTATAGCGTAATATTTTTAGGTAAATCTATTGCTCTCCGATCAACGAACTCTATAAACAAACTATCGGAATTAGTGAATCCAATAAGCGTTTTTACGTTTTCATTTTACAATACGTAGCAACCGAAATGCGCGAGATAACAAGCATTTTACGTCGTACATAAAATTTTAGTCAATGATCTATCGACGGCGACGACGACCGCATTCAGACGAGTACGCCTAACGTCCCATAACGGCCCACGGCGCAGATAACGACGGCGATCGAGCGTCGATCGCACTACAAAGTAACGATTTTTACGATTACACCCCTATAAAGGAGGCTAAGTAAAAACAAGTTTACAGCCAGCCAGTTTTACGTGTCGACTTTACGGCGAATACGGTCTATTTTGACTGTTGAAATACGATGACGTGTCATTTTAACGTTTATGCCGCATTTGGTTTTTAGTGTTTTTTTTTTAGGGTTCCGTGGCCAAATAGCAAAAACGGAATCTTTGGGATTTCCTCATGTCCGTTTGTCCGTATGTCATCATATCATATCCTGATAAAACTTCATGGGTAGATTTCTTAAATGTACGTCATTTAATTCTGTAGTAAATTATTTAGGGGTGTTTAATTTTTTTTATTACGTGTGCTCTTACGTGTGAGTATTGTTAGATATGTCGTTGAACATTTAATGAAGATTTGTTGTGATTTTTTCATTTGTGTGAATATTTAGTAAGATATGCTCCTAAAGTCGTTAACAATGTGTCCGATTCTAACTTTTCAATTATAAGGTGAAAAATTAAAAAAAAAATTAGTGGGATTTCAAAAACTCTTCTTATGAAAGTTGGTTGAATAGGAAGTTGAGTAGTTGAGAAGTTAAGATACGTTCAATGTGCGTCTTCCAACACGCATTTCGCCAGTTTTTTTTCCATTTTTTAATTTAGGTTATGGTATGCATCAATGCGTCTATCTGTCTACTGCAGAGTTTTTTCTTGTAAAATGTTTGACAGAAATTTAAAATTCGGTCAGTTATTAACATGGAGGTATCAACATTTCTGTTGCATTTCGTCACCTTTGGAGTAAGCATAAAATAAATTTAGGTAGATCATCACGTTTTATGACAGTCTCGTTCTGTTACACCAAGACAAGGTGTCTTGTTTTGTCGCATCCGAACGCATACTTCACTACCGCGCATATTGGCAATTGTGTTTTCATACAAAATTCAGATTATTTTACTTCCAGTTGAAGTGGTGCAAAAAATGTCATATCTCCAAGATTAGAAACCATGCTTAAGTACATATTTAAAAAAAAATTAATTTGAAAACTTCAAACAGGATTTGTTTTAGTTATTAACGAACATTCACGCATTCTTGATTACACAAATGAAAATATTACATAATTTCAATCATTTAATTATCCAATTCTAGGTAGCGAGTGAACCAATCAAAAATATATAGTCACGCGCGCGGCATTAAAGTGTATCTATCCCGCTACCCGCTTCCCGCGATATCTGGACGTCATCAAAACTAAATTTTCGGGAGACGCAATCCCACATCAAACACACCAAATGCCGCCCAAAACAAACTCCCAACTAAAACTGCCAGATGGATATTGTTTTGAACGGAATTAAGCACGCGCGACGGACGAGCTTCGCAAAGCATAAATAAGTTTTAAGTACTGTGACCACTATTTCAACTAATATGCTGCATAACTCTCAAGATTGTGCAAGGACATCATTTTAAACGGTTATTTTATTGTGCATAGAAATTTAGTTTTGTAGTAAAAACTTAAATGAATTTTCAATAAATTATTGTTACGGACTTCTGGTTCGGATATTTGGGACGCACTAAAACACTAATTTTAGTTCACTTTATTTTATTATAAAACAGAATCACAAATAAACTTAAGAACAATCTATATCGAACACCAATTACACCGTTATATCACTCGGCACTTCGCAACTTATCGCGCTTGACTTATTTCCAAAAAAAACCGTCCGTTCTACTCTGATCATCGCATTAAATACTCATATCCCCTCCACGAGTCAGACGTGGCGAATATTATAACTCTCGAACATTTAATTTATCATTTACATTTCTGTTTTTAGAGCTTCCTCGAAGCATGGGAACAATTTAAGCGCCGTGGCGCCTAATAAAAATGTGTGTTGATTTTTCGAAATATCGAGACGTAATTATTTGTACAAACCACCTCGTGGATTTTATTTTTCAGTTCGTTGAATTTAATTCACTATCTGGACTTTTCTGTTTTATTGAATGACCATGGGAATTTTTCGAGTTAGTTCGATGACCTGTCGACGTGCTATTGTAGATAGGCGTCACATTATTGTAACATACAATCTTTTAGCGGATTCAGTGTATTCAAACTTAATTGGGACGACCCTTAGGATATGGAAGTTTGTATGTTTCATGAAATCAAAAATATGTGACGTGCACATTTCCAGCTACTTACTGTGCCTAGAAAACAATGGATCACCGAACTACTTCATCGTGCATTAGCGTCTGTGAAGATGCGACTGCGACAGGCAGCATCTACATTCCGTAATATTTAATGATTACATACTGCAGTCTTATTCTTACTCTGCTGCAGAGGAAAGGGAGAGAGCGGGGGGCACTTATAATTGTTATTTTATTCATAGAAACAACAGTCCCGGTGGAGCCACATAGAGGAGCAAATATTTTCAGATGTGGGTTGTAGGTAGGTACTTCAGACAACTTGCGTGACGTAATTGAAGTACCTTCGCTACGAAATGAACGTGTGAATGTTAACAATTTGCGTTGTTATTAAGAGGAATCAATAAATGGAATTTGGACCTCACTACCTTATTTAATAGAAAGAACATTTTAAGACAGCTTATAAAGGAAAATAAATAATGGTGAATAAATTATTAGTCAGCTAAAAGTTAGTAGATGGAATGAAATGAATGCAATGTGAAAATTAAAAGAAAAATTGTTTATCGTAGAGCAATTATTATTGGAAACATCTTCTTAGTTAAGCCAATAGTAGCTTACTTTAAGGTGGGTGGCAGCCAGAATATCAATACGAGTGGTAAGCGTATGCTTATAATTCCGAGATTCAGATTTTCATTGGCAAAAAATGCCTTCCTGCATGGGTAACTGTAATTGTTTTATAAAAAGTTTTCTAAAGGAAATACTTATTAGAAACAGTAATAGAAATCACTTTTTAAATTTTGGAAAAAAAAATGTTTAAAAGCCCAGCTCTTAAGAAGCTTATATTCCGTCAAGGTTATATTTAAATGATAACGTCGCGTGGACATTATTCTAATAGTTTTAAGTATTTTGTATTGAAAAAATATAATAAAAAATACCGGTTGTTCTCATTCTAGTGTTTCAAAACCGTAAATTAAATTTTTGATTTTTTTAACAGTTTCAACCATCTGTAAATGAATTTTGATCTTAAATAGCTTGTGAAAAATTGAAATTTTAGGAATGATCGATTTTATCAATTTCGATAACTAACTTTAACGTACAAACGTTTTAAAGCTTTTTCAGTAACTACATTAAAAATTTTAAAAGTCCATCTCACCCGTTTCATCCCCGAAAACGGTGACCTTGTCTTTATGCAAATAATGCGAATGAAACAGGTATCAGACATAAAGTTCAGGCCACATCAGCCGGGAGACCACGTAAGCCGTGACGCGGGACTTATCCAGCAATCGCACCGCAAATCCCGTACCATTAAGTTTCGGTAAGAAAACGATCCGCGGACCATTACCATGTTAATAACGAAGGGGAGAGGTGATTAATCAACTTGACGTTTTGTACGCCGCCCGCAAATCTGCTTCTGAGAGTACCACAATTTATACATAGCCGCCGGCGAGCATTCGGAACTACGAATATATCCCGATTCGATTATACGGATTACGGATTTGTAATTCCAAATGTTAAATGCTCCGTGCTGAGATTGTTGTCTACTTATCCGATTCTAGGATATAAGATAGAGTAGGTATATTAAAATCGGTAAACGAGTCCCTTTTAGCGCGAGCGTGTAACTTAACGCTCTATTAAATCTTAGAAAAAAAAGTAAAAGCTTAAAAAGTAAAAAGTAAAAATAAAAGCTCTAGTAAAAAAAAAATCGGTTGTCTGTAAAGTCAGTTTACTGACGATATTTGAACGTGACAACATCATAAGAAAATACTGATGGAACGGTTGCATTTTTCAAAAGAAACTTTTAATTTTATTTGTTTGATAGATATTTTGTATGGATATAAAGAAGGAGGTAAATTAAAATCACAATTGAATTGATTAAGTTACATTTATTTGTACGCATAAATACAATTGTCAATTTTTTTTTACAATGTACATAGTTTTTACAAGTATGAATGTGCGTTGAGCAATTGTTTTACATGGAACGCCTCAGAGCGAGGTAACGCCGCATGCGTCATGTTTTTTTGCGTGCAGCCGGCTCAATCGAATTTTGTCACGGCAAAAAAATTTCGTGATAAGCAAATAACGTGTCGTTTAGACAAATATGAATAATGAGCCAATGGCTAAACATATTATATCAAATAAAAATATTGAAACGTTTACAATTTTTTAAAGACATATAATTATACAAACATTTGTCATGTTTAATGGGTCTTTGAAGGCTGTGTGGTCGTGGTTTTAATCGGGGCGTGAACCATTGAGTTTTTCTGACTTAAGTACATAACTATCACAGACTCCGTGCCTCGGAGAGCACGTTAAACAGTCGGTCCCGATAGTTATCAATAGAAGGTAGTCGTTACAATACGCCAACCCTCATTGGAGCAGCATGGTGGATTTAAGCTCCAAACCCCGTCACCCTGGGGGAAGGCCTAAGCCCCTGAAGTGGGGTATAATGGGCTGATGGAATGGAATGTGTTTGTGAAGATAGTCATAAATTATTTTGTTTTATACTCCCACAATTCTCGTGGCTAAAGTTTTTGATTGCGATTTTTCGATTTCAAATTCGATTCAGCATTGCAAAACTTTAAATCGATGTTTTAAATAATCCGTAAAGATACTACAATTTATAAGACTATGACGTCATTGAAATGTGAAATTATATCTTGACTTTTGTAGCTCTGTCACATGTGAACATATGGACACTTACAGAAAAAGTTGTATTTCGTTTTTTTCTGTTTAGATGGTTTTTCCAGATAATGGATGTTGGATAGTTCTTCTAAATATTATATCTAGAAATTTTGACTAAATGTCTTCAGTTCCTTAATCATGACAAATGAATTAAGAAAGGTTTTATAGTATTAAAATAATTTAGATTAATGTATTTAATTAAAACAATTTCACACATAATTACCTGTCAAAAGTATCAGGCATGTGCAGGCTCCGTCACACAGGGGGCACTGGACCACCATAAATGCGCCCTAATCTGGCGGCCGCGGTCAAAAGCTGATATTTCTCCTTTTAATCCCCGTCAGATTATTTAAATTCCCACCTGCCCGACTGAGTTTAAACATTTGCCCCGGCCGCTTTTTATTTAACAAAAGTAAATATAACAAATATTTTTATATTTGTTTTGCAGAGGACCGGATCCTTTAATTTGGGGCGCGCAGCGGCGTGACGTTTCGCTGAATGTCGGTCGGTTTTGGGCAGCTTTGAATAATTTTTTTCAAATCCCCGGTTCAGCTATAGAGCATACTTGTAACGGTTAAGTTGGCATGTACAGAAAAAAAAAATCTGGCATCAAGAAAATAAAGTCTTCAATATACACAAATACAGCATATCCTTGGACCAATGACATTTGCATTGATATAAGAATTCTTTTTTTATATGTACATAGAAGTTTTGTATATATTGAAGACTATATTTTCTTGATACCAGAATTTTTTTTTTCTGTGTAGCTAACTATAATATCCACTGCAGGATATAGGCCTCTCCCAAGGCTCGCCACCACACACGGTCCTCCGCTTTTCGCATTCAACTACCCCCGGTTTGGTGCTTCAGGTCATCTGTCCACCTGGCTGGAGGGCGTCCAACGCTTCGTTTTCCGATACGTGGCCTCTATTCAAGAACTCGTCTACCCCATCGGTTATCAGTTCTACGGCAAATGTGACCGGCTCATTGCCACTTTAGCTTGCTGATCGCTTCGGCTATGTTGACAACTTTAGTTCTTTGACGGATTTCATTGTTTCTGATTTTATCCATCAAAGAAACACCGAGCATAGCCCGCTCCATAGCACGCTGAGCGACTTTAAATTTTGTGGATCAGTCCTGCCGTGAGAGTCCATGTTTCGGCACCGTACGTCATTGTAGGTAGGACGCATTAATTGAAGACCTTGATCTTCAGACATTGTGGTAGTGGCGACGAGAACAGATGACGAAGCTTCCCGGGCCGGGCTGATGATGATGATGAACTATAATTTATGGCTTCAATTAACTGAAGATTCCTTGTCACTTGGTGAATATATAGAAGTTTAATGCAAATGTCAGTTACTTTTTGATTACCAATCCACACTGTGAAAAAGAAACTCAAAAAGCTACACGTTTGAAAAATACGTGCAGTGAACGTGGCGAAAGTAGGGAAAAAATTTGACTGCATTTTAAAGAAAACTATCCGATTGAACTTCATTTATTTACCGATTCAAATAACAATCAATAGCTAAAAGTTGAGTTTCTTTTGACAGATTATGAGGTATTTAACGCCGCGGGTGGATTTATTAAGAAAAGTGTAAGGAACAAAGCCCAGTAGTAGTTATTCGTTTAAAAATGAAAAGACTGTGGAAATCAGTAACAAAAACAAAGTTACACCAAAATTACTTTTAATTTTGGTTTTGTGATTTTCTATGCGACGGCGTTTGATGAGTACTGAAAAAATTTAGTGAATTACGATGGGTAGATCAAACACGCTTGCGCAGCGAAATAATCTGAAAATGAATTAGTTGCTATTCTTGACTATAGCTGGTGCTAACTAATTATTATTCTTTACAACAGATGGCACTGTTATTAAAGTTGTCTTGAACAAACCTTGATTGAGGAGTGTCTTTTTAAGAGGACTTATTTCAAATTTTGGTAAAAAATGTTTTTTTCACGATTCAAAGTTTAAATGGTAATAACCAAAATTGGTTCCAGCAATAAGTACGTATGAACGATTTTGAACGTTAAATTAAAAGTACCAACAACAGGAACGTGTAGCCTACGCAAGCGAAGCTGCGGGCGGTCGCTAGTCTTCAATAAGAGCGATCTGTTCTGAGCATAATATGGCTGTCCGATGCCGCTTCATATTGTTAATTTTTTTCCTGGTAAATAAATTCTATCTCGCAAAGAGACTCCAAAAGTCCAAGCATAGCTTTTGTTTTCGATCACAAAAACACCAACCGAAATGAGATGTAGTAAATATTCATTCTATTCTATTTTATTGAGTGAATCTAAGCTCGTTGACGAAGCCAATTTTAAAAGATTACGTCTCGCTTTCTTATTTCAGCACTGTCCTGAATTTTACTAAATAACAGGGTTTATGTTCTGAGTGCGTTCTCAGTATGTGTATTATTTTACATTTTTAAAAGTTTATAAGGCGATCTCGGTCTGAAAACAGTCTGAAGTGTCGTGATAGCCCAAAGCACAACGAACATGTCTCAAATTCATAAGGCCATGGGGTCATGGTTCGAATCCGAGCGTGTACCAATGAGCTTTTTCTAACTTAAGTACATTAACTATCACTGACTCCGTGCCTCGGAGAGCACGTTAAGCAGTCGGTCCCGGGCGCTGTCATGTATTGAGATGGCGGTCGTTACAATCTCCAATCCGCAATGGAGCAGCGTGGTGGATTTAAACTCCAAGCCCCCCTCACCCTGGGGGAGGCCTAAGCCCCTGCAGTGGCGTAAAAATGGGCTGATGAAGATGAAAATGAAGAGGTCTGAAGACGAAGCGGTAATGTGTATCTACATAAATTATATTATTAAGCGCGGTCAATATAGAGCCGACGTTGAACACAGAACAACGTCAAATCGTTTGGGAGTTGGAATGTAGCAATTGTACCCGCGACTGACGCTCCTTTATTTGCTTATTCCACTTTAAATTCTTTCTCCCTTAATGCTTTATGTGCACTTTTTACTAACACCACAATGTGAGACTGAGAGTACAGTATGTGTTTATGTATTTATTGCATTGAAAAATATCACTCTTATTTATTTATGCTACTTCACAAATGACGAATTTTCAAAATGTCTAAAATAGATAAGCAGAACGATGATTTAACTTTGTATTTAATTTCCATTAATTTAGAACTGAGCAATGTTTAGGAATCCACCCTTGGATAGTAGCTATTATTTTTCTTATTTCCGCTTTTCATTCATGAAAAAGGATAGCTGACGTCGGTGTCACAAATCACAAAAAATCGCAGAAAAGCACCTTCGTAGTCCGTATTCTTCTGCATACATGTTGCATGACATATACGCATAAAAGAACGAATTGACTAGAAGTTCTCTGCACTTACCGTCTAACCACTCCTACTCTAGCTAGCTGGTGTACCGGTTTGGCGAGATGGCGAGTTTTAGTCAGCGAGGACGTGCCGGCTTTCACCCCCACGAAATTGCTTTTGATAGTTTCGATGCTGTGAAGTGACATCTCTGACTCTATTAAAATCAAACTCTGCTTTCAAATTTATTTACTCTATGCATATACGCCAATTCCATTTGTTCATCTCAGGCGCCGAATGTGTTATGCATAATCCCCTCCCTCCTTAAATCACCAAAAAATGGTCTTAGGGCGCCTGTAACCAAAGGCGACCCGCGATCTTTTCCAGGTAATCAGTCCACCTATTGGAGGCCCGCTTTGCGCTACAACAACCTCCGGTTCATGGTCTCTCCTGGAATTTTTTTTTATTAGCTTTTTATAAATTTTATTACATGTAGAAATGACGTCACAAAATGTTTCACGTTTTCTTTTTATGTCTCTATTACTACTACAAAAAAAATATTGAAGTTTTCTAGAGAAAACTTCAATATTTTTTTTTGCTGAATACCCATTCGAATGAGAAAATGCCACATTTAAAAATAATAATAATACATGGGACTTCCCACACAGCGCCATCTAGTCCCAAAGTAAGCAAGTATTATGCTTGTGTTATGGGTTACTAGACAACTGATATACATACTTCAATATACTTTATAATATATGTATACATATATATATACTTATTTTTACAAAGACACCACATACATATAACAACCAAGACCCGGTACCAGTATCAATAATCATCACATAAATACTGACCCGACCTGGGATTCGACCCCGGGACCTCCATAGAATTCGCACACGAAAATCGGTTTTTTACTTCTACAGGATTGCAGATTGTAGGATTTGATTATTTGGTAACTTTTGTAAAATAATACGTCATTGGAATTTCTTTTGACTCGAAGCACCCGAATGTATTAGATAAACTCGACCGCATTGTAAAGAATACAGTGTATTTGATGGTTATGATTCATCACTCCATACGTTATGCAACGGATGTCGTACTGCATTCTAGCTCTTACACTGTGCATACACTCGCGTGTACGTTTCATAATAGCGTTCACAACTTTTTTAAATTAACGTCCCGTGGATACGGAAACGCGACTCTCGGCGTTTGTTCCGCTTTTAAAAAACGAAGTATTAAATAGCGACTCGACCCGCTTCGAGGACGCTCATTGTTTTGAACGTGAATCGGTTACATACGCCGAGAGCACGGCGTATGCAATTGCATATTTGGAATCAGTGTATCGTTTATAACTACTTGTGTGAATTCCAGTAGATCGTTATCGTTTGAAATCAGGTAGAAAACATCATATTGTGAATAGTTTATGTTGAATGCAGTAAACAAGTGTAGGCAAATGCGTCAGTAATGCATGTGTTGTTACGTTACGTTATCCATTATGGATACGGAAATTTTGACGTTCTGGAATATCAATGCGTAGGCATAAAAATACAATTACAGCGAGTTGTGTCATCTATACGCAAAAAAAAAGTTATGATGATATAATGTATTTTTCATCGGGTAACCTTAAATTCAAGTAAGAACCTGATGCTCATTAAACAATGGCTGTCAACCATAATTACTTCTTTTTTCGTTCTTGTTTCGTTTTTGTTCAATCGTAGGGATGTGTCTCGTTGATAGTATTGCCGCGTCACATAAGTATGTCTCTATCATTAAGTTAGTAGCATTTTGTTGCATCAACTCTAACTGACGAAAATGGAGTTCAAAAAGTATCATAATCTTGACTTTAAAACACCTTTGGTCACACAACCGTCCAATAAAATGTTAAATTATTGTTAACTTCTCGTCTGCGACTTCGTCCGCGTTAACTACACGTTTGTATCGGAACCTTTAAAAAGACATTCTAGGAGATTGAGAAACTTTCTACAAAAATTTGAAACTCACTAGAAAAAACTGGAGTTTCACACCCACTACCATTTACGCACATTTACCGCCATCAAACCCTCTTCTAATAGATGGAACACCAAAGTCTATTTACTACCATGATTACGTATGGAAGGTAAAAAAAGTACTCAATCTCCATTTTCATTACATATAAGCAGTCCAGTTCAAAATCCCTAACAAACATGAGAGTCCGTTGGTATATTAGCTTCGTGTTTGAATGAACAGTAAAACATGGTTTTCAGTTAAATATTGTAAAGCACTGGCAGATATACAAAAAAAGCGCAGCAAACTGACAGGAAGGCAACGATGAAAGAAAAAGAATTCGGAACAAAATTCGAAGAAACAGTGCTTCCCATCGAAACGCGTTACAAAAGTTAAAGTTATAATCATTTCTGTTGTTAAATTAAGCTCCCAGGTGCCCCATAGTGGCCCCTGCAATATATAGCTTTCTAAGTACTTAACAAGTTTTAGTTTTCATAGGAAATTATCTTAACTACCAATTTACTCTTTTGTTATGGACCTAGTCGTGCGGCACAATCACAAATACGCTAAAAAGAAAATTAACGGAATAAATAAACAAAATGTCAGATTTCGCGACAATCTAGATTGACATTATAATGTTTACTCTTTATTGTTTTATTTATATTTAAACTAAAGGTTAGCTAATCTTTCCAAATTATATAATATATCAAATATAATCCCGATTTTTATAGCTCAGTTTATTGCGATTTCCTATGCGTAACATAATAACAATTTTCCATTTTCAATACGAAACTTCGGAAATCCAAAGTTATCGAAAACGATTAGTTACAACGCATTCCCGTTTGTACTCCTAACATTGGAGCTTTTCAACGATAAATCAGTTAACCTCGGTAGAAATGGAAACGACCGATTGCGAACGACACCCGCTCAAAGTGTGCGACAAGGCGGCCGATAAATCACCCGACAACTTCAAATAGAAATGTCATATTATTTCCACAAAAGATTTAACTCGAAAATAAATTATGCTTCCCCCTTTCCTCGCTATTGTTCGGCGACGTGTGGAAGCCGAGCCGCTCGCTGGATATTTAAAAAACCATTAAGTGCACGCTTTTGTGTCGGAATACTGTAATGTTGAACGGTTTACACAAACATTAAATTAAATTATCAATCAGCCGTTTTTGATGAAGTCCAATCAAACAATATTTAATATTACGTTTGATTGTATTCTGCAATGTCTAGGATACCACAAAATAGTAGACTTACTACAAATCATCCTCTAAATTAAAAAATCGAAGTTATTTGTGTCTAATCACATAAGAAGTTTCAATTTTCATATATATACGTTGTCGTAAAATCAGTAAAATTAATTCTAATAAAATTATTGGAATAGAAAAATTATGGTCATGGGAAAATCGTAACTTATTGTGGTGATTCAAAATTTACTGATCGATTTTAATTATATTGAAATTCTATTAAACTTTAATTACTGTACAATTTTAAGCTCAGTAAAAATAAAAGTTTTCGTGTTTTTTTAAATATATATAAAAAAAATACCACATAGGCTGTAACCTCTACAACCGTCTAACCTATACAACTCTATCCGATTTGTATTTGTCTAAGCTCTAAGTATTCGTATGTAACAAAAACGTTAGATTGTATATTAATATCATACCGACATAACTAAGTAAAATTTTAACTTCACTATTCTTACTACTCCGGTGCGAGTGGTACTGTATAGTGGATCCTAGTAGCATTGAGTGACAAAAAATACCATGTAAGAGTTTCACATTCAGTCGTCATTTGGCCCAGCACCATGCCACATATGTATATCGTGAAAAGAAACTTGCCCGGTCACGATAACAATAAAAAATCTATCATCATCATCATCAGCCCGTGTCTCTCTACTGCAGGATATAGGCCTCTCCCAAGGCTCGCCACCACACACGATCCTCAGCCTTCCGCATCCAATTACCACCGGTATGGTTCTTCAGGTCATCAGTCCACCTGGCCGGGGGGCCACCACAAATGCAAAGCGAACGACGATGGTCTGTCTGCGTCGTCTGCCATCAGCTAATAGGGAACGACGGTGCACGCACAGAAAACACTATAGGTTATTCGTAGTTTTTAATCACAACAAAACACGCTTCAAACCTAAACAAATTTAATTCTATAAATGTTCAATTTCACCGAGAAAACTAAAATAGTTTTTATTATTTTCAAATTGTCGGCAAACAATGTTTTAGATAGCAACTATCAGATTTTTCATGGATTTTCAGCGTACGAACTAAATAACTAAACAAGTTATCATAGATTCAGCCTCAGCAAAACGTCTATCTACATCTACGTATATCTTTGGCTATATATCATATTATCAGAAATTGATCCTGGTAATGTTATACCCTACGTATATTTTATTTATTGCCTTTGTTTCGGTACGTGTTAAGTGACAAAGCTCGCAAAGGCCACATAAATTCAGCGCGTGCCGGTTTCCGCCGCGCTAAATGTTTGATTTGCGCCCGTAAATCGAGATGAGCCGCCGTCACTGATACGGACATCTGAGGCCCCCTGAAACGGCTGAAAATATTATTTATGGTGCGTTAATTTTACGTGTCATATAAGGTTCTAGAAAACCATTTACTAGTTGGTCATCCACAGATTCGTTCGTACTCTATATCCGGTTATTTAACCTACTTTAAGTTTTTCTTCTAACACCTACCGTATAAATAAATGTTGCCATCATGGTGGTGAATTAAATACATTTTTGAAATATTAGAACTGAGAACAAGATAGTCTCACAAAACTAAAATAAGGAAGTGAATTACAGTGACTTTTCAGGACATACTTAACATGGTTCACAGTTCTATACCTCATAAGTATAATTTAGGACATATTAAACTATAATTAGAGGCACATCCTCGATATCGATTACAATCACTTCTCCATCACAAGTTTCATTCCGGTGAATAAAGGATTGTTCTAAATGACGCTAGAACGTCTGAACCATCCAATATACGGGGTTTTCTGTAATGTATAGAATAAATTCCATACAAATTCAGACTAAATAACGAACTTTTGGGAAAAACGCTCGAACCGGTCAAATTTAACGACCGTTTTACCGATTGTTTAGTTGCCTTGCTTAATTTTGGTTGATTTTATTTTCTTTGAATTCATGTATATACTTTTATTATGAAAAATATTTTTTATTAGCCTAAAACTCTTTGAAGTCCTAATTAAGTAATAATAACTTTGTAATTTTGTGAAAAAAATGTTCAAACTAATGGAAGGAGAAATAATGGAATTCTCAACATTAGTATAACCAAAAAGACGTAGTCGAATTGATCGATTCAACTCATCCTGATCGACTACCCAGACTACCCAGTAAGCAAAGTACGGTAAGCAAAATACAGTCTAAATACATACCGTGAATTTAGATATAGTCGTGATCAGAACCACCAGAAAACAATCAGCTTAATGTTTTGTTAGTAATGTAAGAATATCACCAGTCAGCACTTAAACTATAGCTTCCAATTTAAATATGACAGTTTCTACAGTCCTTCCTGCGTGTAATAAGTTGTTGACCATTTTTTGACGACCGCTTAGCCTAGTGGGTAGCGACCCTGCCTACGAAGCTAGAGGTCCCGGGTTCGAATCCCAGGTCGGGTCAGTATTAATATGATGAATATTGATACTGGTACCGGGTCTTGGTTGTTATATATAAAAAAATAAATTATATATGTATATATTATAAAGAATATTTACGTATGTATATCAGTTGTCTAGTAACCCATAACACAAGCATAATACTTGCTTACTTTGGGACTAGATGGCGCTGTGTGGGAAGTCCCATGTATTATTGTATTATTATTTTATGCGTTTGTAATATGCACCCATAATAATTATAAATATATTAAATTGCACTTACATTTACTAAAAAAAAAAAACGGAAAAAACTTGGATAACTAAATTTTTTTGCTCAACGTATATTAATACGTATTGTAGAATTAATGTCGCATGCTGCAGCAATATGTGTCAATAAAGCTTGAATGATTTTCATACAGACAGATGGATATTAAATTTTATGTTTAATTAAGAATTATAATATTGCAACACAGAAGTTCATAAAAGTTGAGTACGTTAAACGCTACGTATCGTTTTGTTAATTAGACGATTCAAACGGAAACGGAATTCAAACGGAAACGTGTAATAAATTGCAATCAATACTTTGCATGCGACTGCAATTTGCTATAGATTGTATACTACACTATAAACAATACAATTACACAAAGACTAGAAAATACAAAGATTAATAATACCTGGGACATCCCACACCGCGCTATCTAATTGCAAACCAAGCAAAGTTTGTATTGTTGGTACCAGACAACTGATATACATACTTAAATATTTTTTTAAATATACTCATATAGCATTGGTTACGACTGAAAATCAGCTGTGCAGTGTACAACTGGGCACTGGACGTGAGCTGAGTCGTGGCCATTTTGGCATTGTCCTTATTTATTGTGTTTTAGTTATTCTATTTATGATTTGTATGTTAGCATGTCAAATAAAATATTTCTTTTTTTCTATATATAGATAATTTTTTTACACCCTAACACGGAACATTAATTTTTGTCACGGGCGGGAATCGAACCCGCGACCCTTGGCTCCGCATTAACTATGAAGCACAAAAAATATTAACCGTGAAGATTAGTAAAGATAAATATAGGAAAATACTATAATTAGGAAACACAAAGATCAGTGAACACTAAATGAATGTATCTTTATTTTTTTTTAGTTCATGACTATAATTATAGAGACATGACAGTTTTTAAGCGGCGGCGGCGCCTTCTGAAAGTAACATGAAATAAATCACCCGCGGAGGAAAGAGTATTGTTTCAGCTGTATAATACGAGACACTGCGTGTGACAAAACTCCATAAAACAGTCATATTTGAGAGTCAAATTTGACTATTGTTCGACTTCACAGAACTTATTTTTTATTTAAAACCCCCCTTCCCCAATCGTGTTCTGGTAAAACTGGTCTGGTTAGCGTGGCGTAGCTTATCTTTCTTCTAATGACCCAAAAACTTGTAAGGTGTCCTGCAATAATTACAATAAGTATTACATAAGTCCAATTGCAATTTTTTGTTTTTTCCTCTCTATACACAGATTTAATGAAGATTTGTATAATATACAGAATGAGGTTTTAATGACCAGCCAAATTTTAATATAATTAAATATAACCTTTGATAAAAATCCGTTGGCCGTCTCGTTCCTATTTAGTATCGTTCAATAGGAAAATATTCAGTTAAGACTATGTAAACCTTTCCCAAACCTACCAATATACTAGTCATCATTCACGATTGCGGCAGTACACGTGCACACGCCGCGTCCACATGCCCCATGCCCCGTCCTTTCGTATGTAAGTTAAACGTAGCCAAATATTGTTAAAAAATAAAAAGGATATAATTATTGATTATGAATATTTGACCTATATTTTTATTTATGTATTGAGGTCTATTGGTGATACCTAACATCTAGAATTTTTTTTGGCTGGTTATTAAAATCTCATCCTGTATAACATATAGGCTTGTAAGCTTGTCGCAATAAACAGGATTCCTATTCGTATTTCGGACTTCTTATAGTCACGTCTGAATTTACATCGATTCCGGGAACTATAAGTTTATTTGTAACTAGTGTTTTAAGAAAAAATAATTTTGTTAAAACTGTTTATTTTTCTAACTTAAATTACTCCATAGTGCTCCTCGCGAATACGACGTTAGTATCTTCCTTCACTTCACTTCATCAGCCCATTTTTACCCCACTGCAGGGGCTTAGGCCTCCCCCGGGTGGAGGGGGGCTTGGAGCTCAAATACATTACGCTGCTCTGCTGCGGGTTGGGGATTGTTACGACCGCCATCTATTGATAGCGTCCGGGACCGACTGCTTAACGTGCTCTCCGAGGCACGAAGTCAGTGATAACCCAAAGCGCAACGAACCTGTCTCAAATTTATAAGGCCATAGGGCCATGGTTCGAATCCGGGCGTATACCAATGAGTTTTTCGGACTTAAGTACATAACTATCACTATCACAGTATCTTCCTAGTTATAACTAAATATGGTTAATAATCTAATATAAATATTTTCGTTTTAAAAAAAAACCATTCGTTGCCAAATACATATTTTTCTGTGCTACACTTCCAATTAAATAACACCTCCTTGGCAATATTGAATACTGCTCAACCATTTTGAGCATCTGACACGACTTCTATTCTGATGTCGGTTATGATTTTTGTGCCCCCCCTTCCACTTTTGTTTTGTTATTTATAGCCCCGCTGATATCGATACAGCCCGCGACTGTATCATGAAATATTAAATGCGTTACAAGTGGCTCTTTGCCAGCCCATAGTCTAGTTTGAGGGTTTTGAGACTGTGTACTGTAGATTTGCACTCTAAAGAGTGAGTTAACATATTATTGATACACCATATTGTAGCCTACATTTATTAAAATTCCCTTAATCTGTGCTGTCTACGTTGTCTTTTTGATTTTTTTTTTCTTTTGTGAAAAGAACATATTCAGGTATTTTACTCAATGCTGTAAATTATTCGAATTGCGAATTATTCCATTAAAAAAATTCTTTGCAAACAAATTAAGCCTAATGACATAGTTTCCGGCGCTCCCAAAAAAAAATTTCAAACCTATGTTCACTTTAAAGTGACCTGTATTCTAAAATAAAAGTCTTATAATTTGACATAATTCAATAACATGTCCAATAACTAACTATACTAACATTTAGGTTGTAAAGTAGGTGTTTTACTAACAAATGAGTCTTTGTTATTTCATATGAAATAATAAGTAAAAATAAATAACGTATTTGAAACAGTTTATTTTTTTATTCTTCTACGTACTTTAAATTAAGATGCTTGTCGATAACCTTACAGTTATGTAACTTCTTCGTTTTAATTCTACTAATTTATTTAAATTTAATTTAAAAAAAAAACTTTTAATTGTCCTTATTCACTAAAATTTTAGCGCCATTTCTATATTTCACACTCTCACAATTCTCTATGTGCTGTCTTTGTTTAAATTTGAGTTTATTTTGAAGTCCAGCTCACCTTAAGAATATTTCCTATTGGAATATCCATATATTTCTATCGCTAAACTACAAAAGTCGTAGCTCGTAGCGTTGATATCGCTGCGGTCTGACACAAACTTTATTCGCTCACTTTTATCGCTCGCTGAATACGCGTTAGCCAAAATGATTTATAGGATTTATCATAAATAACTTATTCCGATTCTATTCCCCTAACTGTATCATTTCTAACGCCTTACGAGAGTTTTGAATCGTGTTAAGTTTTTATCGTAGTTTCAAAGTAGTAGCGAGCCTGCTTCTTGTTTAGAAAGCCGTGGTTCGAATCCCAAGGCATGTACCAATAATTTTTTTGCAACTTATTTACATAACTATCATTGAGCACGCTAAGCCGGCGATCCATGTTGCCGTCAACTTATGGCAGTCGTTACAATCCACCAACCCGCATTGGAGCAGCGTGGTGAATTAAGCTCCAAGCTTCCTCATGCCAAGGGGAGACCAAAGTCCCTGCAGTGGGGTATTAAATGGGCTGATAATATGGTAAGTTTTTATCTTCACGCAGACGTTTCGAGATGTTTACCAAGAAGTAGTGAACATATAGATAGTTACAATTGATTGGATTTTAATATCACTCATTAAGAAGTCATTATATTATTAAGGAAATATTTAGTTAGTGTGCATACTCATTTTGAACCGTGGATCTGACGTGCAATCGAGTTTCAGGTATGAAGGGGGTGTACAGGTGGTTGTGCCGAACAATCATAATGAACCCTCTGCTAATTTCGTTAGGTATTCTGACAGCTTGTTAACAATTACCGACGGGTGCGCTCGCGGGTGCAGTTACGATATATCAAACCTGTATTTTCTACTAGGTCTCTAAATCGCGGGTGCGGTGGACCTCGCGTCTGCTGGACAGTGCGTGCGATGAGCTCACGATTAATAATAATAATAATAATAACGTATACATGACAACAACGTCTAGGCCCCAAACTAAGTATTAGATTGTGTTTTGGGAACCAAGCGAAGACACCACATACATATAACAACCATGACCCGGTACCAGTATCGATATTCATCATATAAATATTGACCCGACCTGGGATTCGAACCCGGGACCTCCAGCTTCGCAGGCAGGGTCGCTACCCACTAGGCTAAGCGGTCGTCGATTAATATCAAACCTATTTCGCCTCTTGTGTGTGTTACACCGAATTAGCGACGCAACACGCGGTTCGAGGCTAATTTTGTATATTTTTATTAAACTCTGCCTAGTCGACTACATTGCCAGGTTTTCGCAAAACGCCAGCAATCTAGTGTAAAGAAATACCCAAAGCGAGAAACACACCCTCCGATACCACGCGAGTTTGCCTTGAACACACCCTAAGAGCTCTGATCTATACTAATATTATAAAGCTGAAGAGTTTGTTTGTTTGTTTGTTTGTTTGTTTGTTTGTTTGAACGCGTAAATCTCAAGAACTACTGGTTCGAATTGAAAAATTCTTTTTGTGTTGGATAGTTTATTTATTGAGGAAGGCTATAGGCTATATGTATAAAATAATACTATCTGTCTGTCTGTCTATTCGAGCAAATCTCCAAAACGGCTACACTGATTTTGATGAAACTTCACAAATATGGAAAAAAGTGGTCAAAAATGACATACACTACTTTTTGTATGTCTGTATGTACGTCCATCTGTCTATTCGAGCTAATCTCTAAAACGGCTTAACCGATTTTAATGAAATTTCACGGGTATGAAAAGGAGGTGTTTAAAAGTGACATACGCTACTTTTTGTTCGTCTGTCTGCCTGTACGTCTATGTGTCTATTCGAACTAATCTCCAAAACGGCTGAACAGATTTTAATGAAACTTTGCAGACGTGAAAGAAGGTTGTCAAGAGTGACATCAGCTACTTTTTGTGGCTGTCTGTCGTTTGTTCTCACTGATCTATCAGCGTAGATAAAGCCGAAACTACTAAGTCTAGGAAGCCGAAATTTGAAACAGTGGTTTATTTTATAAAGTGAGTATTAATTTTTAAGAAAGGAATATTTGGAAATTTCAAATTTAAGGAGGGAGGGATGGAGGGGCTTTGTATGAGAGTCTTTGTTCTTTAAAGTTAGAAACATAAAAATTTTAACATAAATAAATAATGACGTGTTTCAGGGTTTTTGGATTTCCACATTTTAAGGGTGGGAAACGGGAGGTGAAAAGTATGGGAGTATTGGTTTTCTTAAAGGAGATGGGAGAGTGAAGATTGAAAGTTTGAATGGGTGTACCCAATATTAGTTTCAGCAAAAAGTACGTATAAACTTTTTCGAATGTTAATACTACCTAAAACAGGAATCTGTAGTCTACGCAAGCGAAGCTGCGGGCGGTCGCTAGTATATTTATATAGAGAAATGTTTTCATAACAATTTTTTTTAGTGTTCAAAAGCTCATCAGATGGCGTCACGTGTCGTGTCCGACCTGACGTTGGATTTTGTACGGCAATTAAAGGCAACTGCCCACCGTTGATTTAAAAAAAAATACGGGAAACCAGCCGCGGTGGAACACAAAACAATAACGTTAAATGCTTATGCAAATTGAATTGTCCGAACACGACCGACCGGCCAACTTCCGTACGATCATTGCCGATAGCGCACGATTTGTGCCCTCAATTTTTACGTATACATCTATTAATAAACCCAGAACAATGCTTAAGTGTTCGTAAATCTTAAGTTAGAGTACTTTTGTGAGAATTTCATATATTTTTTATTTTATTTTATCACGAAGTAAATAGTAACGAAATTGTCAAAAATGCAGGGGACTTAGATTTGATACGACATTCCGATGGTGAAATATAATTCTTCAGGTACGCGGCTCATTGAGTTTGTTTCAGGTGGAATATACTAGAAAAAGTTTTTCACAGTAAATATTATATCACCTTACACTCGCAAATGTCTTTTACACGAAACACACTAATATTTTCGAATAACAAAGTTCGTATTAGTGTTACGTTATTCGCCGACGAATTTTGTTTGTTATACAAGAGATATTTTTAGTCACTTTCCAGATTTTTTCTTCCACTTGCACTTCCACCAGTCCATTATGCCCCACTGCAAGGGCTTAGGCATCCGCACAGGGTGAGGGGGCTCGGAGCTTAATCCACCACGCTGCTCCAGTGTGGGTTGGTGGATTTTAACATCGGTAAAACGGGCTTAACGGGCTCTCCGGGCTGCCTAGAATTTTTCTAGGCATTACATATTTATTATTAGGTATAGGTAGGTATTTAACAATTATGGATATAGTGTGGTTACTGGGAGTCAATCATAAATACTACGGACGAGAACGGGAAATACCTTACCTGCGGCCGCGGACCGACGGAGCTGTCAGTCGCCTACAGTTTACAATCAAACTTTATAGTCGCAGTAACCAGTTTTAGGTGTAGCTGGACACAGTGGAGCGACGGGTATATGACTGTACCTGCATAAGCACGCTTATAGCGTTGTATTCAGATCCGCCATAAAGTTTGAGGCGAACTATGCGCATCTTCGAGGTAATGCGATTCACTGATCAAAAGGGATGAGTGTACAAAGGTGTTATCTATAAAACAAAATAAATCGACTTTTTACATGCAATTAGATTTTAAATGATCATAAATCGACTGCGCAAATTTTGATTCGTATCAAAAATGAAGATCTATAGCAAAGGTATTAACTGACAAACATGTATACATTTCAGGCTTGCAAATGTGGTACAAGCAATATAAAAATACTCATAACTCATTTTGAACTTTTTGTTAGTTAACACCTTTGTCCACTTACCCTTTCAACTTTGTAAAGTGAAATGTGTTTACTGATTCTGAAGTGTCTAACTATACTTATCATAAAACTATAATTATTTTAATTCGCTTTGGTCTAGCTTTTGTGTTACGCTAATACTCACCAGTAATTTGTACGTTTCTCTTTTTTATTTAGTAAAAAAATCATCAAGTACGTTAGCGTGAAAATCGTATCAAACAATATATATATATATATATATATATATATATATATATTAATATTATAATTTATTATATTATATTGTTATGTTCCCTGGTCTAAGGATGCCAAATTACTTGCTCACGAATTAGATGGCGCGCTGCGTCTGTTGATAGGTGATCCTTTGAGCAAGGAATACCTTTTTCAGAGGAGCAGTGTAGCAATACAGCGTGGCAATACGGCAAGTATCCTTGGCACCCTGAACCCGTTGTCTCTTTAAAATTTTCTCGTTTATCATTGTTTAGACAGTACTTTTAATTTGTAGGTATTTTTATAGGTATTTTTAGTTTTTTTTTTAATTAGATTTTAATACATTATTCATAAAAACAGTTGTGTTTTTATAAAAATGAATCATCAAGATAGACCTTTTAAAACTTCGAAACGATCGAAAATTAAAATAACAGACTTAGAGATAATAGAGACCGTAAGTCGTTATCATTTATTTATGATAATTTCAGAATCTTTATTTTCTTTTCCAGTACGAATTTCACATGCGGGTTACACAAAATTCTAATTTCCAATGAATATTTCAAAACTTTAATTGACGTATATTCGGTTTACTAGGTGTATTTTTGCTCATATTTTTGTTGTCACAACGTGATATATCTATGTAATAATAATACTTGGGAGATCTAGCCCTAAACTAGGCACAGTCTGTATCATGGGATTTTGATATATAGATAGTTTACACCCAGACACGAACCAATATACATGTTCATGCACACAATAATTTTCACCGGGCGGGAATCGAACCACTGACCTTCGGTTCTACTGTGAGGGTCACTAACCACTCGACTAATCGGCCAGTCGATGTACATGTATGATGACAATAAAACTATTAATGGATTCCAGAAAACGCGATATTGCATCACCCCGGTGCGTCGAACTGTATGGATGACGAAAATCATTACAGATTAATTTTTCAATTTCATAAATTTTGGTGTTGATTTTTTTGATGCCGCTCGTTTTGGTTTTACTCATATAATCTTTATCAATAAAATAAATTATTGTATTTTTTGTGTCAGTCACTGTAATACTTAAATTTACAATTAAATAAGATTTTCAGCCTTATTGATTGAAACACGGTTCATTTCTAAAATACTGGTTAGTTTAACTATAAAAAAATAATCTTTTCATATTTTTATTTTTTTATATACGCTTAAAGATGTGACATGTTTTTGATGTTTAATGTTTGTCCACAATAAACAGTATTATTGAGAAACAGTATATCCGAACAAACAAAACAGAAAAGGTGCTTTCCAAACAATAAACTAGGAAAAAAACATCTGTGAGCGAACTCTCGCAAAACTATTCCACAGTACAGTCGCCTCCTCAATATTTATGAAACCAAGTAACATTTCAGCCATCATCAATCACAAAGTTATAAATAAAACAATAAAAGGTAAAAACTTTGTTCGAGGGGTAAGGACGGTTAGTTCGTTCAGGGGCGTAATATCACAATGTACACACAAAGCACCCGTAACATCATTCAAGAGGAATATAATATACTGGTAAATTTCCATACCAAACGGCGTTAACGGTTCAACACATTGAACCTTAACCGATTGGCGAAAAAAAATATATATCAAACTGAGATCGACGTAAACTAAGGTTTATACTTTTTTAATTTTTTAAAATACTTTATGCATCACAAGAAAAAAAAAGTTTAAGTAAATGTGCGGGTTTTTTTTCAAAATTGTTTCATTTATCACGATCTGTTTGATATGATAAAACTAATTGCGTTTTAACGTTGTGAAAAACAAAAATTGAATCGGAAAAAAACCCTTTAAGGTTTTTTTTCTTATGATGTATGAAGATATTTAAAAATTATAAAAGTATAAACCTAGTTTTTGTTGCTTTCAATACGATATAATTTTTTTATGTCAATCGGTTATAATTTAATGGGATGCAATAGTTAACGTCGTTTGTATGAAAATTTGCCAGTGCACACTCCTCTTAAGCCGTTATATGCAAAACCTCGTAAAATATCAAAGTACGTATGTTGCCCGAGAGTGTGGCTTATATTCGATGCGGTATTTTCAGTTGAGCAATTTGTGGCCTGACAAAGCTTTAACTGCACTCGATATAATTACTGTTCAATTTCGACACCTGACAGCCCTACTGTGTAAGCGATATCTTGCTGTTTCGTGTCGAACACATATACTGTACTTTGACTCTTATATTGTTGTAATATTGTACGCCAGGGGCTCGCTTATTGGAATAATATGGAGATCACGTTAATATAAGAAAACGTATCGATAAAGCACATCCTTTACTGAATATTGGGTTTTTGGTGTTTATTGAACTTGTGTTTTTTTGTGGTGTGAATTATGGTTGTGATTTTTGTATAAGTATATATATGTGGCTGAAATGTATTTGTTACACATTTAGAATTAGTTAATAATTATTTACAAACACATTCAGCAAATGTGTATATTACAATTAAGAAGATTTAATATACGAAAATCGATTTTACTAAAACTGTAACAAAAGCGAAATTTTTCATCGCAAAAAATAAACAGAATTTTGATTGCCACAATACTCAATTTATTCATTATGAAATGGGTAACTAATTCAAAATATTTAAAGTTAAAAATAAAAACAGTAAGAGACAAATTATACTCTGAAGCTATGTATTTTAAAAGTAAATAAACTTATTATTATTCAGTTAGATATTTGCCCTCCCATACCCTTATCATCACGACATCAACTTCCACGACAAAAAGCTATTGCTACCTCATGATAAAGGTTCTAAAACTCGGCCCGCCCGCACAGCTCGACGGTCCGCAACACAATGCGGCAAACGACGCGAGCTCTTCCGTTTCCGGCCGCGGCGCCACTGTCGCCAGATTTATGTGCGCCACTTCCTACCCACCATATGCCTACAACCCCATGTTTGTAAAGCCAAAGGTTTTTGCATACACCTGTGTTGTGGAATAAACGGATATAGTCATAAGTAGGTATGCTTTTGCATTTTGTAATTATGTTAAAACTGAACCTCGTTGAACATAACCTAATATAAAGATTTGAAACTTGTAAGGTATCATGGTATGGAACCCTGTGTTCACACTAGATAGGAATTGGTGCGTTTACTATACTCTATATTTAATAAATTAAGTTCAAAGAGTAAAATTATTCGTCTGTAAATATTGTATTATCTAATAGAGTTAATTTTAAAAAAATGTTCACTCTAAATTCAACATTGAATTAGGACTCCAAACAAAGAATCCAACTGAAAATATATGCTAAATTTTGCTTTCGCTCATCGCATTAAATTTCCGCCGAAGCATGTCCGGGCAACGACGTTAATCTAACGCGCTTAACTTAATAAAATATGCCCGAACCGGGTGAAAAGTCTCGGAGTTAACCCCTTGTGTCTAATCCGGTGAAGTAATTTCAGCGACTTGCCGGGTAAGATAAGCGAATGATTATGGTACTTGACTATAGCTATGGAATTTTATGTTTGAAGGCTTATTGTGTTACTTATATGATGAGCTGGAGTTTATTTAATATGAATTTAAAGTAACTCCGTATTAGTGTGTAGGTTTGACGGCATACACCAAAGGGTACCAACGGGGTCCTAGTTACTAAGCCTTCGCTGTCTGTCCGTCTGTCACGGGGCCATATCGTCTGAACCATAATAAGTAGATGTTTGATATTTTCACAGAATATATAATAAAAAAACAAATAAAGTTTAAAATAAAAAGATTTCCTCGTACAAAAAACATGCCTTTTTTATTGTAATAACGTATCATCTTGAACGAACCCATCATGTTGTTTATTAAGTACCTCTGTTACTGTATTGACGACCGCTTAGCCTAGTGGGCAGCGACCCTGCCTGCGAAGCTGGAGGTCCTGGGTTCGAATCCCAGGTCGGGTCAGTATTCATATGATGAATATTAATACTGGCACCGGGTCTTGGTTGTTATATGTATGTGGTGTCTTCGCTTGGTACCCAAAATACAAGCTAATGCTTAGTTTGGGACCTAGACGTTGTTGTGCTTGTATGTGTTATTATTATTATTATTATCGGTACCAGAGGTACTTAAACATACTAAGCTCAACATACTAATGATTATTACCAATCAGCGGTACTACTAAATTTTTACGTTTGACTTGCTTTTAGGCTTCCGTTTCTCAAAAGGAAAAACTGGATCCTTATAGCATCATTTTGTTGTCCGTCTGTTTGTCTGTTAAGATTCTTTATCTGGGAAACGCGTGGTTGATGAATCGAGTTGAAATTAAAACCATATACTCAGTTATACAGTTCCTTGAAGCTGTGAAAAAATCAAACTTCCAAGTTAACATAAGAAAAGTTACGACCGTTTATGCCGCAAAAAACGTACATTACGACATTCTCAAAGGCATCAAACATTATAGGGTAATTTCCGTTGACAGTTTATATTTTGATTTCGTAATTAAAGACATGACAACGGAAACTATTAATTCTGTAATTAATTATTCTGAATAAGCCTCCCAAATTGTGATTTGACACAAGCATAGTGTTTTGACAAATTATTTTTTTTCAAAATACGTGTAAAATTTAATTATCTGACGGCTTCAGACTATATTATAATTTTTTTTTATTTGAAAATTTCTCGTCTCTGCATATCTGTTGAATTTTTTGGATTAATCATCAAACCAGGCAGGTGGATTGGTGACCGCAGCATAATATTCTCAAGGATTCGTTATTGGCAATATCCAATAGGCTAGAGGACGAATAGAACGCTCTTCAGCTTGATAGATCGACCGCCTGATAAAGGTGAAGCAAAGCTGATAAATGCAAGTGTCAGGAATTTCAAATAAAATTAGAATATAATTGTTTATATCAGATTTCGTTTTCAATTAAGATTTTATTTTCGAAGTTTTATCGCAAAACGTTAATTGAGTGTAAAACAAAAATACAATTTACAATATTATTTTACTTTTGTACAATTGTGAGTTAATTATAACTGATCTAAAATACTACGGTAATGATTTAGATATAGGTTGATATATAAATGGATTCCTTCTTCTAAGTGCCCTACCCTCACTCTTACTGTAACATTTTTTATTTATTAATCTGAAAACTATTATTAAACGACAAACGACATCGACATCGACATCGTCCAAGTATTTACCTGGGACATTCCACAGAGCGCTATCTAGTTCTAAAGTAAGCAAGTACTAAGTTCGTATTAAAAGATGCTAAATAACTGATATATATACTTAAAATTTTTTATAATATATACATATATTATAGAGTAAATAAATTTGACAGCAGCCATTGGTTTCGATAGTGTTAATAATGTCGTTTCACTGTATTTAAAATTTAAAACGAAATTTCGCGGGGGTGAAGATTGGCGCGCGGAGACCTCGCGAACTGAAATTCGCCATCTTGCACTAGCTAGCTAGCGTATGAGTGGTTACATAGTAAACGCAGAAGAGGGCTTCTAGTCAACCCGTACTTTTATGACATATATAGATACTTTTACACAACATAATTATTTACGGAACAAATTGATATTTCTATGCATACAAATATTTGACCCAGGCGGGAATCGAATCGGCAACCCTTGGCTCCGAAGTTAGGGTTTCTAATCAGGCCAAACGGTCAGTCAAAGCAGTCGAAGCTTAATCTAAAGTCCATTGGGTGTAGGTACTGTTTCTAGTTTCGTATCCGCTTTTAATAAATCACGTATACCTACGTATTGAACAACCGGTAGACAGACCGACTGCATTCCTTTGTATAGAGTTCAACAAGTTAAGCTTTAGTTGTAAGTATTCACTTCGTTTAGAGAACAGCCTGGAATGTCAGTAACCTCGTGGAGGTATTCGAGTACCCACGAGTACTAAAAACTTTACCTCTCTACATTTATCTGAATTTCGCACGTTAACTTCACAGAGGCACGATCCGCTTTTGAAGAACCCTATGGAAGAAGCCTAACCATACTTCTATGGTTAACTTACTATCGTTTTCTTCAAACAGTAAACAACTTACTGACCGACTGGCCAAGTGGTCGGGGATTCAAACTGAAGAACCATCAAAGTCGGCGGATTCAATTCCCGCCGGGCAAAATATTTGTGTGCGTGAACATGTCTATTTGTTCTATATCTGGGTGAAAAATATTTATATATTTTATTTAAGTATGTATATCAGTGGTCTGGAAACAAGCTTTGCTTACTTTGGGATTAGATGGCGTTCTGTGTGGTATGCCCCATATATTATTATTACTGCTTATGGATTTTATTCAAGACGGTACGTACGTTATAGGCTACATATTTTATTGTACTCATACTCGTAGTATATTGTCTTATATTCTATATTTTTTAACGAATATTGTTAACTTTTACTGGATTTATCTACTTTATTGTATTAGGTCTTAACCTATGAAGTTGCCGTTCTTCAGTACTGGTCATTTTAAACAAAAAAAAATATTGTGTGGCTGTGAATTCTAAATTCAAATTAATTTTGTTTTAAAACCATGACATTCTTTTTACAAAGTCAGTCTTTTGTTTATTGATTAGCAACAGTCTCCAAGGAGCTAGAGTTGGGGTTGGAAGTTCTCCCTCATCCGCCATACTCACTAGACCTTGCACCTACCGACTATTACTTTTTTCAAAATTTGGACAACTTTTTAACGGGAAGAAAATTCAATTTACGAGAGATAGTACAAAACGGCTTTGAAGAGTTTATTGCCTCCCGTCCAGTTGATTTTTACAAGAAGGGCATCAATATATTGCCACTGCTTCGGCAAAGATGCATCGATTGCACGGATGATTACTTTGAATAACAGAAATAAAGATGTTTGAAAAAAAATACTTTAACTTGTTTCATACAAAACGGCAACTTCATAGGTTAAGAATTAATACTAGTCTGTAATTATTATTTTTTGTCGTTTTATGACTGAAGTATGACACGGGCTGTTAAATTGTTTTTCGATGATTAATCTGTTAGTAAGAAAGCATCCTTTAGTTACGACGATAACGTATGAAAGACTCTTTCACACAAGACTTACTTTGATGTTGAAAACCAGAACAATCGCATGGTTATAAAGTTTCCAGTTTTCCAACTTGGTTTTGTACGGTCTAAGTTTGAAAACTTACTGGTGAAATTCAGCACTCACCGCGTCTTCTATTTAATTCGAGGTTTTGTTTTTTTGTTAATTATTTTTAACACTAGAAGCAACATTGCAAGAAAGAACGACGAATTGATGTCATGGAAAGGATAAAATCTTCGAATTTTAAAATAAAGAAATGACGTCAAAAAATAACTTTAAAAATATGGGACAATCAGACATAGGAGCTTGTTTAATTAATACTTTAAAATTTATTCAATTCCATTCTAGTTTATTTTACAAATTACATCATAATTGATACAAGTATAAGAGCACTTCCCCGTGATTCAATAATACCTGATAACAATGCAAGGACTCCGAATTATGTCATAAATTATAAAAGAATCATATACAATATAATATAAAAGGTCCATTTGAATTGTATATTCTTGATTTATCATGAAACTATGAAACGAGCGTTTCCAATGTTTACCGAGAATACTAAAATATACAAATCTTGTACTTTTAAATATTGTAATAAGTGGTATTTTAATCAAAATTTTTTTTCCATAAATATTTCTAGGATGTAATCCTTGTAGCAAATAAATAAACACAAGTAGTGTTCGGTAGTAATTTTCTAAATATTGACATATAAAATAACATCTTTCTATGGATATTGCCATTGGGTAAAGTAATTTGACAGCAGCGCTTGATTTTAATCATACAAGTACGAATTGACTAGAAGCCCTCTTCTGCGATTACCGTCTAACCACTCATACTATAGCGAGCTGGTGTAAGATGGGGAGTTTTAGTCCGAGTTTCATTGCGCAAGGTCCCGCGCGCCGGTCTTCACCCCCGAGAAATCCCCGCGCCGGTCTTTCAGCCCCGCAAACTTGCGTAATGTCACTTCGATACTGTGAAGTGACATTTATGACTCTATTAAGCCATAGAGTAAATTAATTTGACAGCAGCATTTGGTTTTAATATGGTTTTAATAGAGTCATAAATATCAGTTCACTGTATCGAAGTGACATTGCGAAATTTTGGGGGGGTGAAACCGGCACGCGGGAATGTCTCGGGGGTGAAGACCGGCGCGCGGGACCTTGCGCACTGAAACTCGGACTAAAACTCGCCATCTTGCACCAGCTAGCTAGAGTATGAGTGGTTAGACGGTAAACGTAGAAGAGAGCTTCTAGTCAATTCGTACTTTTATGGTTATTTCACTTAATATGTCAATTTTTTTTAATCTGTCCCAGTGAGCGATTATATGTATGAAAACTCTTAAAAAACCATTTTCTTACTTTGAAATTTTAAATTAATTCACCGACAGACACACACACAATACACAGATAATTCCCAATAGATTTGAATAATGTGAATACAAAAAGCACCTTTGTCTCATCTCGATGAACAACCTCGCGGACTAATATTTCCGAAGAGATTCATGTTTTTTCAAAAAGTGGTAAGTGCGTAGTTTATAAAAATCTTATTAAGGGCAAACGTGTAAATAAATTTACGTAAATTAAAGTCTAATGGATAAACAATTAATACTTGATTGACTCACAAAGCCGCGTTGCTAGTTCTGACGTTTCCTTCCCCTTGTTTTCCCCCTAATTCTACTTGAGCGTCTGATACATCGCACACTTCAAGTTAACGTCCGTTAAGATTTGTTGTGCAAAATATCAAAATATACTGAATTAACTCTGTTCATTTAGAAGAATTATTTAACAGATTTAGGATGAATTGAAATCTGCTAATTTGTAGACATATACATTCTTCTTTGATGGACAAATATTGCTGTGTATAAAATTTTCATGACTAGTTAGTAAAAATAAATAAATGTTTTGGAACTCTGTACCTATTAATCAATATTTAAAGCTCCTTACTGATTTCACGATCTGAAAACGGAAAAACACTATTTTTCAGGTCAAATTTATCAATAAACGTTAAGATATTCCTTATTCTTTTGAATGCACAATCATACGTCACCTATTTATCTAGTTAGTCTACGAAATTTCATTTAGATAACAACGTAATATAAGTAAGTAAAAAATAAATTCAAACGTACGTTTTTGGGTAAGCACGAAACATCAGTTTGTGTTGTCTTCAGTTGGTCTCCAAAACACAAGCTTAATGCTTAGTTTGGGGTCTAGACGTTGTTGTGATGTATAAGTTATTATTATTATTATTATCAGATAGCGAAGACCAATCACAAAAAATCATACGGACGGGGCATATAGTGTAATAGTAAGTGTACGACAAATTGTCTTAAAATTTTTTTAATTAGTATTGTAAAAAAAATGTGTTCCATGCTGAATAAACGCAAGAAAGTCGTGTCTTTTAATGAAAAAAAAATAAAGAACTTATAAAAATTTAAATTAGAGGTGTTATCTCCCAAATACAGTTATTATATTTTATTTTTGTTTACTAATTTGTTTGAAATAAAATTTCGAAAATTACCTTATACTAATCTATTAATAATATTATAAATATAATAAATTACTTTATATGCACGCCCGCTGCGTTCAATCGTGTTCGAGGGCTTGTCGACGACGGACAACTTGCAAAGACTCTTAAACATAGGTATTTTCTTACTGAGACCAATTTCCGCGCTTAATTCTGTATTTAAGTGACAGGCTATGTGTAGTTTTGAACTGTCATGAGTGAGTTAGCCCATTTTGTTTTGGATTATATTACTGTGTAGTGTAGGATCGGTGACGTTCGCCAGACAAAGAAACCCACAGATTGCGAGAAATTATAAAATATACGCCAGTATGTGGGTTCATTTTTGATTGGACAATTCGTCTATGAAGGTTTCGAGATATAGACCAATAGTTACCAGCGCTATTATATTTAAATGCTACGGAAAAATAAATTAAATGTAATTATGGAGTCTCTATTAACCGCCTATTATTCTGACATGAGTCATGAGAGGCCCGCAGTAATCAAACCTTTGCAACCGACCGCACCCCCTCTAATTGGACGGTAAGATTCGGAAGCAATCGTCTTACATATTCATAGAGGCCTTAGAAGGTACCACTAATTTATTCAAGGTACGGACCGACATGCAAATCTCTAGGAGAATATCGGTCATGTCCGCGTCAGATTTGTGTGAAAATTATCGTGAATTGGCTTTCTGTTTGCCCGTTTCGGTTGCGGCTGACTAGACTACGTGTTTAGAATATTTGAATCGATTGTGTCCTAGGTGAGGATAATAAATTTCGATAAATAGTATCGATATGAAATTATTAACATAACGTTACGTGTGCATCCTTAAGCACATTTTTACCTAATCGAAAATTTACAACCAGTAGTTTTGTTACAGAAATACAGCTAGTTGTTTTTATAACTGTGTCCCGTTGATTTAAATCTGTTTTTATAGCCTATTAATATCGCAGAAAAAATCTACAGATCACCAGTAACATTGAAAATGAACACACGAATTGCATACTGAACACCTTTTATGAAAATTGTTCAATTGTTTTAATTGAAATTTCAGCAAAATTTTATTGTCAAAGGCTCTGTTACTTATCTAAACAGACCCCTGACAAAATTACTTTTCACATATAACGCCCAAAAATGGTGTTTTTTTGTTTTCAATTAATTCAAAATCTACTATATAAAAAAAAATTTTTTACCTCACCCCAAAATAACCACTGTGCCACCAAAATCATCTTATCTCTCTAGCCCTTATACTTGCAGAGACGTAGCGGATTTCCCCTTTTCAGGGTTTTCGTTCCCGTATCATTTAGACTGACCGACTGGCCGTGTTGTTAGAGACCTTAACTGCGTAACCGAGAGTCGCGGGTTCAATCATCGTCCGGGCCAAATATTTGTTACTAAATATTTGTTTTTACAAGTCTATTTGTACCGTGTCTGGGTGTAAAATATCTATCATCATCATCATCCTCATCAGCCCGTGTCTCTCCACTGCAGGATATAGGCCTCTCCCAATGATGATGATGATGATGATGATGAAGAAAATATCTATATAAGTATGTATTATAAAGAATATTTAAGTTTCTATATCAGTTGTCTAGTACCCATAATACAAGTATAATGCTTGCTTATTTTGGGACTACATGGCGCTGTGTGGGATGTCCCTGATATTATTGTTATTATTTATTATTTCAAAGACTTTTTTAACATTCAAAATGTCACTGCATATTGTACATTCAATACGTAAGACAAGTTCTCCGGCCGTTGAAACTGTTAAAGGCTATAAGTCCAGATATTTAGGATGCACGAAAAGACTGATATAAATTGTACTTATAGCTTATTACAAAACAAAACCACATACATTTAATACTGTTATTATAATAACAGACTGTGATTTGACTCTTGACTCTTCCCAGAAACTGCATGACTCACGGCGCAGCGCCGGCCTTTCTTATATAAGCGTCGAAATCCGGACCCCACAGCATCTCGAAATCTCTGTCATCGAACATTCGAATTTTGAAATTCTAATTACAATTTATCGTGGTAATATTTTTTAACTATACACATAACTTTGAGTGTGGGAGAAGCTGCCCATGAGCCGCCCTCTCAAAAATATGATTTCGAGCCCATCAATTTCTTTTGAGTTGCGCCGCCTCTAAAATTGATTTTCATTTATAATTTATTTTTGTCTCGAATTTCTAGTTATTTCTGTACTCGGTAGACATGCTTGCGAAGTCAAGTGTTCATTTGAATACTTTCTATAACATATCGACGTGCATAGATATGCATAGACGTCATAATACACAATTCTACATGTGTAAAGCCGTGGTGGGTTGCTAATAATTTAAAAAAAAATCAATTTACATCCTTTATATTTATTTATTTATTATTCACTCCATCTCACTTATTCTAAACTCATTCCAAAACCATGTGAATGCAACCACATGCAGACATTGCTTTAAAGTATTTATTTCTACCATTGCTTTCTTTGTGTTACAACTAAATTTCTTCAAACAAGCACTCAACGAAACGGTTGATTTACGGCAGCCGCGCCCGTATGTGCTAAGAACTAATTTCCGCTGTAAGTTGTGTTTACTGAAGGGGCGAAGTATGTCTAGGACCCTTATGTTTGTAGTCCGAATTGCCAAATTGTGTCCATTTCAGAAAATTTACTGTCAAATTCATACTTGAGAATATTTTCTTTCAATGTGCTATCTAGCTATCGACAGATGATGCCTATTTTCATTAGAAGACTTGCGAAAGAATCAAGTTGTTATACAATTTTTTTGAATGACGAATTATCAGTGTAGAACTTGACTGTCATCATAATGCTAATTATTGAGTACTTAAACACGCCTTCGAGTTTGTCTATATTTTTTAGGGTTCCAAACTTCAAAAGATAAAATGAACCCTTATAGGATCACTTCAATGTCTGGCTGTCAGTCTGTCTGTCAAGACCTTTTTCCTCGGGAATGAGTGGAGGTATCGAGTTCAAATTAATATCAAATTTAAGGTCAACGGTTTCTTGGAATTGTAAAAAAATTAAGCTTCTACGTCAAAACAATAAAAAAATACGATCATTTGTGACGCCTGTTTTGACATTCGCTAATAAATCAAAACTTTCAAGCTATTTCCCGTTGATCTAGGATTGTGAAATTTGGCAAGAAACAAGGTCTCACAGCACAAGTAAAGGGAAATAACCGGAAATTTGTTATTTGGTATTTAATCACATCACATAAAAAAATTAATATGTACATTATTATTCGTTTTCGTGTTCTCCGGCGGTAAGTAGCTATAAATACGTTATATAACAGTACCTACGGACCCCTCAGCCGCGAGTTTGACTCGCACTTGGCCTGTTTTTCTCTCTGGCCCAGTAATAACAGAACAAATGTAGTTCACGCTTTGAGTGGAGATTCTTTAAAACCTTAATTGGTCCATAGACTACAATGATTCCTAATCAGAATCAACAAATTTAATGAAATAATTCCAAGTAAACCCATCTTTAGAGACCGGAAAACGTTGCGGTATCATGGAAACTTCATATGTATTTCAGTTTATTGATAAGTAAACATCTTTGCGCTCGCCCCAAAACAGGGGCTAAATAATAATTTAGTGTTATGTCGTCATTAACTTCCTCCTTTTTGAAGTCGGTTAAAATTAGGAAGGTGTGCAAGGATTCGAACCAGTAGCTGTGCTTTGCCGACGAGCCTTAGGACACTAAGCTATTTTGGCGCTGTAAATACTTGCTGAATACTCAACCACTTTGGGAAACGTTCAACGTTGAAAAATAAACGCTTGAACTTGAATCTGAGATGCGGACGCGGATTAAGAATACTTAATCCGCTCCGCCGGATCAATGGTCAATCAATAGATTGACCATTGATCCACATCGGCGTCTAATTGGCTAAACTAAATAGTGGACGATCCATCATAAAACCATCTATGGTTTAATATTTTGACTTCCGCATGTGTGTGGACTGGACATAAAATATGCTATCATGTTTACAACACAATCATCATACAGTATTTTTGTATTTATTTATTTAAAATTAGAAAATAAAAATAAAAGTGACCAAAGCTGTTCTGTGTGGTTTATTCAACCAGAAAATATTACTATATTAGAATAACGTTAGAAGCTGTTGTCTTCGTTGAATATTCTGTATTAAGAAATCATTTGAAATACTCAACATATCCGGATGTTAAACTAACAAAGTACGTTCGAACCTGTGTTACATAATTTATTACGTTTGAGTCAGTTTCTTGTTCTTAATTATTGATGTGACGAGAGAGCTAAGACGTGTGAGATTTACCCTCTTTAACAAGTTTCTTTGCTAAGTGTTTATGTGAGAGCGGTGAATTATTGAGGTCTATTGTAAGAGAATTTCATGGTTTACGAATTAAATTAGATGTGTATCGTAATAATGCTCAACAAAATAATATACACAAAAATTAAGATATGTAAATAATTATTGTAAATACTGTAAAAATATTTGCTGTCACTAATAGAGAAATCAATCTTTGATTATTTTTAAAAGTTAAAAATATTCGCACATATTAATGTATTCTTACTAAATGCAGTCAAAACAAGCCATATTCACAATTCAAATACATAGATAAACACAATAATAATAATAACACATACATTACAACAACGTCTAGGCCCCAAACTAAGCATTAGCTTGTGTTTTGGGTACCAAGCGAAGACACCACATACATATAACAACCATGACCCGGTACCAGTTTCAATTTTCATCATATAAATACTGACCCGACCTTGGATTCGAACCCGGGACCTCCAGCTTCGTAGGCAGGGTCGCTACCCACTAGGCTAAGCGATCGTCGAAGACAACATAAACAACATAAAGAAAGACAACATAGACAACATAAAGAAGTTAATGTAAGATATAAAAATTACTCTGCAAACTTTAACTCGACTTTAAATAATCAAGAAAATTTCATTCAACACATTAACTCTAGGCCTCAATATAAGGTCCCTGAAATTGGCTACTTAGATAAAAATACTTACAATATAAAAAAATGCGACTTTAGAAAGTAGGATCATCTAATTGATAGTGACACCGAGTCTGATATGAACTGATGGTCATACACAAACATCTGGCCGTGAGAAAACTGTACTCTCGCTAGACCCTCCAAAATATTAGACCGAGGCGCAAAAAACAGCGTCCCTTGATGCAAAATCATGCTTACCACACTAAACGAAACGACGTCAAATTAGGTTTGGAACATATGTACCAACAGGCAAAGGAACATGTCTTTACATCTACGATCCCGAAACAAAGTAGCAATTGACCATTTGAGTCTTTAAAAAGGAGCCGAACCGACCAAAGTAACGCGCGCTCGAAGGGCCGCCACGTAAAGGATCGCTTTTTTGCAAAATTAGCATGTACCTAGTTTCGCTTTAGAGAATAGTCGTATGCTGATTTACATGTCTCAATATTTGAACGCGAAATACCTAGAACTTATAAGCCGTCCTGCATGCAATCCCGACCTGGCGCTTTGTTACTATTTGTTCTTAAAAATGAACATTCAATCTTGAGAATACGTTTGTAAACATGATCCCGAGGCCACCACGGAAAAGTGGAAGAAATGTAAAACTAAAAAAATTATAAAAAAATTAAAAATAAAAAAATAAATATTATTTGAAAAACATTTGTTTATTCGTATATAGATTTCGGTAGTTAGAGGAGGATCATTTTATGCATATTGTTGAGAAAATATATAAAAATACTTAGTTTAATTAAGTTTCAAAGAGTTTAATTTTTATTTAAGTTAGAAATAACTTCTGAATTATGTAAGTACATTTTAATAATCGATTCTTTTGTCAAACAATACGTACTGAGGTGGCCCCAGCATTGTATATAGATAACTGTGTAAGCTAGGTATATATGTATTTGATTTTAGATAAGCTATCATACATTTATACTGTAAATAACCATAAACTGAGGCAAACAGAATCGGGGCAAGACGCTAGTTGTATATGGGGTATTAGGACTCATAAATTTGATAATTTGTTGCTTTCACATGTTGTATGTTAAGCCCAAAAGTGCTTATGGCGGATTTCGCTTAAAAGATCAAATTTATGATTTTATACGTGTCGACGTTGATAAGCGAGCTGTGTCAAGTATATAGCACAGACGTGTGACGCAATTCTCTAAAGTTGGTTTTGAGATTTATGGTAGTTTGGAGCCAAAAATTCCGATAAACACTCTCAAAGCGTCGTTAAGAAAGGACCTCAAGTTTACCCGAGCGCAAGGCAAAATTTTTTTTGTAATTCTCCGAAACTACAATAGACTGCGCCCTTACGGGGAACGATACAAAATAATTTGGATAAATTGCTATGCGAAATTCGTGAAGTGATTTATCGTCGATTGAGGCTAGATAATAATTTCTTTTACTAATATCAGTTTCGAAGAATGATACATGGCAGGTATTTACAGTAAACGAAGGAGATTTGTGCGAATGGTCAGTTAGTTAGTATGTTGCGAGAGTTGGGATGTAAAACGATTTCTGATCGAAGTTGCACTGATCACGTGCAGAGCATCTGTGTTCAAGGGTCGAGGGTGCTTTTCGGTGTCAGGTAGAGACGCCGGGGTGTACCTTTTACATAAACAAAACTGCTGTGTGGATTTAAAATTGTGGTAAAACATTGAAATATATATGAAATGAATTATGCACGTTATACATTTTATATTGTTCAATCCGTATTGGTCACAAAACCCTGTAGGAGAAAGTTTTATATCGACTTTATCGCTATGCAAACAAGATTTGAATTACAGGCTTGGTTTTGGATTTTAAGTAAAGTATCCGAGACGCACTTTGTGACTAAGTTACGGTAAATGAGGGTTTTACTCGTGTTACGACTATTATAAATATGACGACTACACCTACAAACAATTAACTGTAAAGTACAAGACAGAAATAAAATTATACTAATTACTCGAGTGAATTTCGATATTAGTGGCGACATCTCGCTAAGGAAAAACGAATTAGTCAAAATACGGAATTTAGTCACAAACTTTCGGTTTGAGGGTTAGGGGTATGAGACTTTGAGTATATAGACATAAGGGCGAAAATGGTACGAGCGTGCTGATTTGCGAACTTATAGGAGAGGGTTTCATGTTAGACGGAGATATATAGAATGAGAGACGCGGGCGCAGAGGAGTAGTGGATTTTCAACCCTTGTGCCGAGCAGACGAAGACCGGAGTGGCGGAACGGGGCAAGCAGCTAGGCCGAGGTGTGTTGGCGTGTGCCCGAATTCGGTGAGAGTTTAACCTAGTTGAGCTGCTTTGAAGGTAAGCGCAAAGACTTTAGTTTACTAATATTTTGTTTACTCTATTTTATAGAGATAACTGTTTCAACTGTTGACTCCATTTGGATATTCGATATTTAATTATGTTACTATCCCGAAACCATGAAAATAGTAGATTATAACTACGATTCAAATTCATAATAGCACATCTGTCTTAAATTGAGTTAATTCTACCAAAGAGTATCGAAACAATAAATTTACTATATTATACCGTTTGAATCGAGAGTGCGTGTGGTTGGAATAACCGAATTGATTAATATTCAAGTTCATTATGATTGATTGCAAAGAAACTCGGCTACATTTTCAGCCGGTTAAATTTAAGGTTTCGTTCATTGTTAATTTTGTTTTTTGAGGTCTGATCGAGGTCTGATTTAATTATAAAATAGAGAAGTTGCTCATTTCATATTTTAAAAGTTAATATCATGTCGCAGCTTGTAATGTCGCGAGATGAATAGCGGCATGCCTCAATCAAAGATATCCAGTTTTAAATTTACATTCAGTTATACAAATAGTTCAGAAAATTAGTACTGCGAGGTCATGCCCTTAAAATTAAATTTAAATGTCTAATTTCGTTTGCCGACCAAAAGTATAATAACTGATAAGTCTGTATTGTATAAAAGATAAATACTTTTGCACCATTAATTTTATTGTTGATAAATACTGAGAAAGAGATAAATAATTGATGGAGTCAGAGGAGGCCATTTGTTTTGCAATTAATTATTTATCTTAAAGTAACATTAACGAAATAAAAGTAAATTCACCAAATGTAAATACGAAATTAGACTTGCTGGCTGAACTCTGACCGGAGCCAGCTCAAAAATAAAATGGTCTGGTTGGCACGAGGACATGCGAGGTTGGGGCATGTTTTACCTTCCATCCACACAAATGTGTGTATTAAACTCAATACGATTATCTTGCCCACAAATACAAAACTTGTGTAATGGATACAATTTCCTTTCATATACAAAAGGAAACTATGTAACTAATTCTTTATCACAAGCATAACACAAAGGTGCGTTAAATTAGACTGAACTCGGTACCAGCGCACATACACGTGTGCGGTATTTAATATTGTCAATATATTTATATAAATAGAGTGATTTAACACAAAGCTAAAAGTAGTCATTGTTCTATTGACCAAAGCTCTGAATAATATGTGCACAATACATTGTATTAGATGGAAATATACTAAATACATGAGTGGTGATAATTCACAGTCAAAATATTACTCGATATAATTAGCTGAGTTAACTCCAGCTGCTATCTTGTCCAGAGTTAAAAATAATAGAGGTTTTCTGCCTCATTTAGATATTAACAAAGTAAAGTCAGTCCTCTCACTAATATAGTGCCAGATAAATACTGACGGACAACAGTTGCATATAAAAATCAAGCGAGGCAGTCACTGACCCCTTGCAACAACAACTATATACAGCATCGAAATATATGCCAACTATCATAAGATCAAGCGAGGCAGCCAACGGCCCCTCGAGATATATATATATACACGCAGGTAGGCGTAATACGCCCTGCATGATCGATTTGCATAAAACGCATATCACGAGGCAGTCGGAATCGACCCCTCACACGTATGAAATGTATACCTATTGCGCAAAACAATACTCGGGCAGGTGGATACCACCCCCCGCATGACAAATTGTCAAGGCTGGCCAGCCAAAACACATGTATGCAAATCTATGCTGAACCAATCTTCGAAAACCGCCTAATTGTTTTTCTTTCGAGGACTGCGTTTGGAATTCCATTCAGAGTAAGTGCACAGGGAGGCCTTTTGGGCGTTGTGAAACATGCTCGTTTGCGTGAGACGAGTGTTTGTAGTAAAACGCTCGCTGAAAGTGAAGTCTTCAGGTGACAAAACGTAGTTTCGTCCTCTGAAGAACAGCGGACAGTCTCTCAAAGAAACGCACATCGGCCCAAAGTCGGGATTTTGTTATCAATTTATTAATAAAACCCCGAGGTCCCGTTAGCCTAAGGGCCAAGTTTGAGTGGATTACTAGGCGAATCAGTTTTCGACCGAAAATACAATACATATAAGCAACGACTTACTTTCATAAATTTATCCCTGATCAATACAGGAAATTCGAATTTAAAAACACTAAATCAAATGTAATTAAAAGGGAACAAGATGACCTTATTCATTACAATAACAAAAGTTACCCCAAAACATCGGCGTTTGTTATACAACATCCCGATAGTCCGCTGTCCTATTTTGCGCCCATATAACGGTAAATAAGTTGCCGAAACCGAAAGTACAATTTAAATAGGGCGTAACTATTCGTATCCGAATACTCGTTAAATATCATCGAGTTATCATTACTTTACTCTCAAATCAATTTAGTAATTTTATAGACGATCACAGGCCATAAAAATACCTCAATTTACACGTAAACAGTGCACGCATACTTACATGAATACGTCACGGCTGACGTAATTGTGGCTACAATAATCTATAACACACTTATTCATGCATAATGAATAAATGTACTTATATTTGTAAATACACTCACAAAACAACTCAGGCACAATTAAAGACATCTCATATGCTTATTGTGAGAACAGGTGTGTTATATCACAGATCTAAGAATGGTTAATAATCCTTTAAAGTGATGACTAGCTAAGGTAGTCAGGACAGATGCGCGCACAAATTATAGCCCTCTTCATGTGGTCCGCGTGACATAGGATTGGTATTTAACAGTGAATAAATTTAATTTTATTCACGGCCAAAAAGAACTTAAAACACAACGTAGATAAGAAAGGAATAACTATTGATATCTTACTTGAAAAAAAAAAAAAATTTTTTTTTCATATATATATATATATAATACATATATAATACAATTATTTCGGAATATAGGTCAAGTATAGAATAATTAATCCATGCGTAGTGAACCATGGATTATTTTATGTACTCCGGCAGATTTGATCATGAATTGGATAAATTGTTTTCAGTTGTTGTTGGGGAACGTTCTGGTCGGATATAGACTAATTTAGAGAGGCGCACGATTACGAGTAATCACTGCGCGTGTTCTCTAATGAGCCAGTGACCTACAAGACGCATCGGAGGAGCAGGACGAAGCCGTGTCAAGAACTAGCATCGCATATAACACGAGGGAAGTCTTTGTCTATTTTTTTTAATTTTGAAAAATTAAATTTAAAAAAAAAAAATTATATGTAAAAATATTTACATTATGATCTATCAACTCTAAAATTTAAAGATATTAACAAACTAGGTTATGCTTATAATTAAACATTGTGAGTTGACAGACTTCTTTTGTTATATCGAAACTTTGCGAGTGTGTCTATCTAGAATCCAGATTTTATACGGCGATATCGGTCGTTTCAAAAGCATATTGGTACCGTGGTTTATAAGTATACGTACTTTAGTATTATCGAAAGGACATTGTTGACAGATCGGTGCCACTTCAAAGTGAAGGTGACAAGTGTCATAAATTTTGTTTATTTCAATCTGCGGCCGACTATTTCAGTTGTTGGAGAGACGGTTGCAGTGTGGACCGACACACTACGCACGTGTCCGACCGCTAGACGGTGAACACGAGGCGGGCCAAAAACCCAGCTGAGGGCCCAGTTCGGCGTATCGCGATTGTGATACCGCACCGCGGGGCGTCTCGGTGTCGCAGATGCGGGCGACGTGCCGCATAACGGGTTTGCTGCATGCCATCTTTTTATAAATTTAAATAATCGCGTTGATGAATATAGGATTTTAATAGATATAGGATAACATTACTTTATTTTACTTTTATTTTATTTTATTTAAAGTGCCAGTGGCCTTTATACATTTAATAAATAAGATTTAAGGTAATTAATAATAAATACATTGAAAATAGTAGGGTTTTCTCTGTGGTTAGGTGGTTTGTGCTGTTTGTTGCACCTATTGAGTGTTACACGTTATAGTATGCGTAAAGTTTGAGATCGGGATAATATAGAAAGTGAGCCTTGAAAGAAAAAAAAGGAGCACAAAGGGATCGGTATTGATTTAGGCCGTTTTGTTTAGAGAAAGTGAAACTTAGTAAAGGACTTAGCTAGGTGGAGTAGATATAGTTAAGTAAAGTTGTGAAGGAAAGGTAGGAAAATGTCTTTCTCAACTAGACAGCGAGGTCGTAAGCAGAAGACGGTTGAGCGCGACGCGGGAATGCAAGTAACGCCAGAACTCCTAACGGGTATTTTAGAGATGACAAAAAAATTCGGAGAAGTAATTGAGCGTTTAGATCGTCTAGAACGAGCGCAGGTTGACAACGTAGTTAATGTAGATAGGGCGGCCATCTCGGGGCCTGCTACTATTAGTTCTGAGTCGGGTACTATGTCGACGTTGACTTCTGACACAAGTAGTACGTCTACTATGACCGGAGCCACGGTGGTAAAAGACAGGGCGCCGGTTTGCGTAATGAGGCCGACACTAGAAAAACCTATCTTTACCGGGAGGGGCGGGTTGACACCGGTGAGGTTTTTGAAAAAGGTAAAAAAATATCTCAACGCTACACAGTCGAACGCGAATGCATTAGATATCGTTACGGAGTGTTTGCGTGGACATGCACAGACCGTTTTAGAATTATACAGCGATAATTGGAGGACATTTACTGATTTTGAGAGAGACTTCTTAAAAGCTTTCTGGGGAGAGCGCGAACAAGAAAGAGTACGTTATAAGTTACTGCATGCGACGTACAGTAATAATGGGGGTGCGTCGATGGAAGAACATTTTGCGGAATACTACGACAGTGTGCGTTCGTTCACTATCCCATTAGGGGAACGAGAAGCGGTAAACTGTATAATGCGACATTTTCCCGGGGAAATTCAGCGCTTGTGGTTTACAAGGCAAGGGGCAATCTCAGCACTCGACGCCCTAGAGTTCCTAAGGAATATGGAACAGAATGTGCAAGTAAGAGAAGTGTCGAAATCGGGTCCTGAGTTGTGGAAAAGCCGAGGTAGCTTGAGGCGGCCGAACATTATTGCGGCCACAGACAGGAAAAGAAGGGAGGTTCAGACGAATATGATACACGCCTCGCGAACGTACAGAGGTAATGCGATTCGAGGACGCGGCGTAGCAAGAGGGGGACGCACAGGTGTGACAAATCGATACGAAAGACGAACGCCTTACCCGGCCATAAATTGGAGAAGTGAAGGAGCAGGTACGAATGTCGCACGTACAGCGGAACCCAGACAAGCGACCGAAAAGCAACCCGCAATAGTCGATTTAGGAAAATCGGGAAACGAGAAGGCTGCGGATTAGTAAGAGTCGTGAATTCGCGAGGCCCTGTTGAAAACCGACTTGGGATTAGTATTTTAAGAGCAGATTGTACATACATGAACAAAGGACACAATAACGGGGAGGGGAGAACTGCTATGTTTAATATGCTCAAATATATGTGTAAATACGGGTGGAATGTTGGAAAGGGTTTGGGGAAATCAGAAAATGGAAATAAAATCCCGATTGATACGAATTCAGATTCCGAAGGATTCCTAGTAGAATCCGTTACAGATTTATTATCCAAATGGGACACAGGGACACTGTTAATATGTAAATGTGGAGAAAGGGTGTGTACGGGTTGTAATACGAGACACACGAGAAATACTAGTTCGTATATGATACATGGAGAAGAGGATGACTTGTTGGACGCAAAGGAGAAATACTATTCGCTGCCCGCCTTGCCCGAAATTGAAGTCAAAGTAAACGGTGTCGGGGCAAGAGCCTTATTGGATACCGGTTCGCAGGTTACTTGTGTAACTGAAGAACTGTTTGACACATTGAGGCAGAATAAGGAAATACCAGAGTTACCGATTCCGGCCTTACATATACAAGGGGCTTTTGGATCTAGAAGTTGCAAGATTAGCAGTGTACACATGGTGTCGATAGAATTGAATGCACTTGTAATTGATACACCTGTACTGGTATTGGCAAAATTACCGAAACCAGTTATATTGGGATACGATTGGCTGCTGCGCGTTCGGGCAGTAATTACATGCGGAGAGAATAATAAATTGAATGTGGACCACCTGGGAGTACGTACCACAATAAACATAGGAGAGACAGGTAGTACGGCTAGAGGAGCGGCATTTTGCGTGCTACAACAGATAAGTGAATTCGAACAGTCAAATGAAACAGAACAGTCGTTACGCGAGCACGTAAGGTTGTTAGATCTGTTAGAAGAAGAAAAGGCTTTGTTATTGCCTGTATTAATTAAGTACAGAGAAGTATTTTCAGCCCATCCTGGACGAACGGACAAGTATACGCATAGGATAAAGATGTTAAATGAAGAGCCGTTTATTAAAAGATCCTATCCTGTAAACCATGCTCACCGAGAAAAGGTGAAAGCTAAGTTAGATGAACTCGAAAACTTGGGAGTCATACAACGAGAAGCGACTCCTTATAGCAGCCCCATGACTTATACATTAAAGAAAGACGGAAGTATTAGGATCTTGTTAGACGCGCGCGAGCTCAATAAACGAATGGTAGGTGAATCGGAAGCACCTCCTCTGACAGCGGAAATATTGCAATCTTTTCACGGCGTGAAGTACATGACGCTATTAGATTTGAATAATGCATATTATAATATTCCGTTGCATGAAGACTCGAGGAAGTACACGGGTTTTACTTTTATGGGGAAAAGTTACACCTATAGGGTATTACCTCAAGGTCTTAAAACATCGGTCAGTTCGTTCACAAGAGCCATGGACATAATGCTGGGACCCGAGGTGCGTTCCTTTTGCATTAATTACTTAGATGACTTAGTAGTGTTCACTAACGGGACGGTACAGCTTCACTTAGAGCACTTAGGATTAGTTTTACAGAAATTACGGGAAGCGAAACTGACGTGTAGTTTGTCTAAGTGTTGTTTTATTAGGACGGAAATTAAACTTCTGGGGCACATCGTTAACACACAGGGTGTCAGAATGGACCCTGATAAAACACGGGCGATACAAGAATACCCGGTCCCGAGAACCGTAAAACAAGTGCGAGCGTTTTTGGGCTTCATTAATTATTTTCGGAAATTTGTATATAAATATGGAGAGGTGACACGTCCTTTGTGCGATTTGTTAAAGAAAGGACAAAAATGGCGATGGGGAGAGAAAGAAAATAGTTGTTTCGAGCGTATAAAGTCGTTGTTTATTGAAACAGTGATGTTAAAACACCCTATACCCGGAAGTAGGCTGTATGTACAGTCGGACAGCAGCGACATTGGAGTAGCAGGGTTTGTTTATCAATATGACAGTCAGAAATTAGTCAATGTAATAGGGTTTTGCAGCAAGGCGTTCACTGACGCAGAAAAGCATTGGACTGTCTCTGAGAAAGAACTGTGGGCGATAATTTATACTTTGAAAAAGTACGAGACCTATTTGCGTGGAGTTAAGATAATAATACGTACAGATCACAAAAGTTTGAGTTTTCTACATAGTTGGAAGATACTACACGCGCGCATGCAGCGGTGGGTGTTTTACATAAATCAATTTGATTTTACAATAGAGTACGTCAAGGGTAGGGACAATATAGGCGCAGACGTGATTTCTCGATATTTATGTGAAACTGGAGAATCTCAGGTGAATAAGCAGACTTACCCGTTAATGTGTTTGTTCACGGCGGTTGGTGATAGAGCATTGGTAAACAAACTGAGTTTGTTGAAAGATTTGCAATTAGAGGATGTAAAGTTGCGAGGCATTATTAAGAAATTGCAGGAAGAAAAGCCTGACGTTGAGACGAAATATTGCAAGCTGAAGGGAGATATTTTATATCACCAAGGCAGGGGAAAAGAAAAGGAGGTAGTGTATTTGCCGGAAGGTGTGGTTAATGAAGTGATCTTGAATGTGCACGAGAACTTGGGTCATTATGGAAGGTATAAATTGTGTACGGCTATGCGAAAGCGTTGTTATTTCCCACATATGAAAAAGCGAGTTGTGGAAGTTATAAGGTCGTGTCCATTATGTCAAAAGGCAAAACACGAGAGAGAGTATCTGGCAGGGCCTAGCAAGGCTGTATTAGTAGAAGATATCGGCGAAAGTGTGTTTGCTGACATATATGGTCCATTGCCGAGTGGAAAGTTTGGAATGCGTTACATATTTGTAATGCAAGACCTGTTTAGTAAGTTGATAAGGTTATATGCATTACGAAAGGCGACAGGACGCAGTACTTTGGGGTGTGTGAAACAATTCCACACAGAAATCAGTATTAAGAACCTGGTAACAGACAGGGGGGCGCAATTTACTTCTCGTTTATGGGAGAGAGAGTTGCACAGACTAGGAATTAAGATTTCACACACATCGCTGAGAAATCCTCGCGCGAATCCCGTCGAAAGAGTTAATAAAGAATTGACTCGTTTATTTAGAACGTATTGTAGTCATTCGCACAGGAGTTGGTTGTCAATCTTACCAAGGATTGAAAATTTATATAATAACGTCACACATGTTGCTACAAGATATACTCCATATGAAATCATTTACGGAAAAGGGGATGTCCTGAATTTCGATAAAGCATTACCCAATCGGGAGACGCAGGAGGCGTGCCTAGACGTTGTAAATATAAGAAAGAACGTTCTGAAAAATTTGAAAGTAACAGCTGAGAAAAGGGTTGCATATAGAAATCAAAAATACAAATTTGCCACATATCATATAGGTGATTTGATAAAATTAAAGGTGTTGCCCCGATCCGACGCTGATAAAAAGGTAACAAAGAAATTCTCTTTACTGTATGACGGTCCTTATATGGTCGCGGCAATACCCTACCATAATGTGTATACATTAGTGGACCCAGATACAAATGCTGTAAAGGGAAACTATAACGCAATACATCTGGCTAAATACTATAACGTTACGTAATCTATAGATAGAGTGTAACACGCAGAGGTAGTATAGTGTACAATACTAAAATACACACGTATAATCTGGTTGATTGCGTACGCGTTCGTTGTTTCATGTTGCTTTGGTAGTATATATAAAATGGCTGACTTTGTAGCACACACACGGTGGGCTACATAAAGTTAGGAAAGCAAATGATTGTGGGATAGGTGATGCTGGAAATCAGTTGGATGAGGAAGTCGCGTCCCTAGCCTTAGTGCCACTATTAGTTAACTATAGCTAGAAATAAGGTGAAATGCATGTTCAAAAAAAAAAAAAAAAAAAAAAAAAAAATTGTATATAGATAACTGTGTAAGCTAGGTATATATGTATTTGATTTTAGATAAGCTATCATACATTTATACTGTAAATAACCATAAACTGAGGCAAACAGAATCGGGGCAAGACGCTAGTTGTATATGGGGTATTAGGACTCATAAATTTGATAATTTGTTGCTTTCACATGTTGTATGTTAAGCCCAAAAGTGCTTATGGCGGATTTCGCTTAAAAGATCAAATTTATGATTTTATACGTGTCGACGTTGATAAGCGAGCTGTGTCAAGTATATAGCACAGACGTGTGACGCAATTCTCTAAAGTTGGTTTTGAGATTTATGGTAGTTTGGAGCCAAAAATTCCGATAAACACTCTCAAAGCGTCGTTAAGAAAGGACCTCAAGTTTACCCGAGCGCAAGGCAAAATTTTTTTTGTAATTCTCCGAAACTACAATAGACTGCGCCCTTACGGGGAACGATACAAAATAATTTGGATAAATTGCTATGCGAAATTCGTGAAGTGATTTATCGTCGATTGAGGCTAGATAATAATTTCTTTTACTAATATCAGTTTCGAAGAATGATACATGGCAGGTATTTACAGTAAACGAAGGAGATTTGTGCGAATGGTCAGTTAGTTAGTATGTTGCGAGAGTTGGGATGTAAAACGATTTCTGATCGAAGTTGCACTGATCACGTGCAGAGCATCTGTGTTCAAGGGTCGAGGGTGCTTTTCGGTGTCAGGTAGAGACGCCGGGGTGTACCTTTTACATAAACAAAACTGCTGTGTGGATTTAAAATTGTGGTAAAACATTGAAATATATATGAAATGAATTATGCACGTTATACATTTTATATTGTTCAATCCGTATTGGTCACAAAACCCTGTAGGAGAAAGTTTTATATCGACTTTATCGCTATGCAAACAAGATTTGAATTACAGGCTTGGTTTTGGATTTTAAGTAAAGTATCCGAGACGCACTTTGTGACTAAGTTACGGTAAATGAGGGTTTTACTCGTGTTACGACTATTATAAATATGACGACTACACCTACAAACAATTAACTGTAAAGTACAAGACAGAAATAAAATTATACTAATTACTCGAGTGAATTTCGATATTAGTGGCGACATCTCGCTAAGGAAAAACGAATTAGTCAAAATACGGAATTTAGTCACAAACTTTCGGTTTGAGGGTTAGGGGTATGAGACTTTGAGTATATAGACATAAGGGCGAAAATGGTACGAGCGTGCTGATTTGCGAACTTATAGGAGAGGGTTTCATGTTAGACGGAGATATATAGAATGAGAGACGCGGGCGCAGAGGAGTAGTGGATTTTCAACCCTTGTGCCGAGCAGACGAAGACCGGAGTGGCGGAACGGGGCAAGCAGCTAGGCCGAGGTGTGTTGGCGTGTGCCCGAATTCGGTGAGAGTTTAACCTAGTTGAGCTGCTTTGAAGGTAAGCGCAAAGACTTTAGTTTACTAATATTTTGTTTACTCTATTTTATAGAGATAACTGTTTCAACTGTTGACTCCATTTGGATATTCGATATTTAATTATGTTACTATCCCGAAACCATGAAAATAGTAGATTATAACTACGATTCAAATTCATAATAGCACATCTGTCTTAAATTGAGTTAATTCTACCAAAGAGTATCGAAACAATAAATTTACTATATTATACCGTTTGAATCGAGAGTGCGTGTGGTTGGAATAACCGAATTGATTAATATTCAAGTTCATTATGATTGATTGCAAAGAAACTCGGCTACATTTTCAGCCGGTTAAATTTAAGGTTTCGTTCATTGTTAATTTTGTTTTTTGAGGTCTGATCGAGGTCTGATTTAATTATAAAATAGAGAAGTTGCTCATTTCATATTTTAAAAGTTAATATCATGTCGCAGCTTGTAATGTCGCGAGATGAATAGCGGCATGCCTCAATCAAAGATATCCAGTTTTAAATTTACATTCAGTTATACAAATAGTTCAGAAAATTAGTACTGCGAGGTCATGCCCTTAAAATTAAATTTAAATGTCTAATTTCGTTTGCCGACCAAAAGTATAATAACTGATAAGTCTGTATTGTATAAAAGATAAATACTTTTGCACCATTAATTTTATTGTTGATAAATACTGAGAAAGAGATAAATAATTGATGGAGTCAGAGGAGGCCATTTGTTTTGCAATTAATTATTTATCTTAAAGTAACATTAACGAAATAAAAGTAAATTCACCAAATGTAAATACGAAATTAGACTTGCTGGCTGAACTCTGACCGGAGCCAGCTCAAAAATAAAATGGTCTGGTTGGCACGAGGACATGCGAGGTTGGGGCATGTTTTACCTTCCATCCACACAAATGTGTGTATTAAACTCAATACGATTATCTTGCCCACAAATACAAAACTTGTGTAATGGATACAATTTCCTTTCATATACAAAAGGAAACTATGTAACTAATTCTTTATCACAAGCATAACACAAAGGTGCGTTAAATTAGACTGAACTCGGTACCAGCGCACATACACGTGTGCGGTATTTAATATTGTCAATATATTTATATAAATAGAGTGATTTAACACAAAGCTAAAAGTAGTCATTGTTCTATTGACCAAAGCTCTGAATAATATGTGCACAATACATTGTATTAGATGGAAATATACTAAATACATGAGTGGTGATAATTCACAGTCAAAATATTACTCGATATAATTAGCTGAGTTAACTCCAGCTGCTATCTTGTCCAGAGTTAAAAATAATAGAGGTTTTCTGCCTCATTTAGATATTAACAAAGTAAAGTCAGTCCTCTCACTAATATAGTGCCAGATAAATACTGACGGACAACAGTTGCATATAAAAATCAAGCGAGGCAGTCACTGACCCCTTGCAACAACAACTATATACAGCATCGAAATATATGCCAACTATCATAAGATCAAGCGAGGCAGCCAACGGCCCCTCGAGATATATATATATACACGCAGGTAGGCGTAATACGCCCTGCATGATCGATTTGCATAAAACGCATATCACGAGGCAGTCGGAATCGACCCCTCACACGTATGAAATGTATACCTATTGCGCAAAACAATACTCGGGCAGGTGGATACCACCCCCCGCATGACAAATTGTCAAGGCTGGCCAGCCAAAACACATGTATGCAAATCTATGCTGAACCAATCTTCGAAAACCGCCTAATTGTTTTTCTTTCGAGGACTGCGTTTGGAATTCCATTCAGAGTAAGTGCACAGGGAGGCCTTTTGGGCGTTGTGAAACATGCTCGTTTGCGTGAGACGAGTGTTTGTAGTAAAACGCTCGCTGAAAGTGAAGTCTTCAGGTGACAAAACGTAGTTTCGTCCTCTGAAGAACAGCGGACAGTCTCTCAAAGAAACGCACATCGGCCCAAAGTCGGGATTTTGTTATCAATTTATTAATAAAACCCCGAGGTCCCGTTAGCCTAAGGGCCAAGTTTGAGTGGATTACTAGGCGAATCAGTTTTCGACCGAAAATACAATACATATAAGCAACGACTTACTTTCATAAATTTATCCCTGATCAATACAGGAAATTCGAATTTAAAAACACTAAATCAAATGTAATTAAAAGGGAACAAGATGACCTTATTCATTACAATAACAAAAGTTACCCCAAAACATCGGCGTTTGTTATACAACATCCCGATAGTCCGCTGTCCTATTTTGCGCCCATATAACGGTAAATAAGTTGCCGAAACCGAAAGTACAATTTAAATAGGGCGTAACTATTCGTATCCGAATACTCGTTAAATATCATCGAGTTATCATTACTTTACTCTCAAATCAATTTAGTAATTTTATAGACGATCACAGGCCATAAAAATACCTCAATTTACACGTAAACAGTGCACGCATACTTACATGAATACGTCACGGCTGACGTAATTGTGGCTACAATAATCTATAACACACTTATTCATGCATAATGAATAAATGTACTTATATTTGTAAATACACTCACAAAACAACTCAGGCACAATTAAAGACATCTCATATGCTTATTGTGAGAACAGGTGTGTTATATCACAGATCTAAGAATGGTTAATAATCCTTTAAAGTGATGACTAGCTAAGGTAGTCAGGACAGATGCGCGCACAAATTATAGCCCTCTTCAGTACGTGAGTAAACGTTCGAATACAGAATTTATTGAAAGATGCGAAACCTTATTTCAATGATAAGTAAAATTTAATTATGTTTAATAAGACCTTAATTAAATAAAATTATGTGGTTTTCGGTCGAATATAGTCATTGCACATGACAATCATAACAAATACCTAATTACATCAAACAAAAAAAAAAACACAATCCCACGTCAAAATAAAATCACACTTCCAATGTTTATGCAGACCCTAAAAAAACTTCACATTCCCAATAGAATATATTTAACCGAAAAGGGTTATTCATAAACAATAAAATAAAGGTGCCAAGTTAAACACAATAATTTTGTTAAAATATTTAGATTACCATCGGCTATTTAAATAATATCTTTATACGAATAAAATTAATATGTTATTTTAATTACGGTTCGTGGTATTAAATGAAAAAAAATGTAACACTTTACCTTGTTAAGCTGGGGCACGTACGCATGTTTGGTGACAGTCGCGAGAAAAAGTGGTTTAATTTAATTTTTAATCGTTTTCACATACTTAATGCTCCAAAGTATTGTTTGTTTTTTCAGCATGATGGCCACTGAGCCTAGTGGGTAGCGACCCTGCCTACGAAGCTGGAGGTCCCAGGTTCCCTGGTCGGGTCGGTATTTATATGATGAATATTAATACTGGCACCGGGTCTTGGTTATTATTTGTATGTGGTGTCTTCGCTTGGTACCCAAAATACAAGCTGATGCTTAGTTTGGGACCTAGACGTTGTTGTGATTGTGTGTGTTATTATTATTATTATTATATATGTGGTGTCTTCGCTTGGTACCCAAAACACAAGCTTATGCTTAGTTTGGGGCCTAGACGTTGTTGTGGTGTATGCGTTATTATTATTATATTGGTATTATCATCTATTAAATTTTTATTTTGTTACTATTGTCGGGCAATTAGTCTTCCTAATTAGTAATTCCTAATCTCAAAATAAACATGATTATCTAGTAGTGAATTTAAAAATGCAACCAAAATGAATTTTTAGTCGCTCCCAACACTCCCGGACGCAGTACCTCTGGACCATCCTGCTACCATTTTGGAAGCGCAGAGCTCGAAACCCTTCCCCATGTCCTGGGATACTGTAAACGAGGAGAAGGCCTGCGCAACAATCGTCACTATCATTTAAGAACTGCCATCGCAAATATATTCCGCTCTATAAAATTTCAAGTATACGAAGAAGTTCCGTGTCAATCACCCGATAGCAACCGACGTGCCGATACTATCTTGCTCGACCGCATCAAAGATTTGGCCTATAATCGATCCTACCGTTTGTTTCTAAACAAATGATGAAAACCAAGCAAAAATAATAGACCAGCATAACCGGTCCCGTTATGAGCCATGCATACCACACCTCCAACAACTATACAATATACAACACTGGCAAGTTATCGGGCTGCTCTTCGGTGGTCATGGCACAGCTGGCATTTTCTGGTAGACTTTTTCAAAATAAACAGCTTTAAGTGTACAGAGTTGAAATCAATATGTTTGGAATGATCCATATATCTTCCTCTAATAATTAATTAGTTATATTTATATTAATTAGTTCATAATTTAACACGTATACAACATAAATGTAAATAGCTATATAGTAATCCACCTAATAATTTATAAATATTTTCTTTTAAAAATTGTCACAAATTTTTGTAAAAAACTATAAAATAGTAGACTGCGTCGTAACGCGAGGTGATAATAATCGCCCACATCGTCTTTTTTAAATTGGTTCTCCCAATTTGATGTCTGTTTGTTTATCAAGATTATAACAAACAACTCAAGAACCAATAAACCGATTCTGATGAAAATGTCGTAGTAGCCACGATGTAAAGGTAATTTTTTCAAGAAAATGATTTCGTTGTGTAAATTTCACGTACCTTTTTTTCAATAAAGGAGTTTTTGAAGAATAACTATTACCCAAAAAAAATTATGGTTATTAAAAAGTCTTTATAACAGCGATAAGAGAATTAAAATATTAACAAACTGTCACTGTAAAAGTAAACGGAAAATTTTATAAATGTGAACGAAGCATGGACAGCGAAACTAACTTGAAAAGAATCTGCAATGTGTTTCACTGTCCGTCTGAACCTGGTACCGATACAATATTAAAAATAATAACGTTTTTGCTCCTGAAATACGTTGGTAGGCTGACTGACTCAGCGGGTGACCGACGGTAACAAATTCGGCGCAACGAGTGTTGTTTTAGGGTAACGCAAACATTGCAGTCTGACCAGTGCTAATACGTGTTTGCTCTGGATATTTATTGTGCCCGTGCAGCGATACTCCCGAACGCCCGCCCGTATAATTGCCTCGTTAAAACACGTACAGCATAATCTTGACGTATACCATAATATATGTATGGTTTAGTGAATACATACATAATGTTATGACAATTTTTCAGAGTAGGCAGACACTGCAGAATATACCACTATCACGTCATCGACTTTCGTTAGTTTCATGGAGGCGCATCGGTTTAAAATGTTCAATATAAGTGGGGTGCATAGAGTATAGACATATAGTATATTTAAAAAAATACCTAATAAGTCTCACGTTTTGTTTCGTTTTTACAAATCTTTTTCGTTACATGTGAAAACGTAAAGGACTACACTACAAAATGTGATACTCATTAAGTATTTTTTAGGTTATGTTAGTGTCTGCCTACTACTGAACTTTGAATGTAGTAAACTAAAAGGCACACACTTGCTAAACTCAACGACTTAAAGCCGACAAATTTCGTCAACTTAATATAATAATAATAATAACGTATACATCACAGCAACGTCTAGGCCCCAAACTAAGCATTAGCTTGTATTTTGGTTACCTAGCGAAGACACCACATACATATAACAACCAAGACCCGGTGCCAGTATTAATATTCATCATACAAATACTGACCCGACCTGGGATTCGATCCCGGGACCTCCAGCTCCGTGGGCAGGGTCACTACCCACTAGGCTAAGCGGTCGTCAAATTATTAATATATTTTAATTTATTTCTATCGGTATTTTCATTTCCTTTCATTCAAGTATGTAACTAGTTGTAACGAGTAATACACAAAGTCCTATATACACAACACAAACATCTAGGCAACTATTCACGTGTGGCTACATATAGAGCATGCCAAAGAAACACTTGGGATGCATTCACAAAGACAAACTCTCAAAAAACATTACCTTCCATAGTCAGGAGTATTCCAGGATCACCAGTGTTCATAAACAAAAATCTAGTTTATTCTAGTTTAGTTAGAATTAATACAATGATTTAATACGGTTATCGCAGAAAAATATGTACATTTTGAAAATAGTTGGTTAATACTAACTGATAATTTTATTTCATGAAAACAAATATTGTTGATTAGGTACTGATTGGGGTAGGTTTCATATGAATACGAAATCTAATATGGTTTATATCAAAATAGATTTTTCCGTCTGTAAACTCGAAAACATATAAGCAAAGAACTTTAGTTTATAATTTGTGAAAGCTTCCTTAAATGAATTTTGAATGTATCAATAAATCCATTAAAACGCTATCCAATTCAATAAATCGCTTTCCATTTTTCATCGATAACGTAATTCTGAATAATATTGCATGGAAATTGGCTTGGCACGTGACCCGAAGCGATGCCGTACGAGTGCCGGTCAGTTAAACGAGTTAATGCTAAGCCTGTTAACCTGACCACAGACGCGATACCTGTTAACTTATGTCGGGAAATATATTCCGTTCGTAATTTCAGAGCGACCTATGGGCTGTTATAGGTGTTTTATATGTAGTAATAATTGTATTTAGATATGCAGTAATATAATAAATGTAATTTCCGAATCTTTATTTGTTTTAACAATACACATTTTTATGTATGTCACACTAAAAGTCAACTTCACAGTGAATATGTCAAAACAGCAAATCGCATATGTTTATTCTCTGTCGTATATTTTTCGCTCAGGTTTTTTGTGGTCACGACACAATGTGGTATCTATACGTACATCCATGCCCAAGAGTGCGTCTATCTGTTTGCAGCAACGCGGTCATTTAAAATTGATTGCTTTAAATATAAAAATTAATAGACAGTGACTACTGACTATCGTGAGATGCGACAAATCAGAGTTTGTATAATTACGACACGTTACGACATAATCCACCACGCTGCTCCAGTACGAGTTGGTGGGTTTTAAAGACTAGCATCTGATGATGTCAACCGGGACCGCCGGTTTAACGTGCTCTCCGAGCATGGAAGACTACTCTTGTCAGGTTCTCGATAAGGTGTTTCACGCGAATGTATGTATGTATGTTAAAAGTTTCGCAGCTCATGGTAAAATAACTTCATTGTTAGATACATTGTTTAAAAAAAATTTGCTAGATTTAGGGTATTTTTTGTAATTTTTTTAATCAACAATGATAACTTATAATTTTTTTAGTAATGTCATTGTACGTTATTTACGATCATTCCGTTTTTATTTCAACTTAGTAACCCTGATTGCTTAAAAAACACCAAAATACCACGTCTTACATTTTTTTACGACAAACTTCAATCTACTACCATATCTATCGTTTGTGCACTGTATGAACACCCACATACTATGAGTTGAACAGAACTACAACACAAAAATTGTAAATTAAACGTTTTATAGATATTGAAAGTTTCTACTGATATTAAAAAATAAAAATAAAAGTACGCATATACTCGACCTCGGTGACTAATAATCGATTATTTTAAATTATTAAAACATTTGCTTTTATAATCACTAAGTATTTTATCAAACATGATTTTCATATAAAACAGTAATTTTATGAGACTCGAAAAATCAGCTGTATTCGTGCAGTTTTCTAGCTAGTAAACACATAAGCTGCATGCAACGTGGCAATTTCGCATGCAGTCCACGGCCACCGATGACAGATCACCACTGCGTGCGACACCTGCAAGCTGTGTTTCATATTGAGAAATGTAACTTGACATTTTTCTGTGCACAAATATGGGTTGCAGTTAGTGTATAGATAATATCATAATACTTTAACGTAGCGATAACGATGTGAACATGGAAGATGTCGGATTTATTGTAATCGATTAATTAAGTAGTCAACCTCTGAACAAAGATATATTTTTGTCCATTTAAAGCCTTAGTCAGTATGATTCTACATATAATAATAAACTTCGGACATCTCACACAGCGCCATCTAGTCCCAAAGTAAGCAAGTATTGTGCTTGTACATATAATAACGTATACATCACAACAACGTCTAGGCCCCTAACTGAGCATTAGCTTGTGTTTTGGGTACCAAGTGAAGACACCACATATATATAACACCCAAGACCCGGTACCAGTATCAATAGTCATCATATAAATACTGACCCGACCTGGGATTCAAACACAGGATACCCACTAGGTCAAGCGATCGTCAAATATATATCATCATCAGCCCGTGTCTCTCCACTGCAGGATATAGGCCTCTTCCAAGGCTCGCCACCACACACGGTCCTCCGCCTTTCGCATCCAACTACTCCCGGTATGGCGTTTCAGGTCATCTGTCCACCTGGACGGGGGGCGTACAACGCTTCGCTTTCCGGTACGTGGACTCTGTGGTCCGGTACGTGGTCAAATATATATATATATATATATATATATATTGTGCATATACATAGTACTTATTAATACAGCTATTTTTGAAAGCAGAGCAGTAAGAAAGAAGAAAAATAATGCATGTGCAAGGAACTATTCATCTTGATATGTAGGAAATATACTTTAATAGATAGACTGAATGGTCGAGTGGTTACAGATCCTAACTACAAAATCGAAGGTCGTGGGTTCGATTCCCGCCCGAGACGAATATTTGTGTGCATGAACGTGTACCGTGTCTGGGTGTAAAATATATTTATATGCATGTATTACAAAAACATACATCAAGTATATATATCAGTCGTCTAGTACTTACCTAATTTGTGACTAGATGACTATGTGTACGAGAAAATGTCCTAGGTATTATTATTATTATGTTTGCACTCGCATATATTAAAAAATATATATGTATATTTTTAAAACAATGTGGGGAAACCGCAGGAAAAAATTGGTACTTAATATTATTCATATTTATTATATGCGATGTATAAAAAAAAGGATTCTTATGTACGAATGTATTGTGTTTTGACATCAAAAACGTGGAAGGTGTTATTTATGTGTTTATTTTTATATTTATTAACAGTATTTTAATAGCGCTTATTTTAATAGTAACTTCAGTTACTAATATTCAACCCTATCTATAATAAAATTCAACGGTTTATGTCACTTTAGTTTAACATAGCTGTCGTGTTTATAATACTTGACAATAATATTTACGTTACACATTGTTTCAGTTTCTATCATTCCTATGTCTCGAGTAAAATGTCTCGACTCATACAAAGCTGGGTGACTCTGAAGGCACCGGATGTGTAAGAGAGATAACGTCACGGAGGGAGCGAACTTCAGTGACGTCATTGTTCATGTTTACGTCATATTTAAGTTACCGACTAGTAACAGTGTTCGGTTTGTAAATTAACGACTATAAACTGAATGAACCACGAAGAATATAACATTTGTATCAACAAATACAAACAAACAAATACAAAAACAAGAATATAACATTTGTATCAACAAATGTTATATTCTTCGTGGTTCATTCAGTTTATAGTCGTTAATTTACAAACCGAACACTGTAACTAGTCGGTATTGTTGTTTAAAATTTACTTATATATGGACAATTTGAAACTATTTGAGTTTGTAAAATATTCCATTCCATTAGCCCTTTTTATACCCCACTGCGGGGGCTCAGGCCTCCCCTCAAGATGAGGGGGACTTGGAGCGTAAATCCACCACGCTGCTCCAATGCGGGTTGGCGGATTGTAACGACCGCCATCTATTGACAGCGACGAAGACCGCCCGCTTAACGTGTTCTCAGGGGCACGGAGTCAGTGATAGTTAATGTCTGTAAGTCAGAAAAAACTCATTGGTACACGCCCGGATTCTAACCATATCCTCATGGCCTTATAGATTCGAACCAGGTTCGTTGCGCTCGGGCTATCACGGGCTTGTAAAATATATTAACTCATTTTTTTTTAAATATGTAATAGTGTTCTTATTAATGCTTTTACTTCCACGATCATTTTAATTCTTGGTGTTGATTTCCTTACTAATAAAATTTCTTTTTTTTATTTACGTAAAATACTTTACGTAAATGACGACTGCTTAGCCTAGTGGGTAGCGGCCCTGCCTACGAAGCTGGAGGTTCCGGGTTAGAATCCCAGGTTGGGTCAGTATTTATATGATGAATATCGATACTGGTACCGGGTTTTGGTTGTTATATGTATGCGGTGTCTTCGCTTGGTACCTAAAACACAAGCGAATGCTTAGTTTGGGGTCTAGACGTTGTTGTGATGTATATGTTATTATTATTATGAATAGTATTTGAAATATAATGAGTTACCACCTCATTGAAATTGTAACGAATTTATAACTACAAAAATAAATATTATTGATAACTGCGACTATCTCTCACAAAATACTTGAAAATTATTACGTAAGTTTTAAAGTAAGTAGGTACTAAGATCACGAGTCGACATTGCTAAGCAACGAAGGCCCCCGAGCAAAACTTGACCAGTAAATGCGAAACCTTACCAAGTAACCGTAACTTAAACAGCTTTTCCAAAGTAGACCTCCCCTACATAAAAAGAAGCCATAAAATAACACTTGAAAAGATTTTATTTAGAAAAAGTATTCTTAATAGCTACTTAAAGTAGGCATGATTTATGTTTGCGTTTCAACAGAAAAGTGTTAAAAATCGGTAATAAGATTATTTTATTAATAAAAAAATATTAATTAAAAAATATTAAGTTTCATATCAGTTCCTCACTAGATTTATATTTTATGTTGTTCAAGTTGTCTTTACATTCATAACTACCACGATAAGGTCTACGTTTTCGAAATCAATGCTTGAAAATAATTTCTATAGCTTATTAATATATATCGCCCGATTCATCTTGCGGTATATTACCGTGTATAATGATTAATAGTATAGCTACGTTCGTGTTCCCAATTTAAAATTTTATTCAATTAAATTTTTATTAATCTTCGAGTCATTAATTATTAAAAAAATATTTGTACTCTACGCTATTAGTTCCAGGCGATTACTGATTGGGTTAAATAAAGAATAAAACCCTACGTGTAAACAAGGCGGTCATAGCCGTGGACGTAAACGAAGTTTTCTAACTAAATGAATGAAAATGAATGAAAATGACTAAATGAAAAAGTAATTAAAATCAACACAATGAGACCTTTTCAAAGAAGAAAATAGAAAAAATATACAAAGAAATTTCTTCATTCAGTCCGCCACAGAATGAAAAATTTAATTAGTTTTGTATACTTTTTATGAACTATATATTCGCGTCATAACTCTGTGTCATTGGACCAATTTACAGCTTCGTATAACTCCTTTTAAGATTTATATTCTTTTTATCAGGCAATCAATATTACTTCAACGGTTACGTCACGTCAGTCAAAAACAGATTTCAAAATACATAACTTTGCATCAGTTAAACGATCGATCTTAAGTTAGTCTGTAACTTACAAAGTTTCGGAACGTATACCTTTGCCCGTTCGTACCTATTTCCCCGAAACCCCGGGGCAGACGTTGACTCAAATAACAGGCTTAGAACTCCGAAATCGGCACGGCTTCGGCTCACGTCTCACTTGCAAATTCAATTAATTATAGTTGAGATTAGTTTAGCGGTGGCCGTTCGTAAGTATGATCAATCAATAATTTTAAATTGATTTGGTCAATGTGGACGCATTTAAAATTTAGTACATTATGTGTTACTCTGAATATTTGCTTGGAAAAAGTTACAATATTTGGTACCTTTCAGGCCCCTAAAAAACCAAATACCCTAAATAAGCGTACTCTACAGGATGTACTCAATACATGAAAACAAAGTTCTCTACGAAAATTTTACAAAAATAGTTTACGAGCTAACCTTCTCACAAGCTGTCAATTTGCAATCAACAGTTACATGAATCGGATGTTATTATCCTATCACAGGGTCATTCGGATGTTGTCAAAGAGAGCAAATCGCAAGCAACAACGCACCAATTTTGAGAATTTTGAGACGTTTCTACCGCGTCATTTTACTGGGGCTAATTCGACTTATTCCATTGGTTTATACTTCTGTATCTTTTTACTAACTATTCACAATATCTATTTGATTTAATTAAGTATATAATCATACTTGAAAACTAAAACACAAGTTGTTGGCTATTAATTACTCACTTCCAGTGGTCAGCGCCGGGAAGTAACAAGTTAATTCCGGGCTTCTCCCGAGAGTCGAACCCTAGGCAGCGGTAAGTAGCAGATTTATTGGGAGGATATTCGTAAAGCGGCCGGACTTTAGAGATACGTGGCTTTAAAATTAAATCACGCCGTAGCTTCGCTTCGGACTTGGCAGTTTGTCTGCGTCTCTCGAGACCGTTGGTGGGCTTCGACCGAAATAATACCACCGCTATAATAATAAGGGTAATATAATATACCATACGATTTGTATACTATACTATAGTAAGTATAACGATGAATTGTTTTTTTGTCTTAAATGATTTTGATTGACAGATTGCGTTCACTATTTAGATATAAATTTGTTGCGACACAGGATTCCTTGTAAGTCTTAGTAGAATATATGCCTAGGCCTTTTAATATTTATTTCCCTAGTAATGGCTTCACAGCAAAATAAACTCACTGTTAATTTTTGTTATTGCATGTCAATTTGATAATCTGTTTATTTCTTCTTAGTCTTTGATTCTACTCGACTGGAATCGAATCTGATATTTCGCTTATTAAATGCATCTTATAGAGAAAACTTTTCCGCCACTTTCCAAATTTCTTCTAGGCAAAAACTAATTCGCCTTCATTACAGCCTAGATAACAAGTCATATATAAATACAGAGGCGACCGCGGGGGTAAAGGGATGCCATCTTTTATTTACAATGTTCTCACGTCGCTAGTATGCCAAGGACGCTTCTGTGTGATGGAGGCCCAAAGCATAGAGGGCTTAAAAGTGCAAATTTAAATTTAATTAATAAACTAATCCTTAAAGTATTACTTGGAGACAAATTTTAAGAAAATCTATATAATGACATTGCCGTCTCAATATGTATTCGAAAATAATATAATGTACGTAAAAAAATTTTTATTATTAAAAAAAATTATAATCGGCATAATGTTAATATAAGAAACAAAGATAAACTTGCTAATCATGTCAGCCACCTCAATAAAATCATGAAATCTTTTAAAGGGCAATGTATACGCTTGTACAATAAGATCTCAGTTAACATTGAAAATCTACCCCTTAACAAGTTTAAAACTACAATAAAAGAAAAGCTGTATGCAAAAGCTTATTATGAAGTATAGGACTGCTTAGATGATAAAAACTCATGGGTGTAAGCCGCTCGTCTAACACTATGCTACACACTACACACACTACACTACACACTATCTAACACTATTCAATAATATTAATCTTTAAGCATTTATTGTTAAAAAACTATTTATAATTTTGTTAAAAAAGCGTCCCTCAGTTTCTTGCGTATTTTTCTGAGACGACCCAGCACTTTTTGAATGCTCCTTTGTGGTGACGTTCTGTCAGAGTTGAAAATTTAATGATTTATATAGTACAGATATGTAGGTGTTTATGTATGTGGTACTCATAGCATAGAGTAGTATATAATATCAAGCAGTCATCTCTAGTCTGTGCTGGATCGAGCACGTACACTATAAATATAAAATAGTATTCAGAAAATGTTTGTTTTAATTAATACCTTTCAGTTCTTCCACAAAGTAATAAATTCACTGTTGTCACATATTTCAAGATTATGTTACATAACTACGAAATAAAGTTATTTGATTTGAGATTGCTTTTAATGAAAAGAAAAGTGACATTTTAGATCTCAAAAAATTAAACACCGTGTGCAAAAACATTCAAGACTCTGCTAAAAGACAAAACGGTTTATTTGTAATATGATCCCTGTTTGTTTCCTGAATAAATAAATAAATATTAAATAAAGTACGATTAAGTTGTTGTGTTAAAAGCATTTTAATTGGTTATTTAATTAAAGATTAACTGCACAAAGCTTTATTCAATTTTTTTTTAAATGCCTGGGTGCAAAAGTTATTGGTCTGAGTTTTATTTTCGACTGTATTTATTATATACTATTAATTATATTCTTATAGAGATTAACACATGCCTTTTGTATTTTGATAGTCCCAAGCTGCGAAATTATGAAGGGAAATTTTGCATCTAATATTTGTTATTAATGCAATACGGGTCGGCAGGCGGTGAGGGACCATGTGTGGGTCGCATAGCCGTAACTTGTCAACAAACGTAAACTTTTTTAAGATAATTTTGTGGGTTAGATACTAATATTCAATTTTGAGTGGTAGGTACAAAAAGGAAAACACATATTTTGCCATTAGCTTGAGTTTCTTTTTTTGGAAATAAATTATTATTATTATTATTATTTTCATTAAAATCCATAATATTATTGGATGATGAAAAAATTTTCCTACACATTCGAAGGTTTATAGTTTTATCATCAAACTTTTCGGATTAGACGAACCGTTTGGTCGCCAAAGAAGCTTAAAGCATATTTTAATAGCTCAAAACCAAAGTTTTTTGGCGCGGATTTCACCGCGCCTAATGATGTTAGAGTGATAACTTTGAGTGTAGAGTATGAAGGTCACGGAGGAATTGAAAGTACATCTTATGTTTATATTTAACGCATACAACTCATTCTTAAGGAGTAATTGCCACGAACCCGAGGAAAAAATTATATAACGCTCACTTTCTGTAAAGTTGAGCAGAAAGCGAAGTTAGCACGTCAAAATATTTAATCAATATAGAGAATAAATCAGTTATCCAAAGAAAAATAATTACTTATAAAGTGTTTTTTAATTAATTTTCATCTCAAAAGAATAAAAAAGAGGCGACAATCCGTATAATAAAATGTACATCAAGTTAGAATCTAAGTAGGGAGTAACTTAAACATTAATCAAAAATGGCCACAAAACAATGCAGCGGCTAGACAACGAAGTTCTCTTCTTTCAGAGAAAGCGACGAGTTCGGAATTCCACGAGCGGTAGCGGAAACTAAAACGACTTCCGGCCTGTGTCGTTGCAACGCGAGGACTTTTTATAAACTGTTTCTGATACAAAACTACTACATTTTATTTATATTTTCTTCCATTTATATTTACATTACTGGCCTTTCTTAAAAGAGAAATATATCATAATTGGTATGCATAAGCGCTCACCAACCCGCACTGGAGCAGCGTGGTGCATTAAGTCCCAAGCACCCTCTTCGCGACGGGAGGCCTAAGCCCTTGCAGTGAGGCATAATGGGCTGATATAAATGGATATGGAAACAATATTTATCATGAAAAATTAATTCATTTTTGGAGAGTGGGGATGTCTCCAGCACATTTTGATACTATTGCCTTTTGTCTACCTTTATAACTTTCTGAAATATAATTTAATCTCACTCTCTGAGATAACTGTTCTGATAGTCATTCAATGAAAAGGGCACCTGTCCAGCCCACAGCTTTCGACCGATACCAAAATTTTTTTTCCAAACGGTAGACAATCTATCCGCCTAGGGAGTTTTTTTTTCATATTTTCGATATTGGCTTTCGTTTTTAAAATAATAAATTGTTTTTCCGAATAACTGGGAAAGTCCGTCTTTTTTCACCATTTTCGATTTTCCTAATAAAGTTACGGATTTTAGAAAATTTAGTATCAAACGATGCCCCACAAGCCTTTGCATCTTTAAACACCACTGGCTTTCGTCTACCATCACATATTTCATAAATATAGCCTAATTACACTCCCCTACGAAAACGATCTGATAAACGTTTTCAATGTTATAACGTGAAGAGCGTCATGTTAAAAATGGAAATAATTTTGACAGATCTAAAAGCTACGAGTGTGAGTTTACGGAAAACAAATGTATTTTTGAGTAATTTACGTAGCAACAAACGCGTAGTAAAAAATACTCACCCCCAGCACTAATTTATTTATTGTGAAACTAATATCCAAACCTAATCATACCGCTAGATTGGCTTGTGAACGAAGACAGTTAAATACTGCATCATAGTTTCGGTTATCGGCTTTACTGCAAACAGTGTCCGAACTAACAACTAATAACAAGCTAACAACGCCAAATAAACAGACCCGAAGCAATGAGTATATACAGTGTGGCCGCAAGATATAATCGACCCTAATTTGTCTTTAACTTGAAAGTGCAAAATTGATAACTCTTCGAATTCCAGTATTATTCAACTAGTTGTGCGAACCTGGCTTGTCTTCTTTTGTTTACCATCTTTTATTTTGAAATCTGTATGGAGTATTTGGAGTGGAATGGAGTGTATCGAGTATGGAGTGGAGGTATTTAGTAATCGCGAAGGCAGTAGTGAATATAAAACTTTGTTTTGTATAAATAAAAACGTAACTCGCTTCGTTCAAAAACTTCTGAAGGTTTCGCGATGTGGTTTTTTTTTAAATATCTCAGTGACAATTTCAGACTATGAATGTTGTATGACTACTAGAAGTAATCAAAAATTTGTTCCCATTGAACCTAAAAACTATTAGACTGATTTCAAAGAAATTCAGAATGGAAATAGATGAAACCCTTAGAAAAAACATAGGCTAATTTTTACTACGTAAATGCGTGTATATGTTTGTTACCTTTTCAGAACTAATCCGCTGAACTTACCTTGATAAATTGTAGGGAGATAGGTTGTATCCTGAAGACGCTATGCATATGCTATGGACTGATGGTAGCAGCTAGTGTAAAGTGGAATTATAATTTCAACTACTTATTCGCCTTCGTATACAAACTAAAAGTGTAATCTTACCGGCCAGTATCTATGTGGAGTGTGATCCTAAACTGAACCAAATTATCTCGAAGTGAAACCAAACAGTGAAAATATGTAGAACTATGAAAGTTGACATAGTAAAGGATGGAATATAGAGGCAGTATTCAGTCAGAAACCAATATTACATGGCAAAGTGGACCATAAAATATATTGGAAAGCCCCGCGTTATAACATTCAGCGGGTACTGCCGTGCGTTGGATAATCAAATGCGCCATACTTCAGGGCGAGAGAGATCAAATGGAATTTTTTCTCTGTTAAAAATTGCGATCACGTTTCTAATATAGTGAAAACAATATCTAGTGACCGAATGATTTGAGCACAGCTGCTTTCCCTCGGCGGGCCGACGTGTTGGGGCCATGACCTTTTTAAATTTCGTCTGTTATATGTTTTACGTATTATTTCGGATATTTATCTTTAATATTTCATGGTAAAGATGAACCACAAACCAAAATAGTCGACACTTGCGATTTTTTCCACGAGATGCATTTTCAAAACTAGTCAAGTAAAAATATGATAAATATGCGTGCTGTGAGAACACTACAATGCTTTAACAAATATAAATATTAAGTAATGAATTTAATATTAGTACAAAGTTAACATACCTACATATACTTGTAACTCAATTGAATTATTTTAATATTTTGTCAATACACATGTATTCGTATTTAATTAAAAACTTGAAAATGTCTTTTTATTTTACTTAAAAGAGTTAAATTAACCACTCAGCCAATCGCTCCGTCAAAGGTCAATCAGAATGTTGGAATCGTATTAATAAATCACTAGTATTAACGACTTTAGCCTAAATTTTACATTTAATTGAACAATCTTGTCATATAAGCTAAAATTCATATCACATATTATTAAAATGTTTAACCTTATTAGACGTATTATGTGAAACCCCCTCCTTCTTCCAAGATTCTCTTTTTTTTTATTACATATAGAAATAAAGTCAATTTACCAATCTCTACCTTGGATTTAACCTCTAACACCGGTAATATCCGCGATTTAAGGCCACATAGGCTTAACATCCTACTAGTACCATATGTGAACGTTTATATGTTTGGATGCTTGGCAGTCAGTCATGCAGCAACGGTGCAACGGGTTGACGTGATTTTTTGCATATATATAGTTTATAAGTTCGATTGTAACATAAACTAATTTTAAAAAGGCACGGTTTCTGTAGAACTACTGTTCTTCATGCAAAAACGGCTGAATTTTTTTAATGTTTAATACGAAAACGTCTAAGACTTGGAATAACTTACAGGATAAACTTCATTTCGGAAAAATACGTGATTACTGTGAAATAACAATAATGATAATAATAATGATAATAATAGTGATAATAATAATTATAACGTATACATCACAACAAAATCTAGGCCATAAACTAAGCATCAGCTTGTGTTTTGGGTACCAAGCGAAGACACCATGTATATATAAAAACCAAGACCCGGTATCAGTATCAATATTCATCATATAAATACTGACCCGACCTAGGATTCGAACCTACTATCGCTATCCACTAGGCTAAGCGGTTGTCAAGCAGAATAGCTATTAGTTATTCTAAAATTGATAAACGAATTTTCATCAAATTCGTTAAGTTTCAGAATGTTCCACATAGTCTTACAGTTTCCTGGAGCATCACGTCTCTTTAGCGATCGTTATACACCCATGTAGTCCACGCGGGCGAAGCCGCGGCCGGAAAGTTAGTCTTACATAATTTAGAATGTAACAGAATAACAGTCGTAAAATTGGCATAGTTTTGCTTATCCGTAACTAAACATGGAAAACGTGTTTTTACAAGAAATACTTTATAAAAAAGGTGTCTATTACTCGTACAAAATATTTTATGACTTACGCCACGCTTAAAACTTACACCCTTCGTATTGATTTTTTTTCCGATATCGAAATTTCATATCAGATACATTTGACGGCGCGTTCGCGGTTTTAATGCTCGAACGAATGTGAAAGGGGCCCGTAGACCGATTTGAAAACCACATTAATCTGTACTTATCTCGTGGAACGGAGTAATGGGGCATTATTTGTTACTTTATGCCGCTCCATTTGACTACATATATTTAAAAAAATCTATGCCGCTCTTATCTTTACGATATATGCGTTCTAATATCGGAACAAGAGTAATAAAAGAGCGTTTGTAATTTTTATTGAATATAAGATGTTTTCTTCTATATTTTCATACCTTATATATTAAACAGATAAATTATTTTTATTATTTTAAATTTGTGTAATGGCAGTTTTCAATCGATATTTCTTATGGTTTTTGTAATGTTTATTCAAAACAATTCATTTTCTAATAATAATATGTTTCCTGGCTTAATATTATAATGAATGTTACTGTCGAATAACAATTTTTATCTGTTATTATTAATAATTCTTTAATGGTTTCCGTTTAAATGATGAAATTTCATTGTGTACCAAATGATTAATTGGACATTCTGTACTGTGTGATGTCCGGATAATATATTTAATGTCCAAATTGAAATGACAAAATAATAATATAACAAAATTAGGAAATTTAACCAAACCTATCAATTTGGAAATGGTAAAGCATTATAATTTAGGTTACGGCTGAATCAGAAATCGATCAAAAGACCTAAGAAAGAAAGATCTGAGTAGTTCGTCGCTTTGTTCCGGTTCGCTCCTCGCATTGAAATAAACTTAAAGGAATATACTATTTAGATATGGTATTGACCACAGGAACACAATTTATTATATTTATTTTACGGGTGGGGTGAAATCATTAAAAAAAAACCGGTCACTGGTAAATATTTCAACCGTAGTTGTTTGTTTGTTTTGATAATAATAACCGGTAATTTATTGATCATCAACATTAAAATAAGACATTATTAAATACCAATGGTTTTACTAACACCTTCAACTTTTTTATAAGCTTTTATATATATATATATTATATATTATATATATTATATATTATATATTATATATTATATATTATATATATTATATATTATATATATTATATATTATATATTATATATATAATGTATATTTATTGGCAGGCAAATTAAGAAAAGTTCGTTGACATTCTGTTGTGACAAATTTTTTTTGTATGGGGTCTTTCGTTCGCGTTATTGTAATAAAATTAAATAAAGTCAATAATTTGGGTAGAATAAAATAAGTTAAATATAAATCGGTAAAAAGCAGTATTATGGGGTAAAAATTAATTGCTTGTGTCCGTTTTATACGAAAACGATACCACTCGAATCCTAGTAGTATTCTCTGATCAGTAAAAAAATAATGAAAACAATCATCAATCAATCATCAAAGTGTGTATGTAATTCAACCCGCTCCCCGCGTACAGGTGAGAAATCAGATTTTCTTTTAACTTTAAGTCCAACCACCTCTCCTGCACTGCGTACTTACTGCAGAGAAAGCTTACATTAAACTGTAAATATACTTTTGGCTCGAATGTTACTTTTCAAGACTATTTAAAATTATAACATTTAGTGGTGAACTTTTTGGATTGACAACGTTATACAAAAAGTTCAAATTTCTTTTTTTCTACAGGCAACGGTAACTAAATGTATAACAGCTATTAACTAAGGAAGTAAACGAAGGTCATCGGGATTTTCGAGAAAATACACACAAGTATTAGAATTTTTCACTCATAAATGAGCAAATATAGCATAAGAAGCCGGACCGATAACCGAAATCTTCTTGGAATTACCACATTTTTTTTTAATGTTGCACAACCAAATAAAGAATTTTAATTTAAAGGGTTTATTTTATTTTAATTTATTTTAATAACATATACTGTTAACAATAGTCAAAATGGTTTCAGTTAATGATTGTAAAAAAAGTCGTTTCCGTTTTCCATTTATTTTGTTATCAAACGATGTAATGCAAAAGAAGATAGTGGGTATAAAAAAATTGTAAAAAAATTTATATGTTTGGTATAAAAAAAAATAAAAATAAAATATTGTGTTTGTTTATTTTTATTCAAATAAAATCTAGTTTTACAATAATTTATTTTCCGAGCCCGACCCTCGCACAGTTTGGCTAAACACAGAAAACAATGGGAAGCTATTGTTTTATCGGAGCCAGTGTTGTCCACGGACGATTTGCATGAAATATAAAGGTTGTGCCTCAAATAGTTTCCATCGTTTATAGCGGTTGGCGGCGAGGTCAGCGTCCGGGTTTTGGATTGCAATTTCCTTATTTTTGTCATTCGTAACGACTGTTTGTTTAACGTCTTATATTATAACCTGTATTTTAACCAAAGAGTTACAAATAAACGTTCATAAAAATGATATACGTGATAGCAACCGTTCCTTCGAAACTGAACTCATTGGCTTACTTTCTTACGTTGAGGTTATGCGTTCGCTTGTATTACGTTACAGCTGAAATTAGAAGAAGGTTACAGTTTGTAAGTTAAAAAAACGAATTAAAAAACAATACCAATAAGTACGTAATGGGCTTGCACAAAATTTTTAACATATAGTCTTTATTTTATTCTAATTTGTGCCTTCCCAATAAAATAAAAAAATAATTCTTAAATTTATTTAGTTATTTTTTTTTCCAAAAATTCATTAATAAGATATTCCTGTGACGTCAACTGGACAGATGTTTACTATTTGCATTATCATTATAAATTAAGACATAATATTTTTATTCATTCATGAGGATTACAATTACATTTCTCGTAGTGAGTTAGTGATCTTACCTCAACATTTTCTATTTAGTTTTGGCTTTGGGTTTTTACTGTGGAAAGCAGCGCAATGAGCTTAACCGCCCAGATATCACAAGGTCAATTTCAATGAAAAATGAATTTTCTTAAATGTCTGCGAAAATCGTAAATAAATTTTTTTTTATGTTTTGAGAGGTTATTTTAGACGCTCATTCCTTTTAATTTTAAATTAAATATTAAAAATTTTACATACTTTTTTTTAATTTTAACTCCACTAGATAATTATAAGTAGCTGAATGCAGACTTTGGCACTTTGCCGTTTTTTTAAATTTCCATACAATCAATAGCTAGGTGCCGACTTTTATCGTTTCAATCTGTTTATTACCAAAATGACGACATTTTTTAATTTTAAAATATTTTAAGGTACTATGCAGACTATAAGAAATTTACTTACAAATTATGTCACTTCTTTCTCATGCTTTAGTACATACGATAGAAAAATCTTTTTTTAGGCTTTATAAAAAATTTTGATTACATTATAATCTTTTTAATATTTGATTCAATTATGCATGAAAGATAAAGAATAAGTGAAGTCTACATTATATTAGTTTGTGTACCGAACGAACTCAGTGTAATCTGGAAAAAATTGTAATTATGATTTGTATTAGTGTTACTCATGTGTCTACACATAAATATACACACATACATACATATATAAATTCGAAATACCACTCACTCATAATCGACGCAGAGCCGAAACCGCTGAAGCGAATCACACGGATTTTGAACATCAGATTTTTTTGTGACGTAAGCATCCTCTTACAAAGGACTTTTCTAAATTCTACCCCTAAGGGGCAAAATAGGGGGGCGGGGGCGACAAGTTTATTTCTAACATGTTTGTAATGCAGAATATGCTTCTAGTTATGTATTATTACTATTGACTGACCGATTGGCGTAGTGGTTAGAGACCCTAACAGCGGAGTCAAGGGTAGCCGGTTCGATTCCCGCCCGGGACGAATATTTGTATGCATGAACATGTCTATTTGTTCCGTGTCTGGGTGTAAAATATCTATAAATGTATATATTGTAAAGAATATCCAAGTAGGTATGTATATCAGTTTTCTGGTGTCTATAGCACAAGCTTTGCTTAGTTTGGGACTAGATGGCGCTGTGTGGGATGTTCCAGGTATTATTATTATATCACAATGTGACGACGCGTTATTTTAGGTTTCTTAGACAGTGGTGGTGGCTGAGTGACTAATCACGCCAACTTTGATACAAAGTTCTAGGGTTTTATTTCCGCCGTAGGCATATTGACCAATCACAATCTCCGCTGACTTTCTCACTCTTATGAAGGCGTCGCATCGGACCAGCGTGATGAGCATGTTAAGGAAGAACTGTAAGTCCAGCAATGACACCATGAAAAACCTGTTACAAAATTATTCATTAACATCTTAATGAGAAATTAGTTTCTCAACAATCATTAAATTTTCGATCGCTCTTTATTCTAGTTAAATATAAAACACACTTTCTTTCTAAATCCGTATAGCGCTCCTCCATTTTGTTCAGTCAGTCGCGTGTCATATTTGCACAATCAAGTCGATGGCACTCGACATTTCATAATGGCGGACGTAGATGGGGATTATTAAAAAACCATTAGAAGCGTATCCCGTGACGTCACTGATGGATCACCCGATATCCACATCAATTTTAATGGCCCACTGGTCAATAAAAGAGTTTTCGAGTGTTCCTTCTTTTTATACTGATTTTCGTTTGTACGTACATAGAGGAATATTCAAATATTAAAAAGAATAGTAGATTTTACTATATCTAATCCGGAACCGGAATTGCTCATCGGATGCGATTCAGTATCTATTGCGGATGTGGTCGTTTGCGAAAGAGTAATTTAATCAAAAGCGTTTAAATTGCCTACTGATTGTATGAATGAATATAACGCAATTTAAACAACGTACCTGTGACCACAACTGGCTGAGTTGTAACTGAGTCGAGGGTTCATTCAATAATTGTCTTTATCATGATTAATAACAGTCTGCTTCAGTTATTGATAGCGAAGCTCGTTCTAGTCAGGTTACAGTTTTTGCGCCAACATTTGTTCAGACTAGATTGGAGGTCGTTGCCGAAAAGCTCCACTCTAACACATGTACTATTTATTGTAAATTGTCATTACGGCCGTTCTCCTACAATTATACGAAAATCTAACGAGTTGTTTGACTTATCAAGTTCCAAAGACATAAAATGTATACAAGAATATAAATAAAAAACTTTATTTACAACGAAAATGATTTTAAAGTATGAGCAATGAAATAAAAGGATTTTGCGAATTTTAATGGATAACTGTATAAAAATTACAATAATTTATAAACATAAAATAACACAACTTGTTTTTTTTTTTTTCAAGGTGAAGTTTTAAACAAAATGGACCTAAATCATAAGCATAAATCAGTCACTTGTTTTGGAAACTCTATGAAAAACTATTATAGCGAAAATAGCTCCGTTTTAATTAATAATCAAACGTTCTTTCAAGAAAATACAACACGCAATTTAATAAAGAATATTTTCAGCAAAAACATAAAAGTAGGAACGTTTCTCGCCCTAACCAGAACTGATGAGCTGCTAAATCATATGTGTTGGTCGATTTATATCGCAATAAAGCACCTGAATTATGGCTATAAATAAACACGAGTAAATCTTCACTTTTTTCCCATGATCTTTTACGATGATAAACGTTTCAGTGCGTATTGAACGTGTGAAGAATGATATGATAATAATAATTAAACTGAGACTAAAACTTTCATTCAGAAATACGAGGATAAGTCAGGGTATATAAAAACAATTTTCAACAATTCTCGTTTGTTTTGTGACCTTGATTAAAGGTAAGAAGTAAATTACTGGAAAATTTTCGTCAAATTTAAATTTATGCAAATTTAAATAAATACAATTATTACTACTTTTGTATATAATATTTTTAAATAATTATTTATTCCAGAAAATGATAATATGATAATTTATTTATTTTTTATATGGAAAATAGATTGACCTCTTCAGCGTTCTTAAAATATAAAAAAAAATATTGGAAGAAAATTTGTCAACTATGTGAAAAAATCTAACCAATTTTAAAAAGGGTTGGACTAATGTGCTAGGCTAGGGGCAGGTATTACTTCAATCATTCTAGCTGAACAAACTACCTCTAAGTATTTAAATATAGTTCATAAAAAAATACTATCTAGATTTTTTTAATAAAATTAATATGACTGCATATGCAATATATTCAGATAGAGAAAAAACGAAAGCTGTAACGTAAACTAAAAACCACGTAGCTTCACGTAGCAGCTTACGCTGTGTAGCGGCTCGTAGTGAGGCTACGCCACTGCGTTAACTCCCCGTGGCCGTTAACTCGACGTCACTGTATAAAAATCCCATCTGGGAAACGCGTATTTGAGCCAAAAGAGAAGCTCGCTTTGTGAGTATAAACGCCCTTTATCCCTCTTATGATATGTTTATGTACTTTTAGATTTTATGTGGATGTTCTGACGCGAAGCACGAATTTTATTAGGTTTATAGAATTTTACGAGTCCATAGCACCGTGCGGTGGCCGCCGTTCATCGTGGTTTATTGATTTTGAATGGGTCGATTGAATCGGTCGGCGATTGTTTATAGTGACAGTAATAAAATGTTGCTTTGATAATTTGTTTTTGGGTTTATTTATACTAACAAAAATATTTAAATTTTCTATGATTTTTTAAATATTATATGATTATAATTTATTCAATGTAAGATGTTCACAATAAAAAAAATAATAGTTAATGATGGGCGCAATGTGCCGAGAACGCCAGCAGCGTTCCTGCGCTGATTCAAAGATTCAAATCTTATTTATAATAAACAATAACTTTGAATATACGGTTTTGAGGAACAATTTATTTAAAATGGGTATAATAAATTCATCGATTTCGACATAAGGCAGTACGATTTGATGATACAGCTGTAAGTATTAAATTTAAAATTAATTTTTATTAATTGAAACATCCATTTCCTTTGATTCTACATATCCTAGCTCAAACTCAGCTGATAACTTTAATCGGGTTAATTTTGAGTCGTACTGTGTACATAAACCATGTTTAGATTATGTACACAGTCGCATACTATCCAAGTGATCGTACAATCGATCGATCGATCAAGCGATTGAACGATCTACTAAGCTTACTGTGAGCTGCATAGAAACCAAATGTCTGCTTAATTTGATTTAAAGTCCAAGTAATTATAAGAATGCTGAAATCGTGTATTTTGTCGTAGTGATGGTATGAATTAAGCTCAAATAATCAAATAATTATGAAAAAATATATACGTGTATATACAATATATACATACGTAACACTTGTTAATTGTATGTTGCTGACTGTATGTAGAAGTTGCCACATGATAATCCAACGAAATTAATAATTTCTATCTAATATAAAAATAACAATTGGTTTAAAATAAATATTGAAGTATAACTCGTTATTTTAGTCCAACTTCCCTACAGCAGACTGACGAGCCTTAACAGTTTGACGGCGCACTTAATGTATTTATACCGGCGGCACATCTGCGGCTAATGATACCGGACCTCACACACGTTATCCCCACATTCACCTCCACGTTCGCCTCACATCTCCGAAATTACCCCCAGGATCACACCCCGGAACACCCCCATGACTCGGTCATTAGTTAAACACTCGGAGCGCCCGCATGTCGCGAGTTTATCTTTGGCTATGCGGACTCGATTAGCCGCCCTTTGATCAAATAATCTGGCGATAAAATAGGGTTTGAGGAAATTAAATTATATGAACGCCATTGTGGTGGCGAATGATAAAAAGGTAATAACTAAGGCCGCTTGAATAGTTGGTAGTATCATCTAGATTTAATTAAAATCTGTGATGATTTATTGTAATGCTTAACCAAGCGAACTATTTATTATAGACCTAATGGTGGTTGAGGCTATTACTTAAAGGAATACTAATCTAAAAATTAATTAAAAATGCTTTTTACACTTTAATTAAGTGGCCACTTTTATTAACATGCTTTTAGAAAACATTATCTTCAAATCTTGTATATTACAAATCGTAATAAGTACTTCGCAAAAGGCGGGCGTGAAAACCGTTTCCATAGGCGTGGGATCGCCGCGCCGGTGCACACCGTCCCAGATAGTCTGTGATCATCTTGTAGTCTAACATCTGTTCCGTTTCGATCCCTTTGAATATGCCGTGCGATTTTGGCATTTTAATTAGTGAAATTATTTGTTCGAAATAAATAAATTAAAAAGTAAACGATTTTATTATAATTCAGTACCGAATTTGTTTTCGTAAATATTTTTTATACCATTTTGTTTATAATTTTTATTATTATTATTGTAATTCTATTTAAACCGTAAATTCAAAGGATTCACAATACAAGGAAATGGAAAGTGTAATACGTCAAATAATTCATTTACGACAATTTAAATTTTGTTATTGTGTTTATTATATTAATAACTTATAAATAAAATAGCTTAAAATCACATTGTTTTATAAGAATTAAACAATTCTAGGCTAATATAACTCTTCTACTGTTTTTTCAAGGTATAAATTTAAGGAAATGGTACTGGACGAGATATAGAACTGCCCGCAGGTGGCGCTGTGAGTATAATTAGCGGTCACTCGATTAATGCCTACATTAATCACGACCCTACATTCGGATTACCGACATCTATTTGTCCCCCTTTAAATATATATATTTCGTTAAAGATTTTAGGTAAGTTATGAATAATTTCTGTAAATATATATTATATACATATATCTGTGTATATAGTGGGCGTCTTTTGTTTAAAAATATCTCTTCTATATGTGGAAATGAGGTTTTTCTAGAAATCCGAGTTTACACCTTTTCAAAAAAACATCGTAGAAGTATGGTTATGCCTATTTTTTTTTTAATTGTGTTTGCCGCAATTGACAAATTTTTATTCGAATAGATCAAGTAAAATAGTTTAGACCAATAAAAAATAATTAAGGTGGTTATCACATCAATATCGATCAAAACCGATTCATTTTATCGATTGTTCTTATGTGTATAACTACGATCGATGTTGTTTGCGGGAGTCAATAATCGCTCGCTGACCTATTCCACGAGTGAATATCATCGATCGACACAACTTACAAAGTTCGTCCGTCGATTGACGAACGATTGACGAACGATCGACGAACAAACCATATGATATCGATTGAAAACTGACGATGGTAATCGATCGCCCGTTGATGAATTTTTGTGGTTGGAACTGTTGTCGGATGACGCCCGATGGTATCAATCAATTGGTGTCTTAGACCCAGACCTATGAGATACCTTAATTCGCAAACATGGATAATACGAATAGGGCAAGCGGTACATATTGACCCCTTTAGTTACATATAGCGCACACGTATTTATTTTTTGAAATGATGAAAGTAATTTTTAATGGCAACAATTAAAACATATCACACAGTATGCATTATAACATATGGAGGTCCCGGGTTCGAATCCCAGGTTGGGTCAGCATTTATATGATGAATATCGATACTAGTACTGGCTCTTGGTTGTTATATGTATGTGGTGTCTTCGCTTAGTACCCAAAACACAAGCTAATGCTTTTTTTGGGGCCTAGGCGTTGTTGTGATGTATACGTTATTATTATTATTGTAGTAGATTTCACAGCCATAAGTCAAATGTAACGAGAAAATAAATTTATTAAAACAATAAACCTTTAATATTTAAAAAAATATATATATATTGCCTATCATTTTCATATGAAGTAATGAGCCATCATTAGACATCGTTAATCACTAAAAAAATATTTCATCATCATCATCAGCCCATTTTTACCCCACTGCAGGGGCTTAGGCCTCCCCCAGGGTGAGGAGGGGTGCTTGGAGCTTAAGTCCACCACGCTGCTCCACTGCGGGAATTTGAGATTCTAATGTTTTTAATAACAATTTTGCATTTGAAACTTTACGGTGCAGCGAACGAGCGACGAAGCGTACATGAACGAACGTCCAAGACAGTGCCGTGGTACAGAATATTAATTTGGTGTGTATGAGACGTCCCCTGTCGAGATTTACCTAAGATTTGAAATTCATTTGCTATTGAAATATGTCAAGAAAATAGTAATTTTAAAATAGTAATTGTAGTTTATAAATTAAATGTACATTAATAAATTCTATAGATTTCGCCACGATCCCGCGCTTTTCGCGATTATCGGAGGACATTGAAAATAAACATCAAAAATAAAAAAGTATAACCTTTAACGACCGCTTGGCCTAGTGAGTAGTGACCCTGCCCACGAAGCTGGAGGTCCCGGGTTCGAATCCCAGGTCGGGTCACTATTTATATGAATTGATACTGGTACCGTGTCTTGGTTGTTAAATGTATGTGGTGTCTTCGCTTGGTACCCAAAACACAAGCTAATGCTTAGTTTGGGGCCTAGACGTTGTTGTGTTGTATACGTTATTATTATTATTATTGTCAAACAATTTTATTTTGTATTTCGAAAAAGTTATGGACCGATCTTCAAAAATCGGGTACCATACGACGCCCGCGAGCTCCTGCATCTTTTAAGGCTATTTCTGCCTTTTATCTACTTTTACAACTTTATGAAATATAGCCGAATCTCACTCTCTCGGGTAACTAATCTGATAATCATTCAATGAAAAGTGTACCTGTCCAGCCCTCAGTTTTCGACCGATTTAAAAATTTCTTTTTCCAAACAGTAGACAATTTATCTACTTCAGGATTTTTTTTTATTTGTTCGATAGTTGCTTTTCTTTTTGAAATAATCAACTTTTTGTCCGAGAAATCTGGAAATAGAGCCTTTTTTCTCACCATCTTCGTTTTTGCGAATAAAGTTACGGATCGATTTTAGAAAATTTTGTACCATGCGATGCCCCACAAGCTTCTGCATCTTCTACTACTAATGTATTCTATTTATCCAGGAAAATTATGTGATAAACATTTTCAATGTTAATAATAAAAGTTTTAAGCTAGATTTCTGCAGTGCATTGATATACACAAATACGGAAATATAATTCTAGAGGTCCATTATAGATAATCGTACTTATAATTTGAAAAAATGGTCAAGTGCGAGTCCGATTTGTGCACAGACGGTTCTGTAGCCGCGTATTGTATACATTTAACTTACTTTGTTTGTTATGTATTTACAAAAAAAGTATAGGTTTGTAATAACAAATCATAATAATGTTTTTTTTTTATTTGATAGAACTACATATTAAGAATTTTTATATCTTTCCTGTCCTTGTGCTATGAAATCTTACTTCTTGCCAAATTTAATGAATCTAGGTGAACGCTAAGTAAGTACCTTATAGATTTGATGAGTGGGTTTGCGTGAATATAGTACCCCACTGAGTTAGTTCATGGGTGAGTTTATGAGTATACGTGTGTAAATATATGTCAGAAATGTCCGTACTTTTGTTTGCGTTAACTAAAAACCTTAAATTTTTTCACCTACAAGAGGCCGTAGACTTGTACACACATATAAATAAATATCTGAATACCAATACATGTAAAATAAGAAACTAAAGAACTTACTGACTGGCTGACTGACAAACTGACTAACGGACAGACATTGGGTCCATAGGCCCTTGTAATTTTGCATAATTATCTAGCTGTTCATACACTGAATAAGGGATGAAATCTTTTTCGCGGACCTCGTCATGTGCGATATAGTTAATTAGTGGATTATGATTAGTAAATACAGTTAGTTAGTTAGTAGACATAAATTTGATAATGCAGTGAAGGTTCTAAAGTGACGTTTGTAATTAGTTTAATATTTTCTCAAAATATGAGCACTAAAATTCGTTAACAATTTGAGGCCTTCTAATTTTTTAACTGTGTGAAAAAATATCTAAAAATAATAAAATTAATATTATTATTACATATAAAAACTTTGTAAGAAACTTATTTTTAAAATGATTAATTTAGAAGTTTCCGAAGCATCCCATATTTTCAATTACAGTTAGAATTACAATAAGTCTAGTATGTAATAGTTTGCTGTTGATTTTCCTATAAAAATAAATTATTAAAATAAATAAATACATACTTTAATTTTGTATACTTCATTATTAAAAGACTGTCTATAGTACGTCTATGTAATTATAGGTTGATTTGATGCATGACCATTTGAATTTTAGAATATTATTTAATCCAAAGTAAGTATTTTTTAAACTAAATGTTGCAAAAAGACATTATATGATAGTTTATTTATTTTTTTATTAAAAATTGAGTTTACAACTATTTTAACAATAACAATAACAAAGCACTCTGAAGTAGCTTAATCAAATATTCAATTATGACTAGAATCCTATTTTATTTAATAAAATGTTATGTGAAATGGAAAATGGTTCACTTGATACGACGAATTTTAATTACAGAGGAATTAGACCTAATACACGAGTTATGATTGGGCAGTTGAAAATGCCTGTGTTAACTTCCTCGGAACTGATATGGAATAAATTTTCGAGTGAATTTAACTAGACAAACACAAAAGGGCCGAGCGAAAGGGTGAACTTAATTTCAATATTGAGGTGGAAACTAATATGAAGGATTGTGACGTGACGCGGAAGCATGAAAACGCTGTGAATCCGCGATATTCCTACTGCATCGCATGTTGAGTGAGTACATGAATATTATATAACAAAAGGTTATGCAACAAAATCTAATTTAAGATCGTTTGTTACGCAATACTTTTAGCTGCAACATTTTATGTAAAAAAACAATTATAAATAAAATTTTAAAACAGTAAAAAACAATATATTGTCGTCACAGCTGTTTTGCATTATTATGGAAATGAGAACACTATTGTGCAGCGAAAACCGGCGAAAAACGGTTTTATGAATATCTGTTTTTCATTTTTGAAAACGGTAGATAATCAGCACGAAAGGATACTTCGATTTAGTCACGTCTACGATCTAGACCGATCTAGTGCGCAAAATCCCGCTATGAAATCTCCTCTTAATATGATTTATTCCTAAAAAAAATTTGTTTAAAATTTATATTACAGAATTTGTTAATTTTCTCTTCTGTATGACACGTAAAATTGTGGTTTGATCAAAGAATTAAATATATTTATGTCAGTAGCACCTCTTAGTTCCGTTATAGAATTAATTTTAATGACATTTTTTAATGACATTCACTATATACGCTATTGAAATAAAGAAAAGGTTTCACTTAAGTTCTCTTCGGTATACACTGTTTTCACAAACTTTTTCACATATTCTTGGACAATCAGAAAACAAAGATGGACCTCAGATTATTTATAATATTGTATAATTTGCCTTTCAATTTTGAGGAATAGGTACAAAATTCGAACATAAACTCTAAAAGCCTCTGAATGCTATACAATAATTGCATATAAACCGTATAGACAGCTAATAACCGTACAATAACTACAATAGCCGCGTGCAACTCTAGTTGAGCTCAACTTAAGCAACATTTGTCAATATGTCATAAACTGCAAAAAAGACTAGAACTGTACAGCCCAAATAATACACGACTCTTGTAGAGTCATTTTACAGTTCCCAAGGCTTCAAAAGTTTGTGTTCTATTTTTGAAACTATAAAAACATGCCTATTCAAAGCGGTTCTCATAACAAACCCTTTTATCGGTCACATAACAGTTGTTGCATACGCATTTACAATACAACTTCAGTTTACCAGCTATGATTATTTAAATTTAAATACCCGTACCCCCGCCTATAAACTCACTAGGTCATAAGAACAACTAAAGAAATTCAAACAATACTCTACAAAGCAACTTGACGATTATCAACTGAGCACATCAATCAACTCCCTTATCCAAAAATACGCTACATACGTCCATGTTCTGATTACGCGGTCGACTGTGCTCTCGCATCTGTCGCCCGCTGTCGACGCTATAGCGGATTTAAAATAACGTTTCAACTTTTGTCATTAACACGTTGGGTAAATAAAATAATATTACAAAACATGTTTGCTAAATAAAATTTATAAAATAAATTTCGATTTCGACTTAAAGTGTTACGTAGTTAAAGTAAACGTAGTCTTGTTATCATGGCTAAAAAGTCCTTAAATTAGCTGGAAACAACAATATATTTAAGACTATACAGAAAATTTTTGATTCGTGGTCTCTTTGCGATTCTCAACGAAGACGAAAATGCGTAAGAAAATCAGGGGCAAATTATCCACTTTTGCACACGCCAGAGAGTTTTATTTTTATTTGTGTTTATTTACAGAATTTGTTACTCTTCTGTCTGATACGTAAAATTGTGATTTGATCAAAGAATTAAATATATTTATGTCGGTAGCACCTCTCAGCTCCGTTATAGAATTAACTTTAATGACTTTTTGATGCATAATAGACATGCAGTATGCAGAAGCCAATCCATTGAATTCCTTTTATGAACGCGATCCAAAAAGCATTGTTGTTTTATGCATCGAAGTCTTCATTCTCAATTAAATTTGTTGATGAATACAATGTATGAGAAGGATGTACACTATACATACATGGTACTACGATGCGATATTATTTCGACATTACCACAATATTTGTTTAGACGTGAATTGTAACTTTACTAAACACAAGTTCTCCAAAAGATTGTAAGCTATCATTAAACTTACGGCTTAAATAGAAAATAAGCGAGATAATATTTTTGACAAATCTCCGATCGCATCTGTATCGCATAACACGTAAAATATTAGGTATCAATCACAGGTATGTAACCGATCCCTAATTGAATCAACATGCTATTTAGTGCACCGAGAGCGAGCGCAGCCGGAGTTATTAAACCGCATCGCGTTACGGCCAATTACGTTGCATTCCGATGCGATCTGCGTTGAGTTGACTTATTGCGTAGCAGATATCGATAGTGAAGGGATGGAACTTGAAAATATATCGACATATCATGATACTATAGGATGACCTCGGGTTCTATTTGAGGATCAGTGAAATGAAAAGCCAGCTCGTTGTACGTTTATTTTACTATCTACCTTTATAAAGAGAAACAAATACATTAATTTCAACATGTATTATAAGAAAATCCACACGTCGCATTGGACTTAGAATTTTGTTTATTTGTTCTCTAAACTTGATCTTGACTCTGAACTATCGTCACCATCTAACACTTCGTTTGTCAATTGTGTGTTATATATTTGAAGGTTCAATTGTTTTGGTGCTTAACAGAAAATTCCCATTCCTCCCATCCCATCCAAATTTAATAATTAATCATCACTTGTTTTGGGCGTCGTTCATAAAACTAAAAACCCACGATGGTGAAGTGCCAATAATCAACGTTGAATTATAGTTATTTAAGATACACGTGCGGAAAGTAAGGTTGTATACGAATAAGTGCCATTGGCACGCATTCGGATAAAACCTTTTACGCTCAAGTATCTTACAACATTTTTCAATGCATTTTGCGAGGAAATACAACAAAAAGTAATTTTATTTCACCAAAGCCTATTTACAACAAAATGGCGCGCTTTCTTTACAGAGCGCGCATTTCATACAATTTTTTTTGTTCTTGAAGCAAAGGTAATACGTATAGCCAATAATGTGAAAAATATTTTTGTTTGTGGGAACAAAACACGTATTTTTAAATGAGATAATCAAGAATTTTATGTGTTATGGTGTTTATCATCATTTAATTATTGCTAGAGCGCGCATACTTATATATAATTATTTTTTTGAATATTGATATTCGAAAAACCTCCTTGCATTTTTGTAATTTTTTTAAATTTTATGACTTGCACCATGCACCATAGAATCAAAAAATTTAAAAATTACTTTATTTCACGCGTGAAATAAAAGGATTTCAGTACTGTTTTATTTCACGCGTGAAATAAAGAGTCGGTTTCCGCATAATTTTGTTACACAAAAAAAAAACTTTACGAGCAACTACATTGAAAATAAATATTTTTCTGTGCACATCGTACATCAGTGAATAATTCACAAAACAAACATCTAGATTTTCTTAAGTAAATCAAAGCGTGGAGGCGAATCCAACGACATACGTTGCATTAAATAAGTTCTTTCCACTAATAAAAAGAAAGAACAAATGAATGAGGTATACACGAAGGTTACCCTTCGCATCTGTAACATATCCCCTCGAATGAACATTCTCCAGTAAAGCCATGTATAACTCGAAACAATTGCTTCAATTTAATAAACATACAAACTTTAATATACCAACAATGATTCATTAGAAACTCGGAAGCCAATCCCAACTCATGCACAACAATTTTGTTGCGCGTCTCACGGCACATTACGTTCGCGAGTTGCTCAACTTTGTCCGCCATTCATTTTCATTCGGCAACCTGGAGCTGGGGCGTCGGCGTCGCGGGAACTCTATTAATAAGCCTAATATGATTAGTAGTCCTTGTTCATCTGAAGTTGTTTGTTGGCTGCATGTTCGTTGATCACATTATAGATCCGCAATAGGGTATTTGAGTAACATTAAATATACTATATTTATCTAGAAAATATAAAAGTAGACTTTATACGATAACAAAATTTATATTCAGTTAAATAATATGGTAATTATAAACTATTGAAATGTTATATCTATCTTTTTCTTTCAAAACGAAATTTAACATTATTTTAAATGGCCTGATGGCACAAGCTAGTACACCGTGCGGTATTGCCCTCTGTCAAACAGGACATTTTAAATATTCATAACTTTGTTAATAATGATTTTTTTTTATTTTTCACTATTATGATATATTCATAAAACTGTTTCATACGAAATAATTTTTAATAAATACTTTTTTAAATTATTTCTTATTCATTCAATTCAAAAAACTGTTTCATACAAAAACAATTTTTTTTATAGTCAAATATTATGCTATGAAATTATTGATGTGACAATTTATGATTATCAAATGAGATCTAATGTGCCCATTGCACAGTGTCTAGCATGTGTCTATGATGACACGATTGCCAACATTACCAGAACAACAGATAATATCACAACTTGGGACAGTCATTTTTCAAATCAAATCAAATGTCTTTATTTTGTATTTATATAATCTTGAAATACGTCACAAGAGCGAATTTATTACTTTGGAGAAAAATATCCCCATAAAACATATTCAAAAAATTTCTTGTACCTCTTCGAAGAATACGCAAAAAACTGAAGGTCACTTTTCTTTTTTTTATTTGAAACAATTGTTTTAACAAGAAGTGCTCCAACTGATGGGGCCGTTTTCCCTCATGGATTTTTAGCATCGCGACGACCGAGTGGCCTAATGGGTAGCGACCCTGCCTCCGGAGTTGGGGGTCCCGGGTTCGAATCCCAGGTCGGGTCAGTATTTATATGATGAATATTGATACTGGCACCGGGTTTTGGTTGTTATGTGTATGTGTGGTCTTTGCTTGGTACCCAAAACACAAGCTAATGCTTAGTTTGGGGCCTAGACGTTGTTATGATGTATACGTTATTATATTTTTTTTATTTTATTATATTATCTAAATAGTCCGACACTTTATTAAAGCTTTCGTATTGTTGTAGTTTTAAACTTGTTACGAGGTAAATCTTGAATGACAACTAGAATCTTATTGCAAAAGCGTAAATAGTGTCCTTTAAAAGAATGCATATCGGGCATGCTAATTTAAGTTAAATTAAATCATTTATATAGTAATAGTCCAAGTGCTCGGACTACAACCCCATAATGGCATCGCTTGAATTGGATAACAGCTTTGTGATCAATTTATATTATAGTGAAAGATGAAGCAAAACAATCATCACAACCTTTTAAAGGAAAAGCGTAAGATATATAATATGCAGACATTTGCAAATCAATTCAAAAGAAAAGTGGGACGTTACAGATAGATATACATTCAACTTGGTTTAGCCGCCGTACATATGTAAAATTATTAAAAAAAACCGGCCAAGTGCGAGCCGGATTTACCTACAGCCCGAGAGTTTCGTGGGTAGCTTTATATGAAGCATTAATATTCACTGCCATATGGCGCGAAAACGTATGTCAATTTAAATACACAAAAAATTGTATGTGATATAAGTACTAATTAATGATTATGAGATTTTCCCCTTTACTTATACTGAGAGACATTACTTGTTGTTAAATTTCATGATTCCAGGTTTACGAAAAATACAAATAAATAAATAAATATTGTGTCAAAATATGCAATATGAATAGCCATATTTTTTGATTGCGTTAACTTAGAAACACCTAAGTATTTGAATTTAATTTCAATTTGATATCTTTTTTATTAACTGCCTACTGTGAATTGATAAATAATAAAAATGTTATTCACGGCGTAATGTTAGCGTGAAAGATATGAAAATGCGTAAATGACGGCTTTTTAGATACTTCGTTGGACGACATTTCGCCTGCTGCTCCGGGGACACCGATCGGTCAATTACAAAGGAAACGTCGCCAGGCTTTTGGGTCCCACTTCGTCAAGTACCCTACTTCGAGTTGAAACATTGTCTGAAATAGCTATGTTGATGCACATATGTACACCATAACACATGTACAATATATTTTATTATTTTTTGTCTTTACTGTGTATTCGGTATATTTTTATTATTTTATTATTCCTTGAGTAAATGCACAATATAACTTTTTCGTAATCATTAATGGAAAAATTATTGTAAAATTATTATTTTAGAAAAAAGTTTATAATGGCAAAAGTCTAATAGCGAGACACAAAAACAGTAGCATCTGTACTATTTAAGATGCCCGAAAAAAAATTACGATTGTTATAAATATATATATAGCAGAAAGTCACGCTTTCCTGTCGCTAAGTTTCAGAATATGGAGGCCTGTTTCTATGATATTAGAAGCCATTTTGAAGCGATATAAATTATCGCTATTGGGAACGGGACAACTCATATCGAATAGTAACGCAAACTTTGTGTCTCGTTATTTGAATCTTGTACTGGCTATAGTTCAACTTCGAATGAAACAGATAAGTTCACCTACTTTTAAAATCAGCAAAGCACGACACTTTAAATAACCCCATTTTTTAGCATCATGGATAATAAAAATAAAATGAAAATAAATACTGCAGCTTACATGTCAGATAAATGTATTTAAACAAATAAGAAAAACAACCAGGTGATGCAACGAACAACAATCGTGATACAATTTGTATTAATTTTATTTACATAGAATCGATCTTCGGTCAACGAACGGAACGCTTCTGCACAATAACAGCATCTAAATCAGAGCAGAAGCTGCGGTAAACCAACAAACTATATTTCATGAAACGCAAGCAGTTCAGGAATTAAGGTGCAATTAAATGGTCGTAAATTCAGAGTTGAGACGCGGGTCACTTCGGGGAGCGCTCGCTGGCAATTTATCAATTATTTACGCCACTGGGCCGGGGTGTGCCGATATTAGCGCACGCCGACACCCGATTGTCGGGCGACTTGTTGGCCGACATGTCTATATACATCGAGCTGATAAAATAGTATTATAAAATCATCAAGACCGCAAATAAACAAAAAAAAAATACATAGCTCAGAAACATAAAGGGTATTATTATTGTTATTGAGTGGTTGACAATAGGCGGAGTTGATGCTGGCGTATGAAATATAGAAAAAATTACAAAAATTTTACCAGGTTTAAACACGTAGCTCATTTCATTAGCAAACAGAACGTGCGATCGATCTATGTTACTCTGAAGGTAATCACGAAAACTTCGCTGTAACTTAGTTACACAGACGGTTGCGACGGGAAGTACGGCATAACAACGCAATCGGGCATGCACTTCGTACATTTTAAGCCTCACAGATCGGTTGCACGTACTATAAATGCTTAGTGACGAAGGCGATAGTTCGCAAAAGCTAAAAAGTATAATTCGCTGAACAGTGGATTACATGTTTATTCTCCAATATCTTGGAAATAACTGAAGGGGGATTTTCTGAAAATTAAATATATTGTGTTTCGGTTACAATGTTTAAAAAAAAATTGCATTTACAATTTTCAACGGCTGATTTAATTCAGACATTTGTTGAAAGCATGTTGAAAATAATTATTCAACGCCGATGTTTCGAAATAGTTCTTTCCTTTAAACACATAAGACATAGACGACCGCTTAGCCCAGTGGGTAGCGACCCTGTCTACGAGGCTAGAGGTCCCGGGTTCGAATCCCAGGTCGGGTCAGTATTTATATGATGAATATTGATACTGGTACCGGGTCATGGTTGTTATATGTATGTGGTGTCTTCGCTTGGTTCCCAAAATACAAGCTAATGCTTAGTTTGGGGCCTAGACGTTGTTGTGATGTATGTGTTATTATTATTATATTATTATTATCATAGACATAAGACGACAGAATAATATGCAAGTCCAAGGTTTACTGTACTTAACGGGGAGTGACCGACATAATGGGGGTTCCCCGGTGACGTCATCGATCTCTGTCGCCGGCCGAAGTGTCGTGGCTACAGCACACGCCAGCTGCCGCCCTGAGGAATGGCCCTGCGTTAAACAAATATACAAGTTTCAGCGAATGTAACATTCATATTGACTACATACATTTATGTACTTATGCACTTCGAAGGAAAGGTTGTATGATATTTGGCCAATACGTAGCTATGATGACAACAGATCCATGCTATGTATGTATGTATGCATGTATGTATGTATGCATGTATGTATGTATGTATGCATGTATGTATGTATGGATGTATGTATGTTAATGTGTGAATTTATTGAATTTCTGTATTATTTTCATGATCCTGAAAGAGTAAATATGACTGGTTGAAAAAATCAATTTATATATAAAATAATTGTATCAAAAATACCCATATTTCGCAATACATTCATTATTTCGTCCATGATTGAATATTTGGATAACCTGTGTAGCGATTATTTTATAAATTTTTAACAACTTTACCAAAATCCTGTTATTGACGCCATCCATCACACAGACAAGCCTATAATCCGTTCGACGCCATTTTGATGCGATCTTTGGGTGTAAAATTGTAACTCAATACGGGAAACTCAACGGAAATCCTTCAAATAAACAGCGCAGTGCGTAAGAGCTTACTTAAGCCTTTTGTTCATTAATTCCAGTGAAGCGTTTAAGATGTCAAAGTGAGGAAGATCCGCGTATTGTTTTGACGGAGATCTTTCACTGAAAATTGTACAATACTTCATAAATATTCAAATGGAAACACAAAGCGCGAGATCCCGAGGAGCTAGACGGGTGACAGATGTGTGAATTTTGATATAATTAAGTTTGATTTAATTTTCTTGGTGTTATCTATATACCTAACAAGTATTTCTTAAAAAATGGGATAGTCTTGTATTAAAACGTGAGAGATACGAGGAAATGATATTTCGAAATTTTAGCTCTTTTTAAATGAAGTTGAAATTTATTTAGTTTTTAATTAGTAGAAACATATTTAGTTTTTTGGTCAAGTGCGATCTTTACTAGGTAAATCGTAAAACCGTTATCGGGGACGAACACATAGAGCGAGTCGATGAGCCTGGAAACCTAGGTTTACTCATAGATGGGCAGCTACGCTTCGAGAAGTATATACTTGGAGCTGTTAGCAATTGTTTTCACCGTCTCAAAATTCTTTATAATATGCGTAACTGCCTTAGTGTCGATTTGCGTATCCAACTATGTGAGTCGCTCATATTACCAAGATTAAACTATTGTGATGTTGTTTATGATGGCTATATTCTCGGTCGCACACAGCGGTTGATACAACAAGTTCAAAACGCATGTGCTCGTTTCTGTTTCCGCGTCCCTCCTCGATCCCATGTCACTCCATACCTGGACGGGGCAGGCCTACTGAACATGCGGGCGCGCAGGCGACTGCACTTCGCAAGTCGCGACGCTGCTGTTTGATATAGTGCGAACGGAGACCCCCACTACCTGTACGGAAAACTCACGTGGTCAAAGCGTGGGTTTCGCGAAGGGGTTAGGGCTATCCTGCCTGCGCATCGAACTGCAGCGTTCCGGGGAAGTTTTAAGTTTGCGGCGTCTAAGTGTTGAAATGATCTGCCTCCCCCATCCGCGCCGTTGCTGGCAGGTTCACTTTTAAAGATGAGTTTAAGATGCACTTGTTAATGTTGCAAAAACTTACATCTTGATTTCGTACATATTCTCTTCCCTATTTTTGTCTCGACGTATATATTAATTTTCTTATATCTATATAAATATTTTTCTTTTCAGTTACTATGTCTGCATTATTCGGTGTGTAATGTTAAAAGACTATATTGTAATTGTTTTAACAGCCTTTTATTTATTTATTTATTTCGTGTGTACTTACATGTTTGTTACAGTTTATCTCACCTTATAAAAAGTATATATTGTTATATTATTGTGTAGTGTGCGTAGTATATTGTGCGGACGAGTTGCTGTGCCTGTGGTGTGTGCGGCGGGATATGTGCAGGGGTTGACTGAAAATCAGTGTTGTGGGTGTGGTCATACACATCTGCAGCTAGTGCTGAGACAGCTCCTTTCATGGCTGCGGAGACCTTTTCGTTCGTGTTTTACTTTTATTTTGATTCTATTTTGGTTTTTCACTTTATTTTATTTTTCTGTTTGACTTGTATGTACCGCATAGCCGTGAATAAATGGTATTTGTTTCTTTCTTCTAAAAATCGTGAAAAAAAAATTTGTACCAATCGACTCCTTTTTTAACGGAAACAAATCATTCTATTAAACCAAAAAACAAACCGAAATTTTTTTGAAAATTAATAAAACGACTGTTCGTGTGTTTTGCCATCAAGTAAGCACAAGCATAATAAATATAATATGCAGGTGAAGTTCAGGCAAGCGAAACCACTGGCGGTCGCTAGTTTTATGCATATTATAATGACGGTTTTTGTCAGTAACAATTTAAATATTTGCTAATAATTAATAATAATTTAACAAGACTAATGATTCTTTAAGTAAATTCACACACTATATTTGTCATTGTTGCACCTTTTTATAAAATATATTTCATGCCCTGTACTACGATATTTTACATTTTTGGAGATAGTATTTAATTGTTTGTTAGTCATTGCTTATGACAAAATAGTTTTATTTAAAATCATTCTAAATTGGGCGATCACTTTTAAGCTAAAGTGGATACTTTAGTTTTATACGGATTTATATCTATTAAAATATAATATTCACATGTAAATGACATTGATTATATTTTTTATTATATGTAACTTTTTTTAATAGCGTTTCGTCCATTTAGATCCGTCGTCAAGCTTTTCAGAACTTTTCCTCTAGTTCAAACTACCGATAAATCTATGGATAACTCTGTTTCCTGTTGAATCTATTCTCCCCGTCAGTGTTGAAAAAAAGTTGAATGAGTGATAGTTCAATAGTCACTAGATCACTAAGATTAATCACGACTGGAGTTTTTTAGCTGAAAGACACATGTCATTCTATCCATCCATCCATCAGCCCACATTCGTCCACTGCTGGACATAGGCCTCTCCCAAAGCACGCCACACTTCTCTATCCTCAGTCATTTTCATCCAGCCACTACCGGCAGCTAGTTTTATATCGTCGGTCCGGCGGGCGTCCCACACTACGTTTGCTAGTTCGTGGTCTCCACTCAAGAACCTTTCTTCCCCATCGCCCATCAGTTCTTCGGCAGATGTGACCAGTTCACTGCCACTTCAGCTTACTTATCTTGCAGGCTATGTCGATCACCTTTGTTCTCTGACGGATGACTTCATTCCTGATATGATCCATCAGAGATACCCCGAGCATAGCCCGTTCCATAGCTCGCTGAGCGACTTTAAATCGGTGAACTAGTCCTGCTGTGAGTGTCCACGTTTCAGCACCGTAGGTCATGACCGGTAAGACGCACTGGTTATACAATTTTGTCTTTAGGCACTGAGGAATGAACACATGTCATTAATTATCGGCAATATCGCATTTTCGTCTAGTTATGTGTGTTGTGTAAGGGCTTATTTATTAAGGGTTAATGTGTAAAAAAGCCTTTTGATGTAAGATTACAAATATTTTCTATACAGGTTGAGGTTTTAATGACCAGCCAAATTTTAATATAATAATCTTGATAAAAATCCGTTGGCCGTCTTGTTCCTTTTTAGTATAGTTCAATAGGAAAATATTCAGTTAAGACTACGTAAACCTTTCCCAAAACTACCAGTGCACGTGCACGCGCCCCGCCCACATGCCCCATGCCCCGCCCTTTCGCATATGTAAGTAGAAGGTAGCCAAATTTTGTTAAAAAATATTTAGGATATAATTATTAATTATGAATATTTAACCTAAATTTTATTTACGTAATGAGGTTTATTGGTTATATCTAACATCAATCAAATTTTTGGCTGGTTACTTAAATCTCATCGTGTATATTTCTGTAATCTGTGGAGCGATCATGAATGTCTTTGCGATAGAACTCTGGAGAGAAGGACTCAACAAACTTCAAAAATACGATTTCTACTACTTGTCGGAAACTAAATATTTCTCCAGAAAGAAAGTTGCCTAAATTAAGTGAAGAATGGTAGTCTAGAGGGAGTGGCCAAATTCGGAGAGTTAGGAGATTGACGGAAAGTTTCTGAGTGTAATTGAGGTCTTGTGTTACCGTGAAGGAATGATAGTGAAGATTAGTTAACCAGTTGGGGCTTTTCATCTGCCAGTTCCACAATCATTGTCCGAAGTTCTTGATGGTAGACTTCAACCGGTACAACCTTACAGTAACGCTGTGCAAATCCATATGGGCAAAAATTATGCAGGCTTCATCAATATAAAGGCACAGTAGCTGTAGAAAACATTTAATATCAACTAACTTTTAATTTATTTACTACAGTTACTATATGACAACCGCTTAGCCTAGTGGGTGGCGACCCTGCCTACGAAGATGGAGGTCTCGGGTTCGAATCCCAGGTCGATCAGTATTTATATGATGAACATTGATACTGGTACCGGGTCTTGGTTGTTATATGTATGTGGTGTCTTCGCTTGGTACCCAAAACACAAGCTCATGCTTAGTTTGGGGCTGAGACGTTGTTGTGATGTATATGTTATTATTATTATATTATTATTATAGTTTTTCCACTAGTAAGTATTTAATTACCATTGAAATACATGAATGCACCAAATGATACCAAACTTGGTGGATTCTAGTGGCATTCTAGTTAGCAAAATTAGTGGACTGAAATGAACAAACAAATATCCATAAATCTACCGAGGAAGCCTGTTTGTGAAATCAAGTGAACAGAGCATTTTATTGCATCACTTGATAGTTGACATAACCAGCAATGGACGTGTATCATGTAATAAAAATTGCTTAAACTATATAGACTTGGGGGCGGAACTAACGGAGCGCACTATCGCACTATCTTCACGGTCGGCCGAGCGGAAGGGATCTGCACACATCGCGCCACTACACTGCCTTTTCTATGGATTATAAGCATTTATGATTTCCTGGTTTGAATATTAAAAGCTAGCAAAAATTTTGCATCTCGTGAAATCAATTTTTATCGACGTCTATACAATCGATCAAAGCTGTTTTCAAATAATTTATGAAAATTTACTTCAATGGCTTATCTGTATTAGAGAAATAATCAAATTGTCAATGCCAAAGCGACTAACAGATTTTGCAAGAGATGACACATTTTACTGTACATACAGATGTAATCATACTTTATGGCCGATCCGAATATAGCGTTGTGTAGCGTCGCAGTAGCTCTTAGATGTCAAACAATTGTGAGCGAGGATGCTCTACTGCCCGCCGCAAGCTCGCATTGGCCTCGTGTTAGAAGCAGACAGAAAGTTTTCCTCAATTTGTATTGTATAGTAAAACAAACGTAAAAAGAAAAGCTTTATTTCGTAGAATTTTGTGTGAACACCGTAGACTGCATCACGGAGTAGCAGATATTATGTATACACGAATAATGCATCAAAATATTGGCCTAACCATTTTAAACAAAACATCCCGTGGTAGTGTAATACAAATAATGACATCGAAATCTGTCCAGCCTTGTGGCAAGTGGTAACATATTATACGCACAAACAAAGTACCTACCTACGAGTACCTACTAAATACGAACAATCGTATCGAACGAAACCTCTCCAATCGTCTTTGAGGGAAAGGGTACACACAAACACAGCTTCTTAGCTCACACGTTTATAATATACCATCACCGTCCTGTGTCGTGCACGCACTTGCCGTGCGTTTTACTGAATGCCATACAGAACCCGGTGTCAAAATATATGTGCGTGTCCTTTTCATTGTATAATGAATTGCATTCGACAATTTCGCGCAATATGGAATACACGTGGTTAAATAATTGATAGAAACGGAAGTGCGTTAAAAGCTCGCCAGGGCCCATTATGCACACGCACGGCCACCAACAATACGGAGCGTAAATCGCGTCCCGATATTGTTTACAAATAATTAATTGTCGAATGCAACTGTGGCTGTCGCTATTGGCATAGTAGATGCTACGCCATATTGTATTCCGGCTAATAAATATTGACATGTCATAACTAATGTCTTGTAAATGAATTCAAAATCAGACTTATGGGATCTTATTAGAGTTCAAAATGGAATAACATATATCGTAAGTGCATTTGCTTCTCGTAACATGAATCACGGATGCCGATTCTAAACGGTCATTCCCCTATAACACCTACGGCTCAGTTTAAAATGAAATAATTTCATCCTTTGTTTAATACTGTTATTACGAATTATAAATACGCTCTGTGTCTTTCAAGTGGGATTATATTGAAAGAAGTGATAGAATATCAAATAACAAATAAAAGCGGTTGAATGAGTTAAGCACAATGAAGGGTTACTTAGTTCGGATCACAGACCAGTCAACCTATAGACCACGTTTTAATAAACGTCAGTATGAAAACGAAATCGCCAAAAAGTCGCGGGTTGCGGGGAGAAGTCGGCTAGTTTTCATTGGCTCGTTCAAAATTGACAATTTAATGGCTTCCGACGTGCTTCCAACTGACCGCTCAGAAGAGACGTAGTTATGTAGTGTCACTACTTAGCCTTGGCGAATGCTACTCCCTGTCAAAGCGTGGTCTATAAGGTTGACTTGTCTGTGGTTCGGATGAACGTTCATGATTAATATTCAGATTATCTCGAATATCTCAAAAATACTTAAAATCTAAACTTATTTTCCTTTGAAAGTGTGTTTTTTTTATTTGTACTAGGTACTAGATAACTGAATTTTTGCCCAATTTTCCACCTATAGTTGAAAAGTTGAAGGGGCAGACACATTTTTAAACCATAGAAACGTGTATCTTAACAACTAATGACTTAAAAAAGTGATTTTGAAACTTTTATTATATTTTTAAAGACCCATCCCACACGTTTTTATTTATATTTACGAATGGCCACCTACCGTAATTTTTTTTATAAGTTCGCTACACTGTTGTATCACGCGATTCATAAATTGCAGCTACCTTCTAAATTTCATTTATAGCAGGCGTTCGGCTGAACGTAGTCCTAACTTATAGAACGTGTAGAGCATACCGAAAGAAACCAAAAAAATTATAAAATGAAACTTGAAACATGTTTTTCTCAGTAACCATTAGTTTGCGCTATCTGCTCCCTTGGAACTTTTTGTTAAGTTCGGTACGCTCTACACGCTCTATTGGACTGCGATCAACCGAATACGCGATATATTATACCTATACGGGATGTTCGGCTGAACGTAGTTCAACGTTAAACTGTTTATCTCATAACCGTCAGTTTGCGTCATCTGCTCACTTGGAACTTTTTGTTTAGTTCGGTAAGCTCTATAATTAGTCAGTGCTCTATGAGTTAGGCTACGTTCAGCCGAACACCCGATAAAGCGCCAAGAGACTCTGAGTAAAATAGATGTGACAGACGGAGAGGATGAAATTAGAAGGGTTTCGTTTTTTGCCGTTGGCTACAGAACCTTAAAATATACAAACAAAACGAAGGAATGTACTCAAGACAAGGTTCACAGTACAATTATTGTGATGTCAATAAATACTTGATGAGCCAATGATGCGGTATTCGGGGTTGGGGGACAGGAATATTATTATTATGTGTTATAACAATAATAAGATTTTTCAACAACAATCAATTTATCAGACCGTTGTGATTGACGTTAAATCCATTCCTTAGGGTCAAAGATGAAAATAATTTTTTTTTTATTAATTTTTTTTTATTTAGTTTAAGATGTTTACACGTACTTATTGAAAGTCAAAATTAATTAATTATTGACATTACAACATTTGGATTAGAAAAATTATTAGACAATAGTTACTATGGTATATCCGCCAACCCGCATTGGAGCAGCGTAGTGGATTTAAGCTCCAAGCCCCCTCATGTTGAGCGGAGGCCTAAGTCCCTGCAGTGGGTATAAAAAGGGCTGATGGAATGGAATGGAAAACTATGGTATCCTGTGTCCGTTCGTTCGATAGATCTTCATGTATATAGTACTAGGTAAGTGGGTAGTATACTTTTTCGTGAAACAATTTCAGCTTGTCTTGTAGATATTTTGTCGAAGCTTAGTGCCTTTAATGTCGACTAAGGTAAAATACGTGATTGTTTGTACGCAGTACAGTGTATTGGCAGAAGGGAGTGTGTATGCAGTGCGTGTCAGGGAATAATGCTGCCACAGTTTATCAGGATCGCCGTACGATATAGGTCGGTCAATTTTAAGGCACATGGTATATTAAGTCACAAAATCCATATGAACAGGTAAAATCTGATCAAGCACGATATGTATATAAGAACACTAAGGATTCCGCACCGGTTTTAGATATTGTTAAGCGCCCACCCACGATGTACCACTTTTGTTCCAAAAAGTATATTCAAAAAATTGTACAAATTTGACACCCATATCGAGGTATCAGAGCCTTAGTGGCCTGGGAAGCATAGGCTAATTTAGAGAAGAAGTGAACTAGTTGTCAATATTGTAGCGGCGTGTAGAATTTGTAAAGTGAACGACGTTAGATTAGTGGGTTTATTCCGCTGTTAATATGGGTAACCCAAATGAACGAGTAAGGAACTCATCGTGAGTTTCACTGATCACTCACACAGAACCCGGATTCAACACAATAAGAACTTCGAGAAAGTCCTAAAGTTTACATAATAATAAACTAAACTAACCTAGCCAATAAGAAGATCGCATTTAGAATATATAAATATTGCTTAATAAAAAAAATTGTTCAATGCTAAAAAAAATGTTTTCGTATTGACCTCATATACCTTTTTTTTTTTAAATACACTTGGAATGATCCGAATAACAGCATGAACTAACTACCACCAACCACACTACTAACGAAACTAACTTCAGAAAAATAATTTCGTTCAAATTTTAAATGAAATTATCGAATACCCAACTGTTTTTGATGCGCCCACTGTGGTCCACGTACTTTTGCAAAGGCGAGTCACCTAGCAACAAGACAGTTGCGGCAGCGACAGCAGATTACAATACAATTATGAGAATATATCATTTCAATAATTTCATTAACAAATAATTTAGAATTTCAATACAAAGTAAATTTAAAAAATTACAAGAGAAGAACCATCTAACATGAGTAATTACTAACTTCAATACGGGATTTCATTCAGTTATCAAATACTGTAACCATTGTACCAAGCTGTATGAAATTAATTTCTATGTAAATGAGATATGTGGAGCAATCAACATTTTCTAACATTGGTTGGTATGAAGTAGGATTAACTGATTACTATCTGGTACCAGGATTATAGTCTCAAACACTAAATCAATGTGGGGATGTCTAGTCGAGTTAATCAAATGTATCTGAGCTCTAGAATATGGCAATGGTACAATCGCAAACAAATTTCTTGTTAAGTATAAAATATTGTAATATGAAATATTTACTACAAATTATTTATATCATCTTTTCCTTAATAGTTAAATATTATTAAGTTGTGTTATGTTGATATAATGTTTCAAACATGGTGTTTTTCTAAATAGCATTAAGGCATTACAATGGTTATAGAATGGTTATAGCAAAATTTACTTAGTTTAGAAGTACCTATTATGTGAATTAGACTTAGCAGTAGATTACCGAAAACACTTGAGGAATTCTTTAACATATCTACCATAACTTTTTAAATTGCAGTGAAATGAAAAAAAAAATGTATTCAAAAACCTTATAAAAAATAAACATTTAATTTAAAAAAAGTGTTTTACCGTTCATCATTATTTTTTAGTTTATTTTCTAATTCGATTTGTTAACTAAGTATGACGTGTCGTGATAGCCCAGAGCGTAACGAACCTGTCTCAAATTTATAAGGCCATAGGGCCATGGTTCGAATCCGGGCGTGTACCAATAAGTTTTTCTGACTTAAGTACATTAACTACCACTGATTCCGTGCCTCGGAGAGCACGTTAAGCAGTCGGTCCCAGACGCTGTCAATAGATGGCGGTCGTTACAATCCCCAACCCGCAGTGGAGTAGTGTGGTGGATTTTAGCTCCAAACCCCCCTCCTCACCCTGGGGGAGGCCTAAGCCCCTGCAGTGGGGTAAAATAGGCTGATGAATGAGAATGAAACTTAGTATGACTATAAGATGAAATAAAGATTGTCTCTTTAAGAGACTGTTATTAAAAAAAATACTAAACTGTAATATAAAAACTAATACCGATTGTTTAAAATACAAAAGTATCAATATTCAAATTATATGTATTTTATTTTTTTATTTACATGAAATATGTATACTAAGCGTTTGAGACTTTTTTTTTAACAGGGAGTTTCAAAGTGGTATTTCTTATGATGTTTGACGCTTCTAATTTAATAGATATATTCGAACTTTAAATTCTGTTGATTTTTTGATTTCTCGTTTAGTTTTTTTGAACCAAAATTCTCATAAAGGAGACAATTTTTATTTCATCACCAGAAAATTATATTTAGTCATCAACATTGAATTAGCGTGCAAAATTTAAATCACGCTCTTTTGTAACATTACTTCATGATTAAAATTGTGTTTAAATGTAAAAGTGGAATATTAATATAAAGTTTTGTGTTCGGGATATTAGCCGTTGAGGAGTTCCTTCTTGTAGAGGCAATCCTAGTTGCAGCATCAGATTATGTTCTATCAAAATAAGGTATTGTCACTAGGGCTGAACAAGTATCCAAAATTTCGATTTTGTAGTTCATGAAAAAGGGGGTCTAAATTTGTTTGCAAAATTTGAATTGGAATTACATAAATACATACATACAAAGATACATACATACGAACATTACGAGTCGAATAAAAGCTTTTAAAAGCGGTCTAGGAACTAAAGTAGTAAACTAGGAATTCCAAAAGACTTTGCTATTTTTTCAACTTCACTTAATACGACATTGGCGTAGGAAGAGACACATTTGACGTTAGTCTGTTCTTAACAACTGTCCTGTACGACGGAAACTTGTACATAGAAATTGGGCTTGTGATCTGATTTCAAATCATAATCAACTTAAGGAATACATTTCATAGCATTGAAAAAAATATTATTGTCAAACCACTGATGCTTCTCAACCACCCGACCTTTTAAAACAATGCTGGTTCTTTTGTTCGTGGATGTACTCTGTCAGCGTCTGCGTGTGAGCGCATTCCTGGCATAGCGACGTCCGTTGTACCTGTCGAAACTATTCCTGATACCGCACTCTGGCAATTTGACCCGAAATTGTCGTAACCATAGCAACATTTTGTTAAACTACACAGAAAGCATAGAATTAGAAGGTGGCAGTACCTCTGCTACTGAACAAGGAAAACATCGTTGGTATGATACAAAGCGAATTCTTGCCGCGATGATGCGGTGCGCGGGAAAAATTCGTTTTATTTGCATATTTTTTTTTGTCATTGAAAATGACTATCAGATCCATTTCACGGGAGACGTTTTGGCCATAACTCCGAGGGTATGGGGTCTAACTAAGATTTTAAGATTTTAAAAGATTATTAATTCAGTTGTGCATTGTATGACATCAAAGTTTTGGAAATCGGTTAAGTAGTTTTTGAAAAAATTTGGAAAATGTAAAAAAATCGGGATTTTTTCGGAATTTTTTTTATTACTACATAAATCCAAAATATTTCAAGAACGGGGACCGATATCGAAAATTAAAAAAATAGGATCTTGGCCATTAACGTAGCTACGATTTGAAACCAATTTTTTGGAAATCGGTTGGTAATTGTAAGAGAAATTATTTCCGAAAGATGAGATTTTTTTTGGTCGATCGCTTGTGTTTGTGGATATAAGTTACTATATTTCAGAGGGTATTCGTCAGATTGCTTCAAAGTGTTATACCAAAGGTTAGAAGGCGTTGGTAGCTACAGTTTGAGACCAAAATTTTGGAAATCGGTTGGAAATCGAACAAGAAATTTGACATCACATGTTAGATTTTATGGACGTTCGGGAACTTGTTAACATTACGGTCATCGCCTTTCGGCCTGTATTCGTTCGAATGCTTAATTATCGAGTCCAGAACATTTAAGGATATCAGAGGCTGCAGTTTAAAACCTAAATGTTTCAAATATGTTGAACTAGCGACCCGCCCCGGCTTCGCACGGGTAGCAGATAATTTTTTCGTTGATTTATTTCTGAGTTTAAAGAGTTGAAAAGAATAGTGCCACGTTTTCGTGGCAATAAAATAAAATAATCTGTGAAAATCGGGTTTGGGTAGGTTCATTTTCAATGAAACCGATGGTTGCGGGGACTGCAAGATCTGTGGATTTTTCCAATGATAGTAAGAAGAAATTTTTTGATAAAAGTTCATAACTAGAGAAATCGTACATACACACACTATATCATGGCCGTCGAGAAAATGCGTCTCTGACACATGAATTTATGACTATAACATCATGTTTGTTGTGAGTTAAACATAATAACTTTTAATTTAATTTTGTGTTTATTCGTGATTTAATTTTAGCTTGCAAACGATAATAATAATTGTAAACGAAAATTGTCCGACGGCACAGATTCAATTCAACCATCCGATTACGACCTGTCAGGAACGCATTCTCTAGACGGCCATGATTATAGTCTTCTGTATGTCCGGTTCCTGCGACACTCTGTTCTAGCTCTAATGATAAACATACCTACATTTTAACAAAGTGTACATTATACCTGGAAATAATGGGTTGTACTTGGTAAAATACACATTTATAGATACAAAAAGTATCCATAAATTGTACTCTAAGACTTTATGATTGCGTATGATCTTATAATTCTCGATTTCGATATTTAACTACAGCAAAGTTCCGTGAATCCAAAAAATCTCCAAATCACTCCGAACACCATATAATATTGTATTATTATCGTAGCCTATTCACAGGATGTTCGAAAAATCTCCAATGAAAGCACGTCTCCTATGTTTTGGAATGAGTCCGTGCAATAAAAACGCGTTTTGACGACAGTGAAAAATGACACTCATCATTTCTATACCATTTTTATGGGTACAATTTCTTTCGCATAAAATAAAATCGGCGTGTCTCTTTATAAAAACATCTACCGAATTGTCATTCATGAAGGCGGCGAGCGTATTTGTCACCCGAGTGGGGTAGCGGGGAGCGGCGTGAAGGGAAAAGAAGACATATCTTCATGCCAATAAATAGGTACGCGTTGTCGTATCTAGTCTTAAAATTTCAAAATCAAAAAAGAAATTGTACCAATAAAAGTATTTTTATACATTTATTATTAAATAATGCTGATACTTTATAATTTTTTATGGTTGTTTTTCTGTCTGTCTGTCCGCGCTTTAACGTCATTTGATCTAACAGATTTTTTTTCTAAACTTATCACAAAGGTTCCCTTCCACCTATAGTTTTTTAAGTATTATTTTGGACCTAATTAGACCATTCGACAGGCCTAAATTAATAGGGTGACCATGATAACCTTACTAGCGGTACTTACCAAATTCTTAAGTTTGACTTGTTTATTATTGTCATATTTTGACAACAAATTCTCCAGTATAAAACAGAATGATACATACCTAAACACTAAAATTACACTTGTTTCACATAAGGTTAGGCAGCTAGAGACTTGATTTTATGAAATACTAAGACTGAAGAAATTCTTGTTTTTTTGTCTGGGAAATGAACCGCTTAAAAGTTTACAGCGCTAGTACGTAGCAGCGAATCGGAAACACGAAATTCCGAATTTAAACAAAATCCAACTATATTTCGAAACCCTTCGACGAAAACATAAACGCATGCCAAATAGCAGAAATAGAACCAGGCGATGCCTTCCGCACAATATTATTTATTCATGTCACAATCGCATATGAAACACAATATTGTGAACAATGTGTAAATAAATATATGTTTTCACATAAGTTATTTCAGATTTACATAAGAGTGTCTCCTAAATTTAATTGAACGTGGTTATTTATTAATAATTAATCATCCTGTTTCATTTGACTCACGGAACAAAAAAACGTATTACGAAAAATTATAGTATAGTAATAGAACCATTGATTTAGATTGGATTTAGAACATAAAGTTACGATCTATGAACAAATTTGATGTCAGATTTATGATGAAATTAGCAACGTCATCTATTAATATGTTGGTTATTTTCGATGACGTAGTAATGTCAATTCTAAATACAATAATTTTTAATTCCACTATTTTTGATAATAACACAAAACTCATCATTCTGTGGTCGCGTGCTATTTAACTCACACAAGAATTTTTCGTGTATAAATTATTATATACAGTCCGCTCCGATTGAGTAAGCCCTAAGGCCCGGAATACACAACCACAGTTTGGCTCCGACTCGGTTCGTGCTGAATACGTATTTGGTTCTATTTATAAAGCTAGTGTGTTTTATGTATCGACCTAGGTACAGTTTCTGTAGGAACCGAGCTGGAGCGGATTCGAACTCGGGAAATTGGGTTCTGGGGTTATTTCATTGGAGCCGACTGTATCGGGCACGGGCATGACAACAACGGTCGCTGGCGCGACTGATTGGCAAACAGAACCGCCTCGCCACAGGTGATTTTTATGTGAAAACCTGCGGTCGAGCTATCACTGTCGCAAAACACAATCCCCATGCTACCACATTTCTCTCTCCCGTAATCCAGACGATGTAAATTCAGTAGTTAAACAGACATCGCGCTTTCTACTGTGCCGTAGGTTGCTGTCAACTTTTATACTCTGTGGATAGTGATAATGCGTTTCATATGTAACTTAATGTTGTTTTCACATATATTGAATATATATTGAATATAAAAAATTATTTAATGTTACAAAATTTATTGTACATATATAACGATTTTTTTTAAATATTTTGTTTAGTAAATAGACAATAATATATAAGGAAAATTCTCGAGAACAGGAAAACGTATCAATACTGAAGCAATTCTTCCAAGATTTTACATTCACATGCTTGTAAAGAGCAGAGAATGAATTTACTTGTGATGAATATCAGCTATTAACTAAAACAATAATTGTAAACATTTCGTGATTGCAATGTAATTAATCAGCAACAGGAATTTGTCTCATTGCATAGTCATACATTTAGTGAATTATCAACAAATTTATTTTTAGGACTGAAACACAAATATGGAAATGTTCATCTAATCATAATACAACTATGTATAACCCATTCAAACCACCTTTCAAAGGTACAAAAAGAAAACAAGCACTAAGATATCGAAAACCAATAACAATGTCCAATAAATTCAGTCTGCAATCAAAAGCCAACGCCGAAGCGACCGTCCTTATGAATTGTGTATTCACTGCATCGTCAAGAAGACATCAGCAGGCAAAGTAGGAAAATATTATAATAGCATAATGGTGTCAGGTGCCACCTACTAGAGGGCGCTTCTGTTTACCGGGGCTTTACCTCGTAGTGACGGGCATGTTTGATATATATCGATGTTATGAAATGTCGATTTAGCTGCCGAAGCTATTAAAGTGATTTGTTATTTCCTAAATTATTGAGAGTTTTGAGTTGTTCTTTATATTAAAATGTTTAATTCTTAACTATAGTAACCAGCAATCGTTCTGTGCGATTCTGAAGTACGATTGCATGACAGGCCTGCATGACAAAGCTTCGGCTCCTTGTCATGCTAAAGTCATCGCAATGTTTGATTCTCCCCATTTGCGAATAACGCCGCTAATGTAAACGTGATGAATAAGTGTAAATAATCATATTAAGTACATTTACTATTGTGTGAACCCTGAAAATAGTACCTTAAAAGCGAAAATAATAAAATAATGAATTAACGTCCATATAAAATAACAGTTTTATTACAATGAAAGATACAAGTGCGGGAACGCATCAGAAGAGCTTACAACCGCCTTCACAGCCGCCGTTTTTGTTAACGTTCGTTTCATAGTTCAAACTAACATTTCACACTCTATCATACTTACTGTGCTGACAATTTCCTGTTACACTGATATTTTCATGAATCTGCACTAAGAAAAGCGTTCATAGTCAGTCGAGCTCGAGAATCGAGAGAATCGTGGACGACCACCATAGTAAAAAACGAGGAATACGAAGAGGAAAAAAATATGCGTCAAAAGAAATCATGTTAAAATATTAGTTGTTTTTCCGTATTTATGATAATATCTTGTTAATCAATTTCTCTACTGATGATGAACCATCACTTTTTTTTAAACAACACTTTTCTCGGTACGTTTTGTCTATACATATAGATTTAAAAGTATTTTTAAACATTTAATCTATAAAGTGGTGCAATTTCACAGAATAATCATTAAAAACATCGACATTTAAAACATAAATTAATTTTTATAGGTTAATCGACAAACCCTCCGGCCGCATCCCTAATTTTAAAATGTGGCCTACGGCGGCGCCGCGTAGAGGGCCGTGATATGAAAGTGAAGTTACGTCAGATTTAACGTACAACTCTGGAAACTCCAAAGCGATCCAGTTTTATTGCTCGTCGGATTGTCGTGCGCTTAGTTTTATTGCACTTCCGTTGCGGCGCGAATGCAAATAAACATATTATGCTGTTCCGATTTGCGACTACATTAAATTCAGCCTCTGGTGTCGTAAAATGAACAAAGCAAGTTTATTTTGAAGCGAAGATTATGGTACGACATTTTCTGAAAATGATAATTTTGAAGAGTTAAACTTTCTAGCCATTTCGATACATGAAATTCTTTCTCGTCTACCTTCTAAGTTCTAAAAGTAGTAGGCTTAAAACAGAAGTTTAAACTTCACATGTATTGTGTAGTATATATTCTGAAATAATTATTTTTAGAATGAGCCAATTTTTATATAAAGCAAAAAATGCAGTCAAAAATTTGGGTTTTATATATAATTTACCCAAGTACTTATAGAATGTCATATTTTTTAAATAACGATTGTGTGTACGACATATACGTTAGTAAGGAAAATCGTAAACGTTACAATTAAGGATGATAAATGATCATTACCGCGTTTTGTAATTAAAAAGCTCCGCGACATTCGTACGGAACTATTTAGGCCGTGACAGAGGACGCCGCTTGACTTTGATTAATATACCAGCATGACTTTTGTATGGTTGCTCTGTATGTTTTATGCGTTAAATTCTGTTTTTTCGTGAATATTTTTAGGAGATTTGAAAAGCTCACTGTGGAATAATTAATATTTATTTTTTAATATATTTTCTTAATCAAAACAAAATACGAATACATGTATGCCTGTCTATGTAAATTTATATTTTGAAATCGATCAAATTTTTTAATGTACATTCTATCACAGGATAAAGAGTTTATAATTTATCTACAACTTTGCAGATATTGCTAAGAATTGGCAAAAAAAAAAACAGGAAGGAAAAGATTACACTAACCCAAAGCTCAATTTGTGTATTGTGGTCGCTATTTTTTCAGCTTTCCTTGATGCCAACATATACAGTTCAAAAAATACAAACTGTAGTGGCGAAGTGTGACCTATAAAAAAGGAAGCCGGCCGCGATAATATAGGCATCATTAATATTCCGATGGTCAACTTTGATGTTTATGAACTAACTATACCTAAAATTAGAGTGGACCATCTCAATACATGTCTATTGCCTAGCTCATCGCGATTAGGTTCCCTTTTTACAGGTGACCCTTTGCCACCGATAGACACGCAGGATTAACAAAACATGAACTGTTCAATACTGAAATGTTTTTTTTTTTTAAATTATGTTTTGATTGTTACACTTAAGTTGAAAGAATGAGACAATAGTAGATTGTTACACAGGGGTGAAAGGGACCTATTTAGACACGAGATGATTTGGCGCACGAGCGTAGCGAGGGAACCAATAGTTCGAGTGCTTAAATAGGTCTTTCAACCGAGGAAACATTCCGCTTTTCATTACGAATATGAGGAAAGTAAAACAAAACGTTAAATCCATATTTGAATCTAATGAACTCATTTTGTATTAATATCTGTATATATAAATAATCAGCACTCGCCAAAACAACTACTGGTATTCTACCAGCCAGTACTTTTTATCATTGATCTTGGTTAATTTTTAGCTCATATTTACGTAAATTAAAAGTGTTAAGTCATGTTTATTAGAATTTTACGCCGCGATTCAACAGAGTTGCTGTATAAAAGTTGACACACACACAAAACATGGCTTGCATATTTATTTTTGATTTATTTGACCGCAAGGAAAATCGTTTCCCAGGGACGAAAAGTACTACTTTCATCGTACTACAGGTAACTTCAAGCGTACTTGCCGAGTATGAGTAATGAAAAATATATTTAAACTAAACATGATTTAAGGAAATATTTTTAAATGGGACAGTTAGTGCTTTTTAAATGTCTTTGAAGTAACATAACTTTTTAACGTAACCTAACGTATTTTCTGACGAAACAAATAAATTATTATTGCATCGGGCTGTCAGGGAAACGCACGACGAGAACTTTTCACTTATACTTTGCTACTTTACACTCTATGGTAAATAAAATCCACTAAAGCATCGATACACACTACTTACAAAAGCAGCTTATTACCTTAACACTTAACATCAACCTATGCTTATTATGTCGAAGCATGCACGATCATTTTAATTATTTAGAAATGATTACGAACTGCAGCGAGTTTTCTTTCAGTATTAAATATCAAATCCATGATTTTACTAACACTACGTATACAAAATTGTATCCACGCAATCCCTACTGCAGCGGTGACGCGACATTTCTGTAAAGCCACCCTGACACTCACTTAATTACGTAGATTACACGTTGACATTTTCGTTTAGCGCGCGCTTTACTGACTGACGTGTGCGCCCTTATCAATATCTATCATTTTTTTTTAAACATATGTTACTTGATAAGCAGGATAATATACAAATATGCGTTCCATGAGGAAGTTGAACATTTTATCCAGTTAATTTGTTTGATAATTTATTAATAACTGATTATTTTTCTTACTTAGTGTTTACATCATAATTGTAATTCTAAGAGCAGATATCAGATCCGTTATAAATGCTTAAGCAATATTTCCCAATTTTGATGTAACTTAATACGGCATCAATAGTTTTTAAAAAGAAAAATTACAGGGACACGCAAGCTACCGACCGTCCAGCGGATAATTTCGTGAATTTGATCTATTCCTAAAGAGGATGTAATAAATAAAACGTCAAAATCGAAGTGACTATATGCATTTAATATTTATTTGTTTCTATGTTTGACATTAATGTATCATATTATGTGAGAGAGAAATAAAGGAATATTATTATTATTATTATTGTTATTATTATTATTATTATTATATAAGTTTATACTTCATACTGGCAAGTTCGGTAGCCCGTTTTGCCCCATACATGCCGATGTGCTCAAGTTAGACTGCTTTGTAATGTTTACGTCTTATGACATCGTTTAGTGTATGATTTTCATGACCTGCAGCATCGAAGTTCACCCCCATGTTTTCCCACTTCATGGTGAGCCGTGATTAATTTCAATGTTGCCCAAACGGTATGATCGTCAGTGGTCGTCCTTAGAATAAAAAGACCAGTTCACTTATTTCAGTTTTTCGAAGTCTATGCGAACGCAGTCGCAGGCGGAGAGCTAGTTTTATCATATAGTAACAAGCATACTACACAGTAAATATTAAAAAAAATACAGCTCCATTCTCTAATCTATGTTTTGACAGTATTTAAGATTTGTTTTGTGAATATGACATGATATCACAATAACCACGAAAAAATCACGCTACTATTTCGTTCCTTTACAATAGACTTGTTAAAAAGTGTCTGGCCTGGCACAAGGCAAACGTGCATTTGTTGACTTTGTCGTACGCCAAAAGATATTCCTAAGCTAGACCATGTACTTAACCCAGACAAACAAATACTAAATAGATTTTAAAGAATAGATTCGTCAACACATTAGCTTCTATCGAGTTTGTCAAAGTCTAAGTTAAATGTCAAGTGGCGTCTACGCCGCAGCCGCTAAGACGACTTCGTCGCTCGCTTCGTAGTGTCGCGGTTAATTCGCGCTAAATGAATTTATTCCCCTCGCGATTCGCGCCTTCTATTGACAAAACAAGTTTGACATTTAGTTCGCCTGCGATTATTGTTATAGAACTTTACCGTAATATATCGTATTAACTAACGTATGAGGTTATTTAGATGTTACTTGAATTTTCGTGGACTCCGTTCGAAGTTTCAAGTCAATAAGTGTATAAGTGTCGTGATAGCCGTGTGGTAGCCCCTTGTTAAGATGGTCGTGTTTGAATCCCAGAGTATGAACCGATGAGTTTTTTCTGACTTAAGTACATGACTATCACTGACTACGTGCCTCGGAGAGCACGTTAAACCGTCGTCGGTCCCGGTTAAAATTCACCAACTCGCACTGGAGCAGCATGCTGCATTAAGCACTATGTAGTCTCACGCTGAGGAGAGGCCTAAGCCCTATAATGGGTTGACATAGAAATTCCTAATTTTTTTACTAGCGATCTTTGTACAGTAACAGTTATATTGTCGCTATTTTACGCTATTTATTTTTATTTGTACGCTGATTTGAGAGATTTAATATCTACATAACTATATAATACAAACCTGAATACTAGTTATACAGAATTGTGCTTCGATAAATGTCGCGACACTTCGCGTCAACCCGACTACGCCGCTCCTTAAATCCGAATACTCAATTAATATGTAAATTCGTAGACACTCGTAGCGACGGGGATTTTGATGCATCACACTGCACCAGAGATACTGCACTGGATTGTAAAATTATATATAATTATCTAAAATATATGCAAATACAATACTTACTTAAATATTATCGCCTATTCTAAGCCTACCAATATTCATCAACTGAAAAGTTTTAATCAGACACACACAATGATTTCCGTATATTTTGTATGTAGCATGTACATTTTGAATGAGTTTTCTCTCACTTATGTACATAACTATCACTGACACGTGCCTCAGAAAGCACGTTAAGGCGATTTTGCATTTTGCTCAAAAAATTGCAATAAAGTTTTGACAACCCTCTCTTAATGTTAACTTTACGGTACTTATAAAGTTCTAAAAGTGAGGCAAGTGAGGCAGATTCCTCACTCATATTAACTGTTTACAACACACTCATTATAAATATATGTTATATAATTATTTGTTGTCATATCTGTTATTGTAAAACAAAAGATTTGTAATAAATTTTTAAGAACTATTGTTATAATTAATTTATATAAAATAGACTCAGCCTAAATTGCTTCACCCGCAAAAACCGCTACTGACCCAGAGCGAGCTGCATCTTTCACGTTAAAATTTCCCGCGTTAAAACGCTTTAGCCTACTTTGTACGCTATATGTTTGATACTAAATTTTAACGTGATATCGTTTGTTTTATTAACTATCGGTGTCGATTATTTATATAACTTTATAAAACCGTCTCTGCGTGTGTGCGTGGTGTTACTAAACTAATAAATATTTTTTAATGAAGAGGAAATAGTTATAAATAGATAGAAGTAGTTATGTAAATCATATTAATTACCCACTAATTTAAATAATAAAAATTTATAATTAATGATTGTATTAGTAATTTAAGGCACAATAAGTTTGAACTTAAAAAAATCGACATGGATCATCCTGACAGCTATTCAGTATACTCGTCTCCGACTAACTACAAACTTTAGGGTTCTGAATTCAAATATATCGCTTTCAAAATCTAAGGTGGCAGTATCTGTCCTGACAAAAGTTAGAATCCGAAAGTTAGTTGGAGAGATAATTGATGATAATGACGGATGCCGAAATTATTATAACGAAATTATTATAAATCCTGGCAATGGATATGTACTTGGCACCACGCGAACCTTCAGATGGTGTGAGGGTTAGGGTGGGAGAGGGGAGGTGGGAATATATATAATAGAATAGGGTGGGAATGAGAGCAGGAAAGAATCATTACATACTATAACAAAGAGACAGAAGTAGGAGTTACATGAGAATAAAAGTGTGAAAGAGGATGAGTACAGTAGTGGTGAGAGCGAAAACGACTACAAGGGCGTAACGTAACGCGGGCGAAGCCACGGGCAGAATCTAGTATTATGTAAGTATAATATCTCCTAGTAGAAGTCATCTCCCAACACTAAAATTTGGTTAGGTATGCTACACAAATTTATCGTGAAGTTCCATAGCGTGAGTCAAAAGTTGAAGGTCAGATGTATTTAGCAATACGACCCCTGATTTACTACGTAATAGGTATATTAAAAATATTTTTACACTTTACTCTATCGCCAAGGCGATTTCGAATTCGAATACTAGCAACACACATGAAAATAGAGCAAGTACAAAAAACCTTAAAGTGCTGGATCCTAGGGTCGTAAAAACTCTTTGCAAAATTGGCATAGGTTACAAATTATAGTTAATTATTATATTTTAAACACAAAAACATTGCTTGTCCTGTATTTAAATATTAAGATTTTTAACTAATCGAAGATATGTTACTTTCTTGCATATCTTCCGTTTTCCTGAGCATTTTCTACAGACGTTTATTGCACAATTTTTCTTTAAAAAAAAATCGTACTCTGTGATGAAAAACGCTGCACTACTAAAAGGGTGGTAGGGAAATGTTTGGAACAGTTAGGTGATATTTCTGTCTACGTTTGTTAACGCCGACTCTCTAGGCAATCTGTCTAGGCACGTAAATAAAAAATCATTTTTTTATGTGACTCCTTTTTTTGAGTCTCTGTCTAAAGTTGAACGTATAAAGTATGAAAAAAAAACAGTTTGAAATTTTAATTCTATTTCGAGAAATACGTCTAGGAATTGTATAATCCAGTGCAAGGTAAAAATATATGCATTGATAATGCTTAGTGATATCTGCAACCATAGACTCATAGTGTAAAAGAAAATTATTACATATGGTCTACTTTTTATCTTTTTCTTTAATGTAGTTAATACATATATATATATACATAATAATTAAACTTGATTGATTATATTACAAGCATTCGTATAACGTTCTACGTCATATCGCCTTTCACTGACGATGTATTTCGAAACTAGTTCAAGTACCGCGAGTGAGCTATATTTCTTTCCATTCGCGATACACATTCACACCTTCGATAGCTCAGTTGGTAGAGCGGTGGACTGTAGCTGGTTAAAAACTGTTATCCATAGGTCGCTGGTTCAAATCCGGCTCGAAGGACTTTTTTTAAAAGATCGTGAATAAACTATCAAAATTTGTTAGACGTTTTGCATTCCATAAAATATGTACATTCCTATCACAAAAGGAAAAGTTTTATTATAAATGAACTATAGTTTCATAAAAATTAATTGCAAAATATCTTGTTCTTGTGTATGAGTTGTTATCAAGTGAATTTTTAACTTAAGGGACTAAAAACTCTAAGGAGTTCTAGCATTTTAGGACACAATAGTTTAGTACACAAAAAGATAATATCCTTGTCTGTTATTTCTGTCTCTTTTCTTTGGCATATATAATAAACGAAAAGGGTAGATAGTTAGCTATAAGGTCTATAAGATTTTTCGTTGCTAACTAATTGTACCTTTAAATAGACTTACCTATAGTGAGAGAATCACAAATCGGTTTGACTGGTTTACTTCTAAATTTTATCAATACCGAGTCATACTAAAATATTGATGGTTTTGAACAAAGAATCATACGTTTACGTAGATCGTAAGTACCGATATACGGCCATTGACAGACGTTTTCAATGGGCATTATATATCAATCACTCTCACGCACATAACAGATAACATGACGTCAAAACGAGTTGACTTTATCAACCCGTTATTGTCAATAACACGCCGTATTGTTTATTCTTTGTTGATTGTACTATTGTTATATTATACTGAAAATACAATGAAGAAAACCTTGAAAAATGGTGCTACGAAAATTGTTATTGTAGTTTAAAGTTACAGAATTGATTGTTATTTATAAAATATGGAACGTAGAGCGAAAAAAAATTTTTAAAGAACAGCCTGCTGGACCAAATCGCGTTGTCTATGCCCTAAAAAAGTTTTATTAATTTTAGTAGAAATGTAACAAGTTACCGACTAAAACAATCACGATCCACCATTTTGATTGCATTATGCTTGACTACACAGACTACACACTCCCGCTACATAGTACTAACGAACTAACCATGTACCAACTGTCTCTGTGATGGAATTACAACCAAACAGTTAGGTGATATTTTTATCAATATTTTTTGATGCCGAAACTCTATCTATACATGTCTATAATAAAAGGGTTTTTATAAATATATTTGTTATTCGATGGCACTTTGATGGGAATGCATTTTTTTGGCAGTTTCGTGAGCGCAGCTCGTAAAACACAAAATATCAGTCTTCTCATATTTCTATTGAGTTGTGATGGAAAACTGAGAATATCCAAGCATAAAAATCATTACTCCGTGAAGCACCTATTCAAATACCTAGATAAAGTTCTACTTTGTCGCCAGCATGTGTGTCAAGAAAACGTTGCTTTAAATAACTATCAGTTTGTAATATACGAGTAAGAAAAAGACAATGCACTCCTTTTGATGTTTAATTAACTTAATTACACATAAATAGTTAATTAATTTTGATGAAGTACTGATTATCAATTACTTAAGTAGACTGCTTATTTTGACATTGGGACATTATATTAGTAAATTTAATCATAAATAATAATAACGTATACATCACAACAACATCTAAGTCCCAAACTAAGCATTAGCTTGTATTTTGGGTACTAAGCGAAAACACCACATACATATAACAACCAAGACCCGGTACCAGGATCAATACTCATCATATAAATACTGACCCGACCTGGGATTCGAACCCGGGACCTCCAGCTTAGTAGGCAGGATCACTACCCACTAGGCTAAGCGATCGTCAAATACAAAGTAACAATTGAATAACAAACTATTTATCGAATATTGGTCTTCATAATTTTATCGAAAGGTCAAAAGTTGAGCAGAGATATTTATTCCTTTATCAAAAACATTTTATTTGTTTTTATCATATAAATCCGAATATAAATGTTAAAATATGATATTATCAGAATATTATTTACCATGGAAATGGAAAGATTTTCAACTCAAAGGTCTTATTCTTTTTTATTTTACATACTATTAGTTGCGTCTTATTAACTTCAGTGTCATGTAGATAACATACTCGCTTAACCTCTAACATGCTAACTAAATACGTGGTACTATAAAACTTTCAACTGCACGCATTTGAACGGACCGCGACGGAAGCACTGCCTGACGTGTCGTCTAGTACTTAGATATTCTCCGTACCAAATCTTATCGATCCTAGCATGTTTTTTAAATTAAACAGATATTTTAGTATTCATTACTGGGTTTTGAAGACATTCTAAATTAGTTTAACTAACAAAACCAGCAATGTATTATATATTTTAGGATAATGATGACGTCGCTTCGTTTCGAACTCCCAACGCAGACGTCGCGGTCGCTAATTTGAATAGAAACTGTCGCGGCGGGCAGCGATAGTCGCGCCGCTTCCGCTCCGTCCCCGCGTTAAATACCACCCCAGTGGCCGGGTACAATTTAACGTAGACATTTTCGTATCTGAAGTATCAAGTATTATTGTTATATTTAGTTATATAACAAACTCAACTTACTGAATATCGTAGTAACTGTTTTTTTTTTGTTAATTTATTACAAGTAATACGATTTAAATATTATACGAATCTATACATTATGTATAGATAGAGCAAAAACCTATTGTAACCACCTGAAGTATACTATGAGATAATCGCGTTTAATGCATATGTTAATTTTTCAAATTATCGAGGTATGATGGGTGGGTATGATGTATCTTTTAGAGCGATGCGTGTTTACACTTTCACATTAATAGATTGAAAATTTACTTATTAGAAAAAAATACGTATCATAAGATATAATAATGTAATAAAATAAATACAATCTAAGTTTACAAATTAGCGTCAAATTCCAAACCTGACTTAATTACGTGTAATTGTCAGTTGTGATCATGTATTTAAAATATGGTAAGATGGTATGTAAAACGTTACATAATGGAAAAATTAAGAAGAAGGCAAGATAGAAAAAGGACTGAGAGACCCTGACTGCAGAACTAAAGATTGCGGATTCGATTCACACTCTTGACAAATATTTGTGTGTATGAACATACGAGTAACTACGTACCTATTTGTTCCGTGGCTGGATGTAAAAAAATATATATGTAAGTACGTATATAAATTTACTTAGAACATTATAGGGTCAAGTCAATCAGTAATCACTTAACCCAATATTGGGAATAGATCGAAATATAAGCCCTGAACCCTGTATCGGAGTGCAACTAGCTGCGATGACAAAATACATAATTAGATGAAATAGCAGGCTCGGTTTATCGTTCAAAAAGTAAGTGAGTTTTAACGAAATGCATACACCTGACAGAGGCTGACATTTTAAATCGATTCTTGAACGAACCGTTGACCTAGTCACAGCTCTTTATACTCTTTCCATCTTAAATACCTAACTTTTTTTTTAAATTCAGTATGAATTATAATAAATATGTATCTAAAATGTATTTTAAATCAAATACTACGTTTGAAATTAATGGACTCGATCTCTTACCAGATCCTTATAAAAACATAAGAATGAAAGTTCGAGAGCCAAAAAGAGATAGGCTAAAATAAAAAAACATGGCTGAAACCAAAAAATATGAGACTTTATAGTTAAAAAATAGCTATAAAACATAAAATATTTTTTTTTTTAAATACCATCAAATTAATTCAAAAAGTTTTTAGACATACCGATACAAAACACTTATAGACAATTTTAATCAAAATAACAAATATTTACTGTGACTATTATATTTACTACAATATTTACATTAAAGTCACAAATTTCTAGTCACGAATCTATAATGTCCTCATTAAAACAAACAAGTCTGGGGGGCCTATTAAACTGAAGTTTGGTGTATCAAAAACGAATTATGCAAACCGTTACCAAATTATGCAGAGATTGTAACGAAGAGCATCAAGAACACCTGCGTAGTAACGACTCCTGCCCATTTTGAGCAAAATTACAATACTTACTTAATGACTTGTCGTGTTTACCTATGCTTTATAAGTTTTTATCTTTTTTCAATCATTATATTTATTGTACACTAACGACCGCACGCGACTTTGTTCGCATGATTTTCATAATTTCTACAGTTTCCAATTTATACATATTTCACAAATGAAAGGAATAAACGGTTCAGTCTTTTCAGAGATTGTATTTCAATAATTTGTGTAAACACTTGGAATTCCACAAAAAAAATCCTTTTTGAATCTGGAAATAAACACTTCACTCCCTGTAAATTTGGAACCAATATATGTATAATACATATATGTATTTTACTCACCTACTTATATTCGTAAAACCACAACATTCTCTCTCTGGGAATTCGACGTTTTTTTAACCGATCGTAAATAAGTGTCGTGATAGCCCAGAGCGCAACGAACCTGTCTCAAATTTATAAGGCCCCATAGGGCCATGGTTCGAATCCGGGCGTGTACCAATGAGTTTCTCTGACTTAAGTACACAATATCACTGACAGCGTGCTTCGGAGGGCACGTTAAGCAGTCGGTCCCGGACGCTGTCAATAGATGGCGGTCGTTACAGTTCCCAACCCGCAGTGGAGCAGCGTGGTGGACTTAAGCTCCAAGCCCCCCTCCTCACCCTGGGGGAGGCCTAAGCCCCTGCAGTGGGGTAAAAAGTGGGCTGATGATGATGATGATGATGAAATAAATGTTTACATAACTATTTCAGTCGTCCGGAAGCCCCCTGAGGTCAAAACTAACAATTAAACTATCTCCCCCTCTTTTTGTGTCTCTCTCTTTATATATATATAGAGATTAACCTAAACAGACAAACAAACAAAAAGTAGCTTATGTTTCTCCAGCCAACCTGCTTTTCAAGTCATCATAGTTTCATTGAAATAAGTTCAACCGTTTCGGATATTAGCCCGAACAGACGGATAGACACTACTATTCTATAGGCATACATTAAAAACACCGACTACACAAAGAAATTAATATTCTATCTTTTTGTTGTAGCGAAGCCACGCTTTACTCTAAAAATAAGCTATATAGAATACGTTGTCATTTCCAGACGATGTTTTCTCGCCGAAAGTTCAGTGTTCTGAAAAACATATCTATTAACTGGTTGCAAATAAAGAAAAGCGCTTCCAATAGAACCAGTTGTAAAATATTACAACTGGTTATGAAACTCAGTTGCGGTAGCAGCTGAACCATAATTTTTAATATCTAATTTTCTACCATTTTAATTGGCATTTGTTAATTAAGAATTAAATGAAATGAAAATGAAATTACGTACATAATTGAATTTAAAACATTTAGGTGTTATATTCAGAAATATTAAAATATTAAATAATTTTTCATATAGTAATAAAATCTGGGACATCTCACAAATCGTCATTTAGTCCCAAAGTAAGCAAAGTATTATTCATGTATTATGGGGTACTAAACAACTGGTATAGATACTTAAATATTCGTTTTTATAATACGTACATATATATTTAATACTTTTTACACCCAGAGATGGAAGAAATAGACATGTTCATGCACACAAATATTTGTCCCGGCCTCGAATCTAACCCGCGACCCTCGGCTCCGCAGTTAGGGTCTCTATCCACTCGGCCAATCGGTCAGTCATAATATATGTACTACCTATATTAAGGAATGGGTCTCAAAAACTGAAGTTGGGCCCAACGCTAATTTAATTGTACTTGACTGACCGAATAGCCAAGTCAGAGACCCGAGCTGTAGAACCAAAGGTAGTGGGTTAATTTGATTCCCGCCCGACACAAATATTTGTGTGAATGAATGGGTCTATTACTTCCGTGTTTAGGCATATATACTACTATGGGAATATTTAAGTATGCATATCAGTTGCCTAGTACCCATAACACAAGCATGATATTTGCTTACTTTGGGACTAAATAGCGCTGTGTTGCTGTGGGATGTCCCAGGTATTATAATTAGTACCTACCTATATTGGAGTCTGTAATATTTGAATCTCCACATCCACTCTGCTTGCTCTTTTAAGAAGCTAAGTGCATAATTTAATCATAACCATCACATTCACGTTATGACATATTTATAGGCAACAATCATGCTACCACGGGAAAGGTAACTTCCAAAGGGCACCTTTCAAAGATCAAACAGAACCCCCCTTAGCATTATTCAGTAGATGCCAATCATTTAGCATAAGGTCAAACTGACATTTCGTAAAGCGTTTGTGGCATAACTGTCCGTGAAACGTCACGGTAACATGGTTTAGGGATGGAAAATTACTGAACATATTCTGTAATCGATTTACACGAGGACAAGCGTATAAGGTTGACCTTCATAGACAATGTTTATACCCTAGGCCTACACGAGGAATGCCATTCTTTTTGTTTCACAAAAATCGATATGAACTCGTAAATACAATTACAAAACAACAAAAATGAGAACAAACTTTTTCTTTTTAGTCTTCTTTAGTCTTCTGCTTCAGTCAACTATTCAACATCTTTGTTGTGTCAGTATTAAATCTAAATACATATAATGATGATGGATGTATGTTTGTTTGTTTGTCTCGTATGCGTTCCTATGTTCATTCATCCGTTGTATTCATCCGAATACGATGAGACAGGTATCAGCTCAGAACAGGTTTTACGGTTATTAGACACAAGGGGGCGCTGCAGTCGATCTGTTATTTCAAAACAGTTAAGACGAGTTGGACGTGGTTTTTAGTATTACATAGACATCGCCTAAAAGCAGGTTTTTAGATAAGTTTTTTAGTTATGGACCACATGGGTGTGTTGCAGTAGATTCGTTCCTTTAAAACGGCTAAGACGATTTTGATGTGGTTTCATGTGTTATATAAAGATCATCTCAGAGCAAGTCCTTACGCTGATATATGTGTAGTACACGTGAGTGAAGCCATGGAAAGAAAACTAGTTATCAAGAAAATATAATATTAAAGAAACTAATAACTAGGCCTGGGCGTCGCGCATCTAAGTTTAAATCCATGACGGAAACTAAAACTTTGTCAATATTTCAAATTTCTTGAAACTACGTCAGTGTTGATACAGCAACAGCTATTGCTGTTTCAAATTAAAAATAAAAAACATACATGTTAGAGGTCTTAGTTTAATTCATGAGATTTTAAAAAAAACTGCACATTACAAGCTTTGGTAAATAACTTTTTAATTTTCGAATAACAAGTCAAGAGCACATGCTTTGGTATAAATAACTATGAGTTAGCATGTATACATTTTGTTTTAATAACAAAGCCTATTTATGAATTTTTTTTTTTTAATTTTCCAGTCTTATTCGCTAGGCAAAAGAAAAGGTTTTTAAGCTTATAGAACAGTACTTACAATGTATTGCATTTCAAATGGTCTATTTCTATTAAAAAAAGTAATGAAACACAGTCGTACATTTTTATTTAGATCTACTTTGATTACAAATTTAAACAAATGATTTGATTACAAATTTCCAGATTCTTAGGTTGGATACAAATAGATAATCTTAGAACTGTTCTACTAGTGTTATATAACCAGTAAGTACAAACGTATTATACCAGAACAAATAACTCAGATAGTTTGTTTTCAAACTCTTAATATAGATAGGTATAACCTTGTAGATAATATGAAGTTGTTATAATTAGCTGTCTTATCAAGATAATTAAATCGATAATTATAATTGCAAATTGTTAAACTTTACATTATAGCTCTTTTAGCGTTTGCAAATACTTTCTCTCGTACAGATGTCACTCGATTTTAATACATATACGTATACCTTCGATAGCTCAGTTGGTAGAGCGGTGGACTGTAGTTGGCTTTAAAATTGATATCCATAGGTCGCTGGTTCAAATCCGGCTCGAAGGATTTTTTTTGTTTTTTAAATGTGAAAGTACAATTTTTTTTATATTAATAAAAACATAAATCACCTTTTTATTATGACAAATTCAAATTCAAAATTCAAATTCAAAAAGTTTTTATTCAATATAAGATGTTTGCACACACTTATTGAAAGTCGTAAAAATTGATTAGGTACCGGTTCAAAAATTAGGAGGAGAAGAACCGGCAAGAAACTCCTCTCTGTTTATTTTATTTAAATATATGTTTTAATTGTTTTTTTTTTATTTAAAGTCTTACAACTATTACAATGATGTCCATGCGCACTTATCATGTCATGTGAACATTAAAACAGATCAATTAAAAATATTTCTCATACTTAACATAATACGGATATAAGTAAGCCGAGATGTCGTGACATTCGAGTAGTAGAGAACCTGCTTCTTATTTAGAAGGCCGTGGTTCCAATCCCAAGGCATGTACCAATGAGTTTTTTTTTAACTAATGTACATAACTATCGCTGACTCTGTGTCTCAGTGAGTACATTAAGCCGTCGATCCCGGTTGCCATCAATAGATGGCAGTCCTAAAATCCACCAACCCGCACTGGAGCAGCGTAGTGATTAAGCTCCAAACCCCCTCATCCCAAGGGCAGGCCTAAGTCCCTGCAGAGGAGCATTAATGGGCTGATGGTATGGGATATAGGTAATTAAGACAGCAAGTAACCGATTTGAATCGAAAAACATGATCAATTGAGAAATATTAGTAAATATTCTCATTACTTTGCACTAATCTTCATCGTTTCCCGCTACATATTATAAATTGTTATTCGTCTATTCCATAATTTGTCATTGCCATTCAATCGAGCCTCTCACTCGAGTAATTTCTGTGAGTAGGATTCAGCTCACCATTGTAGTCGTATCAATCAAAAATTCTCGCGCTAATTTACGACATTAATTAAGTAAATCCCCTATCAAAATCTCCCTCCTTAGCGAGTCGTCTAACGGGAGAGGCATAAAACGCGAGAAAACCTAATGCCATTTCACGGCGGAGTAAACCTTTCTCTCGGAGTTAACGTCTCTTTAAACTCGGCTTAAGTTAATCGATCGAGAAGGCCTTTAATTATGGCTTTATCTGCCAACGAGCGGCATCGAGCGACAAGGCGCTTCAACTAGGCGAACGTTCCAATAACATTTCACAGGTTTTCACAGAGATGTTTTTTCAGACAGTTCCGGACATAGAGGTGTCAAAATGTAAAGAAGGATAAAGTAAAAAAAGAAATATTGCAGGCGCAGAAACGGTCTTATTGATTTTTGTGTGGTTGTTATATTAATAATCTGAGATACTTTATTTAATGTTTGTTACAGGTTTTGATGAGTGAGTTTACGAGTATCAATATATGTGATATCAATGGACGTAACTCTCGATCAAGTTGACTTACAAGTTTGATTTTTTTATACCTCTAGAGGATCTTAGACCAGAGCATTTCATATCTACTGTAACTTCATACCTTTACTCGTCCTTGAGAAAAAGGGTTTCGGCAGACGGAAGGACGGACAAATAAGTCCGGACGGGTTTCTTTATTTCGCTTTAGTGGTACAAATCCCTAAAATCTTTAATCTATATTTTTAGAAAAAAATATTTGTCTCTGTGACTATTAAACTTAAAAAACAGTATGATGGATTTTAATAAAACGTTTTGTAAATGTTACTTATTATTCGTTAAGTAATATAGCTTATGTTTTACTGTTATAGGTCACCAGGGGGCACTGAAGTAGATTCGTTTGTTCAAGTTGATAAGGCCAAGAAAAATAGAGTTCTTGTGCTTGAATAAATCCAGAAGCAATCGAAGAGTGCAGTTGGTGGTGCTGGTGCAGTTTTCGCTCATCTGACTAAATTTAAGGAATATAACATCACACTACTTTGTCATGATACACCTACTTAGAACCGTAAACGAAATCCTCGAACGAATGGAAGTAAAATAATTGTAAAGCCATATTTAAAACTTACTCGGGAAGTAAAATCTTAGTTTGATCCTACACTGAAATGTAGCCTCAGGCGCAGGTAGTAAAATCATATAACAATATTAGTATTAAGTGAGCGACATCTTACATCGCTCCCTAAAATAACAAGGCGTAGGTGCGCCCTGTCGGGACGGGTTACCGGCTCAGTCGCTAACCAGAAGTGTCGTGAGCGCGTATTAATATTCATAATCGAGACGCCTTTAAGATATTATTCAAGACCATCGACCTACGAAAAATAAATTACTGATTAAACATTCAGATTATTTGAATGTTGTCTTTTAAAATAAACTTTTTATTAGTAAAACATTTGATATTGAATGGCTCTATTATACAAGCTGTCGCAAAAAAATCAGTAAACCTACAAATGCTGATGATTAAGCTCATGACTAAACTAATAATTGAAACTTGACTTAATAAATTTTAAGTTATTAAAACTTTTTTGAAAATCATAATAGTCTGTACCTGAGGTTTAACTTAGAAATATTTTTACAGGACTAAGTATTAATATTATTTTCAACGTGGTACAGCTCCAATCAACCTTTATGGTGGATGTGAACACAGGCACAAGTCGCATCGCAGTAACCAGTTTTAGGTGTAGCGGGACGTAGTGGAGCGAGGGGCATATGACTGAACCTGCGCAAGCACACATAAAGCGTTGTACTCCGATTCGCCATAAAGTTTGACTAGAACTATAACTTTGTCCATTCTTGAGAAAGAAGGTTTTTACGAGCAGAAGGTCAAATATACAGACCGACAACTGAATTCCAGAGTGACCTTTGGAAAGCTCTACAAATAATATGGCAATTGATTAACATTCTTATTTTTTTACACATTTTTCTATTGGAACACGCTCCTTGGAATATACTCGTAAAATAGCAATTATTTTTTTTTTTAATTGATGACTTGTGAATACGATACCGTTTTAAAATACAAATTAAAACTGGATTTAAAACTACTTAACTTGAAACTAAAATAAACAACAGAACATAGGGTCTCACTCACAGTTTACAGGGAAACCTAAATTATAATCATGACTCTTTAAGTTTAATTAATAGGAAATGTGTACAAAATATGTTGCATAATTTCACTGAAAACTAACAAGTTTAATTGGTCTAGTGGGTATTACGTTAGGTTAATTATACGAAAAAGTCGGATTCAACTTCTAAACTAAATGTGATTCACATTTAAAAAAAAAATATAGATATTATAATGATTTATGGTGCGGAACCCTCTCCACGCGTGTACTAATCACGTTTGACCGATTTTTTAAAATTAATTTTGGTGTTGAGTGGGAAATAAACACTATTGTCATATTTGTGTGCATTTTGACAAAACACTAATGAAAATAATACTAGTCGATATTTATATTTTTTTAATTTAAAAATAAGTCAAAAAATTCGAAATACGTATCCATAGAATGGAGTTCATTCAAATACAGTTTCATACGTCCATGATGTTAAGAGCATCGCCAGTCCTTTCTTATTGGCAGTTAGAGCCGTCGACGTGAATTGATGTTGAGTGTACACGAGGCATCGCCGCAAATTGATAGATGACATTAGTTAATTAACGAAGCGCCTCCATTAATTTATGATCGACAAACACATTGCATATTATATCATATTATTTGACGAGGATAAGCTATGTAAAAGATAGCCGTGTTAGTAAGCGATGGTATGAATGCATAACATCTTAGTTTTTGTCGTTTTTACTGTGTTTCAGCCATACTATAAAGTATTGTGTATGTGTAATATATTTAATAATATTTGAAAGCAATTAAATTAAGATTAAGCTTTTATAAATCTATACCATTAGAAAGCTGTTAGCGTTTCTACGGAACAAGAGATACTAAGTCCAGTAACAGTGTTTTAACAAACTTATCTGAGTCCAGGTAACATGTTTTACTTTTGCATAAACGTTATTTATAAAGTCGTGATAGCCCAAAGCGCAACGAACCTGTCTCAAATTTATAATGCCCCATAGGGCCACGGTTCGAATCTGGGCGTGTACCAATGAGTTTTTCTGACTTAAGTACATAACTATCACTGACTCCGTGCTTTGGAGGGCACGTTAAGCAGTCGGTCCCGGAGTGGTGGATTTAAGCTCCAAGCCCCCCTCCTTACCCTGGGGGAGGCCTAAGCCCCTGCAGCGGGGTAAAAATGGGCTGATGAAGTGAAGTTATTTATATATATATTTATTTAAAACTAAACAAATCCAAAAATCCATTTTTTAGTTTTGTTTTTTTTTATTTTGTATTTAAAATCAATATGGTTCAGATTTTCCAGAAAGCATAAGTCGAACAAATATTATACAATTTTATGTTACTAGTTTATAATGGGATAATACCTATTATAATAGGAGTAGCGGATTTCAACTTTTTGTCGTACACTAATACAACGAAAAGGCAAAATTCATTTTAAATAAGTTACCTACTCATAATCTATAAAATACCAAATACTGTGTTGGTAAAATAAGTCGAAAATACATAAAACGAGTTCTCTAATAATTTATACTTTTGGGATCCAACAGTTTTTGAAATCTAACGATCCAAATAAACATATCACGTTGGTAACTCATATTATGTCGAGTCACAGAGCATCCTTTTCTACTTATCTCTGATACAAAAATGTATCCGGATGACTTGCAAGGAGCCTCCGCCGGGGCCACAAACTGTAATTATGTGGGAACAATAGCGGAGTATTTTTACCGAGTCTGTGCTCAATCATAATTACCCGAGGCGTTTCAAGGGAGGCTTTGTTTCACCGGGCATTACCTCGACGGTATGATTTTGTGTTTCCTATATTTTTACGCGATTGTTAGAATTTCAAAACTTGTGAGGGAAAATAATATATTAAATTTAAATCGAAAAAATATTTTTATGCGAAGATAGGATTTGACGAATATATCTACAGATTCGCCCTGGTTATAAAAGGGTTAGCTTGATTATTATTATCGGGTTCGTGGTTTCTCAAAATTACGTGTCTCACAACATTTTTATGAACTCTTTTCTTCCACTGCCATTATATTTATTTGGTAGGTACAGACCGATCACTACTTTAATTTTTTTTATTGCATAAACGTAAAAAAGTATAAGAAGTACAGTAATCTTAATATTTTACTTATTTTACTTTAGGTTCAATAGTGGACGCAACTTCTTTGTTATAATCTTTGATAAGTCAATAAATTTTAATTAAAAAATTTTTTTTTTTAATAACGTATACATCACAACAACGTCTAGGCTCCAAACTAAGCATTAGCTTGTGTTTTGGGTACCAAGCGAAGACACCACATACATATAACAACCAAGACCCGGTGCCAGTATCAGTTTTCATCATATAAATACTAACCCGGCCTGGGATTCGAACCCGGGACCTCCAGCTTCGTAGGCAGAGTCGCTACCCACTAGGCTAAGCGGTCGTCATACTCATAATTATTCTCGAAGGTTCCTGTAGACGACCACCACATTAGGATTTCGAATTTACACCGACTTTCCACAGGACTTGGGAATTTATTTTATAATTATTTTCCCATTGTGGTGAATCAATTGTGTAAGTTGAATTAACTTAAAAAATAAAAAATGTAAATAAATTTGAATTTATTTTATATTATTAATGCCATCTCATTAAATTTTAAATATAGGAAATTGAATAGTTAATCTATGTTATTCTGTTTAAAATTTCACCTTCATGCAATTTATTATTAACAAAGTAACAAATCGATAAAATAATATCACAATTGTCATATTCCCTAATTATTAGAATTACAATGAACTGTTACCCTAACGAAATAATTATAAATGTCAAAAAGCCATTACGAGCCCGTCAAAGCGAGCGGATACGAAGTTTCCAAACCAAATAACAACTCAATAAAAGCTCGCACAATTACCTGTGCTTGTATATTTATCTTTCTTCCACAATATAAATGCTTTGTGAACGCGAACAATGGCGGTCGCTATGATGGGGAGGAAGCTTTATAATTTTTTAATTAATACCGTTGAAAATATCAGTCATTGCCCGCACCGTACCTAGTGGTAAGGAATGATGTGAACTCATAAAAAAAGTTTTGACAAATAATTACACACAGAGATTGCTGACCAAAGCACATCAATATAATAATAACATAATAACACATACAATCACAACAACGTCTAGGTCCCAAACTAAGCATTAGCTTGTATTTTGGGTACCAAGCGAAGACACCACATAAATATAACAACCAAGACCCGGTACCGGTATCAATATTCATCATATAAATACTTACCCGACCTGGGATTCGAACCCGGGACCTCCAGCTTCGTAGGCAGGGTCGCTACCCTTTAGGCTAAGCGGTCGTCATATAGATGGACTACAACAACCACCGAATTTTAAATTAGTTCAATAGAGAAATAATTCAGGCCTTTTAGTTCGAGAACCAAAATCACATTTGAGCCATAGAAAGAGAAAGGAAGACGGGCGGGACACGTGTATGACACGATTAGTTACATAGATGATTTTGGTCCACCGCATCCACCACCTTCCAGCTCCATCGTAGGATCGACTCCCACATCTCGATATCCCACACAGCGCCATCTAGTTGCAAATTAAGCAAAGCTTGTACTATGGATATAAGTCAACTGATATAAATACTTAAATAAATATTAATATTATTTCTTTTTACACCCAGACACGAAACAAATAGACACGTTCATGCACACAAATATTTGTCGGAGCGGGAATCAAACCCGCGACCCTTGGCTCCGTAGTTATGGTTTCTAACCACTCGGCCAACCGGTCATCTATGGTACAATATTTGTCGATCGTTATCCGAATGATACATATATCTGTAATATTTTAATTCATTGCCATGAACCATTGAAGAGTTCTTTCGTTAGAAGATAATTCTGGCTGCAGCGTCAAGTCATCTGAAAATCATAGTAAACTATCGAAATCCAACGTATATACAAAGTTTAGTGTCCGTACTTACCGTAAGGAGTGCCCTTGTGGGGAGACAATTCTAGCTACAGTGTCAGGCCATTCTTATCATTTTAGTATATCGTCATCGAAGCTACAGATGTGTTCCTAATTTCAACTCAATCGAATACTAAAGAGTTGGTCAAAAACTTGACACAAGAAGTGATTGCAGACAGACACCCAGACAGGTGAAATTAAATAAAAGCTTGTGAAAACTGCATTTTGAGAAGACCCAATTCACCCCTATTCAAAATTCCAAAAAATAAACATCGTAATCTTCGATTATTGAAATGTGTGAGCATTATCAAATCTTAACAAAACACCAAATTGGACACTAGAGTAATTTCATAAAGATTGCGTTTTTCGTTTTGAGGTGGGAATTTCAGTACTGTACGACCACGAATGTAATTCTTCAGCAATACAAGCCTATTTTGTAACGTATTTTTCCGAATGGTAACCCACGTGACATTATTTCACAAAGGGGCCTGTCCTTTTCAAAATTATGTAAGCTGCCCTTTACTAAACCCTCGGGACACTGGGTTAAAATCAATTTCTCGCTTGACGAAATTCGACAGTTTTTCCGGTTGAAGGGGCACGTGTTTAAATAATTATGTGTTTGTAATTATGAGGAATTATTTCAATTTCACTGAAGAATAGTATACCCAAATAAATAACTGCGTTGTTTTGGATTCTCTACATATTACTTGAGTGTCGTGATAGCCGTGTGGCGGTGAGCCCGTTTCTTGTTTAGAAAGTCGTGGTTCGAATTCCAGAGCATGCATAATGAGTTTTTCGTGACTCAAGTACATAATTATTACTGTCCGTGTTTCGACAGCACGTTAAGCCGTCGGTCTTGGTTGCCATCACTAGATAGCAGTCGTTAAAATCCAGTAACCCGCACTGAAACAGCGTGGTGGATTAAGCTCCAAGCACCTTTATCCCGAGAGGATGCCTAAGACTTTACAGTGGCGCATAATGATCTGATATGGACATATTACTTAGTTGGAATTTTTTTTTTGTAAGTATGAAGTAGGCATGTACGGTTTCGTAAATGCCATGTCAACTATCACTGATAGAAGATCCTACTCTGGGATAGAAAAAATTCGATATAACTATTTAAATTTGAACAATACAATAAGATTGTTTAATTTAATTTCATCCGTGTATACTGAAAATTAAAACATGAATTTCCATAAATACGTATATATAGTAGGCGGATTTTTCTGCGAATGCATCGAAATGAATGGCATTTGATAAATTGATTGAATTGTGTTCTCGTGACATTTGTCGCTCGTTAAAATCGTTAAATTTAAGAATTCTAAAATAAAATTATGAATTAATTTTAGTGGTCTATGAGTTTAATTTAAACGTCGACTCCAATCGTCCGATTTGAACAAACTTAAAATTACTTGAGCATAACGACTTCATTCTGTATAGGATACGTTACATAAAGGGAGTGCACTTTTATAGGATTATTTCATTAATTAAGGCACTCAAAAAAATCAAAGTAGTTAAAATCACCAAATACCTAGTTATACCGTTTCGCCCGCACAACCTTCGTTCAGCTTTGTAATCAAAGGGGTAAATCGGGGTTGTTTGATAAAATTTTATTGTCGGACCGGCATGAACAATGGACACCCTTCCCGCAGATATTAGCGTTATTACCCCCAAAGAGAGCACAAATTGTTACCGACGCAGAGGAATGTAATTGATTTAATGCGAATTTTTGAACCGATTGTGCCGATTAAAATTAATGGATTCCGGCATTCATCGCCTGAATAGGTTGTGGGCTAATGCAAATTGTTTAATTAATAAGATTATCTAATTTTTTATCAGCTATTCATAATGGTAAGAAATTAAATTCGTTAAAAATATAAGTCATGCACTTAGTTCTGTTTTCGTATTATTCACGTTTTTATTGAAAAAGTTTTGAACTGTATACCACAAAAGTTTAAAAATATGTATATTTCTAATGTCTAATAAACTACAAACAAAATATTATGACCGTTTAACGAAAGCGTAAGTAGGTATTCACAGTTTTAATAATTTTCTTATACTTGCTAACATTTTTAAGGTTTCGAACCTCAAAAGGAAAAAACGGAAGCGTTATAGGATCACTTTGTTGTCTGTCTGTCTGTCTGTCAAGACCCTTTTCCTCAGGAACGCTTGAAGGTATCAAGTTGAAATTCATATTTGATACTCAGGTCTACTGTCCCTTAGATCTGTGATAAAATCAACCTTCTAAGTTAACGCAATCAAAAGATACAGGCACATATGCTGCAAATTTTCTACACTCGCAAGGGAATCAAAACCTACAAGATACTTCCCGTACACTCAGAATCTTGAATTTTGGTACGAAGTAACGTCTTATAGCACAGTTAAAGGAAAAATTGCGAAAAACATAAATTTTTAGTTGCATCATATAAAAATATTTTTAATAATTTTAAACTTACTACCCCTTTCCTCATGAACGTGTGTAGCGGTTATTCCTAGTCGTCACCACTGCTTTGTTCCCATTTGTCACCACTAGCAACAAATAGGAATTTTTTTCCCATTTGTTGCTAGTGGTGACAAATGGGAAAAAACCAATTCCAATTGTAACGGGTATATCTAGCAATGTCGAAGCAAAAAGCAATTGCGTCTTATTATATCGGATTACTTTCATTAGTTTACATAAAAGGAAGACATAGTATAAAAAAATCTCAGTTTCCAGTGTTTCTATTCGTTGTCACTACTGAAACGGAATAAAATAAAATAGAGTTTAAAGATTAAAATAATGAATTTACTGAAAAAATGACGTTTAAACATCAGATATATGTTATAGTGGTACATCCAATATAGTAAAATCATATTATTAAGTATATTGTTTACAATTAATTAATACAAAAATTTAAAGTACAGACTGACTGACCTATCATAAAATCTATATAATTGATTCGTGAAGGAAACACTTTGACCCCTTTTTAAGCTAAGCACGGAGGCTAAGCGCGCGGAGAAGTGTGATATTTGGCATAGTTACAGTCTATGTAGAGTTGGAGTAAAGCCAGAAATTAATGTAATAGTATAAGGGTTGTCACGCGTTAAAGGTAAAGGAATATACATACATAACCTGTACATGATGCAAATTATTTGACCAGAAGTAAAAAACTACACTTTGTTGTCTTAGATCATTGATCGATCCCCGCGCGCGCGCTCATACTAGATTTCGCCCTACCTAAATTACAAAAATTTATTCAAATATGGTCAAAATTTGAAAAAAAGTGACCGCTATTTGATCTTTTTAATTACTGAATTGATTGCTTTCAAAATCGATATTTAAGAGTTTGTGTGGACTCTTATAACGAATATATGGTGATAATTGGAAAAGGTAGCCAGAAACATCTCTCCCAGTCGTCACCACTGGTTTCGTTCCCACTGGTGACAAAAGGGAAAAAAATTCTCATTTGTTGCCAGTGGGAACAAAGCCAGTGGTGACGACTAGGAATAACCGGCGTATGGGTATTAAATTGAAATTCATATGAAATACTCAGGTCTACAATTCCTTTAAGCTGTAACAAAATCAAACTTACTTTTACTTATATATCTAAAGGTTTGCACGGAACCCTCGGTGCGCGAGTCCGACTCGCACTTGGCTGATTTTTTAGTATTCATTCGCTATTCTTTGATTATAATATTTATCAAACCGCATACCTAAAAAAACATATTTTTAAACGTGTCACAACGAAACTCTTCGACTTAATAACGACGCCCGTCCATTACACGTAATAATTAACGGCGGAAATTAAGACTGTTTCGGAGGAAAAAAATTTCACCTCGATAACACAGTTGAAAACTGTCGACGGGAATGAAAACTATAATTTCCGGGTAGGTCGTGTAACTCGTAATTATAACGATGTCGCAAGTCAGCGCTGTAATGGCTGTTATAGTAAGGCCATAGTGTAAAGCGTTGTGGAAAATTCGTGACGGCGCGGCGCGACGACGACGACGAGAGACTATTGAAATATAAGACAAACTTAAAATATTCCAGAATACAAGATGCATTATTATCAAAATAATAATTTTTAAAACACTAACACAGAGGTGCATCACAGACTTGCCAATTTGATTGATAATAAAACTGGCAGTCCCGATAAAATCAGTAGAATATTCGATTGCCAACGAATAACTACTTATTAACGTATTCGAATAACGATCGAAGAATTACAAGTGTAAAAAAACGAAAGCAAACTCCCAGCACTGATCAGATTTATTTATTTCGCATCACACAACAATAGTATCGAAATAATCCCCAATAATAATTATTTTATTTGCACTACATTTTTACAAAAGCTCGGACAAAAACATTAATTTGTTTTTCATGGATTAGTGACGAGAAAACGAATGTCGACAATCGATATCGAATTCATGCGCTTAACACTATCAAGTTTATTTAAGACACTGTCAACAGTTGTAAAGCAACTGATAGTAAGCAATTAACGAAATGGAAAAAAATGTCCAAGTATTTACAATAAGTTATAAATAATAAATTATCTAAAGGATCAGATCAAAGAGGTTGTCTTTGCGTATATTGCTGCTTCATAGGTACTTTTATTCTAATATATGTAATCCGTATTTTATTTTTCATTTATGTTTAGGATAAAAAGAAGAAATTCATATTAACAATAGTAAGTGATTTTATTTTATAACTTTATTCGAAATTTTTATAGATTTAAAAGTATAAAATAAATTTTTTATTAATGCAAATGTGTTGTAAAATTTAAAAAAAACTTGCGAATAGCTGTTGCGCTACCTAGAAATATATGATTTCAATACATTTTTGGAACTACGATTCCTGGTTTTGTGTGACGCGCTGAGTAAAATTACAGTATAAAATCTATACTAATATTATAAAGCTGAAGAGTCTGTTTGTTTGTTTGTTTAAACGCGCAAATCTCAGGAACTACTGGTTCAAATTGAAAAATAATAGTTGTGTTGGATACTCCATTTGTCGAGGAAGGCTATAGGCTATACTACATCAAGCTACAACCAATAGGAGTGGAGCATCAATGAAAAATGTAGCAAAAACGGGAAAAATTATTCCTTTTGAGAGCTTCCGTCGCGCGCGCTGCGTAAACGGTTAATATTAAGCAAAAATCATGTATTACGGAATTGTTCCCCTTTAAATGTTCTAACCAAAAGTCCGCGACAGCATATGTGTATCTTTTAAGGTTAACTTACTATAACCTTTTTTTTTTGATAATCAAATTTGTTCTAACATAATGTACTATTTGCGAAGACGTTTTTTAAAGGTGATATTAATCCTTATCAAATTAAATACGTTAGTTGTCTTAAGCATTTCATGCAAATTACTTTACACCATACAATTTTAATTAATATCTTGCAGTTTTTATCGAAATATTAAAACTATATATAGCGGGAGAAAATAAATTCGCTGTCTACCTCTGTTCGTTAACTTTTCACTTCCAATCCACGCAATAAACTTTGATACGGTTTTCAATAATATCTTATTTTCTTATTATCTCATAATCTATTAATGTATATAATAGATTATTATACTTATTATAAAGCTGAAGAGTTTGAATGCGCTGATCACTGAAACTACCAGTCGGATTGGAAAAATTGTTTTTGCCTTTGATAGCCTGAATCTAGCGGAGGTTTATAGGCTATATATATGAAAACAAACTGCCTGTCTTTTCGAGCAAATCGGCTTCGGCCAAAACGGGTAAACCGATTTTGATGAGACTTTACACATATGGAAAGGATGTAGTCAAAAGTGACATACAGAACTTTTTGTATGTCTGTCTGTACGTCCATCTGTCTAAACCGATTTTAATGAAACATCACAAGTATGAAAAGAAGGTCGTCAACACTAACAAATATAACTTTTGGCCGTCTGTCTGTCTGTACGTGTATCTGTCTATTTGAGCTAATCTCCAAAACGGCTAAACAGATTTTAAGGAAACTTTGCAGACGGGAAAGAAGGTTGTCAAGAGATTTGACATTAGCTACTTTTTGTCCGTCTGTTTGTCTGTACGTCTATGTGTCTATTCAATTCAATTTTATCTATTCGAGCTAATTTCCACTACGGCTGAACAGATTTTAATGAAACTTTGCAGACGTGAAAGAAGGTTGTCAAGAGTGTCATAAGCTACTTTTTGTGTTTGTTTGTCTGTCTATCTGTCTATCGTTTGTCCACACTGATCTGACACACTGATAAGTCTAGGAAGCTTAAATTTGGAACATAGGTTTATTTTATAACGTGAGCATTAAGTTAAGAAAGGCTTTTTTTAGAAATTTCAAACTTAAGGATGGGAATGAATAAATAATGACGTGTTTCTGGGTTTTTAGACTTCCACCTTTCCACCAAAATTGGTTCCATCAAAAAGTACGTATAAACCATCTCTAACGTTAATGGTACCTATAACAGGAATTTGTAGTCTACGCAAGAGAAACTGCGGGCGGTCGCTAGTGTTATAATAAATCCGTCACATTTTATTTCTTTAAACAACAGTTTACCTTAAAATGAATTCAATGATTTTGAAGTTAAATCTATACGGCATCATTACGAGATCAGAACTATAATTTATTTATAAAACTTGTGCATATTAAGACGTTAAATTAACAGGACAAACTTCGGGTGACTCCACCTAAATCAGTTGCCATTTGGCGAACCGAACCATGCGACAACGACACGCAATTGTACTTAATACAACAGGGCTTTAAACTCCGATACGACTTATATCTCAATTAAACTAGCATCCCAATTTAGACCTTAAAGGGGTGATACGTCATACAGAATCCGTGGGAAGTCGCTTGGGTTTTGATAGTATAGAGATAAATAGGGAATGATAAGGAGTCGGTGCAAGTTAATGAAGTAGCGTAGTCTTAATGGGTGTTAGCACGCGCCTGGACGGAAGCGCCGGCCGACCGCTCGTCTGCATCTCTGCGGGGCCCCAAGTTATATACTTAATAGAGTAAATACTTAAAAATGTCCAAATCTTTATTTTCGAATTCAAATAACCTAAGGAAACAGAGTAATAGTATAGTCTCTGTGCTTTTGATATAGGTTATCACAAAGAGTGGAGCATATTATTCGAAGAGTTTTTTATTGGCCATCGTTTTTTAGATCACTGTATTAAGTAATTTAAAGGAAATAAAATTTCGAACAAAGATAACAGAACAAAAAAAAAACAAAAAAAGAAGACAACAAAAAAAAATAGAAACAACGGGAAATAATATAATAAAATGGCAATAGTAAACAAAATTAAATAACAATTTCGAATATATCCCGAACTGTCGAAATACGTTTTTTTCGAAAGACGCTAATGTTTTATTTATATACCTAACCAGTCAAAACCCTCTGTTCCCTCATTCAAACAGGAAACAGGAATTATACGGACGGCATATATAGGAACGGCACATATAGAATTGCATCGCATCCTTTTTTCCACGAAATTAAAAATTTGTTTAAGGCAGGTACACAAAATAAAGTGGAAAAAAAACTTCGAATAATTTTACATTATTTTGCTTTAGACATAACCATATTCCTAATTTAATACAGTTATTTTCATATAGCAAATTAATTTGACAGCTGCGTTTAGTTTTAAAAGTCATAAATGGCAATTCACAGTATCGAAGTGGCATTACGCAATTTTGCGGGGTTGAAGACTGGCGCGCAGGGATTTCACGGGGTTGAAGACCGGCGCGCAGAGACCTTGCGCACTGAAAACCGAATCAAAACACGTCATCTTGTACCAGCTAGATATAGTATGAGTGGTTAGACGGTAAACGTAGAAGAGGGCTTCTAGTCAATTCGTAGTTTCATGGTTATTTTGAATTCACAATCAAGTATAAAAAACTAATATGAATTAAGATCATATTATTATATCTTCAAGTTTAAACGACCAAAATTACAATACGAGCACAAAGCGACTTCCTAGCCGCGAATATACCAAAAACGGAACCGCTTATTTGTGAGAATCATGAAGCGAGAATCCGCGGGCGTTATCTTCACCCCTTTAATTGCGTCTTTCTTCGGGACTATCTCGCGGTTTATTCGACGCAATAAAATGTTACAACCCCTTTGTTTGAGCCGAAGACGCTACCAAGTCATATCTCTTTCTAGGTAAATGTCCTATTTTGCTTGCACTGTGTACCAAAAGTGATTTAATATTAACGCTTCATTATAATATAACAATAATGTATGTAAACAGTGAGCAAAATACAGCACTCGGTCACTTTACGATAATGTGTCATAATGCGATGCAACATAATTTACCATACCATCAGCCCATTAATGTCCCACTGCAAGGGCTTAGACCTCCCCTCGGTATTAGGTGACTTGAGCTAAATCCACCACGCTGCTCCAGTGCGAGTTGGTGGATTTTAACGACTGACATCAATGATATTGATGGCAACATAATTTAGTGCATGTAAAAGATAAATAATTAAACAAATTCTTATTTTTTTTTTTAGAATCTAATATTCAAAACAATCTCTACAATAAGCTTGTTTCTATAACCGAAGCACATCTTAGCCGCGTATTCGCTTTTGAATAATTTACTATTGGCAAGTTCACACGCACTCCATTTGATATGTGATACGAACGTGACACCGATCCTTCCTTTTACAAATTTAAATAACTACATGCAGGCTTATTGTGTGTTTTCAACAGTCTGCGGCTTTGATTTCTCAGAATTTTTCCTGTTTTTGGCTGTCTTGTAGCCTCACTTTAGAATCTAAAATGAAAGTCTAATGCTCAGTGTTGTACACCGAGGAAATTGTCTCGAGTGACATCACGCCCGAGTTGTCGTCTTTTATCATTACATGAAATCAATATAAAGTTATTTTTTCGGCAACCGAAAAAAATGCTCTATATTACAGTTCTATGCAGTTCTATGGTGTTTCTATATTATGATTTACTCGTCTGTAAATAGTCTTAAAGGCGTATGAGTAACTTTGTATGGACCGCTGGCACAATTTTTTTTTAATTAAATGTTTTTTTTTACAAAATAATAGTGGAACGAGATATTATGTAGAATGATATTAAAAAATGCGAAAATTGATACACCCTTTTGATGATAATCTCTGAGTAGGCCTTTTAAAATAAAATAGTACATAAGACTTCTCTGAATCATTAATAACATGAACATGAAACCATTTTCAAAATAAAAAATAACTCATGAAAAAAGAAAGAATACTGGTTTTTTATCGCGAGAGAGCCGTAAAGACAACTGTGCCTAAAGAAACTGTCATTCCATTCTGTTCCGTCGGCCCATTATACCCCACTGCAGGGGCTTCGACCTCCCCCCAGAGTGATGGTCTTGGAGCTTAAATCCATCACACTGCTCCAGTGTGGGTTGGTGGATTGTAACAAACGCCACCTATTGACAGTAACCGGGACCGACTGTTTAACGTGCTCTCCGAGGCACGGAGTCAGTGATAGTTATGTGAGTCAAAAAAACTCATTGGTACAAAGCTGTCATACGCCATATAAACTGCATAAACAAAGTCACTTTCATGAAAAAATATTAAAATTACTTAATGTGCGCCTATGATTGTAATAAAAACAAACGAATACGTTATACGCCCAAAGAATGCTTAACTAAAAATATCGCGTCTAAATTGTGTACCCCTAATCTGTTTTTTTTCCCAATAACAGAACCATTTAATTTCCTCAGGTCATTCTTTACACAATTCACAGTTATCATGGAGTACATTTTCATAAGTAAACGACAAAAATGTAAATCGACACGCATATACAAAAACACAGCAATGACGGTATCTAGTCTTTCACATCGACGTCTACGAGCACAATTAGTTTTGAGTTTTATTCCCCGTTAGCGCTGCTGCTAATGTTTTCTTTTTATGTGAAATTACTTATTTCAGAGAGTGAAAAATAATCTATAAACATAAATGGGCGGTTTTTTATTGGGTATATTATATGATTATATGATTTTTGTTTGTACTAAGTATACGAATATAATTATATTTCACATAGTAACATTTTTTTTATTGAAATAAATTTTATACTTCAGACACGTAGTACATGCTTTGTTTAATTTAGTGAAAATTGTTTCATTTGTTTTCACAGCAAATGTTTCTCCGCCATTTATGCCACCAGTGAGTTCAGTGACCATATATTAAGACTAAAACTATTATTATTACTACTCTGTTGCAATTTTTAATTTATATTTTATTTATTTTTATAGTATTATTTTTTTTAAGTACTATAATAAATTCGTATATCGCACACGTTCACCCGGAAAACCTAAAATTCCCAAAACATATAGGCAAGGGGCTTTGTGAAAAAATCTCACATTCTATGCGGTACGCGCCACGATCTGATTTGACGCTCACACTTTTGCTAGTGAAGTGTTAATTAATATGTTTCTGGATATCGACAAAACATTGTAACGAAATTGCGACAAAACATGGTATGCTTAGTTTAGGGCCTAGACGATATTGTGATGTATACTGTATTATTATTATTGTGTAAGTAGTATTAGGGTTAGGAAATGTTAGAGTATAAAATATTATTGTTATTATGAAAAATAAAATGTTTCGTAATAATAAACCAGACGGAAGGAATCGCTGGCAGAAGCTATAGTTGTATAAGTGTTCGAACTGCTTCCTCCTAGTTATAGGAAAATCTTGTAGCCTTATGGGTAAAAGAGTAATTTAAATAAATTTATTAGTTTTTGAAAAAATTATGAACGACTGTTAAAACAAACCCTATCCTAAAGGTCAGAAACGAATCTTCTCAGTGTTTCCGATCACACCATGCGCCCGCCTCCCTACCGCATAGAACTAGTATAAACTAGCGTTACAGGAAATAGCACATACAACATAAAATGTTCGTTCTCCAGTATATGTTTGTTTACGATTACTTAAGTTTTGAACTTTTATTTCAAAATATTCTTCTTCATACCTTTTAAAATTAAGGAAATATTGAAGTTTTAGTATAAATTTTATAAGAGTAACAAATATTTAAATCGACATAATCACAGCGTAAATATAAAGAGTGCCACACACAAACAACGCTTTACATACAAACAACGACGTCTTTTGCAAGTTATATAGTAGGAAGGTTTACATAATGTTGTCCACATTATGTAATTCTTTGGTGGCAACTAATCCAGTAAGAAATTTTAACTGATTCGAGTTTTTGCTTAACATACTAGGGTGCATAACAATTTATTAATTACATTTTATTTAGTAATGTTTATAATTTATATAAATTAGCATCTTCTTTCTTATGTTGCTATGTTATAAACTTGGCTTCTATTTTGTATAAATATTATAGAATAAGACCAAAAAAAAAAACAACTTACATTATTCTATCTATTTTAAAAATAGAAAGATTTTGTAATATTTAACAAATTTTTACAGTCTTATGTATAAGGTATATATTACTACCATAGTCACTGAAATAAAGTTCTATGTTGTATATAGAAGTAGGATTAATATAATATTAAGACTAGAGCGAGCGCCCTCCCACTGAACTAATAGAAAGTCATAAGCCACAAACACGGGAGAAGGTATACCTTCATCATTTTTCCTTATTAAAATTGATATTGTATTGTACCGGATTTCTAACAAGCGCTGTTGTTAAGCGCGACGTGTCAACTACACCTAATTTAAATGTAGTTCCGGTAAGGTAGCGTAAGCGTAGTGTATTCTAAAGTCTACCTTAAATTGATAGTAACTACCCACTTCTATGATGTTGAATAACCAAACAGCTCTCAAACTACACTATCGATATACAAATGAGCGCAGTACTATCTCCCTGGAAAACTTCCAATACAATAGGCGCGTATCGCCATTCCATGCGCAAACACGGCGCTTCCGCCACAGATTCGTCCTGCTGCGGTTCAAATTTGCTTTTGAATATTGGACATTCGTACAGTATAGAAATGGTAAAAAAATCTTGAATAATTCTGTAACAGCCATACTCTAATAAACTCGTGTATAATAATAATATATAAATACATGTAAACTCGCGGTAACATCAAAATACAAACACTAACTAGTATGAAAAATATGCTGAATTAACGTGAATTATTCCATTAAATCCCACTATACCATAAACCTGCCTAGGCTTATTCGTGTATACATAGTATAACAAATTACACAAGATGTGGTTAATTTCATCTTTCTAGATTTTATGGTTTCGCAGCGTAATCGCAAAAACGGAATCTTTGTAATATCGTTCTGTACCTACGTTTACCTGTTCTTTCGTCACAAACATTTTACTCGAAGACAATTGGCACTACACATAGGAGAAATTTGGAAGTTAGGTGTAATCTGTGAACCGCTATACAATTTTGTAGTGGAATGACGATCAAATAAATTTTTGGAGTAGGTCGCTATACATGTAACCAAAGAACGAAAAAAATTCCAGTGCACATTTACGTTTTCGTACTTATAGGTAGATCTTTAAAAATGTTAAAGGGGTTTCGAAATGACAGAATGCTGAAAAGTGTAGTGTAAGTAATTTGTAAGAAGAAAATTTACTTTGTACAACTTTCAAAAACACTTTCAATGAAAATTCTTTTGAATAAGATATGTTAAGTAGTTTTTGAGATATTTGTCGGTATCCAAGAAATTTTTTTTTTATATTCCTACATAAAATGCAATATTTATTTTTAGAATATGTTACTACTATTGAAGGCGTAGCCGGAAATTTCGCTGTAAGTATGCTTGTATAATCAATTAAAAAATCGTATGAACACAAATTAATTTTTAAATGCCACCAAACAGGTGTTCTGCTACTGAAATTGTATAATAAATTCAGGAGAAGAGAATATCTTACATTACATAATAAAGATTTCATTTGTTTTATACAAACATATCTACTCACGTCTTTTTCGAAAACGTGTATAATAAAACTCAGCGAGCGTGTATGAGAGATACAAAAGCTTTGCCCAACTGTACAAATGCAATGGGGCAATTACATAGCACATTAGTCTTGTCTACAAAAACATCCACATTTCACCAAAAACAAACGTGGGGATTGCGTCTGAACGCCGATAATTTGTCAGGTGAACATTTGCACAGAGTAGCAATGGAAAAGGATAGCAATTATCCAGAAAACTATGAGCATAATAGGCCACGTTACAATAACAAATTCACTCATTAATATAAATAAAAAACTTAAATCATCGCGTGATAGAGATCACCAACAAAATTATTTAACACCTTTTTTAAACATTTTCTAGGTAAACTAATGGTCTAAATAGTTTATCATTTGTAAACCTTGATCAAATCTTGAACAACAATTTTTTTTTTTTAAAGTGAATATCATTTTGACGACCGCTTAGCCTAGTGGATAGCGACAATGTCTCCGAAGCTGGAGATCCCGGGTTTGAATCCCAGGTCGGGTCAGTATTTATATGATGAATATTGATACTAGTACCGGGTCTTGGTTGTTATATGTACGTGCTTTCTTCGATTGGTACCCAAAACACAAGCTAATGCTTAGTTTGAAGCCTAGACGTTGTTGTGATGTATACGTTATTATTATTATTACTTTTAATATTAAACCAATTTTAAAGTCGTCATATTCCCTATGTCATATATACATCGTTTATTTAAACTGAAATTAAATAAATATCATAAAATTCACAAGCTCCACTGACATCGTCACTTGGGTTAGAGGGAAGAGCACTGCTGTGCAGCGGTGCAGGTGCAGCATGGTCCATATTCAGTGACGTCTTTTTATAGAGACACGTCGATGTGTTATAGAATGTCCTCGAAAAGTTCACACGGCTATTCATAAATACAGAAACATCGAGATAAAAAATGAATTCCACAAATTAAAATCATTTTGAAGCCGGCTTTGACGAAGCGAATAGGGCGCTCGATTATTCGATTTTTATTCTTCACATTAAAAGTCGATTATTCACATTTTGTCAAAGTAGCGCCACGGCCGGCGCTAGAACATTCCCACGCTACAATATGATCGTAATCTTTAAATGGAATAATCGAGGATGGAATGTTCGCGATGCTTGTTGGTGGGGGATTCTGAGGGTATAAAAAGGACGATGACGTGATGCCAGACAGTCAGTTTACTAATAAGTCAAGCGCGACTAACTGCAAAGTATAAAGTGCGATAACGGTGTAATTTGTGAGCTGTGTGAATTGTTAATAAACAAGTTTGTGATTTTGTTTTATAATGAAATAAAGTTTAATTTAATCACTGTTTTAGTACATCCCATATATCTGGACCGACAGCCCGTGACAATATTTATTAACTCAATATTAAAAATTAGCTGTAGGTACTACAACTGTGGAGGTATGAAAGCCTGTTGACGACGATGAAATCGCAAAAACACACAAATTTTAACAGAAGCAATAGAAAAGTATTTGCAAAAGACAAAAAAGTAAGTCCGGTTGCCCTGAACAATGTATTGAAGCCACACACTTGATAATATGACCTTTAACCGATTAGTTATAAATTCGGAACTGTTTATTTAACGGAGAAATATTTCCACACCATTAAAATGGTGACATTTTTATCTTTATTCAAGCCAGTGCGGTCTATTTAATACATGTTTCGTACATTTATAAGCGAATGGGCAAGGTTTTTGAAGCTTCTGAGCCAGTGGCATAAATATCGGCGTTGTGTCAGTTTTATAATCCGTCTCCGAGAGACAAAGTTCTACAGAAAATAATACATCTCTGGAAAAATCGCTACTTTGACCAGTATAAGCTCAGCGCGTGGGAACGACACGGGTTGCGAAGCGTACCCACTTGTAACGTCTTCTTCGGGGGGCATGAAATATCTAAACGCGACTCTCTTAATGACGCTCATTTATTTCACCGTTGAATCTCGCACTGAGCGCTCGTAATTATTACGTTTCTGGGGTTATTAAGTTTTGCCCCGGCCTAGATGAGAAATAAGGGTATTTATTCGGCTCTAAACTCGCTATCAGTGTACAAGGGTACTGTAATTTAATTTTCGGTTGCATATAATTACTCAACGGTTGTTAGAGTTTGAAGGGAAATTAATCGCAGCCATATTTATATAATTGACGTCAGGGCCTCTCGCTCATGAACGCTTTTTTACAACAAAAGGCGTCGGCAATTAAATTCTGAACAAAATAAAGGCCAGGGAAAATTTTCAGGATTGACAGACTGCTTGATTTAAAGCTCATGAGTTAAATACAAAAAAAAATCTGTAAAGAAAACGTAATTTTTTTAAATTACTCGTGGTGCCACCGTTTTGACTTACTGGTAAGACCACGGTATACCACAATGTACCCGTGATCCTACTGGAACCGACAGGAACGATTAAATAGTATGAATATTTACCTTTATTTTTATTAAGTAAATAATTAAAACTAACATTATTCCTTCATTTAAAATAAAATTCACTTTAAAGTAGAACACATTCAAAATTATTTTATGCTCAGGTTTAGGTCCAGTAGGACTACGGGTACATAGTGGTATAGTCTGGTCCTACCAGTAGGTCAAATAGGTGGGACCATGAGGTCTTCACGAATTTTATCTTAATAGATGTACTTTTCAAACACCGCGACAGCTACCACTCGACGACGGGAACGTCATATGAATAATTTTTTTATTGAGGTTAATGTTATGTTTGACATTATTAATTAATAGGGATCATTATAAATAGCTACTATTTCGTACACAAGTAAACATTAGATATACTAGATCATTATAAAGTTGTTTACACATAAAAAGTACATCATCATGATCATCATCATCAGCCCATTTTCACCCCACTGCAGGGGCTTAGGCCTCTCCCAGGGTGAGGAGAGGGGCTTGGAGCTTAAGTCCACCACGCTGCTCCACTGCGGGTTGGGAACTGTAACGACCGCCATCTATATTGACAGCGTCCGGGACCGACTGCTTAACGTGCCCTCTGAAGCACGGTGTCAGTGATATTGTGTACTTAAGTCAGAAAAACTCATTGGTACACGCCCGGATTCGAACCATGGGCTTATGGGGCCTTATAAATTTGAGACAGGTTCGTTGCGCTCTGGGCTATCACGACTTACAAAAAAGTACACGACGGTTCATTTTATTACTATATTTTTCGATACATTTGCTATTAATGCGGTCTTTATGACATTGAAACTTTTACTGTAATGTCGTATTTTACTGTACTAGGTGTTTTTACTTTACACTGATCACAAACGATCATTCTGTTTGTAACGCATGGGTAAACCGCGAAAAGCAGCCCGCTCCCGCCCTTAGCTCCTGCCATAATAACATTTGAAGTATTTACCTAATTTTAATCGCAAATGTTTTGAAAACATCGTATGATGCTCGTACTCAGTAAGCTGGCTATTATAGTCATTGGTTTATTATAAACACTTCGACTATAATATGCAGCTTACCGTACTTGTATCATAATGTTCTATTACAAACTACACAGAAATAAATTTTCTGAAAATAAAAGTGCTACTAAATCGGTACGAAAACGAGTTACACTAAAATACTGCTGTTGAACCTAGCTAATGTCACCCTCAATGAGAGGAAAATAAATAGGCGCTTAGTACGAATCGAAACAAATGGGCCAAAGGGTCGTCCCTTCGTAATTATCTGCAGATAGTGATCGATCAGTGATTTAATACCACTTGAATCTTTCTTTTACGACTAATCGATTATTTCCTTTAGATTACATAGATTAATACGTCGTTATTTAATTCAGTTTGTTAAGTGTATATTGTATTAAGTGTTTCAGATATTCACAGATAAATAAATTGACAGAAAAATATAGTTTTCAAGACGCGATAATACGTTTCACAAATATAAAAACAGAAGCTGTTGACCTTATTTAAGAATCTTTCGTTTCGTCCAGAACAAGACCCATAACTTCTAAAAGGTTTTTAAAAACAAGCAAATAATTAGGAAGGTGTTTGCAAAATTAGTTGAAAATCACACATATCGGATGGAGAACAAAGTAAAGATTTTATTTTTCTATGATCAGTAATAGATCGTTCAAAATACGTAATGTAAAAAAAAATTAAGTTAATTTTCAAATTTAATACAAATTTTTAAATAACTTGTCGACCTTGTCGTAAGGACTATTCTATCATGCACCACTATAGCACAATAAACGTCTGCGATGCTTGACAATCGTCTGAAAACAAGCCAACGACCGCCACCGTGTAAGATCTAAAGAAGTCCCACGGCGTACGAAATGGTCCGGATAAGCAGAAAGTTTTAGGGCCATTTCTTTTACAACCATTTTCAGTTAAAGTTAATATTACGATTTGTTAAACCTCTGTTTTTGTCTATTTTATATAATTAATACTTAAATGTATAAAACATTCCAGTTAAACCAGCTTAATGGAAAGCAGATCAATTGAAAACAACATTAAAATTATCATATTCTTAGCTTTTTCTAAGGGTAGAAGTACATTCTTTGTTACTACTTCCATTCCAATCCACCAGCTCATTATGGCCCACTGCAGGAGCTTAGGCCTCCCCCAGGGTGAGGGGGTTGGAGCCTAATCCAACACGCTGCTCCAGTGCGGGTTGGTGGATTTTAACGACTGCTACTACTTAGTCAATAAAGGTTTACACAATAGCAGATTGTTGTTGAAGGTAATATTTATCAGATCTTTTTCGCAAAATTTACATGAAGCACCCAAGTATTAGGATACTTTTACATGCAAAATTTAGAACGTAACAATAAACGCATAATAACAAATATTAATAATGATAATAAAATACCTGGAACATTTCATACAGCGCCATCTAGCTCCAAAGTAAGCAAGATACTTGTATTGTGTTGTGGGGTACTAGATAACTGATATACACACTTAAATATTCTTTATAATATACAGATACTTTTGCACCCAGACGAAGAAATAAACATGTTCATGCACACATATATTTATCACAAATTTTTGAGATAACAGTACCTATTATTATCTGCCGGCAACAGTAAAAGTACCACAAAAATTTACGAGATGGCGCTGTATTAAATAGTTCTAATTTTTTTGTATCAATTTGCGTTTTTTGCAAGAATTAAACAGGTAAACTTATAAAGCAAAACCTTATCAAAATCGAAACTTCTTCCAAACCGTTAGAGCAGTTTTCAACATAGCACGCTAAATAAATTTTCAAGTATATAGGAGAATTGCTCGTTTAAAATAATTAGACAATATTTTGTTTCATAACTTTATTGTTTTAATATATCCTGTTAGCAACTCTATAATGTATCTGTGATTAACACCTATACTATAATCAGTTTCTAGCTGCCGAATAAATTTCATTAGCCTAAATCGCCTTACAAAATGGGTGGTTATTTCTGATTATAAATTGTTTGAGGTCTGGAAGTACGTCTATGAATATATGAAATAGCTCGGACTAAACTAAAGGAATGTGACTATGCACGCGTCTTACCTGCCACGAACAATGTTACAGTGAACTGAAATGAAATATAGTCTACTCTGTTACTAAAGTCGAATAATTTTAAAATATTTATTTTTTAGTTTATACGAAATTGCTAAACATCCTATCCCATCAGCTAAATCGTTATATTTGTGTACATAATTGTTAAAGCATGTTAGTTAACATATATACTTAAAGTAGGTAAATTGCCTATTAAAAATAAGGGTATAGGTATAGGCTAACAATTGTTCCGTATTTTACATAATTTTAATTCATCACTCGTACAGTACATACTGGAAAAGCTTTCGAGAATAGTTACCGAAACAATTTTTAATGTAAATTAAAAAAACAAGCTTTTTTTACGTGTCATTGCAAAGGTGGTCAGCTCCTAAAATAAATTAAATACAAACCGTACATGCTCTTAAAACTATATTTTTTATGCAAAGTAAAGCAGTAACCGAGGTACATCGGCGCGGCGCAAGGAGCCTCACATGAAATACCTCGAGGCATAAATGCCAAGACAGACCCGAAATCTTATCAGGCGTACCCGCCTCGTTAATAAGCAAAACTGCACAACACCTGCCGGTGTTTACACCCACCCTAACAGTAAATCATGAGCTTACCAACCTTTATGTTGCGGTTAAAGTCTGTAGCATGGAATCTCTTGACTCTCATAACTACATAACTAGTCAATCCTAAATAAAATTTATTTGATGAAATCTTAGATTTATCATTATTTTGTTTTCGACATATCTTATGATGGGCGGAAAATACGTTAACTAAAATTATGTCGTGTGCCTCCGAAAACCTCTACCTGCCTTGTTGAGCTAGTTACAAGACGGGTCAATATTACATCAGAACGCTGTAACTAGAACATAGTATGTTGAAATAAATGTAATACTAAATGTAATAGACATGCTTTCAAGGTTCGAATTCTGATGTATAGTTAGTCAGCACTGAGGTAAAGTTTGGACCATAAACACACCACGCTGGTACGATGCGTGTTGGAGTTTCTTTACCTTCACAGACACAGAAATGACATAGTCTAATAGACTTGTGACATTTATGTTACTAAATTTTTTTTTTTAATTTTTTTTGTGAGCTGTGATGGCAGAGAATTGGTTGGTTTGTGGGTTCGTGAGAGCAATGACATTTTAATTTTTACTTTACAGGAATTCTTTTGGAATTCAATCCCGAAGAGGATGCAAGATATTTATAGAAAAAAATTGATGTAACGAATATCATCAATGATTTGACACGTATTTATCGATTTGCCATAAGACCTTACGAGAGTAAAATAATTTCGTACGGAAAAAATATAAACACGCTTAGGAGGAAAAAGGTCAACTCGTTCAGTTTTAAAAGAAATGCTTTATACGCGTAAGCCGTTTCTACGTTTTATGTGATTCTTTGTATTTCAGACGGAAAACAAATTGTTACCAAATTACTAAACTTCAATGTACATAAAATTATTTTTATATGTCTTCACGTCTTTTTGATAATTTTATACGAAAGGGGGAAATTAAACAACGATATCACAATACGAAACCTACAAAATATTTCCTGAATGCTGGCATTTTATGAGCGTTAATAAAAACTCTTTGTTCTGAATATTTCGTCATAAACTGCTTAAAAATATGTAGTGAATAAATTTTTAAGAAATACTGTTAACCGAAAATTTTCTGTTGTGTTTTTAGACCCCGATGAATATACATACGTCGTGATAGCCTGAACGCAGCGTACCTACATGTTCAAAGTTTAGAAGGCCGTGCGGCCGTGGTTCGAATCTAACTGAACTATCACTGCCTCCGTGCCTCGGAAAGTATGTTAAGCCGTCGATCCTGGGTGCCATCAACAGATAGCAGTCGTTTAAATTCACCAACAAGCATTGGAGTAGCGTCGTGGATTAAGCTCGAAGCCCCCTCACCCTGAAAAGAGGCCTAATCCCCTGCAGTGAGGCATAATAGGCTGGTGGAATGAAATGTGCATACAGTAACCTACTCGGTATACTCGTACACAAATAAGGTTTTTTTAGTGAGACTATATTTAATGATTGAGCTGCTCCAGTGCAGGTTGGTGGATTTTAACGACTGCCATCTGTTGATGGCACCCGGGACCGACAGCTCAACGTGCTCTTCGAGGCGCGGAATATTTAAAAATACTCAGTTTTAATTAATTAATGAAATGCTATCATTTAAAAGCGGAAAGCGTATTAATTTACTTAGGCATATTATTATGCTTCCGAAATAAACACTAAGTAGAAAACACTTGCATGGTTTTTGAATGGTTGTTTCAAAGATTCATGGAATCGTCTTGGTGTACATTTTATATTACAGTAACGTAATCCGAATATCATTAAAAAATACTAAAATATTTCGATCTTACACCAATAATATTGGTGATCGTCAACATACACTGGTGCATCTTAACATTCTCCAACATCGGATATTCACCGTAACATTGGTACGATTAACATAAGTTTTTTTTTTCAGGTTTTCTTTGGGTAGTAATAGATTTTCAGAGCAGTAGTTCATTATATAATAATAATATATAAAATATATAAAAGCACTAGTAAAATACACGAATGTCATAAAGATATCTATTAATCTTGTCACAAGGACATTGTCGATTAAAATGAAATCGCTTAACCGTTCCCGAGAGCGGTTTATTTCATAGCAATTAGTTAGCTTCAGTGGAAGGATTCGTCACGATTGAACGACTGCGAAAGGACTGAGATGGCCGATTTTACACGACACGTTACGGCAACGTTTAGACTAGGTGCATTAAATCATTTATAAACGTTACGTCACCTCATATTATAGTAACACTTTACTTATATGCAATCTCAAGTTCCTTAACAATAGTTTTTGTTCAAATAAAAATTATTATTAATTAGTTTTTGTTAAAATAAAAACTATTTTTCGTAATAATTATAATAATAAGACAATTGTTAAGGAATTTGTAATTGCATAAAAGTAAACTGTTAGTATGAGAATGTATGAAGGGTCATATTTGTGACGTAAGCAACGCGAAATGTGGGTACATCATGCACTAATTAAAATTGTTTTCGTACCTAGTTAGGGAACGTAACCTTACTACGTAACCCATTTTTTTTACCCCCTCCCTTCTTCACGTACAGCGGTCATCAGTTAGTCAGTTCGATCAACAGTTAATTTATGTAAAATATAATCTGATTTTTCGATAAATCGTGACGTGTAAAAGCCAGTGTGGTACCAAATAAAAGGAAGAAGTTAGTTCGCTCGCTCGCAGCAAACGACTCGTCGCCAACTCCCGACAATAAACAAGGAAAAGATAAGAACCAAGTTTCTGTTGGCAGTTTATTGTTAGCGATGTTTGGACCAAATCTGTTTCCGATAGACAAGTTACTTACCGAGACTGCGACTAATTGCCAAGTACGGTAGAGCTAATTCTTGAGATAGAGAATTGAGACAATAGGTCCTTTTTTGTAGGTATACATAAGTACTTCGTTACAATGAATATATTTTGAAATTAAATGATTTAAATATTTTTTTCGAATACGAATACAAAATAAGATGTATCGTAAGGCATTTCTAGTAAAAACTAAAAGTAAAATTTATTAGTAGGCTACATTCATAAACCGGTATACCTACCTACTGACCGATTGGCCAAGTGGTTAGAGACCCTAACTGCGGAGCCGAAGGTCGCGGGTTCGATTCCCGCCCGAGACAAATATTTGTGTGCATGAACATGTCTATATGTTTCGTGTCTGGGTGTAAAAAGTATCTAAATATGAATATATTATAAAAAAATAATATGTATGTACAGCAGTTGTCTAGTATCCTATAATACAAGCACAATACTTGCTTACTTTGTGACTATAGACGGCGCTGTGTGGGATGTCTCAGATATTATTATTATATAATAACTATTTAGGGTTCCGTACCTCAAAAGGAATCCTTATAAGATTACTTCGTTGTCTATCCGTCTTCCTGTTTATATGTATGTCGAGACCCTTTTTTCTCAGGAACGTGGGGGTATCAAGTTGAAATTAAAATCAAACACTTAGGTCTACGGTCCCCTGGAACTGTAAAAAAAATCAAACTTCGAAGTTGACGCAATCAAATAATACGAGCATATATGCGGCATATTATGACACTTGTAAATAAATTAAAACCTATAGGGTAGGTAGGTACTTTCCGTTGATCTTGAACTACTAAATTTAGAAAGAATCAAAGTCTCACGGCACAAGTAAAGACAAAATCCGAAAATCGTTAATTTCGGTTATACTGCATAATATTTATTTCTAATATTTTTAAATTGATATATGCGTTTACTGGTCATCTGACGATGAGCAACAATGAATACCTTATGTAACAATACGGAAGCTTCGGTGCGCAAGGCGGACTCGCGCTTCACCGATTTTTTAAAATAATTTTACGTAGTTTCATTGTTTCGATAATCATATGAAACGAGTTTTTTTTTTTTTGTGTTTTAAGATGGATAAGAAATGAAAACAAATGTGAGGTTTGCAGATCAATACAGATTGAAATGAAACAGAATTTGCTTTTAAATATAAGATCAATTGGGTCATAAATTTAAGTAGTACTCAGAACGACCAATAAATTTTGTAAATTTAAACAGTAGATCTGATACAGGTTGGGGAATCGGTAAGGTAGAATAATTTCAAAGCAGTATATGCAAAGATATTTTAACTTATACACCACCGAGCTTATAAAGTTATGAAGGAAAGACTTTTTGAGCGATAAACAATGGGGAAGAACCCGTGAGACTATGAAGACCCGTCGTCCGTTGCCTCGTGCTAGAATCCAAAAATATCGAAACCGATCGATTTCTGTAACACTTTGAAGCTCACAATGATTTACCGGAATCACGAAATATATAAACCCAATAAATTCAATTTGTGATTGTGGCGTGGCGACAGACATGCGAGAAAATAAAATGTATCCGTCGTTCGACACTGGATTTCAAAAACTTTTGAAATCATACATACAGCCTTCATACAGCCTCTGTATTATCACTCTATACAAGTTACAAGCTCGATGGTACAAAGTAAACTTGATCAGAAGCGTCTCACGGTACCTACCTATACCTGTCTCCCGTAATTCCCAAATCCCAGGATTCCAATAGAGAATTGTATCCTCGTTTCCAACCCCATCCGTCGGTAGCGTAGAAACTTCGTTAAACTAATGTCACCCTATCATCCCCTTAAAGAAAGAAACGACAATATACGCCAACTTAACGGAACGGAGAAAGACAAAATATACCCGAGATAATGCCATATAATCACAGTTTTGTTTTCCAATCGCTGTTAACGGTTATTGGCGCTATTTTGAAATTGCTTTAGTGTTCCAAGACAAGTCGTTAGCAAGTACAATAAAAAGGAAGGAACGGTCATTATCCGACTGCGCGGTGATTATACTCTACCTAAGGAGGATTTTTTATTTTGTTCGTTAAAGGAGATCCGAAACTGTGATCACTAATTTATTGGAGAGCTTGGGTTTTACTCCGGTGTGGAATAAATAAAATTCATCATCATCGGCCCATTTTTACCCCACTGCAGGGGCTTAGGCCTCCCCCAGGGTGAGGAGGGGGACTTGGAGCTTAAGTCCACCACGCTGCTCCACTGCGGGTTGGGAACTGTAACGACCGCCATCTATTGACAGCGTCCGGGACCGACTGCTTAACGTGCCCTCCGAAGCACGGTGTCAGTGATATTGTGTACTTAAGTCAGAAAAACTCTTTGGAACACGCCCGGATCCGAACCATGGCCATATAGGCCAAATTTGAGACAGGTTCGTTGCGCTCTGGGCTATCACGACACTTAAATAAAATTATTATTTTCAAATGTTTCGTGTTAAAATAAAGAGACTTGGTTTAAAAAAAATGTTTCATGAATTAAAAAAACAGTTTACACTGTCTTTATGAGCGCACAAAAAAATCCAGCGTGTCATACGATGTACAGTGTAGGGTGTCGTAGTCATATGGTTATGTGTAGATAGTCGCTTTTTGCGGGTATAGCAGTTTTTCTTCAATTATACCGAAACTAATATATTGAAGTCACTAAAACAATTTCTATTAATATGATTATCAATATTTATCGTCAAGATATTATCAGTTTTCAAAAGCTTTTGTTCATAAATGTCACAGAAAAGCTGCTTTGAAGCTAAATATTTCTAAAACTGAGGCTAAATTTAAAACTGGTCTATAGAAGTTTCATTTCATTAGAAAAAAGCTTTTTAATGGAGCAGAAAAAAATATCACATTTTGTTGTCGTTGTATTAACAGGGTGTTCAGTATAGCCACTGTACCAAACATCCTGTATAGCGTGGCACTACCTAAATATGTATATAATCAAAGCTTCTTGGTTAATTATTTTACAGGTTGTACACATAAAAACATACTGACATACATTTATACATGGACCTACACAACATAACACAATACAAATCCAACAATCTTATAAAAATTAAAATCAGAGTAACAACAGTGCGGCTGAACAAAAAAAATAACAGAATATAAAACCAAAATCATGTTTATGTAATGGGTCTGAATTGAAGCCACCGCTTTGGTCTTTCGATAGTGCCCTGCATAAAACATCCGAGCTTTGTATGAAAACGATTCTATGCAAATCGTATACTTTTCAATTAATTCAACACCTCTGAAATAAGCCGCGTCTGGGTACATCAAACGGGAGAAACACGCAAAAGTTGAGGACGTGCAAATTGGCTGGCAATCTCAGCGCGTACTTCGAAGACGACACGGATAGCCTACTTGTGATAAGCTAGAATATTCCTTCTAGTTTTTGAACTTTTTGATTCATTTTGACTTTCAATAAGTGTGTGTATAAACATATATTATATTGAATAAAAACTTTTTGAATTTGAATTCATTTCAAACAGTTTGCACGTCAATGATCAACTAAGTTATAGGTTCTTAATGGTCTAAGTACTAAAACTATACTACTAAACTTCACTTCATCAGCCCATTTTTTACCCCACTGCAGGGGCTTAGGCCCCCAGGGTGAGGAGGGGGGCTTGGAGCTTAAATCCACCACGCTGCTCCACTGCGGGTTGGAAACTGTAACGACCGCCATCTATTGACAGCGTCCGGGACCGACTGCTTAACGTGCTCTCCAAGGCACGGAGTCAGTGATAGTTAATGTACTTAAGTCAGAAAAACTCATTGGTACACGTCCGGATTCGAACCATGGCCCTATGGCCTTATAAATTTGAGACAGGTTCGTTGCACTTTGGGCTATCACGACTCTACTAAACAATATATTTAAAAAAACACACATACCCCTGTGTGACAGTATTTCTCCTAATACATATATTTTTTTCTGTATATATTGATACAGAAATAGGTACAGTGAGGATTAGACACGGGTTGAACCGTCTTTTTGGCATGAAAAGCCTACCCCCTTAAACAGTGAATTAAAGGGTTTGAACTATGCCTACGACGCGGGTCTTGTAAGGGTTGGCTGTTGTTAATGTCACTGTCACAGAAATAATTTACAAGCCCGTAATCCAACCAGTTGAACTACGGGCTTCTTTATTTGAAGTTTTTATTAACAACTCAATGGTCAATATATCTATGACGAGAATCAAACCCACGACTTTTGTATAATACTTTTACAGTATAATACTTCGTCAGCATACATCTACAGAAGAACTCGCAGTCGTACCAGTGTATTGAAGTCGCATGGAACTCCGACTTGCACTTTACCTATTACTTTAGTAACAAACATATGTAGGTGAATACCTACACATTTTATCTCGTTTAGCCGTAATGCGGCAGAGCTTAAAAACATAACAATGGAAATAAAATAAAACAAAAAAAGAACAAAAAACGGCGAAAACATTAAAATCCTAAAGCGTAAAATAAAAACGCGAACGTCCTATTCGTAATTTAAACGGACGTTACCTAATCCAATTTTAAATTTCCACGGACACACATTATAAAAACCTTAACGAGACTTTGTCGGGAGCTTAGCGTTTTAAAATTAGTTTCATCCCCTTTAAAGGGGTTGGCGCAGATTAAAATTTCAAATGGAATCCACCGAAAAATACACCGCGATTGTGTAGTGGAGACTGGAGATTTCTTCTAATTAGTGGCTAGGTAATAGAGTTCGCAAAACTCGATTGCTGTTATCGTTAAAGACGCCCAAGAGTACTACAAATTCAATTTATGAGTAATTTGTTAATCCACAGAGAAGCTTTTATAATGTACGAAAGCAGTGCTTGTAACAACCAAACGCTGCCGTCGAATTATTCTATGTTTGGAACGAGCCATACAATAAAAAGTTTTGAATAGAAAAACTTTAAAAATATATTTACACAAATAAAAATGTCGTGTCGTGATAGCCCAAAGCGCAACGAACCTGTCTCAAGTTCAAAAGGCCATAGGACAATGGTTCGAATCCGGGCGTGTACCAATGAGTTTTTTTGACTTAAGTACATTAACTCTCACTGACTCCGTGCCTCGGAGAGCACGTTAAGCAGCCGGTCCCGGCTGCTGTCAATAGATGGCGGTCGTACCATCCCCAACCCGCAGTGGAGCAGCGTGGTGGATTTAAGCTCCAAGCCCCCCCTCACCCTGGGGGAGGCCTAAGCTCCTGCAGTGGGGTAAAATTTGGCTGATGAAGAAGATGAAGAAATAAAAATGTATGGTGTGCTGGTGTGTTTTTGATAAGGAATTACTTATCTCCTATATCAGTAATGACGCGGTGTAAAAATCCGTTGGAAAAGCTTCGGCCACCGGTGTAAACAAAATCATAAAATGTTAATAGCTATAAAAAAATTGTAGCAATTTATCGCGTATTTCCGAGTAGGAAAGGAGAGTGAACATAAAAAACTTTAAGAATTATAAGTTTTTAATCGTAACCGTAAAGTTACTTACATATATAATTTGCTAGTTATTGTCCACGTGGATCAATTGGCGGGCGATCGCTGGTTATACGAGCACTTAATATTACAGGATTTCAAGAGCTCTCGAGCATAACGTCGCCATTCATATAACAGGACGTCACGGTCGAGTGAACTTGTCGAGATATTGAAGTTAAAACGCCGTCCGTCCGTCACATAGCAACCGCCTGAAGGAATCTCTCTTCACTCGTATCATATCTATATTTGCCCTCTACGCGTGGCCGAATTCAGGAGCGAACGCATATTGAATTCCATCCAACCCTAGTTAGATACATTTTATACCAGATTTCGGTTGGAATTTTATAAAATTATATTTATTATGTTACAGATTAGTAGAGACTAGTATATTATGTTATTTATTGGAATAAAAACTAAAATCAACATTTATATAAATTTATTTATAAATTGTAAGGTCTTTACGTTTTTCTGTAAAGATGGAAATATTCTCTTGTAATTTTACACAAACAATTCACTATGATTTTTTAACTTAAAAAAGATGTAACAAAATTATAGAATGCAGTCGACAGTATACACTCGAAATAATAAAAATAAATAAATCGCCAAAAAAATCTAATTAAGTACTTTAATTTTGATACTCGTGTTCAGTTACATCGACTGTCTTAAATTATTGCCTACGATAGTAAACAAGCCTATTTATTTTACTCTCTTCAACGCCACCATTTTTAGCAGGAACGTAGTACGAATCGTCGTAACTCGCGTAGCGGTGTGTACTAGGTTTGTATTCTAACTGCAAATAATCACCTTCTTCACGTCTCAACTGCCCACTGTCTTTACCGTCGTACCTAGGATCTTCGTAGATAGTAATAGTCTGTTTCCTGTGGGCAACTATAGGTGCGTTTCCCGGTTGGGCTACGGGGGTAGCCCGAGATTCGTAGCCATAGCCGTAGCCGTGGTTTGGGCCGTATCCGTAGCCACCCTCGTGTCTGAGCCCGCGATCGTCGTAATAACCCGGACCGCCGTAGTCTCTATCCCAACCGGGATCCGGATCCGATTCCCAGCCTGGATCCCTGCGGCGCCAATCTGGTGCCTGCCATCCGTCGTCGTAACCCCTTCGGTCGTCCCAACCTCTCCAGTCATAACCGCGTTCTGGGTACACCGGCTCGTTGTGCTGGCTTCTGTCGTACTGCTTACCCCTATCATAGCTATTCTGCCCTTTATGGAACTTATTGTATTGGGCGGCGTCGTCTAAATGATAGTTCTTTCCGTAATCCCTGTGACTGAGATGTTTGTTGGCGACGTCCCCGTGTCTGTTATATCCGCCGGCGTGGTAGTTGTCCCGAACGTGCTCTTGTCCGTTTTTGTGGGAACCTTGGTAGCTCCGCCCGCCCTGATCGTCGTACCTGTTGAGTCGGCTGTTGTATTTCGCCTGGTCGTTTTCGTCGTTGAAGTCATCGAAGTAAGTGCTCTTATTCGACGACTCGTCCTTATGGTAGGAGTTCTGGAAACCCTGTTTGTGATGTCCTTTCTTGTGCCCTCTCTTGAAACCCGATGCTTCGCTGTCCTCTGCTTTATCTTCTTTTTCGTTGTGACCTTCGTACGTGTCGCCTTCCGTATGAAATTTGGAGTCGTGATCCTTCTTCACATATTTAGCTTCGTCGGTGGCTTTCGACTTTTGTATTTTGTGACTGTCGTCGAGCTCGCTCTCGATCTGATGCAATTTCTCACCCTTCTGCTTTTCATGCTTCGCGGATTCCGCTTCGTCGGAGTGTGTGACATCTTTTAAGTGTTCCTCGACCGCGTCTTTTAGAACCGAAGATCGAACTCCCGAAGTAAGCAGCAACACTAATATCACTATATTTAACGTCGGGCGCGAATTCATTTCATCACAATATTTAACAAATCCTACGGTTCTTGGTGTCGTCTCGAGAACGTTTAATCGCAAAATAAGCAAGAGTCTAGTAGAGAGAATAGTTTTATATCGTTAAAAATCGCGTGGCGTTCACGGTATGTTAATCAACAATAGCGGGAAGCTCGCCGGCCCTGGCTGGACAATGAGTTCGCCAAATGATAAAACAAGTTCAGAGCGTCCGTGACACTACATTACGCTGCTTACAAAGACGTGCTCTAGGACGCTTGTTCGAGGTCAATAGAACCCGAACGAGGACGTTGACTATAAAGTCATTGGCTGGACGCATAGTTTTTATTTGATTTTACATAGCACCTGGTTGCAATATGATTTGCTTAAAAAACCCATTTCATGAGTGATCTAGTTATCAATTCCACAATAAAATTGTATTTTACGTAGTATTTGAAGCATTCATGGAAATGTGACAAAAAAAATTATTTCATATTGATCCCACGATTTAAAAAAAAAAATTGTATTATGATTATACCTAATAAAAACGAAAATTTTCAAGAACACCCAATTAGCGTCCATTCCTACTACAGCTCTACAACTAAATATCGTGTAGATGACCTTTGGTATATTGAATAAGTTATTCCAGCCATAATTTTTTTAATGTGTTTTAAAAGTAAGTTTAGAAGAAATATTTAAGAGAACATGAAATGATTTAAAGCTATCTATATGCTGACCTTCTCTTTTCTTTGAAAATGATCTAGGTATTCATGTATATGAAGAAATTTAAATTTTTTTAATCAATGGAAAATCATGTCAGTTTAAACTATGACGACTATTATTCAATATCTGAACGTTTCCAATTCTGTCAAATAATACAGTATTAATAAATTCTTCAAACTTCAGCTAAATTAAAAAAGTACCTGATCGTTGTTAATATTCAAATGTACAAATTTCTGAGGTTTTTCCATTTATTGATTTATCCTGAAGGTAAAATTTCGTTTCAAGAAACAATAATGAAAATTGTTTCATAGATCATTATATACATAGGTAAATAAATGAATTCCATAATGATAACACATTAATTATCTCACATATATAATTACTTCATACAATATTGTCTATAAAAAAATTTGCACATCCTTAACAGAGTGCGGACCTATTCCAGGCGCTAAATAAGTAAAGAATAATGAGATGTACAAAAAATAGAAACTGTTCTAGTTTAAATACTTTTTCAAGGCAGAAAATATTCCCTGGTAGGTAGTGTTCGATATATATACACTTGGGAATAACTCATTCATAGTTACTTGCCTGTGATAAGTCCGCAGCCTAACTCTGGCCAGACCGGCCGCGACAGCAAAGCGACAGTGATTTTAATACTATGCAAAGGCTAGTCTCCTTCACGCGACACGTCGCTCGTGGTGCGGCCAGAGAGTAAAACCCTCACAACAAAACATAAGCAAAAGTAAAAGGCTTAAAATATAATAAATTACTACCCATATCTATAATGAAAACTGAAGTTGATGAAAAACAAACACTCGATAACGAAATAATATTTAAATTAATCATAGGACGGGTTCAACCTTTGATAAAATATTTGGATACACAGCACTCGAAAAGTGACCACACGCAGGCACCGAGCATATAATATATAGAGATAGAGGCCGAATGAAGTAATAATATTAAATGGGCGGAGCCAATGACGGGTCGCCCTTTCCATAGTCATTGATTTCTGCAAGACTTAAAAGCTCAGTGGCGATATCGTTCTCAATTTAACAGTTGGAATGCCATGCCCAGACTTGCGTGACAGAATTATCATGCAAAGATATCACGATCCATCCAAAGTTTCGAATGCACACTTGCGAATAAAGCTGCTAATTCAAATATAGCAGATATCTCAGATGCCGAAGAAGTAAGTTAATCATATGAAGTACCTTTATTATTGTACGAGCCAAGAGTATATCAAAAATCGAAACTGATGATAAATTCATATTCATCTTAAATCTTTAAACAAGTTTCACTATAATGAACCACTCTGGTGCGGAAACGCAACCCGAAGTTGGCTATCCTTTGATGTTGGCGATCATCTCTAACGAATGCCGATAATGGTTTCCTTCATCAGCGTTCAGTGTAACAATAAACAAAGTTTTGTGACAATCGATGCAGATCTGGGTGTAGCATAACAATGTCAAAGCGGAACGGTGCCTTTGCAGTGCTTGCTTTTTGCGGAAATGAAGACCACCAAATTAGCTACCGATTATTGGCGCCACTAGCAAATCAAGTAGGTATCTATCAAAACTAAAGGATGAATAAAACACTAATTTCACTAAACTAATTTCTTTTTTAGATTACTCGCATGAATTTGACAGATACATACGTCTACCCTAGTTGCAAGTGGCGTCGCGTAGTGGAAAAACCCCGGGTAAACCCCATTTTTAAAGTGAATGCGGTAGCCCAGCAGGTCATCATGATTTATCATCTGAACACCGAAATATATAAACACAACAAAATCCACTTGTGACTAGGCTCATTGCCTAGGAGCAGATACCATGTCGACAGGCACGCGAAAAATATGAAGTATCGTTCGACACTGGATTTCATTGAGGCCTCTATTTAGTAGTATATACAGGCGCCAAACTTTTAGTTCGTTCTGAAGTTGACGCGGGTGTGTTGTGCGCAGGTGTCGGGCGAGCTCTCGACTCTAATACCCATTATTCCTACGGCGATGCTATTAGTTTCCACTTTACAGCGAACTAGAACTTTGGCGCGAGCTGCACGAGACAAGCTCGGTGGTCAGAGTGTGCTGCACACTAATTCGATTTAGTACCTACTAATATTACCGCGTTATTTAAAGGCGCATACACTAACCATCTATATAAATCGATAGAATTACCTTACGAACCGGCGCAGGATTAACGTACATTTGTTTGTTTGTTCAGTAGTATACCAAAATATTGAAATCATATGCAAGATATAGTTAATGACAATGCATCAATTGGATAATCTTAATTATTTCTATTACAGTATTTTTTTTCCATTCAGTTCAGGCTTGAGCATCCAAGTAAACGTCAAATTATATTTCGTCGCGTCTCTATAGGATAGTTGACTAATATTAAAAATTACATTTTGCTATTTATTATATGCAATAGTAAATATAAAAATATTTTGATAAAAAAAAATCTAAAACAAAGTCAAAATCGGTTAAATAACTTAGAATTGAAAAAAAAACGTTTTACGTATATTTCAAATGGTCATACCGTTCTGTGACGTCAAGGTGCAATATTTTCTTCACTGTCTATACTTATTTTTTTTCTCGATACAGTCAAGGCCATAAAACATAATGAGGATAGTGTTGTGCATTTGTATCTCAAATCCAACCCCATTATCGAGAAAACGAATATTATTTATTCAATAATTAATAATTATTAAAATTTGTAGTTAAATAGTTTTAATGTTACCATTAACGCCGTGCGTAGGTTATAATAATAACAGCACACACACACAAACACACACACACATACACACACACACACAGTGCTATCTAGTCCCAAAGTAAGCAAGTATTATTCTTGTATTATGGGGTACTAGACAACTGATATACATACTTATTCTTTTTGTATAATATACATACACATATAGATACTTTCACACCCAGACACGGAACAAATTGACATGTTCATGCACACAAATATTTATTGCCGGCGGGAATCGAACCCGCAGGTGAGTGCGAAATATTCGCCACACAGCTCTATGGCTCTCACTGCAGACACAAAAAAATATTAGTTTATTAGAGCATTTGAAACATCCATAACTTGGTAATTACCAAAGTTTCTTTAAAAAAATATTTTACTGTTTATTTTATTAAGTGAACACACTCATTTAATAAAACAGTCAACTATCCTATTGAACTCAAATATTTATGTCATCCAATGATAAAAATATATAATTTTAAAAGTTCTTCAGAACTTAATGTGGTAATTTGTTTAATATGATATCACTGCTGCATAGCCTATAGTTTACAACGTAGAAATGACAGTATTATATTGTTGGACCATTCTGTTTTAACCCGGTTTCTAATTTCGCTCTTATAGCCTGCATCATCTGATTCCTTGGCACTTCCACCTCTTCTCGGGAAGCAATGGTCCTGAGTTTCACTACACCTTTCTTGAGCTCCGATTCTCCTAGAACTACAGCCAGAGGTATTCCGCTATCTTCACAGTACTGAAGCTGAGTGAGCATCTTCGGATTCTTTTTGTACGATTGTTCCGTCTGAAAATAATATTTCTTTAGTTATAATATATTCCGTAGTATGCTTACACGGTTTGTAATAGGACAATTAAGATCGCTAACATAACGACATAAACTGGTATACTGGTTTTTTAGTTATATGCGCATAAACAAAAATATAAACAGACAGCAAATTAATGTGTGTATCCCAAGTTAAGAGAATATTAATTAATTGACTAAGGGTGCCAATCTAAAAGGTCCGGTGTTCGATATTTAATTTATAAATTACAATATAATTTAAGCATGGATGTAATAGTACTTATTACGAAGGTTCTGCACTGTACACTCTCGAAACTGTATAATACAAAAACGAAACTTTTGCGTTACGCATAAGGTTTATTTTAAATTGTAACCCGTAAGGAGGCAAAATAAGTTTGTAGGAGATAGCTACCGGTGAGTCCGTTTGTCCCTTTCTAACAATTGCCATTAGAAAAAAATATTTCATCTAGTAGGTTTATTATCGGTTATATACGAATACTCGGCTAATATCTATTTTCTGTGACTTCTGGTTTTTGATATGTCTTGTATGTAATATAATACCTTGATGCCAGCATCCCATAATTCATTGCAGATCTTCATGCGTTCTTCTAAAAAGTTCTTCTGCGCAGATATAACGTATACATCGACCTCGGTGGTGCGCACATGCATTTGGCCCGTAGCTAGCCGCGCCTCCAGTATAGAGAAAATACGTTCTACGCCAATGCTCACACCAACGCACGGCACCTGAATGAAAAAAAAGCATGTAATATTTAGAGATTTACACTGTACACATCTTATACAAGATAAACTATATTTATAAACACATTATTGGCTCTCATTGCTACAGAAAATTTCGTTTTGCTTGACTTACAAGTATTAAATGATTCATTTATTTAGGCTATTTTGATGTGGCAATGTCTTATAACGCACTCGGTATAGAGAAAGATTTGCTGAAACGCAACTGACGAAAATCTGAGCAAATGTAACCCATTGCACTATCGGCGGAAAGATAGAAAGAGAGAATCAAAACAATTTAATGCCAGAATAGTTAGGTTCAAACTCTTACATATGAGGAAAGTTCAATAAAAAGTGAGAATAACTACGACGCAGTTACCTTTACTAAAACTTATTTTACTTTTCAATGAAATCATCTTTTAAGTTAACACAGTTGAAGTACTATTATTCTTTTTTTTTGTAGATTTAAAATTCCTTTACTAAAAAACAGAGCCTCTAAAAAATTGTGTACAGTGGCGACACCTGCCTTATCTTCTTCAATTTTTCGACCTATGAGGTGAGGTGGGATGAAAAATCACAAAGAGCGAGGTCCGCTGAATATGGAGAATATTCGACCAATTCAAAACCATAATCTTCAATGGCCATCGCAAGTCTAGACTTGTGCGCGGGGGCGTTATATTGGAGAAACAAAACAAATTCAACGAGTTTGCTACGCCCCGCGCCGTTTCTCGCGTATTTCATTACGCAATTTTTTTTATATGTTCGGTATATAAAGCCCACGTAATAATGGCTCTATAATTGAGGTATTTGATCAATAACAGCCCTTGACTGTCCCAAAAAAGAGAGCCCGTGATCTTATCGGCAGATGGAACAGATGGCTCGACAACGAGCGAGAGGATCTGAATAAACATCAACTGCACTGTTTTTATATATGGTTGACTTTCTTATGCCAAGTTACAGCTCTAATAAAGTAATAGTAAATATCTTCTTTCACCACGCCACGCGTTGTCATGCAAAAATACCTACGGTCGCTAAAGGCCGACCCCGATTTTTTTTCAATTCGACGTTAATTTGTGCCTACTTTGCGTACAATAACATTCTTTAGCAATGTGTATAAACTGCAATAATTTTAGTTATTTAAAGAGGAAATGTTAATACTGATACTCATAATGATAAAATGAAAAAGAAAACAGACATTTGAGAGGTTGGACATGACCTATTTTTTTTCCATGAACCTAATTATTCTTTGCAGTTTCAAACCTATTGTATATTTGTAATTATTTTCTGGAACAGTTATTGTTGACAGCATTCACCATTTATTGTACTCTCCTGAGAAACAACAAGCAAAGCACGCGCCTTTATATTATATTATTATACATGACTTAAGTGTATGGTTTTTGCTAAAACGCATAAATACATTGGAGTTCTAGTTCCTACTGTAATAATATATACAGGTATGATTACCCAGAAAAGTGGACCTGATATCTTAATCTCTAGAACTTTATATGGTACAAAGGATATAGATGAGTCCATTGCTTTCCCTTATTTATTTCCCCCTATTAACATTAAAGTGATATATTGCTTTCCCTTATTAGCTATATATCACTTTAATGCTGATTTTTTTGGTCCGACCTTTTTAAAATTACAATAATATGAGATTTTTTTTTATTATTATTATTGCATTACAAAATTAATACAAAATAGAGAATTCAAAATTCACTTCATTTTTTAAATTCTATTACAAGGCTAAACTGTTCTATGCTAACCTTGTAAATTACAGTAAAACATAGAAATCCAGATAGGTCAGTAATGTTATGTAGGTGTTACACGTCTTTCCTCAAATACGATCAGATTTGCCTATCGCACAATGCTAACTGGTTACATATCTGACGGCAGAGATGCAGCTTTAACAATAGTATCTATGCAATTAATTTATTTTACAGAAAACAATTTCTTATTGAAGAGTATTTAATAAAACTGAAAGATTAGTAAACATTCGCAAATGAATAATTTGGGCAGGAAAAAGGAAACTGACGGCGCTATTTTCCTTACAATTGAAACACATTTCAAATCTATCCCAAATTCAACACACAGTTAATACTAAACTTCTTGATCCCTCTGGAGTTGAAGCATGCAGCGTTCCAGTAGCTAAAATGGATATCGGAGGGGCACTTAGACCTCACACTCGACAAAATTTCAGAGTGATCAACAATTTGATATGACCTAAGGCATGATTCTCGGACCGCGTGACTTTATGATTCATGAGACAATATCAATGAGCGAATCATGTAATTTTTGCGTTTTATAGAAATATGTTATCTTTATTAAGAAAAACTAATATGTGAAAGAATTTTATTGATATCTACAAAAATTAATCGTGCTATGGCGTCTCTCGGTTACATTACTATGGGCTAACGTGGATAACTTTTACGTAGCGGCACCGAGTGTCGTCACAAGCGGGTCGTAAAAACACAAACTTTGATTTGTTATATCTTCGATAGTAATGGTTATTTACCCGAAATTCAAAAAGTATAGTCATCAGTTTGTTATACTCTAGCGTGTGAATTAGCGCATGATATACATAGAAATAGTATTACTATGGAACAGACGGCGTGAAGAAAATTTGAGCATACATGTGCAGCAGTGAGCAGTGCGGGGCGCACACGAGGAGGCTAATGAGCCGTACTAACGAGTCATAAACATACGATGTCATCGTCACAGAGGCGACATGCAAAACTTTGTTTATATTTTGCCTAATGAATTGGGTGATGTAAGGAAACGTAATAAAATAAATTGAATGAGGCAAAACTGATGGTTTTAATTACAATATCTATTTTAATTAATAATGTGTATACATATTTCCTCATATAAGTAAAAGAATTATACATTAAACTGTAATTGGTACTGAATGTAGTTACTAGAGTATGTGCTTGCAGTAACTAAAACCGACGCTTTACCTCACTTTGCCTTATCAGTAAAGAAATGAACGAAGTGCAATGAAAATCATTGTTGCAATGTGATATAAACTTTACTTACCCTTAAACAAAATTTAAGTATGTTTTTGACTGAAAAATACGCTGTGACAGACAGACAGATGGTATAGGTTGAGTAATAACGAAACAACATTTTATATTTATTCCCCAACATTTTATATGTAAGTATCCAATCCGTACGGTTCACTTTTCATAATCCATGATTTTTATATTGAAATGGCGGTAAAAGGTAAAAATTTGTTTTGGATTGATTTTAGTTGATTGTTTGCTTACATACCAATAATAAGTTACGTCACTACCTTTTTTCTTCGAATTTGACTCATTTTACACGTTTTTAACACGCACGACGGCATTTTTGAATTGTTGTTTAATTGTGGTTTAATTACACTTTTGGCACGTAATCACGATGAGTGCAGGCGAGTGACATACGAGTGACTGAATGAGTTGTTGCCAGTCGGCAACAAAGCATGGCGCAAAGGTCTGGATCGCGGTGTCGCTTCCCTACGTTAGTAATATTATTTCTATGATAATACATAATTTTGTTGAGGAGGACGCGCTCAGTAAACACATTTTTTTCTAGTGAAAACGTAATTCTGTATTCTGAATAATCGTAAGTTTTAAATGATTCTGGAAAATTGTAACGTTTGATACGACTATAAGAATACAAAATAACGTTTTCGCCAGAAAAAAAATATTTCATTGATATCATCTCGTGAGACTAAAAGTCAAGGGGTCCGAGAATCATAACTCTGTAATAAACAGTCACCTGTCTATTTTTCGCGTCGAACATCCCAACAAGATTGTCGTAGCGGCCACCGCCGGCTATGGACCCTATTGATTGTTCTTCTCCTCCCACTTTAATCGGTTCTGAAAGAAATATATTTTGAAATTTGAAATATAAAGAAATTATTTGTATTACATACTTTAAGGGCAAAGATAATTGGACGTAAAACTTCAATTTATTTGACAGCACTATAGTTCTACAGACTGTTTATGCAGGTGCTGTAGTTAATTTAGACATTAAAAAAATGTAAAATGAACTGTTCCTATATTTTTTGTCTATGGCTCAAACACTAATTCACTGAGAAAAATAACTAAGTAATATAAAAATAATTTATGCCAATTTTAACAAAGTAATATTAGCCACACACTATGCATTATACACATACATCATTTTAATCTTGTTATATTTGGAGTAAACATGATTTCATTTTATTTCAAAAATAAACAAATACCTCAAACTATTAAAAAGTTAATAAACTTTTTAAATGTCAAAGACATAATTAGTTCCATTGTGTGTTCTGACACTACATATACACTACACAAATAACAAAAACCAAAACTTACGTGTAAGCACTGCTTCATATATCACTCCAGTGTAGTAATCTAGACCTCTAGCAAGACTCAAATCAAAAAGGACCTTATCTTTTAGACCGTAAAGACCACAATACTGCAACAATAACTTGATTCCGTCTAAACCTTCTACCGCAGATTTGACCTTGCCCAGTTTTTCATCAGAACGAACTTTTTCTACTAGTTCTATGCCACCATTCAAACGGACATATTGTCCAATTTCATCTGCAGCTGCAGGAGTTATGCCTTTTTCATTGATCATTTCAGTCCTCACTTCTTCCCATGGTGACTGGAAAAATTATGATTATTATTAAAATATTTATCAAAATTGTAATTTACTGTAATTATAAACAATGACTGTAAATATGAAAGTAAACTAAGAATTGATATAAAATATTTTGTTTTTAACTTGCAATGTATTTAAAAAGTAATTAGAAATTGAATAAGTGCTAATAATAATATTAAAGGTTAAGCTTATTTAAACTTTCTGAAATCTAAATTTTTAGTATTCCGTGCCCCAAAAGGTACTAATGAGAACCCTATCACTAAATCTCTGCTGTCTCTGTTTGTTACAGGGCTGTATCGTCTGAACTATAATACGTAGACACTTGAAATTTCATAGAGTACTACTATGGCCACTATAAAAACAAATGATAAAATTATAATTAAATTAAAAATTAAAAGGGATCTCAATATAAAAACATGCCTTTTTCAACATTTTCGGTGATTGATGTTTGTGAGATCATTGTTTACACTTCAAACTTTTATGAATTATGTACTACTATGGCCGCTATAACAATAGAAATAAAATAAAGTAAAAAATTAAAGAGGTCCCCATACAAGAAACCTGTTTTTTTTTTTAATACTGTACGTGGGTCGGAACCCTGCATGTGCGGATTCGACTCGCATTTGGCCGGTCTTTAACTTACCTTATCTAGTTTATCGATAGATGAACAAGTAGACCTGAATTTATCAGCCGGAACACCACAAGCTTCGAATATACCATCAAGTAGCCTTCGATGGTTAACCTTCAGTACATATTTACCTATATCCAAACTGTCCAAAATTTCCATCACAACCTTTAGGCACTCCGCATCTGGCACCATATGGTCATATTGGCCTGCTATGTCGAAATCCTAAAATCGTCAGGATTAATAAATATAGAATAAACTTTAGAACTCTTATAATATTGGATTTGCAAAATGTATATCTCAAAAATGTTGAATTCTAATAATAATGGTGAATTTTCTATTTCTAAAATGTTGAAACGACATAAAGTTGTAAACAAAATTAACAAACTTTTACTCTATACAGGGTGGCCGGAAGATTGACGTCAAAAAGAAAAAAATAGGTCCCTCATGTCATGGGGTATCCAAATCGCACCCATGTATGTTCCGCGATTTTTCACCATTTTCGAGTTATGATTTTTTTTCTGAATTTTTGGGAATTTTCGACCTAAACAAATTAAAAAATTTCTAAACAAATAAGTAGAAGACTTTTTATAAATTTTTTTTTTGCAACTCATACTTCGAAAGTTGTACTTTAATGCGTAAAATAATCAGTTTCGTAACATTGATAAAAGTTATTGAAATGTTGGACTCGAGAGAAAAAATTACGTTTTGATAATTATGACTAAAATTTTCAAAGTTAAATTAAAAATCTAAGCAGATGACTACATGGTTTCTTAGTAAGTCTAAAAAATGCGCCATACTTTCAGCTTTCATATTCATTAAAAAAAAATAGCACTTGAAGAGACTACTTTTGCAAGAATTGGCCTTCAAAGACAGCAAGGTGGAAAATTCTTAAAACTAGCCATCGGATTAAAAATATTATTTTTGCCATTTTATGATTCTCAAGATTATTTAATGTTAGAGAATGTTGGAAACTAACAAAAAAAAAAGCTTTAGATGTTAATTAAGAAAAATTTGAGTAAGAAGTGGTTTTGTCAATAAATCACAGACAATGTAAGAGAAAATATTTATTTTTAAAATTTGCAACAGGTTTTCAAAGCGCCTACCTCCAGCATTAATGCACATTCTACACCTACGTAAAAAATTGGCTTTTACGTGTCTAAAAGCTACCCTATTCTCTCTTAAAACACTTCCGGCTTGTGCAATATTCTGCCTCAATTCTTGTTCACTCGAACATTCTCGGGCGTATGTTATTTCTTTGTAATAGCCCCAAATGAAGAAGTCGATGGGGTTGAGGTCAGGTGAGCGTGGAGGCCACCTAATTGGTCCACTGCGTCCGATCAATCTGTTGGGGTATGTTTCGTTTAAATGATTTCGGACATGAGTTGCGCACGGGGCGCCGTCGTTTTGAAAAACCATGGTTTGTCGAAGCGAAATATTCACATTTTCCAGCAGCAGTGGAAGTTCATTTTGTAAGAAGTTTCTGTAGGTTTCTCCATCAATTCAAAAATTCAACACGCAATTGATAGTCTGTAGGCAATAAAGCTTGGACACGTTGGACGTGAAACGCGTGGTATCCTTCATCGTGAAGTATGGCTTGGATAGAAGTCCTTGGGATGTCCAGAGCACGAGCCATTTTTCTTGTACTCGTAGACGGTTTTCGCTGAACTTCTTCAAGCACCCTTCTCTGCGATCCGGGTCAGCTCTAGAAATTCTTTCACGACCGCCGCGTTGACCATGAATGCGGCCTGCCATTAACGTGTTGTGTGTGTTAATAAAAACACGATGGTCGGGATAATGCTCAGGTTGCGGGCCACCACGTCGCTGGAGTACTTCGCGATAGAGTCGCGCTGCTTCAAGGCCGTTTCCTTGTGCAACTCCTTAAAAATAATGCATTTCTGCATATTCACTTAACGTGTAACTCATCTTTTACACTTCCAAGTGAACAAAGTCCAAATTCGAATACAAAATAGTCTAGTAAACGGGCAAAGTAGTCAAACAAGAAAGGCGAGCTAATGTGGTAAAATCAAAATGGCGACACGTGTAGCTGTAAACACAAAGTGAATACGACTGTCTTGTTTATTTTTTGCGTTGGTTTGGGTTGCACGCGGCCCTTCGCTACTGAGAGAGAGAGAGATGGCAATAATTCCGTCTCTTGTCGTCTCTGCACATTGTTATCGCAGATGAAAGAATTGCGCGAAGTATGCTTTGCGCAGAATTAATTAAACTTAATATTAAATAAATAAAACCTCCGAACGTTTAAATCTTAGCATTTCTGCTGTGATGTTTGATAAAATAACAAAGTAATTTAACGTAAGGAATCATAAAATGGCCAAAATAATATTTTTAATCCGATGGCTAGTTTTAAGAATTTTCCACCTTGCTGTCTTTGAAGGCCAATTCTTGCAAAAGTAGTCTCTTCAAGTGCTATTTTTTTTAATGAATATGAAAGCTGAAAGTATGGCGCATTTTTTAGACTTACTAAGAAACCATGTAGTCATCTGCTTAGATTTTTAATTTAACTTTGAAAATTTTAGTCATAATTATCAAAACGTAATTTTTTCTCTCGAGTCCAACATTTCAATAACTTTTATCAATGTTACGAAACTGATTATTTTACGCATTAAAGTACAACTTTCGAAGTATGAGTTGCAAAAAAAAAAATTATAAAAAGTCTTCTACTTATTTGTTTAGAAATTTTTTAATTTGTTTAGGTCGAAAATTCCCAAAAATTCAGAAAAAAAATCATAACTCGAAAATGGTGAAAAATCGCGGAACATACATGGGTGCGATTTGGATACCCCATGACATGAGGGACCTATTTTTTTTCTTTTTGACGTCAATCTTCTGGCCACCCTGTATATTGGCTTCTAGAATTTAATTGTGTATACTCTATTGGGCGATGAGCTGACAACCTATCATCAGGGCGTGCTTTTTTCATGTGGCAATGGAGCAACTACACCAGGAGAGGCAGTGTAGACCAGGCCCTACAAGGTGGACCAATGACGTGATAAAGGTCGCCAGGAGATGTTGGATACAAGAAGCCAAAGAACATTCATTGTGACAATCTATAGAGGAGGCCTATGTTGGTCATTTGCTGTCTTTTGATTGAAAATGATAATGATTACAAAACTCACCATTTTAGGAATTAATTTCTTTTGGAATATACATATTCAACATTGTAAGTAACAATTCAATAAAAGAAGTTTCAAACATTGTAAAAATTCAAAATAATGGTCCGAAGCGTTTTTTAAGATTCCATATTTTTAAATAAATTTTTTTTAAATAATTACCCTTTATAATAAAGAGGTTACCAATAATCTGTTTTATCTTTGTTATAAGTTAAAAGTCAAATTAAAGTAGATATATAAACCACTGTATGATTGAAAAACTATCTTTGCATGTTTATCTTCATTTACATAAATACCACTGACCCAATTGCATTCAAAGTTGCTATAATGCTAATTATATATAGTATAAATAATAGTAATGACATAATGTTATTCAATCATAGACAAAAGTTAATAAAAAAAGGATACCGTAAATGAGGTACATACAGGCATATGTCTTTTATGGCTATGCATGTAGTATTTTTTTTTATTTGTTTCTATTCTAGGGTTCCGTACCTAAAGGGTACCAATGAAAACCCTGATACTAAGCCTTCGCCATCTGTACATCCATACGTCTGTCTGTCACAGGGCTGTATCGTCTGAACCATAATAATTAGACACTTGAAATGTTCAGTGTGTTTTACTATCACCACAATAACAAATAACAAAAATTAAATAAAGTTAGAAATTAAAGGGGTCCCAATACAATAAACGTGTTTTTACAACGTTTTTGGTGACTGGTGGTTGTGAAATCATTGCTTACAGTTGAAATTTTCATGAAGTATGTATCAATACATACAGTATAATAATAATAATAATAAAATACAGTTAAAAGTTAAAATGGATCCCCATACAAAAAACATGTTTTTTATATTGTACAGTGGTAGACATAGAGTAAATAAATTTTCCAGCAGGGTTTGGTTTTAATAGAGTCAGAAATGTCACTTCATAGTATCAAAACTGTCAAATGCAATTTTGCGGGGGTGAATGCTGTCGCGCGGGGACCTCGCGGACCGAAACCAGACTATAACTTGCCAAAGATACATCAGCTAACAATTAGAAGAGTGGTGAGACAGTAAGTGCAGAAGAGTGCTTCTAAAAGTATCGAAACTGTCAACCACGGGGGTGAAGGTTGGCGTGCGGGGACCTCGCGGAATGGCTCTTGCCAAAGGTACACCAGCTAACTAGAAGAAGAATGGTTAGACAGTAAGCGCAGAAGAGTGCTTCTAGTCAATTCATACTTTTAAGGGGGTATGGAACCCTTTGTGTGCGACTCCGACTCGCATTTACACAGTTTTTTACAACACTTCATAAACTGTATATAAAAAAACTTCAATAAATCAACTATAATTTAAATTTTAATTTAATGAATTACCCAACTAAATATTCATATTAAAACCAAATCATAGTCAATACTTAGTTAGAACCCATTTCTTTATTACTTACACATTGATAAAATTCTCTATATCTGCCTTTAGTCATTGCTGGATTATCTCTTCTGTACACTTTAGCAATATGGTATCGCTTTAAAGTGTTTATTTTATTCATTGCTAAGTATCTAGCTAGAGGTACAGTTAAATCATATCTCAGAGACAATATCTCCCCACCCTGGTCTTTCAAATCATATATCAATTTGGAATCTTCACCGTATTTTCCAGTCAGCACGTCCTGAAATAAGGAATGATAAATCATGTCTTTGAGAAACTCTGCCATGAGCTTTATCCAAACTTGGTATAACTTTACACATGTGTCTATGTTATTCGAAAACTATATTGTATTAATTCTAGTCCTCGTAAAATAATAAAACAATATTATGCAGCCTATTATTTTTTCCATTTCAGCCTATTTATCATGAATTTACACATCAATTTTTTTTACAAAAAACAATGGACTTAAAAAACATCAATTCACAATACTGAAAAATTTATCAGTAGATATAGTTTAACCTTACATTAACTTATAAAGAAACAAGCATATGTTTATGTATTAACAGATATATTGTTTTATAATTTCAATATGTACCTACCTTCAATTCAAACACAGGTGTATCAATACATTCTGCACCATGTCTTTTAAATACTTCTATTATTTTATTTAAAACACCATTACGTATAGTCATTTGTTGTGAATTATAATCTCTGGTGCCTTTGGGTGTTTTGAGTGTGAACTTCTGGGTGCCCACATCTTCTGTACCTAATTGTGATTTTAATTCCAACAGTTTTTTTAATTCCTCTGCTATCTGAAATAGATGATATTGCAATTTAAAAACTAGTATTTAGGTGATCTTCCAACTGAACTTGAAATATTTACATTGACATACTTCGTATAAAACAATAAGACGCCACAATGACCTGCTATTTGCTAATTATAGACAGAATGCAAACCATTTTTTTTTAAATAAATAGCCAAGTGAAAAACTAAAGTTTTCCAATACCTGCCAGCGAGGCGTTGTTGAAATTCTTTTTACGAAATTATTGCATAGAATTCCTTTGCGTAACAGCATCATTGTCGCGCCGTTGTTTTTATTCAGAGAAACTACTTAAGCTGACGAAAGATCAATGCTTTTAAATATGATTCTCGTTGCTACCTCTAAGCCCCCTGAATTGTGAAACCGGAAAAATAATAAAAATAAAAATTAATGGCATCATTTATTAAACATATTAGATTAAGGATTTAAGGAACATGTACAATTTAATATCAAGGGGCTATGTGGTAAGATAATCATATATTGTAATTTATTTTTATGCAATAGTACATTTAAAAGGGTGTCTCATTAACATTAAAATACAGTGTAACTTTAGAAAACATTTCACTACAACCACAAAATAATGAAGCTTTAAAAACAGATAATACAGTATTTAACACACCTCATCATCTATGCTTCTGATCTTTTTTGATATGATTTTAAGAATGAAATCTGGAGGTGAGGCAGTACAAAATGAAGATATTTCAGATTCACTAAAACTCTGCATATGATACCACCACCGCTTGATATTAATGTACTTGGTTAGATCTATATCCTTGTTTAATTCTTTGAGCACTTGAACATCCACATTTGTAGGTTCATATCCACAAATGTAACTGAACTCTGATAAATGTAAGTTTACCTTCTGTAAATGTTTTTTAACGCAGCCATCAGAATACTCCTATAATAAGCAAATTGAGGTAAAGTATGATTCTTTGATCTAACGTGATATAAATAAATTTTATCAGCTATAAATTGGTCGAAGCTATATACAAATTATCTAACCCTTGTGCTGTCTTCCTTTGCAGCTTTTAGTTTACGAACTATATCACCTTGTTCCATAATTTTCTGTTGTAATAACTCTTTGGAATCCGTCATGGTTATACTCATGTTACAATCACGTTACACTACTACACTACTGTAAAAGTCACTATCATTCAAGCAAGCACAAATATTTCAAGGATGTAAGCGTGTACAAGTACAACTTACAAGCACCTTGAAAATAATAGTAGGTTATAAACGAGCCTTTCCCACTCCATTCCTTTTATTTAAAACGTGCGAATTAGTACATGCAATCATGCAATGTGCAGCAATGCTGTGTAATCTGTGGTGCTGTGTAGACTTGCGTAATCTCATTCTGAATGATCTAAATGAATGCATTCACGTAACTGAACAATTTCGATAGTTAGTCACTCCAAAACCTAGAAGATCACTCGTCAGTTTGTCACTCGTCAGTCGTCAGCGTCAGTCGTCACCTATCAGTCGTCCTATGCTGATGCCACCACCGGCCGGTCGGCCCGCGGTGCGTCTGTTTATTGAACGATTTACGAGTGAACAAAACAAACATTTATTGCCAAAGCAATAGAAGTGATATTACAACGGCCAAGTAGCAACGACTGGGTGTCACCAATTATCCGTCCTAATATCAGTTCTATTGCAATAGCCATAAATACGTCTTTCTTTCGTTCGTTGCTAAGCGAGCAAGTGACTAATTAGTCATAGTAGATTAGTAGGTAGAGACTTAGACAAATAGACAATGTTTCACCAGTCGATCGGCTGAGTCGATACAATACGCTTGTACGAATTCACGTACCTAACTACGGCTTGCTCGCGCGTGACGTTGAGTTAAAATAATTAATTGTTTTTGTTAGTTAGTAGAAAGTTCTTATTAATATCGTTTAAATGTTAAGTCTATTAGTGTAATTAGTAGGCATTTAGTGTTTGGTTTTAACTTTCGCTATCTGCTACATGTTTATGAGTTAACTAACAGTTTTATTATTTATATGTAAAATAAATGAAAATGAACCAAATAAATCAAAGAAAGAAATGTACGAGTAAAACTTTCATGGGTCAGAGATGAGTAGTTTCTGTTATATGTTTTTTTTTGAAAATCGTATAATTATTATCATATTTTTATGAAAATTAAATTATTTTAAAAACTTTAAAAGATATTTAAAACATTGTTTAGACAAAATAGGTATAAGTTGCCTATTATTCACGTATTTGTACAATCAAGACAGATCTTACAACTTTTTAAATAATATATATTTTAATAATAGAGATTTTTCATTTGTCTAATAGGTTAGGTACATATTTTATTTTATTTTTTGTTTAGATATTCTCACAATTACCTTGCTTTGCTTTTAAATAAAAAACTAGTTGTATTATCTTCACAAAACAAAAATTCAAAATAATATAATCAAATCAAACATTACTTAAAATACATTTTAAGTAAACTTAAATAGCGCCACCTGCTACGTTATTACTAAACTAGCACACTATATTAGGTTATTATAAACAATATCGCATTATATTACGTTAGTAATATTCCAACAGATGGCGTAAAAACGCAATCAATGATCTGAGCTAAGTGAGCAAGTGAATGATAAGGGACTAATGATTTGTTAAGGTGAATTAGATCGTTGTAGTGACTTTGAATAAATGACTTAAATCACATCAGTGAATTCAGACTAAACAAGCCTAGTGCTGTGCTGTGCTGACAACACCAACACTGCCAACACAGAACAATTCATTCCTTCCACATTCCTTCGGCTGACAATGTGCAATCGAAACTCGAATTGAATTAAATGGTGAGTGATGGCGATAGACTGATTGATTTTTTTTCCCGGTGAAGGAAAAGGTAAAGGCATCAAAGCCATACAGCCATTGTCAGTTGTTTGATTTTTATGTCCGGTATAGTTCCAATCAAACTTTATAGCGGATCGGAATACAACGCTATAAGCATGCATGCGCAGGTTCAGTCATATGCCCCTCGCTCCACTGCGTCCCGCTACACCTAAAACTGGTGACTGCGACGCGACTTGTGCCTATGTTCACATCCGCCATAAAGGTTGATTGGAACTATAGAAGTCACGACTTACAGCCAATTCTTAGGTTTCATTTTTTCTTGTTCTTATAATCCTAGTTCGGTGGAGATTATGAAGTCATAAAGAGGGCTGTAAATGGTGGGAATTTGGACTTTTGGAGTAGTTCTTGGGTGGTGCATGAGATGTTATCCGTCACAATTTCTAGCAATGTGTCAATTAAACGAAATTGAGCGGCGTGATTGGGCGAAGTGGCGAACGAAACAAAATGCCAAATATGACTTAACTGCTGCCAATCAGCTCATTGACTTGACAGTATTGTTATTGTATGTTGTTTTGTTGATTGATACCGAGGTGATTGAATCTGTGATTGATGACAGCTGTCGAGTGTGGTTGACAGTCACATGACCATGACAGTCTTTGACTGCTTCGCCCCTGTAGTCTACTGTGGTCTTCGGTCATAGAGTATATTAGTTATGTAGTTTTGTGTAGTTTTCTATGAGTTTTCTTCGGTGATGACAGCAGAGCTGATGACCTAGGTATTTAAAAAATTTCAACTAATGAAATGGATCGTTTTGAATATATCGAAGCACGGTTATTTGACGGAGAAAGTTATTTAAAAAGAGACAAAAACGTCAAAATATACGACGGCGATGACAAGGTAAGTATCTACTTTAAAAATCTTTCAGTAATTACTTTAATTAATTCTCGTTTTAATTAAACTATCATTTTAGACTCAATTTACAGATGGTGAAATCTTACTAACAACTCATAGAATATTATGGGGAAAACCAGGTGACATTCCCAAAGGCCTTACTTGTTTATCCTTGAATTTGTACTATGTATTTTGTATAGAAGAAGAAAGTGGAGGTGTATTTGGACTTGGAGGACCTAAGAGAATAATTCTACACTTAAGCCCTGCCATACCTGGTAATTTTCTATTGAAATATAGTAAAAATTTAAATTCTTTTGTTCACATTGAAAAAACGATGGTCCCTACGTACAAAGTGACATGTCAAAAGCTAAGGTTCACTGGAGAATATAATAAAGGTTCAAGTTGCTCTAGAAATAGTTCTAATTACAGTTATAAATATATCTTTTCTGTAATATTTTGCCTTCTTTAAGAAGTTTAAAGTCGTATTTATTCATATTTAAATTTTTCACATTTTCTGGGTAAAACTGCTAAATAACTGGTTCTACGCTGTCATTTAAATAAAACCATGTCAGGCAAATCTAAGATACCTGTCTAAACGTTGGAAAGAACAAAATTGAAATATTTAAGTAAATGTTTTATGAAAATATGGAATTGTGTTATTATTTTCAAAAGGATTCCATAAACATCTTTATAGCGATGCCCATTAATATTAAAAATACATTAATGAGGACATATGTCTATTTATTCATGGTTATATAATATTAAAAACTAAAAAACACCATGAAACTATCACAACCACAACAATATTCAACCGCGCGAACGGGCACCAACACGTCTAATTAGAGAATCTCGCGTAAAAGATGTTAAGTTTGACAAGACCGCGGCGTTCACACTGAGTGACGCGCTTTTTAAAATGCAGAACAAACCGATATGTCTAAGATATCAGCATTTACGACACCAATTCGTTGTAATTATTATACTTGTTCCCTTATACAATTTATATATTTAGTAAAACAGTTAATATTTGTAAAAAAAATCTTATATGGAGATGAGCGTTTGGACAATCTAAAGCATTTTATGCAATAAAAAAAATTGGTAATTTTTGACATGTCGTTATGTACATAGGGACCATCGAAAAGTAAGTGTGTGACTTTTATGATTTGTTTCATACGTATGGGAATATCATATTATACTTAATATGTATTGGATTTTCTTTTGCTATTTCTAAGATTTCAACCTGAATTGGCCTTATAGAGACTTTTGATCCTAATGTGTTGAAGAACATCAAAAAATAAACAAGTTTAAAGTGACCGTGGTAGCGCTTTACCATGTTGCTTGACAAAAGTTGAAAAATATTTGGTTAGGCTTATAGAGGGGAGGTGTAGGAATCTTGCCCAGAAAATATTTTTTGATGGAAATGCAAAAAAAATATAAGGCTTATTGCTCCGCTTCGCTACTTGCATTATCACAAGCTAAACCAGACTTAACCTATCTTTTTGAAATGGTGGACCATCAACCTATCTTGACCGAATTTTAAAATTTTCATTTTTATGACCACTATTTGAATTTTTTGGAAATGGTTGTGGCACTTTGTGGTGCCCCAAGTAGTGTGTCTGAAATTTTTGAAGTTTTTAAGAATAAAACCTTTTTCAATTTAATTCTATTTTTAAAGATGAAGTGGATACAAAAAGATGATAGAGTCACGGTACAGAAAACTAATAAATACTAGCATAGACAAATGACACTGGCGTGTATGTCTGAACATTCGTTCTATCACGGTGCTATAGCATGTATGATTTATATGTGGTTTTATATATTTTACCTTTGGATGCTATAATATATTATTTCATTATTAATATTTGGGATATTATAAAATGAAATAAAAAAGAGATTTAATGAACATAAATAAATTATTCAAACACAAAAAAGTGCCTTATTCATATACGTTCTAAAACAGTACTTTAACTAACAAGTGTTTTGTCTTTTTCTAGCCATTCCTATATTTTTTATGAGAGACAAAGACAAAACACATTTTAGTTAAAATACTGTGCTAGAACGTTTCTGAATAAGGCAGTAAAACTATATCTACATATTATGTATGTTGTTATTTTGGGCAGTGGGTTGAGAGCTCATCTCTTCCTTACTAATTTATTATTTAAGTAACTCTAAAAATATCTACAAATTCTTATAAATTTTTATAATCTTACCAGTCTTAATCAGCAGGAAAATGATGAAAGCAGTTCTTTGTTGTGAAGTTATTGTCACAAGTAGTATTGTTATTATGTAGTATTAATAGTACCGCAATGTATAGTAGTTCTACACATTGCGGTGTTTTTAATACTACACCGATCTACACACAAATAAAGTTATTCTCGTTTAATAATTATACATATATATGCACACCAACCCTGAGCTAAACAAATTGAATGTGGGCGTGTCTGGGCCCCGGGGTTTTGGTTCCTCTCCCCGCTCAGGGCAACGTGGGTGTACACACACACATATCTCAGCGCTGGTTCTAGTAATATTATGTATATTGCTACAAATTAAAACGGGGTATCTTTTGCATTTCAGGAAAAAGGCCAGGACCAGCCGTAGTTAGTCCATATCATTTTGTAAAATTTTCTTTTAAAGATGGTATAGATCCAGCTTTTTTGAAGGCACTAAATGATACTATCACGGCTAAAGCATGGGAACAAACAAAACTTATATCATCTCCGGTCAGCCCAAATGCAAGTAACATATCGAAAGTGAATTCTAAAATCAGATCTGGAATTGTTGGTATCGAACGAAGTATTGAAGAACAACACAAAGCAACAGATCAAAGCATCAGTGTAGCATTTCAAGATTTGACAAAGTTAATGGAGAAGGCAAAGGAAATGGTTGGAATATCAAAAAACATTTCAACAAAAATTAGAGTAAGAATTTATTTCACAATTTTTTTTAAATTTTTATTAATAATATGACAATTATAATGATTTTATTAATCCTTCTTTGTGTAGTTCTGCTACTAGAAGTAGGAGGATATACAAAAAACTAAAATTAACCATAGGAATGTTTTAACCAAACATAGACAAATAATAAACATGTTGGAACATTTATGATGATGTGGGTTATATCCATATTATTTAATGCACATGAGTAAAATACCTGGGGCCATACATGAATTGAATTCTTTCTGAATCCAATATCAATAATATATCTCTGACTGTGGCCACATTGGTTCACAGTCAGTGGCTTATCACTCTACCCAGTCATGTCAATCGCGTCATATCACATAGACAGTTATTCAGATCAACAGCTTCGGGTCAATCTTCTATTTTGTTCTCAAGTGGAAACGATTAGCATAATAGTTGAGAAATGGGCATCAGAGAGTCGCGAGCGGGGCCCGCGCCTGTGCAAAAAGAACCCGCGACAACTTCAGAGCTAACTAGATGTTTGGCGCGAGCTGTACATGGCTCGATGTGATCGGCTGTAGTTAAGGTGCTGGTGAGCCGCTGTAGCGGTGAGCTATTGTAGCCACAGCCTAAGAACCAAATACGGTCAAAGATTCGAGAGAAGAAGAAGCAGATTAGATCGTAATGTTCTTTTCACTTATAATAACATATTTTTATTAAAAAGTAGTATACACTATTTACAGGAGAAACAAGGAGATATATCTGAAGATGATACTGTTAGATTCAAATCGTACCTGATGAGCTTAGGTATAGATGATCCAGTAACACGAGATGCATTTAGATCTGATTCCGACTATTACTCAGGATTAGCACAACAAATTTCTGATATAATGGTTGCAGTCCTACTGGTAAGATTGTCTTTACTCGTATACTTAAAAATTGATGTTCATTTTGTCCGTACTAACAATGTAGTATTTAATATGTGCTTAAGTAGCTTTAAAGTCCAACAAATCCTTATTAATATCAGATCAAGTAAAAATTTTGGTTTCGGACACCACAGAAAAGTGCATAATGTTCACCAGATGTTTAATTATTATATTTGAGTTTGAGCAAAAGTAGTCGATTTAAAGCATCCTCTACACGTCGATAGATCCTTCAGCAGGTAGATCAGGAAATGCCTTCGTGGATAAATAGGCTAGCCGTCTACACGTCCGTGAGTAATTTAGTCTGTGTTAATTCTCGAAAAACTCAAGATAAATGTTGATAAAGTAAGCGGCGGCTGCTATTTATTTATTTAGCACTTATCAGCACTATTTGGGTGTGCACCGCAGTATAGTTATTAAAAAAAAATTGAAAAAAAAAGAAGTTGGTGCATGCTCACTAAACATAGAAACAGAACGAAGTACGTGAAAACAGAAGAAATCCGCACAAACACCGACAGACGCCTTGCGCTCGCGCTGAATTCATTTGATCTGTTTCGCAAAAACCGACAGCAAATGGATTGGTGGTAGACGCACCTGGCGACTTTAAATATTTACCACAAACGAGCAAATACCACCATCTACACATCGGTAGACGCGTCCGCAGATGAGACTACGTTAAATATTGACCACAGACGAGCAAATACCGCCGTCTACACTTCGGCAGAGGCGTTCGCAGATACAAAGCTGCGATCAAAGAAGTCAGCTGCGTAGAAGACATCTACTGATGCGTCTATTAACGTGTAGAGAAAATTTAAGAGAAGTTATGTTTGTTTTTATTACATTTTTCCAAATTTTCCCTCTGGATTCAAATTTGGTATGTTTGATATAATATGAATTAATTGGCCCTGTTACAGATCGTGTTAAACTTTATGGCGGATCTGAATACAACGCTTTATGCATGCTTGCGCAGGTACAGTCCTCTCCACCCCTCGCTCCACTGCGTCCTGCTACACATAAACTGGTTACTGCGACGCGACTTGTGCCTATTTTCAGATCCGCTATAAAGTTTGATTGTAACTGTACTTTCATAGAAAATGCAGGCAAGATCTACCTAACTCGTGATCAAACAACAGACAACTCTAGTAACAATTTTTTGTTGTCTACAGTAATTAAAATTGTATCCATTTTTCTACAGGATTGCGGTGGTATCATGTCTTTGGCGGATGTGTGGTGCAGAGTGAATCGTGCTCGTGGATTGGAATTGATCTCACCTGAAGACTTATTAAACGCTTGCAAGTATGAAAATGGATCATAAAATTAAATGGACAGCATAAGTAAACTAAGTAACATTTTGAGATAATGAAAATCAACAGTAGTTCACACATATTAGATAAACTTTTTAAAACATGTAAACTATCAAGAAGAGAAAAACAAGCTATGTTGATGATAAGCTCTTTTTCCGCAATTCAACGACAAAACACCTATTTTGCGTAATAAGCTATATTCTATAAAATTTGGTTTGGATGACGTAAAATACACCATGCAATGTTTTTTTTTGTCCGATCTCTACTTAAGCAGATTTTAAAATACACTACAATATAAATATGACTTGAATGCTGTAAGGTATTGCAGGGGGGGACAAACAAAATTTACAAAACATATTTCTTGTAAAAAATTTTTTTGAACATAAAGACCCAAACATAATATTTTGGTTATAGGTTTATTTCTCCCCGCCTGCAATACCATATATCATTCAAGTCCTACCTGTATGATGATACAGTATTTTATATCTGCTTAAGGTGGGACGACGCCTGTCTAATACGGCTATTTAATAATAGATGGAGCCACCATATACAGATTTTTTTTTTCTATTATTCGACTGATTTCTGTTCCGGTTTTTTTAATAGTTTCAAAGCGTTTGTCGAAAAACCATATTTTTCGAAAATTTTAGGTTTTCGTACAAATGCTTTGAAACTGTTGAAACAATAATGGTAGTTAAAAACTTAAAAAAGAATTTTTTTTATAGTCGCATGTTATGTTTTAAATCATTTCTTCATATGGTGTCTACATCTATTATTAAATAGCCTTACTAGACAGGTATTGTTCCACCTTAAGTAGGTATCTGACAAAAAAACATTGCATGGTACATTCTATATTGTTAAAAGCAAATTCTATAGATTGTTATCTCTTTTCAGTTAAATGGTTTTGCAGTTGGTTTTTTTTTAAATTATTTAGTTTATTTTAAACATTTTAGTTTGATTAATTGGCACACATTTACTTTAGTTTCAGTTACAGTTCCAATCAAACTTTATGGCGGGTGTGAACATAGGTACAAGTCGCGTCGCAGTAACCAGTTTTAGGTGTAGAGCGGGACGCGGTGGAGCGAGGGGTATATGACTGTGATGCACAAGCACGCTTATAACGTTGTATTCCGATCCGCCATAAAGTTTGAGGGGAGAACTATACAACTCAACAAAGATATTATAACCCTAAAAGCGGTGCGTCTAATGCAAAAAACCCTATTACTATGTAACAGTTATTTTTCTGTTACTGTAATTTTAATAGTTTTTGCTCATTTTTTGATTGTGTAAATTCATATTTCTTTTCGTTTTGGAAAGTTTAAACCAAGTTCAAATTTTATATAAGCGACATCTAGCCTTTTTTGTTTTTATTTTCCTAGTTATCGATCTACTAATTCTCTAACGACTTGTATTAACCTTCTGCCGAGAGATGGCGTTGTAAGGAATATTAATAAATTTTATATTAAAAATTATTAACCTTCTGCCGAGAGATGGCGTTGTAAGGAATATTAATAAATTTTATATTAAAATTTATTAATATTCCTTACAACGCCATCTCTCGGCAGAAGGTTAATACAAGTCGTTAGAGAATTAGTAGATCGATAACTAGGAAAATAAAAACAAAAAAGGCTAGATGTCGCTTATATAAAATTTGAACTTGGTTTAAACTTTCCAAAACGAAAATATGAATTTACACAATCAAAAAATGAGCAAAAACTATTAAAATTACAGTAACAGAAAAATAACTGTTACAACTAAGCCTCTTCTGTCAATCCGTACGTTCGTCCGTCCGTCTGTCACAAGGCTGTATCGTCTAAACCGTAATTGGTAGACACTTGACACTTGAAATTTTCACAGAATATGTATTGCTATGGCCGCTATGACAACAAATAAAAATAAAACAAAGTTAAAAATTAAAGATGGTCTCCATGCAAGAAACATATTTTTTTCTACATATTTGGTGATTGCTGATTGTGAGATCATTATTGACACTTGAAATTTTCATGGTGTATGTACTGTCAGAGCCACCGACTATAATAAGAACAAAATAAAGTTAAAAATTAAAGGGGTCCTCATACAAGAAACATGTTTTGTTTTTCAACGTTTTTGGAGATTAATGGATGTGAGATCATTGCTTACATTTTAAATTTTCATAGGTTATGTACTATTACAGCTGCTATAGCAACAAATAATAAATATAAAATTAAAAATCAAAGGGAGTCTTCATACAAGAAACATGTTTGTTTCGACGTTTTTGGTGATTGGTGGTTGTGAGATCATTGTTGACACTTGAAATTTTCATGGAGTGTGCAGGTACTAATAATAAAAATAAAATAAAAGTTTAAAAATGAAAGGGAGTCCCCATACATTAAACATGTTTTTTTTAATGTTGTATGGTGGTATGGACTATGGAATCTTCACTTCGACAACGCAGACGAATGTATCTCTGTCATAAATCTGTTAAGCTATTAATTATACTAAAACTACTGTATTAACATTAGGTAGACTTATCATTTTAAAACTGACGATAATTACGTCATAATTATTTTCTTCGATGCAAGAAATGAATTTGTAGTTTACACCTGCCATGCGAGCACATGGCGCACAAGTTGGAACTATGACTTTCTGAACAAACAGGGTTTCCCCACAAAGATAATTATTGTTAAATTGTAGGTTATTGGGATCGATTGGCGCACCTATGTCACTAAGAAAGTTTCCAAGTGGCGCATATGTACTACAGCTAAACACAAACCGTGATGAAGAAGTTGCTAAAAATACGAGTGAACTGGTTAGTATAACCATTTGAATTGTATGTGACTACAATGGCAATACAATTTTGTTAATTCAAGCTAAATGAAAGAAAGTTATCATAATAATTCTATTATATGTAGTATGTTTTAACTTGTAAATTAATGGATACTTAGATAAATAAACATATATATACAATTTTATAATGTTACAGAAATTTCGTTTTGCAAGAAAGGGTCAGAGATAAAATTTAATAGCTTACGATTTCCATATTCTTCAACCGAATATAATTTTGTTTATAAATTTTTGTATCGTATAAAGTGTATTTTTGTATTTTCTTGATAAAAACATATTTATAATAGTCAAATGCCCTATTTATTATACTTGGTTACTAGATATGTGAATAAATTAGTGAACTAATAAACGTAAAACAAATGTTTCAATATATTGTGTTGTATTGTCACTTTCAAGTGTAATGCTGAGCACTCTGATTTGCTGTTGCTAACATTCTATCTAATGTCCTCAATCACTTTTTTTCAGCTTGGAGCAAATGGCTTCCTCACACCAGTATCACTGTCACAGCTGGCCAATGTATCTGTGCTGTTAGCCCGCGAACGTCTTTACACTACCGAACGACTAGGGCTTGCTTGTCGCGACGATTCTATAGAGGGCCTGGCGTTCTATCCCAATTTGTTCCTTACAAGAGTTTCTTAGCCAATTATTATAGTCTTGTTATATACAAGAACAGCAAATTATATATAATGTACATATAAATAAATCCTATTTACCGAAAAGTATATTTCATTTTAATCCAATTCTCAATAAACAATAATCTTCAAGTAAAAAACTGACAACAGCGCACGATATAGTAGAGTATGCATTCTCAGTTTGAACTATATGTAGAATGTGTACAAAAGTAATGGTTATGATGGAGGTTGCGCTGTGTATACGAACGGTCGTCGTCATCTACTTCGCCTACGAACCGGCAATGTATACACCAGTAAACTGGTACTGGGCAATTGGAGAGAATAATCTAAATGTTACCAATTATATGAAATAATGGACTGTGCCTGTGTGGAGCTTTTGTTTCCAATCATACATTATATATCTATTCAAGCAACAGCTAAATAAATTGTCAGGCTACATTTCAAAATCCGTTCTCATTATATGAATAATTACAGTGAAAATGTGGAAAAATCATGGATGGGTTGTCCGCGTTCTAAAGTGTCCGTGCAGAACCTCATCCAAAACGCAATAAATCCACCGATCGGCTTTTAGTCAGTGTAATGGCTTAGCGCTGAAAAAATGTGCGCGATACCGACTTGTGTCGTAAAAAATTATAAAATTAGTCGTTAAAGACCCAAAAAAGAGCGAATATCGTATTTGCGGTAAGTAAACATTTAATTTAATTTGAACATTATTTCGATTAAATTCTCGTCACATTCCCGTAAACAGTGTGACACGTCCGACCCGTAATAAGTATTTCCATGGACTGACCCATAGAGGACTGACCTATGGGACTGACGCTCACATCGGCGCGGCCGTGGGCCGCATCGACCCATGCACTTTGCGGCTGACTCTTTTATTTCGCTTTTCTTTACCGACTACAAATCATTATTAATATAATTGATAAATCAATGCCTAGGAATATGGAATTCTGATAAATACTTATAGCAGGGAAAAGAAACACAAAAAAATAAATAATTAACTAAAAAGAGAAAAGCTGTATAACAAAGACATCTGTATAATCAATGTGCATAAAATACAATATCATATGACTTGAATGTTATATGTATTGTAATTTTGTATTGTACCCGCTTGGATTCAAATATATTTTCTACAATTTATAGTAAATATCACTCACTCCCTCATTAGTCATCCCAGAGCCGAAACCTCTGAAGCAAATCAGAAACGGGAATTACATATGAAAGGTAGGTATGTAAAACCTAAACATGGAATTTTACTTTTAAAAATGACTGAGAACTGAATGGTTGGCAGATACCACTGATAATTTTTCTACTATGTTAATATTAAGTAAATAAGACTAGGGTATGTGGAAATGAAAATTTGTGGAAAAAAATGAAATACTAGTCTCAAGTCTTGCGTCGTGAATAGCGCTAGAAGAATATATTATATACTTGTAGCGTGTTTTTCTTCTATCAAGGTTTACATTAGAGTAACATCAACAGATTAATTAAAACAATATTTTTACTGTAACCATCCTAAAAATTGGCATGCCAACCATGCATACATATGTTGTGGAAGTTTATGTTTTTGTTGTTTTATATATAGTAATAATGAAACTAAATTAAAATCGGGAAATTTCTTTATTAAAGCGAAACTCTCACAAAAGCTTGAAGCTCCTTAGTTACTAGGAATATAATTTACTTCCATTTTATTATCAGCCATAGTATATACCTTTACTCAAATATTGATAATCTTTTAGTTTCACAACAGTAATATTTTTCATGTAAATTCAGTAAATTGAAAATTGTTATAAAGTCAGTATTTAGAAGTGAGTAAATTAAAATCTAAACGTCAATTAAGTATTAAACCCCACAGTACAAAAGCATTTTGATTATACTTTCCTAGATACAGAGAAGTGAACATTATATAAATTACCTATGTTACACTAAATTATGCCTTTCACATTTTACTCAGACTTCAAATTCATTCACAGGCTTTTTTAGCAACTCCATCGCTTAGTACTATAACACTATAAAAATACTTTTATTCTACTTGAAAGCTGCTTTTTTTCCCTTTGGGATATAAAAAATTACATTATTTGTGAAAACTATCCAAAAATACTTAACTGGACACCTCTTATAATACTGATTTTTTCTTAGCAGTTATAAAAACACTAAACAATATAATGATCTTGCAAAAGAAGCATTGAGACTATAAACTATATATTGTGGGACAGTAAAAAATAAAAAACAAAATACAACAACTAAATCTAATATTTATTCAAAGGGAATGTATTAATACTGTACAGCATTAATGAATTCTTTTGGTAATTGCTTGTGCTTGCTACACAGTTCCCAGGCTTTGTAGTCATCGGCGGATCGTACGTGGTTGACATAATATTCCACTCCTCGATTGATAGGAAGCATCACTTCATTATTCATGATCTCTGTAAGTTTGTGAAAATATGCTATGTTCTTGGCCAGTGCATTTTTGATGTCAAGCGACAGAGGACGAGTTGTGCATTTCAATAAATCCAGCTGTGAAGTATAAATTATACATAAGAACATAATACAGTTCATGCCCTTCATGGCACTACTAATTGGGACTGCATCCACTGTAGGGTTTACGAACAGTTTTTTTTAAATAGTGAACACTAAGCAAATAAATTAACTGATGGTCTGGGTGCCTTGTAAGATTTTCCCCCAACAAGGTATAAATGTTTTGTGTTAGTATAACTAACTAACTAACTAATAAAAGCAGAAATATTTTACATTTAAGTGGCATGTTCTATTAAACTTTTAACTAGATATTTAAGAAAATGAGTAAAATTATGCTATAAAAAAACTTTATTTGTTTGTACACCTTGTTCTATATTGGAAACCCCTATTTTGTATATGTTCTTACTTTTCAAATACCATCTAAGTTAATGAGCGCCTTATAGTATCTGTCACATTGATTAATAGCTCTCGGAGCATGGATGAGGTTTTTAATATCAACATTTACATGTAGGTAACTGGCTATCCAACAGGGTAGAAATGTTTTGTGTAGGTTGTGAAAATACAGAAGAACATTAATAATGAGAGCAGGCAAATCTGCAGCCGAATCCGAATCAGCAGTTCTTGATATTCCTTATTACTTTTTTGCAAGCATTTGTAAATTATTGTGATTAGTCGTTAAGTGACCTAAGTGACTATGAGTAAATGTCACTGTCGAAATAAGAATGGGGCATGCTGCTTCTCTAGTTTGCTGCACTGCACCACAACCTCTTCAGTTGAAATGGTAATACAACATCTATACTAATATTATAAAGCTGAAGAGTTAGTTTGTTTGAACGCGTAAATCTCAAAAACTACTGGTTGAAAAATTCTTTTTGTGTTGGATAGTTTATTTATTGAGAAAGGCTATAGGCTATATGTATAAAATAATACTATCTGTCTGTCTGTCTATTCGAGCAAATCTCCAAAACGGCTATACTGATTTTGATGAAACTTCACAGATATGGAAAAAAAATGATCAAAAGTGACATACACTACTTTTTGTATGTCTGTATGTACGTCCATCTGTCTATTCGAGCTAATTTCCAAAACGGCTTAACCGATTTTAATGAAATTTCACGGGTATGAAAAGGAGGTGTTTAAAAGTGACTACTTTTTGTTCGTCTGTCTGTCTGTACGTCTATACGTCTATTCGAACTAAACTCCAAAACGGCTGAACAGATTTTAATGAAACTTTGCAGACGTGAAAGAAGGTTGTCAAGAGTGACATCAGCTACTTTTTGTGGCTGTCTGTCGTTTGTCCTCACTGATCTATCGGCGTAGATAAAGCCGAAACTACAAAGTCTAGGAAGCCAAATTTTTAAACAGTGGTTTATTTTATAAAGTGAGTATTAATTTTTAAGAAAGGAATATTTGGAAATTTCAAATTTAAGGAGGTAGGTATGGAGGGCTTTGTATGAGAGTCCTTGTTCTTTAAAGTTAGAAACATAAAAATTTTGACATAAATAAATAATGATGTCTTTCAGGGTTTTTGGATTTCCACATTTTAAGGGTGGGAAACGGGAGGTGAAAAGTATGGGAGTATCGGTTTTCTTAAAGGAGTGGGGAGAGTGAAGATTGAAAGTTTGAATGAGTGTACCCAATATTAATTTCAGCAAAAAGTATGTATAAACTGTTTCGAATGTTAATACTACCTAAAACAGGAATGTGTAGTCTACGCAAGCGAAGCTGCGGGCGGTCGCTAGTTAATTATAAATGTGCCTACGGAGACAAGGCAACATCAACATGATGACTGTCCTGCACAGTTCCACGTACCTACATACAGAGTCAAGGAAGGTCTCTAGACAGAGTATTATGAGTGTGGTATCCCTATGTCCACATTTACTGGACACACTAGCCCTTCTGCCTTTTTTGTAAAAACTCTAAGTGTTCGTGCACTCTGTATCAAATAAATAATTTAGCAGTTAATTTGCTGCTTTTAATTAATGACCTCACTAAAACTGATCTGGACCTTCAGGTTTCAAGAATTGTATGTGGTCACTGCGAACGATGTGAGCCGTACATGTGGATATAGGGATAAATGCAGGGCGAGGTGCGAGATCCATGGTGCTGTATCAAACTGCAGTTTTTTTAAAAGCAAGACTTAAGTGTCTAAATTTATGAAAGGAATATTTACGAAATGATTAGTGATACATAACATGTTTCTACTCAATGTTTATGTTTTAAAGATATTTAAGGGACCATGGGGCCAATAAAAAATACAGATAAGCCTTGCTAAATGCAACACATTTCGTTTGGGCACAACATGTCTTAAAGTTATAATTTGATGAGAAAAAAAAAATACTTTTATTTGACAGTCACTATTGAAAGTTATACATACCTTTTCTTCGACAGTGTTCATTGGGACACCCAAATATATGTTCAAACATTCCTGTAAAGTCTTTACATCTTTTGGAAAACGTCCAAATTTGTTTTTAGAAATAAACAAATCATAGACCTAAAACAAAATATTCATTCTTAATAACACGCAGTACTTATCATTTGATGGAAATGACCTAATTATTATAAGCAAGCGTGAAAATGACTAGTTAAAATGTAGAACCCTAGTTTTACTTTTTATATTGGTAAAAAAAATCTCATATTAATATATTGAGTTTTAGACTAATTTAACAAAGATTTAAAAAGATTCGAGATCAATACTGATTGTTAATTTGTGTTTGATGTACAATTTCTCATTATAGGTAAATATTATTTTATTAAAAAAATAATGGCTTGCAAAGATTTACATGCATATTACAAGAATATTACAATTTATATGTATTTTATGACATGAAAGGATGATCACATAATTATTCAATACCTGAGTATCAAAAACTGAAGCAAGTTTAACATTATGTTTGTGATAAAGACAGTCTGATATTTTCCTCGAGTCATGAATGATTTTTTTTGGGCATTCACTCTCAAGTAATTTTTTTAATCCAGCATCAAAAGCGTGTAATTGTATAACTTGGATATCAAAAATGTAGATTTGATTAGCAGTTGATATTACCAAAAAGGGCATTTTACATTTTCTACCCATTGATGCACCATCTGTGCTCACTGCAATGTAGTTACTCTGGTTTAAATCTTCGATAGCTTTATGAAAGCTATCGTCCAAATGGTTTATGTAAATGTACTTTTTAGAAATCATGTTGACATCTTCAAATTCTTTCTGGGATATTTTAAGAAATCTGGTTGAATTAACCAATGTGTCATCAGGATCATTCATTTTTACGATTTCTGTTATTTCTGGATCATAATAGTGTATCAAGCCTTCCAACTCAATTCCTTTAGGGAGTTCTTTCACACCATATAAAGTAATTTTGGATTTGTCATGACTAATACTGTGAAAATGCCCCTCAAAGATTTCATCATATTTAGTATATATTTGTAGCAGGTCACCTTTCAAATATTGTTCATCCATTTTTATTGTTACGCTTATATGCTTAAATGTTAATTTACAACTTTTAGTTATTTTAATCCTTTTTGACTGGTTTTGCTGGACCTTTGTCTGATTCAGTATAGGCTGTGTATATAAATAAACCTAGAGTAAGATGCAGAACAAGCACAGCCACAACTGCTGAATACACACTGCTAGTCACAGGTGCCAGTTGCAACAAACCATCAAATAGCACAGTCTTTGCAAAGAAGAAAGATGTAACTGGTAGAATAATAATGACTAAACAGTATTTGAATACTGTTTTGAATACCTGAAAATCTGGCAGCTCCTGAAATGTTCAATACATCATAAGCAAAGGTAGGTAGGTAATTATAAAAAGAAATGCATTGAAAAACCATAATGTAATTTTTTTTATTTACACTTGGACTGGCTTTAATCTAAGGTCATGTAGCATTTTACGAAAATGGTGAATGCTGAAGTATCATTTATATATTTTGTTATCCGATAGCAACAGGAAATCAATAACCAGAAAATCCAGAGTTTGAGCACATTCTCACAGATAAAAATATATTCATTTGCTGATTTATTCAAAAATATATATTTGACAATAAATTCGTATTATTTTACTTATATCATGAATTTAAATTGATTGATTAAATAGGTACATATATGCCTGAAACCTAACCATCGAAATTAATACTTACATTAGTACGACCTTCAATCATTATATACAAAATAAAAAACTGAAAATTAAAATTGTTATTTTGGTAAATCCCGAATCATCAATATTTCCAGCGGACAGAGCAGTTCAAGCACTATAAGTATTTTGTGAGTTCAATTTAATGATTTATTTGTAGGAACATGTAACTGTAATGTGCTCATAGATATAACTGTCAATAACTGTGCAGTACTGCGATTGCTCCAGGCCCAGGCAACTTGTTCGCCGCGGTCATGGACATACCATAAAGGTATATATACTAGCGTAAGAGAGGAACACAGTGTGCGAATGACATCCAGCTCTTTGCGGAAATCCTCCATGCGAGAAAGAAATGCAAGAAAATCTGACGTAAAACCTCTTTGAACACATTTAGTCTTCTTTACTCACTTGTCAAAATAAGGTCCAGCTTTGTTTTCTATTTTGTGTTATAATCGTTTTGAATTCTACGAAAATTAATTCTTGTGATAAAAATGGTGTAGTGTTCAGTTTTAAATTGCACTGTAACATATGTTAATAATCCAAATAAAGAGACATTTCACCGGTAAGTACTGCCAATAACATATTGTTATCTTAATGCTTATTTTTATAAAAAGCGATCCTAAATTTACTTGGTTATACATGAGTAGTATACGGTAAATACTTTATTTTGTAAATAATTTGTTATTTTAAACAATTATGTGTACGATACAAAAATATTGTGTAAAATTACAATCAAACAATTAAGCATAGGGATTGCACGAAATCTATCGATATGTCGATATTTTCAAATATAAATATTTTGTAAATTTGATATTACCTAATTGCACCTGTTCCACTGGAATGATGTCGTTAACTGTTTTTAAACATATTGTGAGGTTTATTTAGCCTGGCAGCACATTGTAAAAGAAAGTATGACATCTATACATATATACTACATATAGGGTATATATGTAAATACAAGAGTTTTTCAAATGAAAATATAAGATATATACACAATTAATTTTAATCGTTTTTTATTTATGATTTAAAGTCTGACGTTCTATCTGTTCTCTGATTATGAACGTCGTAAATAATTTAACTTTGAATGACAAAACTACTGTATACAATAGTTTCTCATTTTCCTCCAAGAAACTGCGGTGTTAAAAAATGCTTCCTGATAATGATGACTCTTTCATAATATCCAGGTTTCCTGTAAACACGGTTAGCATAGAACAATGGAAAAAATGTTAAATAGAACAGGTGGGACTCCTCGAAAACATTCTTTGGTTTGCAGTAGACATTTTACGGATAACTGTTTTGTCTAACTAAATCACCGACGACTTTTGAAGAAAGGATCTATACCTACTGAATTTGTGCCGTTAGGGGTTTCTTTTTTTTCATATGTGCTTACTAAGTATATTAAGTAATATACTAATAATACTTAATATCTAAAGTCAGAGCATTTATGCCAACTGTAATTTCTGTACAGGTCAATCTGAAGACCAAGCGATCAGTGTCAGCGTACGTTTACCGGGATATATCACCAGGACCTTCAACTTTAGAGCCTAAACCTTTATTTCAGCACTAATATAAAATTGATTTGAAGAAAAAGTCCATCACAGTGAAAATATCAATTTTAGGCAAATTATCACTTTGTCTTTTACAGAAACTTGTTCCTTTATATTTAAATAAAACTTAATTACCTATTACATAAAGAAACAAAAGATATTATAGACTAGTCCAAGGCATCCAAGGCATAATTTGTGGTGCAGTGAGACGACGCGACACTCAATCGAGTAGACAATGTGACGTCATGGGCAGTAAGAAGCCACCAGTCAAACCGCACGAAAATGCATAATAATAATAAAAACGTGCACATTACAACGTCGTGGCCCCAAACTAAACATTAGCTTGTGTTTTGGGTACCAAGCGAAGACACCACATACATATAACAACCAAGACCCGGTACCAGTATCGATATTCATCATATAAATACTGACCCGACCTAGGATTCGAACCCGGGACCTCCAGCTTCGTAGGCAGGGTCGCTACCCACTAGGCTAAGCGGTCGTCAAATTAATAAATATCAATAATTTATTTCTTAGTCATTTATTGACGAATTTAAAAAAAAAAAACTTTCACTGTTTTATTAGTTTTGGTTTATCTTTCAATTCTATCGAGTTAAATTGTATATTTTGAACATCATGAACTTCTCCATTGTAAATGTTTTTGTTTTGTACATTCTCATTTTTTTGTTTACAAAGAGTTAAAATTTTGTTGTTATGCGTTGCAACGTCGTGATACGTGTCGTGATAGCCCAGAGCGCAACGAGCCTGTCTCAAATTTGGCCCCATCGGGTCATGGTTCGAATCCGGGCGTGTACCAATGAGTTTTTCTGACTTAAGTACACAACATCACTGACACCGTGCTTCGGAGGGCACGTTAAGCAGTCGGTCCCGGACGCTGTCAATAGATGGCGGTCGTTACAGTTCCCAACCCGCAGTGGAGCAGCGTGGTGGACTTAAGCTCCAAGCCCCCCTCCTCACCTTGGGGGAGGCCTAAGCCCCTGCAGTGGGGTAAAAATGGGCTGATGATGATGATGATGATGATGCGTTGCAACGTGACGTATTGTCATTAAAAATAAAAATCGTTTATTTATATTGTTTTATTTATTACGTGGCTTGTATTCAACTAAATATTAAAATTTCCATAATGATGTTAACGCTTTCTTTACTTCTGCAAATTTTTTATTATCAACTGTTAACAAAAAAAAAAATTTATTGGAGTAAAGGAAATGGCATTTGAATTGACTGATTGATGATTTGTCATTTTAAAAAACTGAAAGTTAGGAAAAGTGACTCAAAACAAAAATTATGTAGTATAGCAGATTCAAAATAATAAATATGATTGCCGATTGCGACTTATGATAACGCGGTAATTTCAACGACACATTATCATGAAAGTACTACGTGCTATCGATAATATAAAAAACACCCATGCACATCACTAAAACTGGCTCAACCACATGTGAATTTTGCACACATACTCATTTCCGTTTCGGTCATGCGATGTTTAGATGTCAGTTGGTCTCCTACGCTAGTATATATATGTCTATGGGACATACCTACGGGGGCCAGGAGGAGTGATACCAGTTACTGTGTGCCAAGATTTCTTTTTTATTGTAGCAACATTATTTGCCAATGATACCAGAGACACAATTATCCTATGTTTTCAAGATTTTTCCCCAAGATAATCGCAGCAGAATGTATGAATGACTGTAACAAAAGTGTTTTATTCGACTATGAACGATGTATATGGAACAATTCATAAACTATGCGCGTGCCGTGAGCAAATTAAATAAGAATGTAACAAAATCATTGTGTGAAATATTTGTACGAACTCTTTAATTAAACTGTTGATTATGGTCCCATTAATCAAATAAATTACCTGTTTTGTAATTAAAATCGCATATTCTTTAAAAAAAAATGTATTAGAATTTATTTAAAAAATTTGGGAATGGTTAATTCGATAGGATCACTTTTTATAGTATAGGTACCTTTTTTGTATTATATCCAAAATATGGTTAAAAATTAAAAAAAAAAAACTAAATTAGTTCTTTTGATTTTTTAAAAAGGTGATTGACTGAACGAAACCTGACGACCAAATGACAACATATTAACAAATCCATAAAGAGTATAGAGTTGAAATGGATTTCCAGTCACTGATTTACGACTGCTTGATTAAGATTTTTTTCGAAATGGCGCATGTGAAGTTTAGGTCATTTTGATAAAAAGTTTGTATTAACTGTAAAGGGTTGCCTTCTTTTAATAAACTATTCAAAGCATAATGTGCAGAAACATTAACATATTATACCAATATGTTTCCAATTGATCATAAAAACTGTACGTTAGAAAATATGGTCTTACCCTTACCCAGTCACTTTTATGAAACATTAATTAAAAAATTATAAGTGTATTATAACGAAATTGAATTATACAAGTAATAAGACAGTTTCCATAATACTTTGCTCTATCTAACGAACTCAAGTTGAATGGAAATTAATCTTAACAGCGCCATCTAGTCCCAAAGTAAGCAATTTTTTGCTTGTATTATGGGAACTAGACAACTGATATACACTCTTAATATTCTTTGCAGTATATACATACATAGATATTTTGCACTCAGACACCAAACAGATAGACATATTGATGCACACAAATATTAGGCTCGGCCGGGAGTTGAATCTGTGACCTTTGGTTCTGCGATTAAGGTCTCTAACCACTCGGCCAATAAGTCAGTCAATGTTTTTTATCGTCTAACAAAATGACTTATTTTTTTTCGGATGCTTATGGTGTAATCCACATTTCCTACCTCCAGAAATGAAAAACTCTCATCAGCGAATGTTATTTCGATTTGTGAACCGTTTTCATAAAATATTTATGGAAACACTACGGCATTTCACGAAGAAACAAATTATCTTCTACGTTCCAACAGGACAATGCACAAGTACAACATTTTTCGAGATTACCTACTAAGTTAAACATAAATTCACGCACGAACGGTGCGACTGCGAGTTACAGTGACGGGTATTCTACAAATGGCCGCTGACCGCTACAATGTTATTGTTAGTCGCTGGCGCGTCGCCACAGCTCTGCATTTTAGTCATAATATTAAAGTTTTACAGGTGATGAATAAATCTAGTGTAAATATTTTACTCACAACTACAAAACATGTAGAGAACTACACAAACAAATTTTTGTAAATAATAATTACCTACCTATATATATATTTATTTGATTTTACATCACTGATGTTTGATTTCTGCATCCTTATCATCAAATTGTATATTATATTAGACCTTTGATTACAACTGCTAAATCACAAAAATATTTACCGAAATAGGTTCAGTAGTTTTTGTGTTTATTATCGTGTTTATACAAATAGATAAAAATTCCCAAAACGATTGTTTTAAGTATCGTCTACCCACACATAATAATAATAATAATAACGTCTACATCACAACAACGTCTTGGCCCCAAACTAAGTAATCTAAGCATTAGTTTGTGTTTAAGGTACCAAACGAAGGCAACACATACATATAACAACCAAGACCAGTATTACCGGTACCAGTATCAATATTCATCATATAAATACTGACCCGACCTGGGACCTCCAGCTTCGTAGGCAGGGTCGCTACCCACTAGGATAAGCAGTCGTCATAACCCACAACAATTATTGTTTTGGAAAAATATCTTATGTACAGGGTTGACCATACGAATATGTTACAATTTTATTTATAAATTTTTCATTACATAACTATATAGTAAGATAATAATGATTTTTTATTAGTAAAATTATAACAAAATATTTTATTCGGTGTATTACATAACTAAAAATTCTCACAGGTATTCAGTACTGATATTATTATTCGTAATCATATAATCCATCTAAATAACATATAATATCAATTTGCGATCTGTATCTCTTAAACTAGGTAAGAATTGTAACTATAGGAATTCTACCTCAAATACATGAAAATATTATTGCACATTACTACATGGTAACACTGCAAGTTTAGCTGAATATTCAGTTATATGGGGGCCAGTGGGGGCTAATAATTTTACATGAAACATAGAAGTGTGTGTCTGTGTGCGTGTTTGTGTTTAGATGTAGGAGTGTAAGAGGCATGAGGTTTGTGATTGCTGACAATTATATGGTTCTAGGGGCAACCAGTAGTTGGCGCTATTCTTGTCGTTTTTTCCCCCCATAGAGTTACATTTCTTCTTCCCGTAGGGAAGTATATATTGTTCTGTGGATTGCTCTGTGCTGCGTTTGTGGCTTTGTGGCTGTGATGAAACCATAAAGATGAAACCCAATGAAACCACAGATGATGAAACCACAATGAAGGATGATTGCAGTATTTAGATCACAGACAATCACAGATTATTATAATTTTCATTGATTTTGATGGTATTTTGTGAGCACAGACCTGTGGGCCCATTGGCCACAGAACACCTGTAGCACAGACTAGACTTGCGTAATCTCATTCTGAATGATCTAAATGAATGCATTCACGTAACTGAACAATTTCGATAGTTAGTCACTCCAAAACCTAGAAGATCACTCGTCAGTTTGTCACTCGTCAGTCGTCAGCGTCAGTCGTCACCTATCAGTCGTCCTATGCTGATGCCACCACCGGCCGGTCGGCCCGCGGTGCGTCTGTTTATTGAACGATTTACGAGTGAACAAAACAAACATTTATTGCCAAAGCAATAGAAGTGATATTACAACGGCCAAGTAGCAACGACTGGGTGTCACCAATTATCCGTCCTAATATCAGTTCTATTGCAATAGCCATAAATACGTCTTTCCTTCGTTCGTTGCTAAGCGAGCAAGTGACTAATTAGTCATAGTAGATTAGTAGGTAGAGACTTAGACAAATAGACAATGTTTCACCAGTCGATCGGCTGCACAGAACAATATATACTTCCCTACGGGAAGAAGAAATGTAACTCTATAGGGGGAAAAAACGACAAGAATAGCGCCAACTACTGGTTGCCCCTAGAACCATTTAATTGTCAGCAATCACAAACCTCATGCCTCATGCACGTACACTCCTATATATAAACACACACACACAAACACACTTATTTTTGACGTAAAATTATTAGCCCCCACTGGCCCCCTTAAATAACTGAATAATCAGTCAAACTTGCAGTGTTACCATGTAGTAATGTGCAATAATATTTTCATGTATTTGAGGTAGAATTCCTATAGTTACAGTTCTTACCAGTTCTTACCTAGTTTAAGAGATACAGATCGCAAATTGATATTATATGTTATTTAGATGGATTATATGATTACGAATAATAATATCAGTACCTACTGAATAACTGTGAGAATTTTTAGTTATGTAAAACACCGAATAAAATATTTTGTTAAAATTTTACTAATAAAAAATCATTATTATCTTACTATATAGTTATGTAATGAAAAATTTATAAATAAAATTGTAACATATTCGTACGGTCAACCCTGTACATAAGATATTTTTCCAAAACAATAATTGTTATGGGTTATGACGACAGCTTATCCTAGTGGGTAGCGACCCTGCCTACGAAGCTGGAGGTCCCAGGTCGGGTGAGTATTTATCTGGTGAATATTGATACTGGTACCGGTAATCCTGGTCTTGGTTGATATATGTATGTGTTGCCTTCGTTTGGTACCTAAAACACAAGCTAATGCTTAGATTACTAAAGCGCCCTTTGGGGCCAAGACGTTGTTGTGATGTAGACGTTATTATTATTATGTGTGGGTAGACGATACTTAAAACAATCGTTTTGGGAATTTTTATCTATTTGTATAAACACCATAATAAACACAAAAACTACTGAACCTATTTCGGTAAAACTTTTTGTGATTTAGCAGTCGTAATCAAAGGTCTAATCTAATATACAATTTGAAGATAAGGATGCAGAAATCAAACATCAGTGATGTAAAATCAAATAAATATATATAGGTAGGTAATTATTATTTACAAAAATTTGTTTGTGTAGTTGTCTACATGTTATGTATATGTGAGTAAAATATTTACATTAGATTTATTCATCATCTGTAAAACTTTAATATTATGACTAAAATATTGAGATACAGCGCTGTGGCGACGCGCCAGTGACTAACAATAACATTGTAGCGGTCAGCGGCCATTTGTGGGATACCCCTCACTGTAACTCGCAGTCGCACCGTTCTTGCGTGAATTTATGTTTAACTTAGTAGGTAATCTCGAAAAATGTTGTGCTTGTGCATTGTCCTGGTGGAACGTAAAAGATAATTTGTTTCTTCGTGAAATGCCAAAGTGTTTCCATAAATATTTTATGAAAACGGTTCACAAATCGAAATAACATTCGCTGTTGAGAGTTTTTCATTTCTGGAGGTAGGAAATGTGGATTACACCATAAGCATACGAAAAAAATTAAGTCATTTTGTTAGACGATTAAAAACATTGACAATCGCAGAACCAAAGGTCACAGATTAAACTCCCGCCCGAGACTAATATTTGTGTGCATCAACATGTCTATCTGTTTGGTGCCTGAGTGAAAAATATCTATGTATTTATATACTGCAAAGAATATTAAGCATGTATATCAGTTGTCTAGTGCCCATAATACAAGCAAAAACTTGCTTACTTTGGGACTAGATGGCGATTAGATAGAAGATTAATTTCCATTCAACTTGAGTTCCTAAGATAGAACAAAGTATTATGGAAACTGTCTTATTACTTGTATAATTCAATTTCGTTATCATACCCTTATAATTTTTTGATTCATGTTTCATAAAAGTGACTGGGTAAGGGTAAGACCATATTTTCTAACGTACAGTTTTTATAATCAATTGGAAACATATTGGTATAATATGTTAATGTTTCTGCACATTATGCTTTGAATGGTTTATTAAAAGAAGGCAACTTTACAGTTAATACAAACTTTTTATCAAAATGACCTATACTTCACATGCGCCATTCCGAAAAAAATCTTAATCAAGCAGTCGTAAATCAGTGACTGGAAATCTATTTCAACTCTATACTCTCAATGGACTTGTTAATATGCCGTCATTTGGTCGTCAGGTTTCGTTCAGTCAATCGCCTTTCTAAAAAATCAAAAGAACTAATTTAGGTTTTTTTTTTTTTTAAGTTTTAACCATATTTTGGTTATAAAACAAAAAAGGTACACTATAAAAAGTGATCCTATCGAACCGACCATTTCCAAAAATTTTAAATAAATTCTAATACATTTTTTTAAAAGAATATGCAATTTTAATAACAAAATAGATAATTTATTTGATTGATGGGACAATAATCAACAGTTTAATTAAAGAGTTCGTACAAATATTTCACACAATGATTTTGTTAAATTCTTAATTAATTTGCTCACTGCACGCACATAGTTTATGAATTGTTCCATATACATCGTTCATAGTCGAATAAAACACTTTTATTACAGTCATTCATACATTCTGCTGCGATTATCATGGGAAAAAAATCTTGAAAACATAGGATAATTGTGTTTCTGGTATCATTGGCAAATAATGTTGCTACAATAAAAAAGAAAAGTTGGCACACAGTAACTGGTATCACTGCTCCTGGCCCCCGTAGGTATGTCCATGACCGCGGCGAACAAGTTGCCTGGGCCTGATCGGCTGAGTCGATACAATACGCTTGTACGAATTCACGTACCTAACTACGGCTTGCTCGCGCGTGACGTTGAGTTAAAATAATTAATTGTTTTTGTTAGTTAGTAGAAAGTTCTTATTAATATCGTTTAAATGTTAAGTCTATTAGTGTAATTAGTAGGCATTTAGTGTTTGGTTTTAACTTTCGCTATCTGCTACATGTTTATGAGTTAACTAACAGTTTTATTATTTATATGTAAAATAAATGAAAATGAACCAAATAAATCAAAGAAAGAAATGTACGAGTAAAACTTTCATGGGTCAGAGATGAGTAGTTTCTGTTATATGTTTTTTTTTGAAAATCGTATAATTATTATCATATTTTTATGAAAATTAAATTATTTTAAAAACTTTAAAAGATATTTAAAACATTGTTTAGACAAAATAGGTATAAGTTGCCTATTATTCACGTATTTGTACAATCAAGACAGATCTTACAACTTTTTAAATAATATATATTTTAATAATAGAGATTTTTCATTTGTCTAATAGGTTAGGTACATATTTTATTTTATTTTTTGTTTAGATATTCTCACAATTACCTTGCTTTGCTTTTAAATAAAAAACTAGTTGTATTATCTTCACAAAACAAAAATTCAAAATAATATAATCAAATCAAACATTACTTAAAATACATTTTAAGTAAACTTAAATAGCGCCACCTGCTACGTTATTACTAAACTAGCACACTATATTAGGTTATTATAAACAATATCGCATTATATTACGTTAGTAATATTCCAACAGATGGCGTAAAAACGCAATCAATGATCTGAGCTAAGTGAGCAAGTGAATGATAAGGGACTAATGATTTGTTAAGGTGAATTAGATCGTTGTAGTGACTTTGAATAAATGACTTAAATCACATCAGTGAATTCAGACTAAACAAGCCTAGCACAGACCACACACAGACTACGCAGACGACTTATGGATCAGTGCTTCCAGATCGCAAAAGTAAAATTACGGTGCTTCCATCTAGAAAATACGGTATTTTTCAAGAAAATACAGTAGACTTAAATTTTTATTACAGTAAAAACTTCAGTGCCGTTTTATTAAATTGTTTATCAAGTTTCACTACAAAATAATGTCATGTTTTTAATTTTTTGCAGTTATTCTAGCAATCAAACTTTTTGTAGCCTTAAAATTAATATAATTTTCCGAATTTCTGCCAATGATATACTAGGAAATCATGTTTGTTGTTATACTAGAATTTCTTGTTAGAAGGCCCACGTCTCATAAATTGTCGAGATAACCCTGCCTACGTTTTGTGAAAGATAAAGATAGGTATTTTCCATATGTTGAATGTGTAAAAGAGATGACAGATCCTAAGTTTTCGCAGTGTCTTCTAATTCTTTCTCACATAAGACTATATTATGAATTATACTTATTTCTTTTACAAAACGTAGGCAGCCCTATTTAGCTATTTACCATAGCAGGCAGGCAGACAGGCAATTTGGTCACGTGGTCACTTAAATCTCGGATTATGGGCAATGTATTTCTGTGACTAGTAAGTTCGGAGATAGGTATTAACTTTATATTTCATTAAGTACATAATTATTCGTGCAAATAAAGAAGAAATTTAGTTATGGCGGCACACGTTGTGTTGTACTATAGTGACAAAACAACAATCAATATTTTTTAAAAGTAAATAAATTAATTCATTTGAGTGCAACGCGACAGGCTTGTTTGACCTCCCGCGCTTACCTCACAATTGCTCTGTCTAGAAGCCTTCGCCGAACCTCTGTATGTATTTCTTCTGTGCTATAATGCTTCCTATCTCATTTTCTCACTGACAGACAGACAAAAAGTAGCCTATGTCACCCCCGATAACGCCCTCTGTATCTCTGCAAAGTTTTATTGGAATCGGTTCAACCTTTTCGGAGATTAGCCGGAGCAGATAGACAGACAGATCGACAGACAAACAAAAAACAGCTTATGTCATCCCCATAATGCCCTCTGCACGTCTGCCAAGTTTCATTGAAATCAGTACAGCCGTTTTTGAGATCAACTCGAACAGACAGACAGACAGACAGACAAACAAAAAGCAGCCTATGTCACCTCAGATAATACCCTCCGTACGTTTGTCAAGTTTTATTGAAATCGGTTTCAGTGTTTCTGAGGTCAGCTCAAACAAACAGACAGATGGACAGACAGACAGACAAAAAGTAGCCTATGTCACCCGTGATAATGCTCTCTGCACGTCTGCAAAGTTTCATTGAAATCGGTTTAGTTGTTTCGGAGATTAGCCGGAACAAACAGATATTGATAGACAGACAGACAAAAATTGTAAAAAATGTTATTTTGATGTATGTAGCGTATATACATTCATACGCATGTAGTAAAAATGGTTGTTTCAATATTACAAACAGACACTCCAATTTTGTTTATCTATTTGTATAAATATGTAGTAATTGTGTTACCTCATAATGTTAAGTGGGTATCTACTGTATAAAAAACCATTATCTAGATATCGTTGATAATAAATGTCATACGACAATGTTGTATAGGGATGTCGATGAATTGAGTTTTCGAAAAAATATCCAGGAGATAAATAATACGACTCTGTGACTGTGTCATCACGTTCGTCACGGTACGAAAACGATGAAAAGGAAGTGCTAAGTTGTTAATAATTATCGGAGCGATTCTGATTGTATTTTTTAAACGCATTTCACAAATTCACAATACCCATTGATACCCATCGCTGCGCTCGATACGGAAAGTGTGTCGAATTCGTGTCGAATTAAATATAAAAATATTATTTTTCACTGTTCGTGTTGTCGCAAGCTAGTCAAATCAGATTAAAATACTCGTATCTATATTCAATTAAAAAGTTAGTTTACTTGAATAAATATGAAAGAGTTACATTATGGATTACTATTAACTTTGGTAGTTAGTACAACTGTTTGAAATACCTAATGCAGTACCTAATTTGTTACAAAGTTTAATGTACCTACATATTACCAAACAAAAAATGTTTCGTTTCAGGTCGGAGTTATTTCGAATGGAGTATTTGATTTTAGCAATTTAAAAAATAAAATTTTACAATGGAAGAACCAAAAGATAGCGGCTCTGTGTCCATCGAATGGGTAAGCATTGGCGACAAAATAATTTAAAGTAGTTTGTCAAAATATGGTCAAAATATTAAATATTCAATGCAACCTGAAATGTATTTAATTAGTGTTATGTTTATATATTTATAGACCACAATTGCAAAATCTATTGAACTTGGTGTGTAGTACCGCGCAGCCAACAAATGTTACGGCTAGGGATGGATGCATTACATGCTTTACGCAAGTGACTACCGGGCCTGAGGTATCTAATTCTGTAATTTTTTTTTAAAGAGATTGAAGAAAATAGAAAACATAAACTATGAAAAGTTATATGGATTTTGTCAGATCACAATTTAACATCGAACTAAATGAAGTTTTGATTGAATCTCAGTGAAAAACTGTAATTACTTTTATGACTCGGGTTCACGAAACAATATCAGCCAAATCCTATTCGCTAAAATGTGTTAACAAAAACCGACGCAAACAAAGAATACTTTGGACCTCACATAACTTTGGACGTAGGTGGGAAGTTCTATCGTGTTTCCATCAATGTACTTACTCGTACCTATTTTTGTTGGTGTTCTGGTACCTTGGTGGGTAACTATATAAGACTCTGCACAATGTAAGTCGCCCCGTTTTAATCAAAATTCAATCTACATTATTGGCTCAAATGTTTACTCAACAGGGACAAGAAAAATATTGGAAGTAAATATGAACCTTTGTCCATTGGCTATTTTGAAAACGAGGTAGTATTAATTTCGCTTAATAGAAAAAAACGGTGGAAAAAAATCACTTTAGGTGATTTTTCTCACCTCAGTGACCCCATTAAAACACGTGTTCTTTTGTCATATAAATATCACGATTCTTTAACGTTAAAAAATTTCAAACGAAGATTATACTTATACCTATCTATTGGCTTTTTACTTTTGTATATATAATATTTATTTTTTTGTAACTAAGATTATCACGTGCGTTTTTATTTTTCAAGCAGTATTGTATCCCGTTTGCACTAGAGTATATGGCACATCTGCTTTCTCTATCGCAAGCATTTTTTTCTTGTGTAACAAAACTGACCGGTCACAATTTTATAATACCTATATGTAAGTGCGTAATAGCGACCGCCCGCGGCTTCGTTTACATGGAGTAGGTACCTATTGTGTATTAACATTTATTGAGGTTTATTTAACAATCTCCTTTTTCATTTCCAACCAGAAGGTTAAATACCAGTTTTAACAATTTACCCCGTTAAGAGTTTTTTTTTTTTTTTTGCTAAAACAGGTCATTCTTAATTTTCAAATAATATGCTTTTTAAATTTTCGTGGTTTAAACCTTGAAAATGACGGGATTCCCGTACAAACTTTCATCCCCTGGTTTCCTCACTTAATGGTTGAGGTCTCAAAAATCTTGAAACATGACATATTCACTTTCTGATTTAAAGGGCGAATACCGATTTTTATACATTTTAGTTCAAAATTGACGGAAGCCCCATAAAAATAAATATTTATCCTCCCGATTTTGTTCCCTTGAGGGTTTTTCCAAAAAATTTCAATTAAGACATGTTTAGTTTTTGATCCAAAATATACATACCAATTTTTATATTGGTACCTATTTCACTTCAAAAATTACTTACAGATTTTCATTCAAACTTTCTAGCTCTATTTTATTTCGTTTTATAAACGAAACGAAATAAAATACGTCAGCAAAAAACCTAATGTCCAAATTTCGTGTGGTTCGCTTCACCGGTCCTTAAAGTTGCGAAAGTCCCGTACAAACTTTTATTCCTTGCTGGTTAAATTTTCAAAGTTTTGAAACACTGTGCCTATATTTAAATTCCCACTCGAAAGCTAAATACAAATTTTAATGCACTTAACGTCAAAAATGACGGCTTTTCATATGAATTTACCCCTAGGTTAAAACTTTGTGTGATTCGCTTCAGCGATTTTGGCTCAGCGTTGATTTTAATAGAATATACATATAAAATATACACAAAAAAAAAGTTTTAGTGGTTAAGTAACAGCCCCTAACCAATCCGCAACGGACCAGCAGCGTGGAGCTAAGAGCTATGATTCAAACTTCATTCAACGTTGAGGAAGGACTGAGTAGGGCTGTAGGTACTCCTATAGTGGAGGCATGAAAACATGATTATAATGAACTATAAAAAATATTTCACAATTATTATCATTTTACAGAACTCTCAAGAACTAAGCGCATTGAGTTTGTGTGCACTTCAATATTTCACTAACACTTCTTACGCTGAATGCGCTACAGCTATTATGGTAATTGTAATTACGTATATACCGTATATTTTATTTATTAACTATCAAAGTGTTGGGAAACTGATTCAACGATTTTTTCAGGCACTATCCACATCTGGAGCTAATGTACAGACTACAGGCTGTTTCATGGGTTATTGTGATTTCGTTAGATGTCTGAGACGAATAAATTCTATAAATTTGGTACCTATTATTTTTGATATTAAGTACATTTTATTGTATTTATATATATATAAATAAGTTAATTCACAACTACATTCAAATTTTTCAGATTACTCAGTGTACAAGAGAAGCTAGAACCGGCGTAAACATCACTTTAGATACTGATAATGTGCGATTTTATACAAATGTTACGTCGTGCATTTTAGCTAAACTTCGCTGTAGTAATTATAATCCAATCACTGGAGAGCTGCAAACGCCAGGATATACGTCAACTGGTGCGAGACTAAGCAATGCATTACAATTCACCGATGCAGGCGACTTAAGAATTATAGCTTTTCCAGCAAACACCCCTGTTTCGAGCTCTTTTTGTTCTTTAACAGGGAATTTAACACAAACAAATTGGTTGACTAATGCTTGTTGAAGTAGGTTTAGACGGTATAGTTATTATGTTTCACGTTGTGGCCAATGTTTGTGCCAATTTAAAAAAAAAATTATGTTATCTACTTTAACAAACTTCCTCACAAATCGGTAAATATTATTGAGGTAACTACTGTTAATGACCTTGATCTAACTTTAATTATCGAAAATACCTACTATATGCCCTTATTTTCAACATAGGAAACGGCGGTTTCTACGTAGGTATTTAACTAAGTTCCTCAATCTCTGCCTTAGTTGTCTTGCAATATTAATTGGCATTTGAATGAAATATGCACCCTATGATAATATCATATAACCATCTAACATTAAAAATACGAAAGAGTGTCCATGTTTGTAACCTTCTGTTGGCTAAACCGTTAGGTAGGTAGGTAGCATAAAAAATTGTGCAGTTATTAATGTTTATAGCTAGATGTTCAATTAGGCTGTTTGAATGATTTAAATTCTTGAAAGACGTTAAGTAAATATATCCACTTACGAAAGAGGTGAGATTTTTGCCTTTAGAGTTACGGTGTAATTTTTGAACTTGCAAAAAACACAAGACAGCGGCATTTAGAAAATATTTCTTTCTTGCGGACTTCGACTTTATAAACTTACGAAAAAATGCCTACCGGATTGTAGGTGGCATTACTCATAGACGTAGACAAACGAACGTGTGGTGGCAGTGTTACTGTCATGCACAAAATCACACACAAAATCTGATTTTACGTGCACTAAATACATAGAGAGCTGTCGGCACATGAGTAATTAAACGGTACAGGGGCACCGTCTTTTATCTCAGTCTATTTATAAGCCTGAAATGAAATGAAGGATAGTTTAACGAGACATGGTTTTTCATTTTCCTTTTAAAATAAGCCTACGCCAATTAGGAGCTAAGGTAAAAGTCGGATCACAGATTTTTGCATTTGGGTAGGTACCTACGTACTTCAATATGACTTTATAAACTTCTTGATGTCAGCCACTGTCAGCCCTAGTTGTCCTGCTCTGCAATGTTGTCATAGAAGCATACTGCAAGCTGAATGAAAAACATTAAAGCTAAGTACACTTCCAATCAAACTTTATGGCGGATGTGAAAATACGCACAAGTCGCGTCACATTAACCAGTTTATTCATGAATGTGGACCAACTAGGAACGTATAAAATCAATAAACTATTTTGATATTGGAGATCAATTTTAGATGGCAAATTAAAAAATTAAAAAAAACGTATGTAAGTGCATTCATTATGTGACATAATAAATGAAAAAAAAAACTTTTTATGAAAAATGCGTAGTTTTCATGCTAACAGGAAAATCTAAACGATAAATCAATTCTTATTTTGGAACGCAAATTAGAAAAAAAATCGTATTCATTATGTGACACATGAAATGAAAGGATACGTTATGGGAAATATGAATAGGTATCTACAACAAAATTAATAATTAAAAAGACTATCATAAAAAAAACAAACAAGATAATAAAAACTTATGGCAAATCATTAATAGATAGGTACATATAATATATGTATAGTTATGAGTACTGAAAAATGGTACTCGCTTCGCAGCGCTGTAAAACCTTAACTATTGATTAAATTAAAAAATATTTCACATAAAATTTTTTCCTCAAAACAAGTTTTACAAAAATAATCTGATATCATTTTTTCGTAAAATGATTAGAAAAAAAGTTATATCGAAAAATAAAAATTTTTTTCTCAAATTTCTGTACATTTTTGCTCATAACTTTTTTTATGGTTCTACGACAAAAAATTACAAGACTAAAGTTGTAGATAATTTAATTTGCAAAAAAAAATTTTAACAATTTTTTTTATGAGACCAATAGTTTACGAGATATACCGTTAAAACCATTTCAACCCCTTTTTCCAAGATGGCGGCCGTGGGACAAGGGTAGCGACCCCACAAACTTGGTTTTAACCTTACACTGACCCCCCTATACATCTAAAAAATAAAATTGCGTCCTCTAAGAAACGCAAGGTAAGGCCTCAAAAATGTAACATTTCAATGGATTACTAACTATAACATACGTAAATATGACATAACGTTATTTTTTAATTCTTTTAAGCTATTTTATCACAGTTTAGTAATCGTAATATTTTCAGTGTAATGTAAGCTATTTTTTTAAAAAACGTCATAATAAATCTGTTTATTTCTCAATGCTTAAAAGCAAAATAAAGGCATTTGGTACTTACCAATGGAACGAAATTGTTTAATTTATTGCAGCACAAGCTATTTCTGTGGCGAATTTATGTTGCACTTTATTTAATAAATAATTTGATGCAAACGTCCGTCTGACTAGTCACAGTAATGTGATTGTGAAGGTACAAACAGATTGAAGCAAACTGTCATATACACTTACATCTTTTTCACTCACACTGAAATTTACCATGTGGAGAATAAAACAAATATATGAAAATACAAGAATACTTTCTCTAACTTTAGTAAGAGATTATACATCATGAATGCATCCATGACTCAAATATATAAGGCCATTGCCTTAATGTCACAGACTAACTCAATGTCCACATTTCTTCAAATGTCATCAAAAGTCATCAAATGTCATGTCACATGTGTCACTCATGTCCATTTGTCCACATTTGTCATCAGTCATTCAACTGTGGTTAATTAAAAACTTGTGAAAAGCGTGGAAACCAGTAAAAACTTATAAAATGATAAAACGTTAAAAGTGATGAAAGAATAGTTTAAGTTTTAATGCGAGTATAATTTATATCGATAAATTGTTTTGAAAACGTCTTTATTTTTATACAAGTGCGCTTAATTTGAAAATTTCTATGTTTTTAATTGAATAGGTACTTTAGGAAAGTACTTATTCGGACAAACTTTTGTGAGTACCTAAGTCATTATTTATTTAAATATCTTTTGCAACCTCTTCTGCACTTCAATAAAATGATGTTATGTAATGAAATTAATAACCGTTAATATGTTCAATGTGTTGTGGGTTCTAATAAAAGTTTTTAGGTGTCAAAATAAAGTTACGTTGGGTGCGTTTTGAAAATCAAAATTGCCCGTCACTCACTGCTGTCAGTACAGAAATGTAAAAAAAGGCAGCGGAAAGGGAAAAGTACGTACGCACAGATCTTTGCCGCTGTAAAGTAATTTATAGAAAGCGTCGCAACAGCATAAAACGGAGAAGAAGGAGAGGTGGAACAGCTCGCCGCTACTTGCTTGTGCGCGTGGCCACTACTACCCCTCGCTGCCCACGTGATTGTATCTGTGCAATAAGCATTCGCATGCAACTCACAGCGTCAAAGATCCTTGAGAAGTATAGTTCGCTTCAAACGTTATAGCGCATCTGAATACAACGCTAAATGCGGGCTTGCGCAGGTATTGGGTGGGATATAGGCCACGGCGGGGTTTGCGGGAGGAACGCTTTGCCGTATACGCAGGCGCCGCGGGGTATGCAGAAGGAATGCCCTTCCCCTTCACTCCACTGCATCCCACTGACACCTTTAATTGGTCACTGTGACGCGACACTTGTGCCTACTTTCGGATCCGCCATAAAGTTTGAAGCGACCTGTACTGTACCTATGTATGGGTTTCCAAAACTACCACCCTAAGACTGTTAATAATAATTTGAGTGGATAGGGCGAGGACATAGAATTAACTTTACAAACTTTTAGATACATCAGAAAAAAAAATATGTTTGTACTTGATACAAAGGCATTACTGTCTTTAACATACTTGAAACTTACAGTAAATTATTTTTCCAATGTTCATCTTCTGGGTGGCTTGTCACTCCTTGCTTTGATATACAAGAACCTATCCTAATATAATTTATAAATTTAGAAAATGGTGGACTATCAACCTATCTTTGCCGAATTTCGAATGGATTAAAAAGCTAGGTGGCTTGTCACATGCTTCTAATTACCAACCCTAAACAATATACGAGGCATGTTTTTTAAGTAAGTACCGTTTTGCGATTCCGCCGCCGCAGCGCTACGGTCGGCGTTCCGCGCATACGCGCTGGTTACCTACATCTCTTGTCTACGTACTGACGCCATTACAGTCTGATTCTTCATTGTTATGCGTTGTTTACTGAGTATTTAAGATGCCTCCGACAATCGTGAGTCCCGCCGATTGTGAAGTATGGGCTGTTATAAGATTTCTTAGTGCTAAAGGCGTAAAATCGATCGATATTCATCGTGAGATCTGTGAAGTTTACGGACAAAACATTATGAATGATGGAATGGTAAGGAAATGGGTGAGAGCATTTAAAGATGGCTGCACAAATGTGCATGATGAAGAACGGAGTGGGCGTCCTTCGGTCCTCAATGAAGATTTTCAATGGGAAACTCTAGATCATCCTCCATACAGCCCTGATCTGGCGCCCAGCGACTACCATTTGTTCCTGCACTTGAAGAAACACCTGGGCGGTCAGCGTCTTCAAGACGATAACGAAGTCAAAACAGTTGTGATACCGTGGTTGTCAGGCGGCAGAATTTTATGAGGAGGGTATTCAAAAACTGGTGCCACGTTATGACAAGTGCCTCAATATTCACGGAAATTATGTAGAAAAGTAGATTAAGGTACAGGCTTCCATGTAAAAATTAAATTATTACCATATCTTTGCACGTCTCTTTTTAATTCCAAAACGGTACTTACTTAAAAAACATGCCTCGTATATTTAAACAGACAATAATTAAAAGGGTGGCAGTTTTGAAAACCCGACTCCTTTACTAAATAGTACATAAACTTCATGTACTAAACACTTTAATATCTATACCGCAACCTCAAATTAAAAAAATGGTCCAATTTAGATATTACCAAATTTTATTAACTGAAAAAGACATTTCTGCTGCTCGCAGCAGGGCAATTGTGCGAAAGTAAAAAGATTTTGACAGGGAAATGATATATGGTCAAGATTATTTTACTTTAGCATGATTGACCTGTTAATTATCAATGCCGTTGCTATGGTGACACACTCGTGGGTTATTACTAAACCCCTGTATAAGTTACAAGTTGAGTACTTAATACCAGAAGATTTCCTAATGGCAAAATGTTATTAAAGTCATGGGCATTCTTTGTAGCCCATGGCAATGAGGGTCTTATAGTGGAGCTGACAGGTAGATTACAAAACCAATCAATGGCTAAAACAACACAAATATATTGTATGGAGGTACAGAATCTGTGCTGCTTGGGTATGACTCACACTTGGCCAGTTTTTCTTTTTTCATATTCCAGTACTGTAATAGACATAGAATCTAAATCCATCGAAAATTTGAAATTTTTTGTAAATAAGATCCAAATTTGCTTACCAAAGCAGAAATAATATATTAATATTTTTCAAGTAATTTATGTTTGTCGCACAACTTTCTACGTTAAGAATATGTTGCAACTCCTTAATTGACATTGATAATAAGGATATCCAAACACTATTTATAAATATCTATAAATAAAACTAAAAACTGTTACAGTAAGTTTAATAAAAATTCTAACAAATTGCAACGATTCATTGTAGGGTACATGCATACATTGGGTACATTGGGTACCTTGTTAGGTACATGTCTATTTTTGTGGATTTAAGATATGGTACAAAATTGGAATTAGCATTATGTGAGCACTCCTTACATTTAGATACAATGAATATGAATTATAATAGAAATCTTAGCTTTATTTGACTGATAAAAATTTTTTTATTAAGTTTAATAGAAATTTTTTGGTTTTAGTCTCAACAAGTATTTGAAGGAGTTTTTTATTGTCTCCTTCGCATGACTTTTATAATTGATGTTGGTAGAAAGAAGTATTGTACTCATGTAAATTTCTAGTTTTTCAGACTTGCTTGATGATATTTTTTTTTAAAAGTTAAGAACTTGTAACATACAAAATAATTTGCAAAAATGTTGACCTTAAAAACCAGATCCTTCCTAAAAAACTTTGAGCTATTGAGCTCAAAAATACGAGTGCATATAAATAATATCTTTCGATCAAATGTGATTTGTGGCGTTTGATACAGTTTTTTGAAGACGGATGACGGACGAATCGTTCAATTTGTAACTCAAAATGTACTTGCTCAATCGTTTTTACAAACGCCTCAAATAAAATTTTAGCGAACGCCGTATACTCTATTTAAATGGTCTATCTGTTCAAAATTTTAGAAAAAAATACTATTTTGACAATTTTGCTGTAGCTCTATTGTGTCTATGTAGTCTCTATTACTAATTTCGATAGGGTTTGCGACATCCGATGCGGTTTCTTGGGGTTTGATGCTGAATCGCTTTTACAATCAATCAATTTGATAGGCTGAATCATTCAACAATTAGTCTTTCATAATTTTATTTGTGATAAAAACTGTGATCAAAGTCAAATTTTCAGGAAACCTTAACCGAGTAAGTAAAACTCTTTTGGAATATCAAAGACCATACATCGATCAATCTGTTCAACCATTATAAAATTGAAAAATCAAGTAAACCATACAGTCCTACCGCATGCGTACATAATACACATACATCCTATATGCATCAGTCTCAAAATGGTCAGGACAGCGTCAACATCTGATGAAAACTCGATGAAAAATCAGATTAAAAAAAACTTCCTGGATTTTTTTATTTTTCGTGGGAAGATAAAAATCTGCCAATGAACTTCATTTCTTCTTCGTTTCATTAATCCTACGTAAGGTTCTTTATAGATAATGCTTTGTGTTGCTAATCACAGTTTAACTTGTGTATTATAAATATGTACAATTTCATCTTGGTAGGTGAAATATAAAACCCTTCAAGAGAAGTCTGAAAGACTAAATAATATCAAATTCAATCAAGTGAAAGAAATTAATTTTTCACTTTGTTTTCTGAATTACCTTTTTTTAAACGAGACTTGTTTGTTTTCGTTTTCTTCTTAATCTTTTTCATTGATGGTATTGAATCATCAGTGTCTGAATTGTCAGAATATATTTTTAAATTCGTTTTTTTACTTTGAATTGCTGTCGCCACATAGCCTGTCTTCTTGAAACGGCTTTTTGCTTGTCTATTTTCATTGCTTTTGTTTGTAGCTTGTGAAGGATTATTCTTGGGAATCTCCGTAAAGCTGGTATTATGAATATATGTAGAATTCTCCGATTTTTGGTGTTTTAACCTGTAATGACATATAGTTGAAATTATATGTGTAATAAATTCACAAAAAATTGTTATTATAGTAGTTATTTATATTTAAACGCTTCATAATTATAAGTTCGTTTGTCTGTCTTTGTGTTTTCTTTTATTAATGAAGTAATTTTTGTGAGGTTTTCATTGAAAGACGAGAGCCCTTAAGTTGACGCCAGTTGCTGATTTGCAAATGGCGAAAAGTGATCATTCATTGTTTTATTGATGCAGGTCCACAACTAAGTTGGTTATCAATTTATATCATGACAAAACAAGGAAATGATAATTGTTTGGAAAACCGTGTCTTGAAATATCTCTGGTGTAGCACAAATAGCATAATTTTGGATATGATTGAATTATCTATGTAGGTACATAAGGAATATAGTAACTAGGTAAATATAAGGAAATAGTAGCAAAGGTCGGGGAAATTTATATACAAGTAGATAATATATAACTTATAATCATTTCAATCGTGATTCAACGAAATGTTTAAAAGTGAAAATGTACCACACGAAATTAATGTTTTTATAATAATAATAAAAAAATAAAACTAATCCAATAATCCACCCCTCGTCGCCCCCGACGCAAATGTGCCCATGACGCTCATCGCATTGCCGCGCTGAATTGCAATAGCAATTCTTTGCACCAGGAAGGTACCGGAACGGGGGTCGAGTCCTCTTTCTTTTAGACGACGGCCGATGCTCGCGACGAAACGTTTGGCTTCAATCCCCCAACAGCCAGCAGTAGCAAAGTAATTTTATTAAAGTGTAGTTAATCATATGTTTAAATAACTTTAAGTTGTTTAAATACGTCCATTACTTTCTTCGTGATAACACTAGAACTAAAGGTCAATTCATAACTTTTTTGCATTCTTATTGTGCCTGTCACAGAAATAATTATTGACCATATTGGATGGCGTAGCTAGAATTGATGGCCATTTTTACGCACTGTAAATTCTTTCTCTGACTCGTACACAAAATGACATGATTTTAGGCTGCGCTCACGTCGGGGTTTGGACGAGCAGAGCGCGGAGTCCTTACTCCATATTCTTAAACATATTGTTACGAACACACAAAGCAATTACCGTCATCTAGCGTCAACCAGTAAAACCACTGAAAGAACAAAGACAACACGAAACACCCTACTCAATACTAGATGGCGATAGAGGAAAAGAATAGTCTCGAAAAACCGGGCACATGCGCGAAACTTTCGAGAATCATTCAACCCGGTCGATAACGTTCGCGCGCGTTTTGGAATGGTCTGGGGCTAGTCTCGGCTGATATAAATAGCCGCAGGGAGGCGAGCGAGTCCAGTTCAGTTTCTGAGCTACCTTCGAGGCGACTTCGAAGCGAAACTAGTGATCCCAGTGAAACCTACGACTTGGCTACAAGCTAGGACATCGTTAGTGCTTAGTGTTTGGACCTAGTGCTTTGTGTTGGACCTAGTGCTAGTGAATAAAGTCTTCAAAAGAGTCAGCAGGTCTTTCTTTCAAATCCTTCGAACCCTAACACGTAACAATATCTAGGTATGTTGCCAAAACAGCACATAGATACATGTACCTACATTTAGTCTTTTAGTTATTATTATAATTTTTTTTCATGTAATTACTACCATTTAGTTTATATGGTGTTTATATAGGAAATTTATGAAACTAATTCTGAATATAGTTCAGTACTCACTTGCCCTTTTTCTTAGGGATCTTACATACAGGATCTAGAATATCATCAGCAGCATTTGGTACCTTCAGAGATATTTTTTTCAATTTAGATTTCTTTTTCTTCTTTTCTACTTTTGTATTTGCTTGTCCACATTCTAATTCTTCTAATTTTTTTGAACATGATCTATAATACAATAGATAAAAATAATGATAGTAAATATTATATTTTTTACAATATTTTGATATATTTTTAAGATATCTGTAGAGAACTACATTCATTCAAAATCTGCAGATAGAGTTTTTCATCTTTCTCTTTAGATCAGTTATGGAAAGTAACATTTTAAGGAATTTAATTATGAAAATCTAATCTTATACATAGTGGGAAACCAATTTTACTTCTATTAATACATGTTTCTAACAAGATGGAGAATATAATGTTACCTACTTGAGTAAGGCCTCACTGTCAGTAAAATAAGAGTTCATTGCAAAACTAGAAATACCCCATGACAATGGACCATGGTTGTCACCCTGAACACCTGTCCATATATTTCTTTTTAGTGAATTCAATTTCACTTGCAGTTCAGAAGGTTGTGCATTTCTGCATTTTATTTCTGTCAAACACCTGAAAAAAATAGCAATTAATAATTGTCTTTACAGACTAACTGATTGGCCTAGTGGTCGTAGACGCCTACTTCAGACCAAAGGTCGCGGGTTCGATTTCCGACAGGGACAAACATTTGTGTGCATAAACATATCTATTTGTTCCATGTCTTGGTGTAAAATCTATATATACATACATAATTTAAAACCATGAAATTAATAATTTAGCTTCATAGTCTGATATTATGGAATACATATTGTAGGATTTATGAAAATTTAAGCATTAAGTGGGTAAAATGAGGGATAACTGTTTATGTAAAAGTTCTGTCAATTTTGAAGTTTAATGTATGGAACTTGTTATTTGATCATTGGGTCAATATTGAAGAATTTGAAGCTGAATATGTCGTGTTTCAAGTTCTTTGAAAATTTCACGTAATGCAATAAAGTAGGGGATGAAAATATGTAAAACAATTCTGTCATTCTTAAAGTTCAACCATTGAAATCCAGATTTAGCTTTATGGCAAAAATTAAGAAATACGTGTTTCAAGGTTTACCTATGGAAATTTAACCCTAAAAAGGGTAAAATAAGGAATAAAATTTTGTACGCGAATTTTGTCGTTTTTAAGGTGAAAACCATGGAATTTGGTATTTAGCGTTTTAGTTGGAAACTTTCGGTTGGAAATTAAAAATAAAATGTTTCAGTGTATTTGTAAAATTCTTTAATAACTTAATAAATGCTCATACAGAGTGTGATATATGCGTGTGAAGACGCGGTCGGTCGCTAGTATCTGTATATGTAGATATGTATTGTAAAAATATTTAAGTTACAAGCTCTCCCTAATGATTCTATGTAATATGTGTCACATATATTAGTATTATATTTTTTATTATAAACAATTTACAATTTTGGGTTTGTTTTAACTATGCGTTTTGAGTCATACAATTTTATGAATAAGATTCCGGCACCATTTACCGATATTCTTCAATCCATTAACTGACACTAGAAACTGAACAATTAAATTCTTATTAGTAATTATAAAAAAAAGATAAAAATACTTTGGTGGTTGCAGTCTTCTAAATTGATGCCAAGACGCTGGATTCAATCGAGTCTTGTCTATAGGCTCATTAAACATTGACACACTACGAGGCCTCCCACATTTTGGGGAATATTTTTCCCTATCTGAGTGGTAAGGTGAATCACTTGTCTGAAAAATTTAAAAAGTATGAGATATGTAATAGCGATTAAAGATTAAAATTTTATTAAGTAATACTATAAAAATTATAACCGAGAGTCCGGCGGCAGATTTATGTTTTAAAGATGAAATAAAAAATAAATTTCATTTTTTATATAATACGATACGATAATGTCGTGATAGCCCAGAGCGCAACGAGCCTGTCTCAAATTTATAAGGCCCCATAGGGCCATGGTTCGAATCCGGGCGTGTACCAATGAGTTTTTCTGACTCAAGTACACAATATCACTGACACCGTGCTTCGGAGGGCACGTTAAGCAGTCGGTCTCGGACGCTGTCAATAGATGGCGGTCGTTACAGTTCCCAACCCGCAGTGGAGCAGCGTGGTGGACTTAAGCTCCAAGCCCCCCCTCCTCACCCTGGGGGAGGCCTAAGCCCCTGCAGTGGGGTAAAAATGGGCTGATGATGATGACGATGATGATATAATGAAATTTTATTAAATGTATCAGAAATCAGAATATAGGGGACAGATGCGGATTTTCAGTTCTTAAAGATTTAAAAGTAATAATGATTTAGACGCAGTTATCTTTTAGTAAAAGTTATTTTATTTTTCAATGTATCACCTTTTAAGTGAATACACTTGATGTATCTTTTCGCTAGACTTAAAATTCTTTTACTAAAAAACTCTTCATCCTAAGCCTCTAAAAATCGTGTATTACGGCGTCCACTGCTCATCTTCTTAATTTTTTTGACGTTTGAGGTGCTCTTTCAACTACGGAAAGAGTTAAAAGACACTGGACGCGAGGTCCAGTGAATATGGAATATGTTCTACCAATTCAAAGCCAGCATCTTCAGGGGCAGCCATCGCCTGCTCCTGGACATGCGCGGGAGCGTTATATTGATAAAACAAAACAATTTCAACGAGTTTCGTTCGTCGGTTCTTGCATATTTCATTACGCACCTTTTTAATTTGTCTTGTATAGGTACCGTGTGGAACAGAAAAGTGTAACCAACCGAGATTATTCCGTAACTAATAAAGATGACTATTTAAAAAAATCAAACTGCCACTGCTACTAGATGATCTTTTGATAAGAACGGTGTAGCTAAAAAAAAAATTGTAACAAAAAAATAACAAAACAAAAATAAATTTTTCCCCCTAAGAGGTAATTTTTTTTACGCCATTCGAAAGTCCTGTTTAGACTATATTCAATCAAGAGGGTTTCAGGATCGTAGAGTCCAGTACAGTTTTATATTCACGAGCGAACTCTCTTATCTACAGGCAATCTATAGTTGCTGCGACGTGTGGGCGAAAAATATACCTATACAAACTCTTCTGAAAACTCTAATATTGCTGAGATATCGCTATGTATGTCCTTATGTGTCACCTTTATTGCCTTGCGGAATACAAAGGCAAAAAATACTTTTAGCTAAATGTTTTAAATAATTGTTCTCGAAGTTTGACGTTCAACGTTTTCGGCGTCGTTTGACGATTTTACGTGTTGAACTTGTTAATAATATCCCCGCGCGCCTACAGCCGCTGCGTGCCGGTTTCACCCCCCCCCCCGCTCCCCAAATTGCGTAATGTCACTTCTGTGATCTGTGAACTGATATTTATGACTATTAAAACCAAACGCTTCTTTTTTGTTGCTTCTAGAAGATCGAATAATTCTTTTGTCGTAGAATTTTCCAGAAATTATATAAACAAAAGGGGTCCCGAACATATAACATATGTATGTTCTTAAAAAAAAAAAAACAATTTTAAGAACTTAAATAATGAAAATAACTAACTTGAATAATGAAGTTGAATAAAGAAATGCATCCTGCCACTGTGTACATTTATTTCGCCAATTCGTGGTGGCGGGCGACTATAAGCGATGTTATTTCATTTAATTTTGACTTGAAATTAACTATATTTTTGAGTTTTTGTTTCGGAAATCCTAATCCGATCCAAAAAAAAATCCTCCGCACCAGTTATTGAATTTGAAAATGGCCACATTTAAAAATATAAATCTGTCACCGGTCAACCTTCATAAATGTAATTCTGGATCTGTATATTCACTCTTACTTGTGCTGGTATGATTTTTAGTTCTGGTGGCATTTTTTTCTTTTTTCTCGGTTTCACTTTAGCAGATGTGTGTAGTAGTCTATGAACCCTTCTCACAGGACTGCAACTTTCTTCACAAGATTCACCATCCGATGATGCGTCTGTCATTGCGTCTGATGTTAGATCTATAGTTGCTCGGGATACCTGAAGTATTGGTTGAGATATTTATATCTGGTAATTTTGTGGCTCGTTTATTATGATAAATATGCCATTATAATAGGTACCTGTAAAGTTTCACGTTTAGTTTTCTTTTTCTCAATCTTAATCTTTTCAAGTTTCGGGATCTGTTTTCTGGGTCTCTGTGTGAACAAACATTTGATATATTTTTGTCTATGAACAAAGATTTTTTTAATAAAATTCAATTGTAATAAAAAACTTAAACTTACATCCATAAAATTTCTGGAGATAGCAGAGAATATTGGAGACGGCGGTGGAGCGGGATGATGTATTTCGACTGGGTCTCTTATGCCGGTCGCTTCGGAACTGCTACTTGAAGTATCTCCTTCGTCACTGAAAATTATGTATATATGTTCAATGTTTAGTCGCATGTGGGTTTGTATTTTGTCAAAACCTCAATTTTGCCTTTAATTACCTTGAATAATCAGATAGGTCTATATTTGTCGGTTCGTCAGCGTTCGAACCTTCCTTGAGCAGTCGCGTCACAATTTTGTTCCTCAGCTTTTCTTTGCTCGGTTCTTCATCGTAGAAATCAAGTAGGGTCTCACAGAATGTCCTCCCGAGGTTCTCATAGTCTTGCACAGAAAAATGTGTGGACATCCTACTACCAAGTTCTGATCCTCCAAAAGAAGCCTCCATTGTGTAACTGTTGGCCACTCCCAGCATCCAAACTACGACTCGACCTGTGCCTTCTTTACTTCTCTGTATTCTGAATTTGCAATTCTCAAAGGAAAACTGAAAAAGATTTAAGACTCCTTGTTAATTTTTACGCGTAGTACGTGAAAACATTCGAATTATCGCTGTTTGTAAAGATAATTTTCATATTTTATTACATATTAATATAATGAAATTTTAAAATATATTTGTAGATGAAAATCTAAAATTTTCAAATGTTTAATTCTTATTGTTGTTTTAAATATATTGTTACTCATAGACTACGATTTTGCTCATGTTTTTTTTAAATTCATTCAGCATGGAACAATTTTTTTACAGTACTAAATTAATCATAAACTTACTAACAAACTATATGTTCAGTGCTTTCGATTGTTTATGGATTATAATTCGCTGCCAGTTAGCTAAAAAAGACTTAAATAATAATGTTTCATACTTTTACAAAAACATAATTGAATTTATTTCTTTACTCATTTATATTAGTTTTTATCTAAATAAAATTTTGTAAACTTAATAGATAAATAAGGGATGTTTATGTTTATGCATTTAGAATATACCAAATGTCTTAATGGATGATGAGAAATATGTCTTGAAATAAAAAAAAAATCCTTTTCCGATGCGTGACTGGAGTTAGATTTGACTGAAGTACGATTATCTTTGAATATGCAATAGGCAAAGGACGTAAATAAACGCATCCTTATATAAATACCTCAATATATCGGTCCAGCCGTTGAGTTATAAAGACTGACTAACATACAGAATGACACAGATATATACCTATGGCCTATCATTTGCTTAATCACATGTTCTTACTATATACTGATTTTCATCAAGATCAGTCAAACCGTTCTTGAATTATAAAACGATATAAATACAGATAGATATGTGGCATATCATTTGCGCAATCATTTGTTGATTTTTTAAATGTCTAGAACTGCAATAAAACTAATAATTGAACCTTGTCTGCAGCGTTTTTATGTAACATCAGCGGAAACACTTGCTCTTGAAGTCGTCGGTCACAATTGCGTCTACTCTCACAGCCGTAAATGAACACGTTGTGTTTACGCGAATGAGCGTGAAGGTCCACATACATTGCCACACCGCATTCTTCTTGTAACCTGCAACATTTTTGTTGAAAGTGAAGAAGTGTTATGGAATCAACAAAAGACATGGTTTAAACTATACTTATTTGACTATGCTACGAATTCCTAAGCTTACATACACACAGTCACGGCTTCCCAGCCGGCGGCGTTGCGTCCAGCCCATTAATGCCCTACTGCAGGGGCTTAGGTCCCTCCTCGGGATGAGGAGGCTTGGAGTTTAATCCATCACGCTGCTCCATTGCGGGTTGGTGGATTTTAACGACTGCCATCTTCTGATGGCAACCGTTAAAATTTGCGTAATTTCCCATATCTTTTCATAATAATTTAGAATTTAAATCACATTGGTATCGGACAGTTGCTGATGTGATTAGCTAGATTGATTAAACATACGCTGACAATGAACTACTTCGTCCAGCCTTATTTCATTAAAATTCTATTATATTATGAATATTTGTAATTTTCTGGGTTGGTGTTTAGCAAGTTTACATTTGCACTGAGATAACGGTTATGTACATATTTCTCATCATATCAGATATTATATCATGTATACTATTATACTATTAAATTCTTTACATGTCTGTTTGTGTCGATTTAACATAAAACTATTTAACGGATCCTAAGAAACTATATAGAAAGTTTTTTTCTTTTCTAAGATTCCATATATATTCCACGGTCGCTATAGACTATATTTTACACTTATAGGCTACTAGGTGTGCTGCAGTAAATCTGCTATTCTAAAATGGCTAGGCCGATTTTGGTTCAGCTTTTTTTGTATTAGCTACATACATATTACGTAGTCTCAGAGCAGGTTCTTAAAAACATTTTACAGTTGTAGGCCACCAGGAGGCGCTGCAGTTATTGTTTTTCTCAAAACGATTAGCCCATTCTTACCCACGACGACGGGACTGAGACGGTATATGCGTTTGGGGTAAGAGATTGTGTGTTACGTGCGTGTAAACTCGGGCAAAGCCGCTGGGCGAAAAGTAGTTAATAATATAATTTCAACTTACCTGCGTATCATTACCTTTGTATGCCAAACTGAAGGGTAAGTTTCTCTTATTACTGTACGATATTGTCTATTAAGATCTTTACCGGTTAGCGAACACCGGTTGTTACCGACTATTACCTGCGAAAATGAGATATTCCGTATAACACCGATTCTGTATAAGAGGAATATGGCAATTTATGTAGGACCGACTTCGAGATATTATACCCTTTCTAAAAAAAAAATTATCCAAATTAGACTACTCTGCAAAAAGTTATGCCTGGTCATACATAAAAATATATATATATACGCGTCAAATTGAGAATTAAAAATATTTACTCAGTAATAAATGTATAGTCTTACCCCGTCGGGATTTAACATTGGTACTAATTTGAAGATAAACTTTTCTCTCAATTCACGCGCTTGATTGGTTTCACCAGTCAGGTAATCCATAAAACCCTTCATCATCCAAGAAGAGGGTGTCTCTCCCGGATGTACTCTTGCTGTTATCACCACCGCTTTCTTTTTCTGCAAAACCGTTCAAATGTGAATGGTGCTGGTGCTGTGGTTGTATAGCTCAAATATTAATTTTTTTCAGTCCAGCGCTAAAAAAATTATAGAAACTCAAAATGAAAAATCTCTTTACTCCGACTTTTAATGCACGCAAATTCCACAAATGATAATACGCGATTAACTAGTGTTTCGCCCACTTTAAAGCGCGAGATGATAAAATTACACACGCAGCCGTATCACTCCTGACAATATCCACGAGGTTATTATGGTAGACATTCCTATTCCGAGCCTATTACCTTTTGTTCCAGTTCATTTGGGTTCGGTGGGGCAGTGACAGTCAAATAGTATACATTGTTTCCTGCTAGCGTTCTGCACAAAAGCCTTAGTTTCGAATAAGTGGACTTGATAGGGTGCGCCTGTAGTTTAGACAGATACTCTTGTAAATCTGAGTACGTGTACGGATAACAATGCGCAATGTACACAGCATCGTCTGCGTGAGGGAACTCTATGTTGAACGTTAGAGTGTAATTTGGAAATTGCTCTTCTTCCTCGCACCTGGTAAAAGACATGGAATATTTATTAATGGTTTTACAAATGCATCGGTTTATAAAAGAATGAGTTTAGTTTTCAGAAGTATTTTATTAACTTAGAAGTAATCTCTTATTAATGTAATTAACTTTTTAAAATCAGTTTGAATAACTGCTTAGAACGCTGCAATATACTAGACATTGTATGAAAGATTATAAATTCATTGTCAGTCTATTATTGCATTCACGCTTAAACGATCTGTACAAAATTGACCTAGATTAATCATTACACATTGAGAAATTGAAATAAAATAACAACTAACTCCTGTAATATAATTCATATAAAATTGAAATCCTGCTTATCATAAGAGTGTGAATATGAAAATTATCTCTAAATAAGCACCTACGTAGGGTCATTCTTGTAATACGCAATGTTGTCACCACAACGTCTCCATCCGATTGAATGAAGCTGAGCGTCTTTTGTTGAATATAACAACGGGCGCATCCCCTCGTTGTATAAGCTTTCACCTTTTGATAAGTTTACTATTGAGAACCTGAAAAGTCAGATTTCTTATATATACCTTGTAAAAATATTGTGATATCTGTTTGTATACACTATGTACTAAATAAAAATCTTGAATATTTTCAGAATATGTTAGGCGATGAAAAATTATTCCATTCTAATAGTGATTTTATTTTTATTGTGTTTTCTATATGACACGCTCCATGCAACGTCATATTGGTGTTCTAAGTTGCCAACGCGTTAGCGTGCCCGGCTCGAAATGTCACAAAAAAAATCTGGGCATCATTACCTGTACATCATTTGCTTCTTTGTGTTGGTCACTCTGAAATAGAACCATTGCATGTGCCTGTTCGTGTATAGATCGGTGCGCAGATGCAGTTCGTAGTATGACGAGGTGATGCGTACGGCTTTGGCTAAATTCCCACTTTCGAAACGGGACTCGAACCGTAACTCATCGTCACCACCAGCACTCGCGCACGCTGATAGATATAAACGAGAGCCTCCCACTGTTGAACGGCTGAACTAAAATTTTATTTAATAATAAATAAATAAATAAAAAAAATTACCTCTTTATATAAAACAATATATAAATCCTAAATGGCATGCTTTATATGCACGTTTAATAGTAAAGAAAATACAATTTTTTACTTACATTACTACATTAATTAAAAAAAAAATATGACGAAAATCAACAGTATTTTTTATAGTGTATGAAATATTTAATGTTTTTTAAATATTCGAACTTGCACCAGTACTAAAACGTTCTCGTGGATTTTAGAAACACCAACTGAGAAATGTTATAAATTTTGGCCATATTTCAAATTGAACAAAGGCTTCTAAGTGACTCGTCATTCTGCTCCTCTTTGTGCCTCGCATTGACATAAACAAATCCTAGCATATCCATTGAGAAAATAATCGGAATTATTTCTAAAGTCGCCGTTGTGTCTTAACATTTCCTTGCGTAAGACCGAAATGATCGTAAAAAAGAAAAAGAAGGACAATAAAGACAAGGCAAGTTTAGTGGATGTCAACATGCCTTAGTGTATTTTAGAATACCCACTTAGCTGACGTAGCTTTTCGGATATTCAGGATGGCATTCTTACTTATGTTTCGTGGCTAATTAAAGTAATCTTGTGCTGTCGCTATATTAAAATCGTATCAAACTGGAAGACCATGCTAATAAAATTACAATAACATTGCTGCGAGGTAGTGATCATCTTACCCCGTGGCAGCCAATCCACTTTGTTACAATGTTTGTTATTTACGAAGGCGCTTAATTTTCTTTGCCTCGAAATAGTTTAGGCATTTAAAATCTAAAATTGTGATCTCAAAGGTTTGGCAAATCTGCTGGTGCTAACTTACACCTTGTTAGAATGGTTGTGTGTACAACTTTCTTTTCTTAGCGTAAAAAAGCAGCCTCATCCGTTTATTATAGTTGGACAGCCATTGTTTCATATTTAACATGTTACGAAAAATAAACTGACTGATTGAAAAGACTCGGATCGGAGTAGGTGTAAAAGCGGAAGTGAAAATGTGAAGGCTACTGAAAAATCTAGGTAATATTGTAGAAGTTTAAATTTGGTATGTATGTGAAAACAGAGGCGAAAAAGAGACAGTTATGGTGATGTTATGTATGCCCCTACCATGTTCGCAATAGCGACAAAATAAAACTTACGTAATTAACTGCGCTCATGGGGTAGTACTGGAATATGATTGTACCAGATTCTTCGCCCACAGGTTGTGGACGAAGTTCTTTGCCGGTTCGGCCGTAGTAGGGCTCCGGATTTGCTGGACTCCACATGATATGCTGTATTCGTTCTTCGACCACCTGAAATTTGTTATGGAAATATTTAACCCTTTGAGCGCCAACGACTGAATATGCTGTTTATATTTTTTCGTGCCCATGACGCCGATGCTGCCACAACTAATATAGTTGTCGTACACATAATAGGTATAAGTAAAAGCAATAAATCGCCATTCTTAGATTAATTTAATTTGATATGAAACTAAACATCACTTTCTTTGAGTAAAAGCATTTGCGCTTATAAATTAATATTTTTCATACTTCATTCAACATTCTGCTTTTTAAGGGAAAATATTTGTGGCCTTAAAATACGTTTTTGGGAAAAAGGGGTAGGAGTTAAAAGGTTAAAGCGCTTCAAGGTTGCCCTAATCGGTCACTTCTCTATACAAAGGTGATCATCGTGATTATGCACTATTTTAATTCGGCAGGTCTAAAACTAAAGTTACAGTTTCTTTCAGTGGGTTTTTATAAAATAATTGCTTTGAAAATTGTGAATATTGAAGTATCTGGTTTGTAGCACTAATTTTAGGATGTAATTTGGATGTAAAGAAATTATTATAACGTGCATATAAACTGCAATGTGATTTTATTAGAAGAATAGTTAATAGAATTTGTAAACAACTTTAGTTTGTGTAAATACATTCATTACTTTTTCTTTCATGAGAACACTAAGGCCAAAGATTCATACATTTTTACATACTCGTTTTAGTATAAAACGTTATGCGTTTCACAGCAATGATTTTAGAAGTATATCACAGCTTAGCGATAATAGATTGAGTCTTTTATAAGCAGTGTATCTCTTTCTCGGATACGCAAATGAAATGGCCTTATTTTAGCCCGCTCTCGCCTCTCGCAGATTCAGTGGACGTAGTACTTTTACCCTGGGTTAGGTACACTATGGCTCTACAAAAAGAGGACTTTTTTCACAGATTGTTTTGTTATTATTGCTAAACAATGGATGTTCAAATGAATTAAATCAAATGTGTGTTTGACTTATTTTCTTATTTGATAAATATTTATACTTAGTACTTACACTTTTTTTGAAATTTAAGGTTTTAAGAATATTTACAATAATTCGTGGATGTTTCACATTCTTTTTTCTTTTTTTCATGGAGCAGGTGTTCGCATTTTGCATTAGTTATTATTGGCGACTTTTTACTTTTCGGATAGATAGTGCAAAATATGCGCACTTTGAACGTAAAGCCAAGGCTTTGACACTGATTATTTCAAACAGTTATCCTATGTAAAAGCAAAGACCTTTTCTTTTCGAATTAATTCTCTTGCAACGGTTAGTTAACCGTTCTGAACTAAGACCAGTTCGCAAATGTTCGAGGTTTATTAATCGACTTTTGGCGATTAAAATTCACTTTTTCTTTAATGCCCCGCTAACACGCTGCCCTTGACAATTAATGCAAATTATTTTATTGGCTCGCTCCACCAGGCGACCGGAGCGCGACATTTATAGGTTTATTTAGGTTTTGAAATACAGTCTCTCATTAAGACCGGGTCACACGCTCAATCTTAATTGGAGAAATTCTTATTTGCCTATAAGTATAAGCATTTACGTACATTAAGGCGGCAAAACGGTATACCGCGCAAATGGCTTGCACAAACGCTAATTTGCGCAAACTATTAACTTAAAACAAAACGATTTGCGACGGGTTTACACCATCCGGTTCATACAGGTAATGTTGCGGTATGGACGAGGGCAGGGAGGCACAAGCTTGTTTGCAAAATCAAATGAATCAAACAGCGCATGCAAGTCTCTAAAGTGCAGATGTCATGCCACACAGTGCACCATGTTATTTGTGCAATTTCTCCATACCACTACTGTTTTCGCAAGATAAATTGAGACTGTAGCCGGACCTTATCAAATATCGATGCATTACGATTGCGTGCCAGTATAATTTCATTTTTTGTTGGAACCGGCTAAAAACTGTTATTAAACTGTATTTTCGCAACTAGTTTCAGCTTCCAGTGATATTAAAACCGCATTTGAAATATTATTTATTCGGCGTATTTTTTTTTTTAAACTTTACTTATATATCGTTATCTGCGTTTCGATCTAATATGCTAAGTGCCAAAACCACAGATTTTTTTATTTAGTTACTTTTTCTCTTGTTTTCGTTTCTGACCCTTGTCACAATCGCGTGACACTACCAGTAGTGTCTTAAGGATAGTGTATTCCATTTAGCACTACCAGTTGTGCTGACGGGAAATTTATAATCCCAATGACACAACCAAGCGATGTCAGTTGTGTCTTGGATATGTAACTTGTGGTGTTGACAATGTAGCTAATAAGTGCAGCTTCATTATATAAATGTCTCTTTTGCCATGTTAATTAAATATTTTATCGTTACTTACATCCGTCAAAGAGTTTAATATCTATGCTATCTATACTTATTTATATATTTATATTTTATATTTTATATTTTATATAATATTATAAAGCTGAAGAGTTTGTTTGTTTGAACGCGCAAATCTCAGGAACTACTGGTTTGAATTCAAAAGTTATTTTTGTGTTGGATAGTCTTTTTATTGAGGAAGGCTATAGGGTATATGTATAAAATAATACTATCTGTTTGTCTGTTTATTCGAGCAAATCTCCAAAACGGCTTTACGAATGTTGATGAAACTTTACAGATATAGAAAGAAAGTGGTCAAAAGTGACATGCACTACTTTTTGTATGTCTGTATGTACGTCCATCTGTCTATTCGAGCTAATCTCCAAAACGGATAAACCGATTTTAATGAAATTTCACGGGTATGAAAAGGAGGTAGTCAAAAGTGACATACGTTAATTTTTGTCCGTCTGTCTGTCTGTACACGTATGTGTCTATTCGAGCTAATCTCGAAAACGGCTGAACAGATTTTAATGAAACTTTGCAGATGTGAAAGAAGATTGTCAAGAGTGACATCAGCTACTTTTTGTGTCTGTCTGTCGTTTGTCCTCACTGATCTATCAGTTTAGATAAATCCGAAACTACTAAGTCTAGGGAGCCGAAATTTGGAACAGTGGTTTATTTTATAACGTGAGTATAAATTTTTTAAGAAAAAAAATATATGGAAATTTCAAATTTAAAGAAGGAGGGATGGAAGAGCTTTGTATGAGAGTCTTTGTTCTTTAAAGTTAGAAAATAAAAAAAAATAACATAAATAAATAATGACGTGTTTCAGGATTTTTGGATTTCCACATTTTAAGGGTGGGAAATGGGAGGTGAAAAGTATGGGAGTATCGGTTTTCTTAAAGAAGTGGGGAGAATGAAGATTGAAAGTTGGAATGGGTGTACTTAATGTTAGTTTCAGCAAAAAGTACGTATAAACCATTTCGAATGTTAACACCTACTACCTAAAACAGGAATATGTAGTCCACGCAAGCGAAGCTGCGGGCGGTCGCTAGTTCTTCATATAGTCCAGGGATCGATGTCTCAAAAATCTTTTGTGATATTTTTGGGTGTAAATATGAGGATTGTCAAGATTTTTTTGTTATAAAATATGAATACTAATCTATAATGAACTTTTTAGAGTAAATAGTTTTATAATAATTTAGGAATGTGCGTGTGTATCATAAAAAGTTTAAAACGATATCTGAATATTCAGAAGGTACCTATTAGGAATCTTAGATAGCCTCTGTGGTAGAAAGGAATGAATACATCTAAGTAAGTCGTTTTTTATGCACTTTTGAGCTTTACAATTTTTTTTTTAATGTCGAAAGAAAGAATGTTTGTTACTATGTAATAAATAGCTATTATTTGTCAATAAACACTATTATTGTGATTGTTCAATGTTATTTGAGAAAAAAAATTGTTTTTTGGAAAAAAATGACACTCAAGTAGTTATTTCTTATAAAATAAAAAAAAAATGCTTACTAATAAAAGCAACGAGATTGACTTATGTATCGTTTTTACGAAAAAGCTCTGATCGCAAAAACTCAAAAATCCTTTAAAGCTAAACTTATTATTCAAACAATGATGTGTTCATTCCCTCACACCGCATGTAGATGTTCTACCTATCGTACAAAATACAACCTCTAAATAGTACGGCACGGGATTTTCCTCAAAATACTAACATTTCAACATTTTAACGAAATTATTTTTCAACAAGACGTTATGCATCTAAAAAGTAAAATTCGATTTCAAAGATTTGCTCGTTTAAAGTAATCTTTTAAAGTTAAAACTCACCTGACATTCGGTTGGCCAGCGTGGCGCTTGCTGAGGGCAATCTAGTTCTTTCGGCAAAGCGAATAACTCTCTCGGTTCTTTTAGTTTTGCTATTGTCCTGAACGTCCTTGCGTCTGTATTGATTTCAAATTGATTCGTCTTAATGTTGTTCTGTAGAAAATTCGATATAAAAGTACCTGAAAAACGGAAACGTATATATGAAATATTTCAATACATTATCTATAGGCACTTGTATTGAAACTATAAACCATTCTGCTCTGTGAAACTGTTATCATTAGAAAATTCTAGCTTATTTGTATACAAATCTGTAATGTTAATTTGAAAAAGATGTAACTGTTGAGTTTTTTGGCGCTTCTACTCAATACTGGTCATTTTCCGAAGTGTTGGTAGATTTTTACTAGTATAGTGTGCCCTTTTAAGCTATGTATACTCTTACTAAAAGTATTGAATTTATTTCATTTCATTATTATGTGTGCGTAGTCGTGAAATAAATCGAAGTATTTCGCGACCTTCGTTGTCAATGTTCGTAAAAAAAGTGGAAAGGCACGCGAACTACATTAGAGTTAAATAACTATCTATTTACT